>ML677352.1:41345222-41497993 GCA_007922305.1 Dermatemys mawii | reverse complement strand
CTGCACCCTCCCTCTCCCTCCACCTCCACTGCTACCCCAAACTCCCTCCCAGAGGCTGCCCCCCTAGCCTGCACCTAAACTCAATCCCAGCACCTGCACCCCTCACCCCCTCCTATACCCCCAGCCCCTGTCCCAGCCCAGAGCCTGCACATAGCACCCAAACTCTGTTCCAGAGCCTGTACCCCCTCCTTCCCCACACATTCCCTCCCGTCCCCAAACTCCCTCCCAGAGCCTGCACCCCACCCTCTGCACTCCCACCCAGAGCCTGCACCCTCTCCCTCCACTCACTCTTCCATCCCCAAATTCCCTCCCAGAGCCTTTACCCCCAGCCCAGAGCCAGCATCCAAACTCTGTCCCAGAGCCTGCACCCCTCACCCCTTCCTGCACACCCACCCCCTGCCCTAACCTGGAGCCTGCACCCAGCATCCAAACTCCATCCCAGAGCCTGCACCCCACACTCCCACCCAAACTCCCTCCCAGAGCCCAACCGCTCATCTGTCCTGCACCCCAATCCCCTGCTCCAGCCCAGAGCCTGCATCCCAGACCTCCTCCCACCCAAACTCCCTCCCAGAGCCATTGGCAGGTGGCGGGGGGAGCAGAGTTTGGGGAGGTGTGCAAGTTGTGGGCACCACCAAAATTTCTACAAACCTGCCACCCCTGATTACAACAATGCACCAGTTATTTTGTCTGGAAAAGAAATAACATTTATTACCTGTGTTCTGTTGTATTATATAGTACCTTAGCAACCTGGAATTACATTAATTTAGCAATACTGTTTTGGAGTAGATATAGACCTGAATTGAATCTAAATACCATTGTGTCTCACTTGGAAAGGTCAGACTATAGTTGTTACTCTAGGTCAAAAAGGGAAAGGATAGGAGAGGGCTCAAACATGCTTGGGGGAGATAGGATAAAATGGAAATAGATTAAACTGTATACAGAAATGAGCAAATACAAAAGTATTTCACCCCAAGCCACTATGACAGGTCAATGCTTACTTCTCAGCAGCTTGTGTCCAAGAGTCCCTGTAAGAGAGAGTGGCCATTGGGAAAGACAGGGGTTACACTCCACAGCCTGAATAAATTCTTGGGTAAAAAAAGCCAACAGATATCACCTCTTGACTGACATTTGTTATGGACTCTCCTTTTATGTTTAAAGCTAAAGATGTGGCACATACAGGGAATCCTAGAAAGTTTAAACTGGGAGAGGGATTGTTCTACATTTTCCCTAAGTGATAAACTGTGGCTGAAACGTGCAACCTTCACCCTTCTGACTCTATTGTGGTCAGAATACAATCTAAATAGAAAAATCCCTATTACCAAAATTTCAAACAAGGTAAAAAAGAGCCTCTTTGAAGCCAGTAAGTTTGGCCTTTGATTTCTTTCCAGCTAGGCTTGAGGTTGACTATCCTCCATTCTCAGTTCAAGTTTTCCATTTGTTAATTTCTCTATTGCTTTGACTAAATTGGCCAGAGTGGGGAACTCCAGAGGTTTGGGGAGCATTTTAACAACCATACCAATTCAAATTCTTTTCTGCTCTAATATATTAGCTGGGATGTACCTGTTTTCTCTTCAAGTTATAAACAATCCTTTATTCTCAGAAGCAGCTCCACTGTGTCGGCCAGGTTTAGTGAACTTTGGATTATACCCATCCTCTTCCCCCAGCATAATAATCTCTCACCTTTCTATTATGTATATGAGAAACTTAACAAATGGCTTCTGATTCTGTATTATCAAGGCAACCCAAATAAGTGGTGCACACTATGCTTTTTAGCTCCTTCTCATGTGTCTGCAGCACCCGTTCAAGATGTGTTGGTGTCCATCGTGTATAAGTTGGAACAGTCTCCCGCAGAACAATAGCCATACCAGTCAGGGCATTCAGCTGAGAGTGTTGTTTTCATAACTATGAGGTCAGAGTTACTGGAGGCCTCCAGCGTGCACTATTTGGGCATTTGCACAGTTGTGGAGACTCCAGCACCTGAAGAAGTTGGAACCATCTAAGGCTGGCCAAGTAGCATGGCTCTGGAGAATGGAAAAGGGCAGATATTCAGGTCAAGATGGGTTTCAATCCTTCATATGCCCTTAAAGGAACTGGCATATGAAATTGCAAGCCCATTAGCAAGAAGTTTTAATTAATCTGTAAACTCAGGGGTTATACCTCATGACTGGAGAATTGCTAACGTGATTCCTATTTTTAAGAAAGGAAAAAAATGGTGATCAGAGTAACTACACGCCTGTTAGTTTGACAACTGTAGTATGCAAGGTCTTGGAAAATACTTTAAAGGAGAAAGTAGCTAAGGACATTGAGGTCAATGGTAATTGGGACAAACTATAACATGGTTTTACAAAAGGCAGATTGTGCCAAACCAGCCTAATTTCCTTCTTTGAGAAGGTAACAGATTTTATGAAAGGAAACTCAAAGAGCTTAGCTTGTTTAGCTTAACCAAAAGAAGGCTGAGGGGAGATCTGATTGTTCTCTATAAATATATCAGAGGGATAAATACCAGGGAGGGAGAGGAATTATTTAAGCTGAGTAACAATGTGAACACAAGAACAAATGGATATAAACTGGCCAGCAGGAAGTTTAGACTGGAAATTAGATGAAGGTTTCTAACCATCAGAGGAGTAAAGTTCTGGAGCAGCCTTCCATGGGAAGCAGTGGGGGCAAAAGATATATCTGGCTTCAAGACTAAGCTTGATGAGTTTATGGAGGGGATGGTATGATGGGATAGTCGAATTTTGCCAATTAATTGATCTTTAACTATTAGCAGTAATATGCCCAATGGCCTGTGATAGGATGTTGGATGGGGTTGGATGAGTTACTACAGAGAATTCTTTCCTGGGTGTCTGGCTGGTGAGTCTTGCCCATGTGCTCAGGGTTTAGCTGATCACCATATTTGGGGTCAGGAAGGAATTTTCCTCCAGGGCAGATTGGCAGAGGCCATGGGGGTTTTTCACCTTCCTCTGTAGCGTGGGGCATGAGTCACGGGTCACCTGCTGCATCTTGAAGTCTTCAGACAATGATTGAGGACTTCAGTAGCTCAGATATAGGGTTGGGGTTTATTACGGGAGTGGGTAGGTGAGATTCCGTGGTCTGTGTTGTGCAGGAGGTCAGAATAGATGATCATAATGGTCCCTTCTGACCTTAAAGTCTATGACTCCATGACTCTAGATGTTTGGTACTAGCTTTGAGTGATTAATCAATATTTTCCTTACCACGGCTAGCCTACAGAGAGGATAAGGAGCCTGCTACAACCAATAACTAAGGGAATTCTTCTTCAGCTCAAGTAGTGGATGATGTTTTTGGAGCTGAAAGAATAAGTTAACATTCCTAGATCTGCAAATGTGTATATTTATAATTTATTTAATGATTGTGTCTATTGTCTGCAGTACATAGATTTGTTGCATCATATAAACAGCAGTCCTTTTATGGTTGCCATTTTTATGACTGGTCTGTAGGAACAAAGTGAAATGGTATTTTCCCAGACTGTTAGCCTCTCATCAAGATACCTTTGTCCATAATTCACTGTTCCCCAACCCCACCTAGTCTGCACTGGGATGAGAGGAAACCACTCTGAGCAGGGAGATTTTCTTCAAATTGTGGAACTTAGCAGTATGGTGAACTCTGTCGCAACCAACAGATAATGCACCAGGGTTTATGCACACCTTATATTGCTGAGAAAGTCCAAGTCCTGCAATAAAGATTCACTTTCAAGAGGTAAGCTTCCAGTGCTTAATTGCTTCTCTAGTAAAGTGGCTCATGGTAAGTATCCAATTTTCAGATGCTACATAGACACAACCAGATGCATACACAGAAATCCCAATTTGTGCTGAAACATTTTAGAATATTCTTTCTTTTTCCACTCATCAAAATAAAAGCTTCTTCAGTCTTATATTGTATATGTATGCAGTTTGTGTGATGTCAGACTTTAAGGGACAGAAGCAGAGGGACTCCCAGATAGGAAGCAATGGTCCTATGAAATTGATGTGAATGACAGTATTGCAGTACAATACTGAGACAAGAAAGGCCAGGCAAGTGGGAGAGTGTTGCAACAGCATCTGCTTGGATGGGTTTTCCATTTTCCATGGTCTTAGTCAAAGCTGTCTTCCAGCTACAGCATTATAGGTGATAGTTCTAGAATCTAGACTATGAAATATGGGAATCTAATGAAACATCACAAAAAGGTGATGCTAAAGATGTTTTATACAATGTGGATGAGACTGACATCCTTTGAGCTTAACTCTAACTTCAGGTTGTTACACTATGATAGCTTCTTGTTTTGCCAGAATAATCCTGAAACCACAGTCTGTATAGGCTGGAGGCTGACCCTTCATACTTCCTTTTTACTGATGCTTCTATTTTTCTGTCACTTTGCTCACTGTGGGAAGAAATCACCTTCAGTAGGAATTACTGTATCTTTTACTAGGGATGTTCACTGCTGTGTGTGCTTTCAGAATCAAGATTCTGTCTGACTTTTATTCTGAAAAGCCCAATCTTATTTCAAAGGTTCCTCATAAGGATTATCACTGTTAAGATTCTCTTTGAAACATACTTTCCAAAACCAGATACAAAAAATATGGGTTTCCTTTTCACAACAGTCGAGAAATAATTTTTCTGAAGATCATTTAGTAACTGCTTGAGAAGACTGAAGGCCAACCCCTCTTTCATAACACCAAAGGACCGGGGGGTTGGGCAAAGGAAACAATTTTTTTTATGTTCAAAATGGAAGTTGTCATATCCGAATTTTAAAGTTCTCATGTAGTAGATAAAGAGCTCTTAGAAAAGTCAGAAATTGCATTTAAACATTTCCTCTTGCATCTATTTTTGTAATTTGATATTTTTATGATTTCTGAACATTTTCAATGGTATTAAGTAAATTAGAAAGAAATAAAATAGGTTCTATGAATATACCTGAAAAATAGACAAGTACTCAGCAGGGGAAAAATATTATACAGTACAAACTCTTGCCATAGAAGTGAATACACATAGATAGACCACTTAGCCTTTTTGTGCCTAGAAATGTTACTTATGGATATGATGGGAGAAAAGAACACAACTCCAATCTGCAAAGAATTAAAAGAGGAGACACATATTATTAACAGCCTCACTCCTGTAGCTGAGTTTTGATCCTCTACTGCCACTAGCTTCCCCCTTCCATATGCACTCATATTCACTTAAATCAGTCTCTGATTATCAATGTGTAATTATCTCTCTCTCACATACACATGCATGTCCTCTGAATTTGTCCAATTAAATCTAAACAAGTGCAAACAAATTTATGGGAATCTAAGAATAACTCACATACTGAAGAAGTGTAGAAATAATATGAATTATCTGAAGGTTAAGTTAAAATAGCAGACTACTTTAAGATAACCTTTCTTACACCTTCATTTGGCCTCACAAGAATTAGACTCCCTTACACATTGGCAGTTGGAAATAGGTGCAATGGGGTCCAAATTTAAGGAAATTTTACATAAGGCAAGGGAGTCCGTGGAAGATAAAGTTACACCATCTTACACCTCATCTTTGAATGTAGCCCAATAGCATTGTCTGGAGTCAACAGTAGTGTAGGGAAGTGCTTTGCTAGCTTCCACACACAGCACTGCAAAGTTGCTTCTCTACACTCCTACAATGTATCTGGTGTCCATTACTTGTTCCTTCTTAAGGCATGACAGAGACTGTCAATCATGCCTAATTGTACAGCAAACTTCTAATGTAGACAAATGTTCTCTAAGAGATCTGAAGAGGATGAGACCACAAAATACTTTTTCACTTAACACCAAAACCAGCATCTGAACCCAAGTCTCCAGAGGTGAAAAGCTAGTGTATTAATCCCTTACATTAACTCTCCGGCTACATTAGAAGCAATCATAAGAAATATCACACTTTTTCTTAGGAAAAGTATTAGCTGGCTCTTATACCATATATATGAAAGACACACATCACTTGGCTTAAAATAGAAAAAGAAATACAATGCTTAAAGTGACTACAAGCTTCACATGTTCAGACATGTGTAAATGCATGCCCAGCCTGCATTTCCTTTGCTCTATTAATAAAAACTGCCACTTCAAAGATTAACATTCCATACCTTTTATCTTTGTTTTTTTGTTTTGCCTTTTCATTCTGATTTTAAACCAAGTAATGTGCACAAGAAGCATATTTTTCTGGCCAGAAAGATCATACAAAAATGTAACTGTCTTTGATATGAAAAAAACCTCTCTTAAATATAAAGTCTTCCATCTTAAATTATTCCAAAATACCAAGGCAATAGGTCCACTATTCCTGACTCTCCTTACTGAACTATACTCTTTGCCACAAGACCATTACATGTTAGCTAGCATGATTATATCAAGGGTGAATCTCTGCCCATATTTTAGATGGTTTGAGGATAAAAATAAAGTTCAGAACTGAAGATATATCTAGACTTTTCACGTCCACAAGAACAGTCACTCATCACTCTACTTCACACTAAACATTTATCTACCTAAATCTGGCAACTACATCCAATTATTATTACTAACGTATACAACTCCCTTTGTAAATACCAGTGTTATGCAATATATGACAGTATATATAGGGAACAGTTCACATACCACTGAAATGTAGCTATCTTTGGGATAGCTGTTGTACCAGCGACAGTAAACAATATTTTTAGCATGTGAAATAAACAATAATTTAGTCAACAAAAACAACAGGAAATGTTAAGGTAGAGAACATCAGTCAAAATGAAATTTAGCCAAGAAAGTTGACCAACACTTTTGTCTTTGAAGAATGCCCAGGGACTATTATTGACCACCAGTGCTCAGGACCCTGGTTTCATCTTAGCCTTCGAAAGATAGCACCTCCAGCTGCAGTATCCCTCATCCTGGACTCAGGTACTAATTCAAATGAAAGAATGCTATCTACTGAGTCACAAACATGAGTTGGAATATAAAAGGATTCAAACAAAACTGCTTTTGCATTAATAGCCATATAATTCTGAAGTCCCAATTCACTACACAATAACTTTAGTGTCATTTGGTAGAAAACAATAATAAAGCAATCTGTATACATGCTAATTATGCTAATAGTGTTACAATAATGTTTTACTTCTTTCCCCATATTATTTCATGTAATTTGAATACTGACCTCAAAAAAATGGGGAACCCAAGAGATTTTTACATGCTATAGGGCACACTCTACGGCAGGAATATTAAAGGCATTCAAGTCTTCAAATATTAGGAGTGAAATATCTACTTTTAGTCTCAAAAGACAGAACTATTATTTAAAGACTGACCAAGTATTCCAGTTTTTTGCATTGGAATGTTTAAGGGGATGGTGGTGTAGTTAAATATGTGCATCATGTTTTCCTTCGCCTTTGCTAATCACACAGCAACAAAAGATTTTATAAAGGAATTAAAAAGTGCTTAAGGCAATGTCCCTCTAAGCAAATGTTTTGAGCTGAAAGTTTCTATGAGAATGGAAGACAGCTATAGATAGCTCTTTAATGTAGCAGAAAAAATTGCACAATAATAAGATCCAATGGTTAAAGCTGAAGAAAGAGAAACTCAGACTAGAAATAAAACATAAACTGCCTTTCAGTTGAGGGCCATTAGCTGACACAGAGGCATGATGGGCTGTTTGACTCATTTTGCTAAGCACTGGAGAGGGTGATCTATGTCTATATTCACCCTGGGGGACGATACTCATTCCTGCCCTTATTTGGTGACTGCATAGAAGAGGTCTTGATTACTCTGCTGGATTCAAAAGTTAAAGAGTTCAATCTCTTCAGTGAAGAATGAGCCAAGGAGCTTGGAATAGAACTACAGCTCAAAGAAGCACTAGTCAAAAGTGTCTGATCAGGCTTGGCAGGATCTTTTCTCTCATGCTCTGAACAGGCTCTTGTCAAGTTCAGTAGAAGAAAGTGGTTGAGACAGACCTTCCTCATTTTCTGTGTCCTCTCGGAGAAAGAGGAACAGATTGAGCACCTGTCAGGGATGTACCCCTAGCCAAGGTAGAAGAGGTACTAAGAATGTCCATCACTGAGCAGCCTTACACAAGGAGTGAGTTTTAAAACCCAGGGTTTTAAATCTCAGCCATAGTGGCTTCAATCTTGGTTCTGGGCATATTTCCTAATTTACTGCAAAAGTTTTGGTTGGTTGGTTTGCCTGCCAATGGACATAAAACTAATAAACCTATATTATTTACAGTAGCAATACAAACTAACTATTATTAACTTGCCTCATGAGATTGCCCAAAGCACAGAATAAGTGGACACTGCCAGGGTTCCATCTCATTGTCACACATAATAAGAAGGAACTGAGGAACAACTGAGTCTTCTTCACCTTTTATGGCCATGTAGGAGAGTTTGAGGTCACCCACATGTAGGTTTGGCCCCAATGGACACTGTTGGCCAAAAAAAATCCATTCTCACATGCATCAGGTATACACAGACCAAGAATGGAATCCATCTGAGCAATCACTTGAAGAAGAAGAATTGCTTTACAGAACCTGTAAGATGGGGATTGAATTCCACTCAGTGATCACCAGATAAATCATTGGTCTTTGAGAGTCTTCCTGAACCTAAAAGAAAGAAATCCAAAGCATTCTAGAGCAAGCAAGCGAATGCCCCATGCTCCCTGCTCAGAGGTGAGCCCAAACTCAGGACATCATTTCCCACTGAGGTGGGACTTAGTCTGATTGAATGTCTAACCCCAGTTAAGATTCCTCCACCCGGAAAACAAAAGGTGGACCTTTGCCTTCCAGCCACTTGCTTGGGCCTAAGGCAGAGCAGTCTGCTCTTTCTTCCTTAGGGTCCCTGCAGGAAAAAAGAATGAAGAGTACTTGTGGTAACTTAGAGACTAACAGATTTATTTGAGCATAAGCTTTCATGGGCTATAGCCCACTTCATCAGATGCATAGAATGGAACACACAGTATGAAGATATATATATACATACAGAGAACATGAAAAGGTGGAAGTTGCCACCTTTGGTGGAAGTTCCACCAAAAGGTAGAATGACAACATTCTTTCCCTTATTCTTTTTGCGGACAGAGGCTAACATGGCTGCTACTCTAAAACCTGCAACAAAAAATGTGTATGTGCACGAGAGAGAGAGAGAGCATGCAAATGTGCACAGAAGAGCTGGAGCAAAGACTGTATACATCTGAGCTGAGGAGGTAAAAAAAAATGGAGGAAGATTGTCTGTCTGTGTGTTACATAATCAGCACAGGGATTTCAGAAGTCTTTATCTCCTACAGGCCAAATTAAGGCAATCTGGGGCTCCAGACGCACTGGGCCCTACATGCCTTGGCTGACCTTCTGCTTGAAGCCCACATATAAGTGTTTGCAGAATTCGGACCTAAAGTCAAAATGTTTGTACTACTGAAATCAACTACATTGCACCACCTGACTAGAGCAGCAGCAATGTTTGTTATACATGAAAAAAGGGGGTGAGAAAAACATTTTAAGCTATAGCTAAAAAGAAATAAAAAGGTAACAGGAAAATGAGAAAGAGGTATAAGATATTCCTTTTGGTAAAAGAACTTATTTAGAAAAGAAAATGTTCAAAATAATAAAAAGGACGGAACTAATAATATATATGTTCTTGTAATGAAAGCAGGTAAATGAAATGTGAAATTGTATTTTAATTAAATAATGTAAACTGTGAAATATTAGTTTCTTTAAAAATGTATATACACCAATAGCATATAATTTAATATATGCTAATATATTTAATCTTTCAGCAGTTTTCATCTTACAGTTACATTTCTTTTAATTAATAAATACCCTTTAAATGTCGATACCTGTGTAACATGAGTCTAAAATCCAGTCTTCACAAATCAATTAATTTCTTCATGTAACAAAAGAATTGGCCACACTATTCCTTATTACAGGAATCCTCCCATATCTATGATTTTGCTATAATATCCTGTACTCTACTCACCTCTACTCTCAAAGGGAAATGGGAGAAACTCAGACACACGGAGGACAGAAATTTTCATTACCTTTGTTACTGTGGGCCCAATTCTAAAGACTTGGTCAGCCAAACATCCCACTGATGTCAATGGGATTTTGCCAGGGTATGGCTATGAAGGATTAGGGCATGTTAACTCTTTGTGAAAGCAATATAACAAGAACCATTGTTATCTACATTTTCAAAAAGAAGTGGGCAACTTGTACCCATAATGCATTAACCACATTTGTGCATGTAAAATACTTTTTTGTATTTTTTAAACAAAATAATTCTGCAAACATATCTGCATAACTTTAGGTGCTGCAAGTAGACCATTGTCTTCAAAATTTAAAATTTACCATAGGTGGAAATCTTTGCAAGATCAGGGCCTAAGTAAATATAAGTGCATGTATTTTTGCAAACTTAAGCAATCCCTCACTTTTTTTAAAAAAAGTCTATATAATTGCTTACGCTAACAGGAGAGAGAGCGGGGAGAGAGAGAGAGATGATCTATGATGCATGGAATATTGCTTATATCGATTATATAGGTTGAACTGTTCCAAAACAAATTAATCTTTTAGAGAGTGGTGTCCTCATAATATTTTCAGGGTCCCTTTATGAATGGATTTTCTGACTACAAGATATCAATAGTGCAACTTCAGCTAGCCAGGAGGCCATCTGTTGTTTTATTTCCAGAGTATCCATTCTTCATATAGGTTTGGTTTTTTTTTCAATTTTCAAAGAATCTTAGAAATTAGAGTTGGAACAGGCTTTTTGGGTCATTCCCCCATCAGAGGACATTTCCTGCATTATAACTGTGAAGGTTTCACTCAGGGCAGTTTTAAATGGCTCTAGCAATGAATTTTCCATCTCTTTTCCTATGAGAGTATACTTACACTGTGTGACAGAGAGCTGTTGATTCGTATATATTAAGTTTTTCCAAAGATTGTGTAACCTGTCATACCAAATATATTAACTTCATTACTTCCTATTTGTCCATACTCTTTTTCCATCTTAACACAATTTTTTTAAAAAAATCTGAAATCAGCCATTTTAGAATGATTGATTTTATCTTCTTGCATATGTGTTAATTGAGCTAATTCCTTTTTTACAATGGCATAAAGCCTTGCAATATGCAAGACTTAAAATTCTGCTGTTTTAGACAAAACAAGGAATGTAGACTCTGATCTTGTAAAGTGCAGGTCTATACTTAAAACGCTGCATCAGCACAGGTGCATTGTTGTAGCACTTAAGTGAAGTTGTTCCTTTGCTGACAGGAGAGCTTCCTGTCCTAACACCTCCATAAGAGACAGTAGCTAACTCAATGGGAGAAGCTCTCCCGCTGACATACCTCTGTCTCCACCAGGGGTTTGGTTGATACCAGGTCCGGAGTACATCATGTTTGTAGAACAACCTTCATAGCAAACTAGTCAAAGTTTAACAAAAGACTAGTTTTAATTTGTTTAATTTAATTTTAATATAAATCTCTGACCACCAGAATCTGGGACTGGATGACAGGGGATGAGTCAGTCAATAATTATCCTTGTCCATTCATTCCCTCTGAAGCATTTGGCACTGGCCACCATTGGAACACAGGATACTGGGCTAGATGGACCATTGGCCTGACACAGTATGGTCATTCCTTATGCTCATTTGTCTTCTGTGTCTAATAACCACCAACCCAGAAAAAGTAGAATATTCCTCCTTGATGGAATGACACGCTGTAATGGGAAAATGTATCTGTGCTTACCTAAAAATTGTTTTTCTTCTAAAGAAGGTCCACAGATCCAGAATTAAAAGGTATAGTGGCAAAAGTGAAACCTCTGCTAGCTGCATGGAAACTTTTTAAAGACACCATAATACAGAGTCAACTTAAATGTATACCCCAAAATTAAAAAATACAGTAAGAGAACCAAAAAAAAAGTGCCACCATGGCTAACCAACAAAGTAGAAGAAGCAGCAAGAGGCAAAAGGGCATTCTTTAAAAAGTGGAAGTTAAATTCTAGTGAGGAAAACAGAAAGGACCATAAACTCTGGCAAATGAAGTGTAAAAATATAATTAGGAATGCCAAAAAAGAATTTGAAGAACAGCTAGCCAAAGACTCAAAAAACAACAGCAATTTTTTTTTTAAGTACATCAGAAGCAGAAAGCCTGCTAAACAACCAGTGGGGCCACCGAATGATTGAGATACTAAAGGAGCACTCAAGGACGATAAGGCTATTATAGAGAAACTAAATGAATTCTTCGCATCAGTCTTCACAGTTGAAGATGTGAGGGAGAGTCCCAAACCCGAGCCATTCTATTTAGGTGACAAATCTGAGGAACTCTCTCAGACTGAGGTGTCATTAGAGGAGGTTTTGGAACAAATTGATAATTTAAACAGTAATAAGTCACCAGGAACAGATGGTACTCACCAAAGAGTTCTGAAGGAACTCATATGTGAAATTGCAGTACTAATTGTTGTTTTTTACCTATCTTTTAAATCAGCTTCTGTACCAGAAGACTAGAACATAGCTAATGTGACACCAATTTTTTAAAAAGGCTTCAGAAGCGATCCCAGCAATTACAGGCCAGTAAACCTGACTTCAGTACTGGGAAAACTGGTTGAAACTATGGTAAAGAATATAATTGTCAGACACATATATTAACATAATTTGTTGGAGAAGAGTCAACATGGTTTTTGTATATGGAAATTATGCCTCAACAATCTACTAGAATTCTTTGAGGGGGATCAATAAAGATGTGCACAAGGAGGATCCAGTGGATACAGTGTACTTATATTTTCAGAAAGCCTTTGACAAGATACCCCACAAAAGGCTCTTAAGCAAAGTAAGCTGTCTTGGGATAAGAGGGAAGGTCCTCTGATACATTAGTAACTGTTTAAAAGATAGGAAACAAACAGTGGAAATAAATGATTAGTTTTCAGAATGGAGAGAGGTAAATAGTGCTGTCCCCTGTCATAAGTATAAGGTAGCCTAGAATTACTGTTTACCTGTAAGGGGTTAAGCGAAAGGTAACCTGAGAGGTGGACTACTGACCAATGAGAAATTCCTCAGGAGACAAAGGATTTTGAGTTTCAGTTTCTCTCGGGGTCTCTTTTCTGTTCAACTCGGCTATGGGATGAACCACACCTATTTCTTTCACTGTAATTATAGCTTTCTATCAAGTAAGGTAGTCAGTAAGTTTACCTTCTTTTTAACACTTGGAGGGTTCTCAGGGGTGAGTGTTGGCTGGGTGCTTCTTGATATTGTAAGATTCAGCAGAGATATCAACAGTGGGAGAAAGTTGCCTCGGGGGAGAGGTTTGGGTTCTTGATTCTCTTTATTGATTACTGTAGATGCTGTTCTATTGATGGTTATAAGGGATTTATTCCTTTCTTTTTTTCTTTTATTAAAATCTTCCTTTTAAGAATCTGACTGCTTGTTTTCCATTGTGTAAGATCCTGGTTTTGGATCAGGCACGTCTCGCAGGATCAGGCGAGGCTTTTCTCTCAAGCTTCCCAGGGAGGGAATAAGTTTGGGGGTTTTGTGGAAAGAGAAAGAGAGGCTTCAAGTGGCCCATGTCCAATAGTTTCTGAGACATTCTCACTTGATGGTGGCAGCATACTAAGTCCAGACATAGAAGAAGTTGTGTTTTTGGGAAAACATTTTAACCCAAGCTGGTAAAATAAGCTTGGGTGTGTGTGTGGGGGGGGAGGAGGGGTATTTCTTTTTTCATGTCAGGATTGCCTCCCCACTCTGAACTCTAGGGTATAGATGTGGGGACCCGCATGAAAAAAGAAATAGAACCCCCACACCCAAGCTTATTTTACCAGCTTGGGTTAAAATATTTTCCCCAGAACACAACTTCTTCTGTGTCTGGACTTAGTATGCTGCCACCATCAAGTGAGAATGTCTCAGAAACTATTGGACATGGGCCACTTGAAGCCTCTCTTTCTCTTTCCACAAAACCCCCAAACTTATTCCCTCCCTGGGAAGCTTGAGAGAAAAGCCTCGCCTGATCCTGCGAGACGTGCCTGATCCAAAACCAGGATCTTACACAATGGAAAACAAGCAGTCAGATTCTTAAAAGGAAGATTTTAATAAAAGAAAAAAAGAAAGGAATAAATCCCTTATAACCATCAATAGAACAGCATCTACAGTAATCAATAAAGAGAATCAAGAACCCAAACCTCTCCCCCGAGGCAACTGTCTCCCACTGTTGATATCTCTGCTGAATCTTACAATATCAAGAAGCACCCAGCCAACACTCACCCCTGAGAACCCTCCAAGTGTTAAAAAGAAGGTAAACTTACTGACTACCTTACTTGATAGAAAGCTATAATTACAGTGAAAGAAATAGGTGTGGTTCATCCCATAGCCGAGTTGAACAGAAAAGAGACCCCGAGAGAAACTGAAACTCAAAATCCTTTGTCTCCTGAGGAATTTCTCATTGGTCAGTAGTCCACCTCTCAGGTTACCTTTCGCTTAACCCCTTACAGGTAAACAGTAATTCTAGGCTACTTTATACTTACGACATCCCCCATGAGTCTGTACTGGGACCAGTGCTATTCAACATATTCATAAATGATCAGGAAAAAAGGGTAAACAGTGAAGGCGGCAATATTTGCATATGACATGATAGTTAAGTCCAAAGCAAACTGCAAAGAACTACAAAAGGATCTCTCAAAACTGGGTGACTGGGCAACAAAATGGAAGATGAAATTCAATGTTGATAAATGCAAAGTAATGCACAGTGAAAAACATAATCCCAACTATACATATAAAATGATGGGGTCTAAATTAGTGTTACCACTTAGGAAAGAGATATTGGAGTCATTGTGGATAGTTTTCTGAAAATATCCGCTCAACGTGCAGCGGCAGTCAAAAAAATGAACAGAATGTTGGTAATCATTAGGAAAGGGATAGATAATAAGATAGAAAATATGATATTGCCTCTATATAAATCCATGTTACGCCCATATCTTGAATACTGCCTGCAGACGCACTCACCCCATCTCAAAAAAGATATATTGGAATTGGAAAAGGTTTGAAAAGGGCAACAAAAATGATAAGGGGTAGGTAATGGCTTCCGTATGAAGGGAGATTAATAAGATTGGAACTTTTTAGATTAGAAAAGAGATGACCAAGGTGGGATATGATAGAGGTCTATAAAATCATGACTGATGTAGAGAAAGAGTAAATAACACTTCCTTATGCACTTTCTCATAACACAAGAACTAGGGGTCACCAAATGCAATTAATAGGCAGCAGGTTTAAAACAAACAAAAGGAATTATTTCTTCACACAATGCACAGTCAATCTGTGGAACTGGATGGGCAGGGAGGTGTCCCTGGCCTGTTTGCCAGTAGCTGGAAATGGACAACGGGGAGTGGGGGGATGGATCAATTGATGATTACCTGTTCAGTTCATTCTCTCTGGGGCATCTGTCATTGGCCACTGGCTGAAGGCAGGATAATGGGCTAGATGGACCATTGGTCTGACCCAGTATGGCTGTTCTTATGTTTACAGTGAGTCTTTAACTCCATTCACAATTCAAGAAGCAGACCAGACCTGTCAGTCACAGACAGAGAGGGAGTAAACCAAACACCTGCAACGCTGTTTGAGACAGCTCCTGCAGTTGCTGCCACAGAACTACGTAATGTAGCATTAAAACTATTAACTAAGAGTGCTTATTTCAGATCCCTCTAATAAAATTAATTACTACAGAACATGAATTTTTCTTGGCCAAAAAAGACATCTACCAATGTATATTTCAAAAGAGTAATATTTTACCCAGGTGGATCCAATCTGCAGACTGTATGACCCATAATGATAGCCTGTACATTTTGAGAGCACAGTGAAAACAACTATCCTCAAACATAATCACCACCAAAACTAATCAATGATGATTTAATGAGTATTTCCACCCATTAACCATAACTGTGTATATTTTGTCAAGGTGGGAATTAATGGTATTTCATGGTGGTAGAATAAATTAATGTTGCCTGGATTTTAAAGGGCACTGCTGACAAATTTAGGGATTCCTGCAAAGGACAATCCAGTTGTGCCATGGATACACATGGTCATGACTACAGGAAATAATCTTGCCCTGGCCCCGAGAGGATTGATAAAATCAGCTAATACATCTTTTCTATCTTTGGCTTCTTTTGTTCTAAACAGTCTAAAGGTCAGCACGTAAATAATACCTGCAATTTCCACTGACATTTCTACTTTCACTCTATTAACAGAGCTTAGGCAAAACCTATCCCATCGTTTGAGGCTGCCATTTTTTCCTCCTAGCACACTTTTCTCACACCCTTTCCTCCCACACATCAGCCACCGGTGCCATTTTATCATACCCTCTGGCTGCAAAACATGGATTCATGCAGTAGTGCAGATGACATTCAACTCTTTAGAAACCAATATTTGGGACTGAAAGTCCGGAGATCGCAGTCAAACTTGGGTCTCACACAAAGCCTTATTACTGTCCTGAATTTGTTATTTTAAAATTAAGAAAATAAAGTAATATCCACTGAAAGAATATGGATCATTCTCAAAAGCAGCTTGCTCACAAAGGTTTTTAAGCTTCCCCTTTGTGACTTTTTAGCTTTTATCTGTGCCCAGTTTGCAGTATCACTAAACAAAGAGCATATTAATACAAACTGTAATTTTTATTTATGAAAATAGTCAAAATAAAAGACAGGCATTTTAAACCAAAAGAGATTAATTAAAATTGTGAATTCACTAGATGCATGATGCATATATATCAAAGAGCAATACCCGCATAGAATATTGTAGTTCACACAGAAAAACTGATGTATTTGTTTTTTAAAGTGAAAAAATATTAAAAATTCCGCAATTAAAAATGAACTGTTTGAGTAATTAGTTAACTTGTAACCAGCTTTATTTGTTGTTACGAACTGAAATTTTAATTTTCTTTCCACACAATTCATGGGAGAAAAACAAATATCCAACTGTCACGTAAAAAGAAGAAATGAAACTTAAAAACAAACAAAAAAGAAATTAAATGCTTACCTAATTTATATCAGCGTTTGAATCAGCATAATTTGTGGCAATTATATAGGAAAGCTTAAGAAAATGTATTAAAAAGGAACAATATTTAATATTTAATTTGCCCTAAACTACCATCTCTTAAAATGTGATTTGTTTCTTTCTTGTATCATGTTTATACAGGGGTTTGAAAACTTATTAATATGTATCTTTTACAGTAATAAATTTTGCTTGTCTGTAGAGACAAGTAGGCAGACAGTACATTATCTGTTATTCGTTCTTTTCATGTAAGAATTTTATTTTCAGTGGAGAAACAAAATATCACAGATACAGAAGAAACACTAACATGTCACCCTCTACTATTTATCTTTTACTGAAAGCAACATTGCAATTCACTTAGCAATGCATGATTGGTTGTTAACTGCTAGATGAAAAGGGCAGAGAGATTCGTTATCATATCATGTTCAGCATTTTAAGAGTTACTCAAATCATAACATATTAAAATGCTATCACTAGATTGCATTGCACTATTGCATAGAAATGAGCATTGTATGGTATGAGATTTGTTGATACGCTGAAGAAGGAAGAATTTTAACAAAAGGCTAAGAGTTATCTTTATTAATTCCTCTTGGCAGTAATTCATCTCACTGGATCTACACAGGGGCATTCCACCCTATCCCTTTATTAGGGGTCAGAAACAACCTCTACAGAATCCATCTTTCTTTAGGGGGAAATCTCTACCCACCACTGAGCCAATATAATGGCCTTCCCCAGTCTCATGAAAATCAGGGGCTGAAGAAGAGAAATGTGGCCCTGCTGGGGGGAGGCGTCTCCTTATGGCAGATGTCCAGTACAGGTACTCCATAGGAAAGGTATACAGTGACCAGATACATGGTTTGTAAAAGGACTTAAAAAGAGGTCTTTGTTAAAGGAACAAATGGGGGGCAGTTAGGGACTCCTATAATTAGTATGGCAGGGAGCCAACCCCCCATTCTTATAGCACACCTTAATCCTCCTAGGAGTGGGGGTAGATGGTAAGGTCCTGGCAGTGGATTTGCTAGAGGGACCTGGATGGAAAAAAGTTAGGGAGCTGGTAAAAGCCCACCAGGTAATTACAGAATAAACATAGGGTTACCTATACTCTACACTTTTATCTATTGAGTAGGCCCAGACAACTAATAATAAAGTTGAGTCCCGATTAAACCCATGCCAAATGTCTCCTGTCCTTCTTTCAGTACAGCCAGACAATGACTGCCTGGCACCTTTAAATGGGGTGGGGGGAAGGGCTATTTGGCTAGCAGGCCAAATGAAGGGAACACTGCTTTAAAGCTGTGAGGGGTAAGAGGGAAATGAAAATGCTGCAAAGGGATCAGCGTGGTCACTGAATCATCCTCTAGGAATGCAGGGTTTAAAAGAGGCAGCCCTGTGCCTGAAGCTTCCCTCTTCAGGGAACAGGCTGAAGCTGGACCCACCCTCCCTCTCCTTTAGGCGACAAAATACCAGGTCTAGTCAAAACCTGCCAAAGGCATTATGCTAGCTGTCCCTTTTTTAGGGGGGCTGGGAAGGAATTTTTCTCTTACCACCACATTGGCTTTTGTACAGTGGGTTTTTTTTTCACTTTTCCTACAGCATGTACAGGAAGGGCTCTGTTCATGCATGGCATGGAGAACGGTAGGCTATATGTTTAAGTCTAGGGAGGAGGTCCAGTGCAGGTACTCCATAGGAAAGGTATACTGTGACCGGATAAATGACTTGGAAAAGGACTTTAAAAGAGGTGTTCGTTAAAGGAACGAATAGGGGCGGGGCGGTTGGGGACTCCTATGATTGATATGGCAGGGAGCCAACTCCTCATTCTTATAGACCATCCTAACCCTCCTATGAGGAAGAGTGGACGGCAAGGTCTCAGCAATGGATTTTCTGGAGGGACCTGAATGGAAAAAGAGAGGGAGCTGGTAAAAACTCCCTGGGTAATTATGGAATAAATATGGGGTTACCTGCACTGTACATGGTAGTCCCAGACATCATAAAGTTGCAGCCTGATTAAACCCATGTCATATGTCTCCAGTCCTTCTTTGGTATAGCCAAAAAATGGCTATACCATGTCCCCTGGCAATCGGGGGCTGACGGAGGATAATGTGGCCCTCTGCATTATTGTTATTTGATTTGATTAACTGAATTACGAGTAAATGCTGATGCATATTTAAATTGTGCTTATTTCTTATAAAAATTGGATTAATTTGGTATTTATGGAAGTGAGGGACTAACAGTGGTAGACTACAGTGTCGGCAGGCACAAGAAAATGTTTCTTTTCAGCTCTGGTACTATACTTCACTCCTGATGTATAACTCTTGCGCTATTCCAGTCCCAAGCTTCTCTGTAAGAGACTGAACATTTGAGCTTACAATTTTGTGCATGCCAATATGTACATATGCACAAACTTGAATTAACACACTCAAATTATACATGCACAGCAAAAAGATCTCTAATTCCCTGATTTACATACAGAACAGCTATTTTTTTCCTTTGATAGTTGGGTATAATATTTCTTGTTACCAGTTTTCCGATATCTTGTTTGTTCTCCAAGATTTTTCAGAAATAATTGTCATTCACTAAATTTATTAACTAATTTCATTAATAACCCAGGTGCAAAACATCCAGACCTATAATCTTACACACATTATTTCCAGGTTTTTCCTTACCTATTTTTTAATCAATGGTTGTGCTAACAATGTCTTCATCACTCCCTATCTGTACCCATCTCATTTTCTTATCTTTTTGTAAAAAATATAAAGCAGTTCAGCTACTCACCCATTTTAGAACAATTATTAATTTTATCCCCATCCTCATTTAATAGGTCTACATTACCCTTGGTTTTTCTTTTTTATCCTTTTTTAAAACTAATTCCCTCCTCCCTCAAACTTATTTTTTCTACAGCTCTGAAATGATCCATATATTTTTGTTTGGTACTCTTGTCCATGCCCAGTATACTGCAATAGGATGTCATTTTCTAAGACTCTGCAGAGAAATGCAGGATTGTTCTGCTGCCTATTACTACTGACAGGTGGTAGAGTCCTGAACAGACACGAAGAGCTCTTTTGCTGATTCACCTTGTCAACTAGACTAGTTGCATTCTATTATCTCCAAACCATGAATTAAAAAAGAGACGAAATGTTTCTCAAGGGGCAGAAATAGAGAGGTCCTGCAAAAAACAACCTTAAAACCACCAAACTTAGGCTGAACAAGGGCCTGATATCTATCTGTACACATGTGAGGAATATTTAGTTCACCATACACTCAACAGTCAAATATAGAAATAAGACAATGCTTTATTTTATGTAAAGTGAAGGATGACAGCCATACCTCCACCCTTCCTATTATTAAGGAAGTGTATCATAAATTTTAAAAAAAGACATCACTGGACTCTGTAGAAGGATGTTATTTTTACAGAAGTGTTGCATGACAGAGACGTAGAAGAATTCTGCACACCATTCTGCTAATAGCTGCTAGAAAACATGGCAAAAGACCCTTCCAGAGCAATAGATGCAAAATCTGCAGGCATATTTCCACTGCTACAATGATCAACCTCCCTTACAACACACCTTTCAAGATCCACGGGTTATACAGATGCCTATCACAACATGTGGTGTACCTCACCCAGTGCATCAAATGCCCAAACAAAAACTCAACCTTTGTACTTGAAGAAAACCTGCATGACACCTTCAAAAGATGAGCCTGAGAATGTAAATTCATAATTTTTCTGGACGCTAAAAACAAGGGACTTAAAGAGACACTGGTTTCATGACCCATTACAACAACTTATAACACACCCTGCTGCCTACTACCCTACATTGTCCTACAACTGCAAAAGTGTTAATTGCCCACTTCATGTTAAGCGGCCTTCTACAAGATATGTGAAACCCTTATGCCAGAGGTTCCCAAACTTTCCTTCTTGCATACTCCCTTCCAGATCTACCAGTTGATTGTGTACCCCTACCTAGCATTTTGTTTGTTCTTTTAAACACTACTTGTCTTTAGCCAGCTGTCCATATTTCACTGTTATGTATAGATATAATGTGACGTATACAACCGAAAAAAACCACCCTAAGTTCTGCGTTCAGTTAAATTGGACAGTTGTTGGGCAATTGAACCCATGTTGTACAGTGACAGAGGTGAGGGATCTATGTCAACACCTCAGTATATCTGTGTTCTTACTGGAACAACTTCAAGTAAATTAACTACTGTATTTTATAGAACAAATTCTTGAAGAGTGTTAAAGCTTTGTTTCAGTAGCCTATTATGAAAATGCAATAAAATAATAAATAAAATCCACCATTACACAATTTCTCCTGTGTACCCTCAGAGATGTTTCGCACACACAAGGGTTCACATACCAGAGTTTGGAACCCCTGCCTTATGTTAACAATCTTTCCCACTTTGTACTTAGCTTATAAACTCTGATTTCCTTCTCCTGATCAGACGAAGACCTCCGAGAAGCTCAAAAGCTTTTCCCTTCCACCAACAGAAGTTGGTTCAAAAAAAGACATTATCTCACTGACCTGGTCTCTCTCATATCCTGGGACCAACACTGCAAATAACCAGACCAACCATAATGACCTTCATGACAAAACCAGAGTTCTCCTTCTGCAAGTTTATCTATTGCGTTTTCTTTGTATTTGGCTATCTTTCTTTTTCAAAAGGGACAGATCACATTTTCCACTGACCTACTTGTATTTGGTTTGCTTGTTTAAGAGTGAGCACTAACGACAAGAACAACGAATATATAAATATTCTTTTATAGCCTGATTTTCAGAAGTCCTGAACATTCATATCAACCACTGAAGTCAACGGCCTGCCAGTGTACTCAGTGCCTCTAAGTATTAGTACACATGGTGCATATTAAATAAAAATATGATTTTAAAACAATTTAAACTAGTTCAAAACCCTATTTGAAAATTCTTAACTCAGTTTAAGCCTTAAGTCAAAATAAATCATGTTAAAATACAATTATGTTAAAAGAATTAAAAAATTATTAAATCAAATTACGAGTGTCCGCACAGGGTTTTGCAATGGTTTAACTAAACTCTTGGGGTTTTTTGCACCAATTAAAAGTTAAACCAGTGGACTTTGACTAAGCAGCACCTAAAAACTGACTTCAGCTAAGCAGATTGAAAGCAAAAGACATGCAACCTTCCCTACACAGCTTTCTAGAACATCTCATACCTGACCTACAATATCTCTGTTCTAATCCAGAAGTTCTCTGAAGCACAGATAGTGAAAGTATGTGATGGCCACATGTGGTGGGCAAATGTGGACTGGGAGAAGAACACGAAATTCCTTTTCACTTCTTTTTTTATTAATGGAAGCTGCACAGGTCTATCCAGAAGCATCAATGTGACATTAAATTTAGTATAATTTACTTCTTATGTTGTTCATTTTACATAGATATGGACACAAACAAAAAACTCTGGCTTTAGATGAGCAAAATATATGAGCTACAAAATTGGAGACTGCCCCCAGTTGAAGAATTGTCTTATTTTTAGGGACTGGCTAATGGCTATTTCATTTGAGAATTTTTCCCCCTTAGACATATAAGCCAATCAGAACTAGTATTTAGGAAACCAGAGTAATTTATCCTCTAAATAATTTTTCCTAGTTGGATGGAATGAAACAAAAGACAAAGAAATGGCAATGATAGAATGCTTTTCACTGTGACACTTCAGTGTAACAGAAGATTATAAAGGCCAAGAGATTTCCAGTCATGATGAAAGATTTTTTTAAAACTTCTAGGTCTTTTGTTGTGCTTGTGATTACAAATTGAAATGACTGATTTCTCTTTATGACAGTATCTTAAATTATGTCACATAGTCAAAATTTAAAGATCGACAGGTCCACAGTACAGTTTTAAAAAGTCATTCACAGAAGCTCAAAATTTAATTAAGCAAAACATTTGCTCAATTAAGACTAAATGGTACTGTAAAATATTAAGGTAAAACATGTATTAGTATGACATTTGCATTTTTATTAAATATAAATGACAAAGAAATAAAAAATGCTTCTAAATTTCAGTTAAATTCTCTTTTAAAAATCTTGTTTCCATGGCAATGCTGAGAGTAAGTTTTTACAGGATGTAGATATGGATTTTTTTATTTAAAAAAAACAGTTTAAATGAAAAATAGCAACATCATCTCTTTTCAATTTTCTAATATGGCTGAGAGGGATAAAAAATAAGTTACTAAGATATCAGTACCAGGAAGAATGCAGAAGATGGACCCCTTGTTATCGTTTGAACTTGTGGTGTGCTTTTAAATAGACACATTCACCAAAAAAGCCCTCCCACAAACCTCCTAGTAGTCAAATACACAATAGAGTTATTGTCTCTTCCCAGGCTGTAAGCATAGCACAGCTAGTTCAATTAGGGAAGTTTTTAATCATATCAACTCTCATTAAGGAGATCAGTTGAAATTCCACTACAAAGGCTACCTATGATAGAAGTAGCCAAGTGATGCTCCTTTTGCATTCCAGATCATAGAAAAGTTGCGCAAGTCTCTAATGAGTAATCAAGGATTGAGGTTTCCAGGCTACAAAAATCCTGTTGTGGCAAAAAAGGCAGAAACCTAACACCCAAATCAATACTATATTACTCTCTCCACAGGCAAGAGCTGCTGGGTCAGGAAAATCATGAAAAATTCATAGCGGAGGTGGTCAAGTCATCCATAAGATAGAGAAAATAATGCTATATCTAAAAATCCCCTGAGCAATCGAAGACACTTTATAGATTTCACCGTGGATAAGTGCTGGTTTGTTTCATCTACGTCCCTAAATACTGTTCCTATCTTCTTTCTGTCAGTAAATGAGGATGTCTTGATCTATATTTACTGTCTTTCTTATTTACTTTATTAATTTCTCAATCTCCTTACTCTGCCATTGCAGTAGTGACCTCAAGGGATAATTCTGAGTCATTGTTTCTAGCAGAACGACAGGGTAACTCATCATGGATGAGTCTTTAAAGAGCTTCCTACATGGTGATTCCTCAAAAGGGATAGGTATTATTCTGAGGACTAGGAAAAGTTATCAAAACCCCTACTCTTCTCTATGGTATCACTCTTCCAAAGTGATAAAGGAAAAAGCCCTCCCTCACTTATAAACTCTCACTTATCAATTCTCAAGTATAAAAAAAGCAATCTTAGTTCACAGAACCATAAGGCAAGGAAAATACATGATGAAAAAACTACACTTGGGAATGGCAATGAAAAAAAGTTCTGCATGATGAGTAAACCTGCCTTGATGTCTTTTTGCTAGCCTCAGAATCAAATTTGTACCTAACAAAGCAATGGTAAAAAAGTAAGAAGTAGAACAAGGGTAGTCATGAGATTATATATATAGTACAGAAACTGATAAAAGAACTTTAATAATAACAGATGATAGAAATCCAGCTACAAGCTCCATAAGGTGACATTTGAAAATTCTAAAAAAAAAAAAAAAAAAAAAAAAGCCCAATAAAGACCTCTCAGAAATCTACAAAATACACCTTTCTCGACAACGTCCAGAAAAGAGAAGCTCTCCAAGCAGATAAGCTCAGAGAAGGAACTGTCAACATCTTCTCTGGATAGTATCCCTGATAAAAGACATGACATATGTGGATATGGAAAACATACAGATTTAAATTTGCCTTGTGGTAATGAGACAAATAATGTCCCAAAGACTCTATGCTGTTGTGGCATTAAGAAAATCAGACAAATTAAAATGAAACATACCTGTCAGTGCATACCATCTATTTCCCGTCCAATGCAAGACTATACTCAAGTATCTTGTCTAGTCTAGTATTTTGTTATTTTAAATATTTTTTAAAAAGGTTATTCAACTATAACTGTAGTTTCTCTAAATATATTGCCTCTGCAGAGTTACACTTAGGATCATGTGTCTCCATACCACAGCTTCAAGGAGGCATTTAGGAAGTGAGTGTAATAGCCTTAGCCTTACAGAATATTGGGGGAAATGATGGTGAGACATAAGTGCCTGCATGTAACTCACTCTCTTCACTGAGGTAGTTGCCACTAGAAACACCCAGTAGGTAATATTTTCAAAAGTGCCTACCTGAATTAGAAGCCTATGTACTATTTTCAAAAGTGGTACAGGCACTTAACATTGACTTTCAGTGAGATTCAGGCTTCTAAATGCCTAACTCACTTTTGAAAATGGAACTTATGGTCTTAAATCACTTAAGCATATTTGAAAAATTTACCCACTGTCTTAAAATCTGGGTATGGTTATAAAAGAGACTAGATAACATTGTCACATTATTACTCCAAGATCTGCCCTTTGGATGTAGATAGTAATTTCTGCTTACTTACCTGACAAATCAGAATCTAGTATTTTTTTTTATTCCTCTTTGAACTGTAAAGTCAACACAGCTAGGAGAAAGGTGGATTCTATTCTAGTTTATGCATCATCAACACAATTGTCATACATGTTTCAGTTGCCAAATCTTGATTACTGTTGGTGATGCATGAGCTAAAAATAACCCAAGTTTGACTCTGAGATCCTTGGGTGAGTTTGCAGGGGTAACAGAAAAAAACAAAAACAAATAATTAGCAATGCCAGGTTTGCTGCATTACTAGGGTTGCCAGCCTTCTACTTTCTAAAAACCAGACCCTCATACACTACCTCTTCCCCTGAAGCCCTGCACCCCGCTCCACCTCATCCCCCTAACGTCCCATCCTTGTCCCACCTCCTCCCCCCGACACTCAGCCTCTGCTCTGCCTCTTCCCTCGAGGCCCAACTCCCTGCTCTCTCCTCTGCTCCACAACCCCTCATCACTCACTGCTTTCCCCACTCTCCCTTTCTCCTCGCTTGATCTTCACCTCCATCCTTCCTTGCCCCCAGCTGGGCTCCCTCTGCCCTGGGTCTGGAACAGGAGCGGAAGCCTGATGCTGAGCCTGCTTGCCTGCCTGCAGGTAGGAGGCGGGCCAAGCTGAGTAGGGGTTGGTGAGGGTTGATGACGCAGCACCTTCCCTCTCCTGTGGTAACTGGACTTCTGGTGTCTGATGAGTGCATCTGACAGGACACTGCCAGGTCCCCTTTTTTACTGGACTTTCTGGTCGAAAACCAGACACCTAGCAACCTTGTTGCATTATCATCAAATCAAAGAATCATAGAAGCTTAGGGTTGGAAGAAACCCCAGGAAGTCATATAGTCCAACAACCTGCTCAGAGCAGCACCAGCATCAACTAAATCATCTCAGCAAGGGCTTTGTCAAGCAGGGCCTTAAAAACCTCTAAGGAAGGAGATTCCATCACCTCCCTAAATAATCCATTCCAGTGCTTCACCATCCTCCTAGTGAAATAGTGTCTCCTAATATCCAATCTAGATCTCCCCCACTGCAACTTGAGACCATTGCTTCTTGTTCTTATGTATCCTTACAGATTAACAGAGGCTTTTTCTGTCTTTAATTTCCATTATACATGCACCATGTTTTTATTTATTGAGTACTTTGTAAAATTTTATGGATTCTGTTTCACTGATTATAAAAACATTTATACCCAACTTACTCTAATTACTTAGATTGTAAGCTCTTTCTCACAGGGGACATCTTTTTGCTCTATGTTTATACAAAGCCTAGCACAATGGGGACTGGGATTCCTAGACACTATGGTACTAAAAATAATACTTAATAATTCCCTGATATTGGTCCTTCCAAGGGAGTTTGGGTTCTCTCTTACAGCCTTATTAGTAGAGCTGGTTAGAAAATAGAAAAAAAAAAAACTTTTCCCCCTATTTTTCATATAAATTTCATTTTCATCAAAAATTTTGTTCAGCTATGTTGTTAATGTTATTAGTCTTTTTATATCTTTACCAGCCTTCATTATATTGTTACCAAAAAAAATATCTGAGCCATCGTTGGGAAGTTTCCAGAGGTGTCGCTGAAAAAGGAGAAAAATCTTGAGATATAAGCCATGCAGATATTTTAGTTGTTGTGTAAGTAACACGTGAAAATTTCTAGTATAACTGGTCATTATCAATTGATGACATGTTTGGTTTATATTTTTATGCAAGGAATCAATCTTCACAGTCAGGCAGTGTCAATTTTTGTGCCTATTGGTTTTTCAACTATTTTCTAGAGGGAAAAGTTATTCCTTGCAACATAATAACTGTTTAGCCTTCCTGGCAAATCAAATTCTTAATGTATTTTCTATCTACAGTTCTCAATGACCTTCCCTTAGGAGTTGGACAGGATATAGCTATATCTGATTAGGTGTATGAAGTTTTTTGTTTTAACTGAAGCTATTATCCTGGAATGCATTATGGGGTCAAACAGTCAAACATAAGATTGCCATTACATTAAGATACAATATATGACTTCATTTGGGAGGAAATGCCACTGGACATCATAAAATACTCCATACTTATTTTGATAATAAAATAATAATGTTTAGCATTTATATAAAGTTTTTTATCATCAAAGTAGAATACAAATATTAACTAAGTAGTCTTCACCAGGCCCCTGTGAGATGCCCTATAACTTGTGTACTTGACCAGCTTGTTTCTTGTGAACTTAATAAAAGGCAATTCTGACATGAGTGATGTCGAATCACATTTGAAGACATATACCATTCTTTATATAAAATTAATAACAAATACAGTCCCTGCATGTTAAATATTTCCCCAGGTACCTGAAATAGACTTTGTCACAATGAGCCAAGAATATTAGAAATCAAGGAACCAAAAGCACAAATCCTTATTGCTGATGTTCTGTCACTTCTGCCTTCAATGATTTTGTTTAAGGCATATATCACATCTGCCATTTTCAAGAAGAGAGTAATTGCTGACAGACCCTGTTGGTGGATTATAGAAGATAAGAGAGGTAGAGTTGTGTGAACTCAGTTCAATGACTGAACTGAAAAATCAAAGCAAAATAATAAAAAATAAAATAAAATTAATTTCAGGTCAAACTGAAATAAAAATTATTGAATTTTTTAAAAAGCAATTTTTTCATGTTAAATATATTTCATTTCCACTGAAGTCGATATGAGGATGTCTAGCACTTGACAGAAGATACTCTATACCCTGCAAGACTGAGCCTATAATTGGAACTTGTGATATCAGTGCATTTACCACCTGTATTCTTGGCACGGCACACACCAGTGCAGTCACCAGAGAAGGTTATCTAAAAATGCAGAGGAGACATCAACCACCAGGATATTCTAAACTGATGTGGTGTTACGAATTGCTATATACTTGAGCTGTCCCCAGTAACCTGGAAAATAATGTGCATCACCAATGTAATGCTGCATGAAATAGACATGTCAAGCAATCTTATCAGTGATTACACATGTATACTGGATTATAATGTTCCAGTTTTTCACTGATAGAGTCCACTACAAGTGTATTTAATTTTTTCCCAATGTGTTCTCCAAGTAGAACAGATGACAGTATAGAATACAGAAACAGCAAAACAATATTTCCTACTGGTTAGGGTAAGGTGTTGGGAGTTAAGACCCTGAACTCTATTCTTGGCTCTGCCAGTGATAAATTGTGTGATTTTAGACAAGTAATTGTATCATTCTGTGCCTTGGTCAATCCAGCTGCAAATGCCTTCAAGTTTCACAGGGGTGTTTTGAGGCTTAATTAATAAATTTTAGTAAAATAATCTGTGTTCCTTGTTTGGAATGAGATAGTTAACTGGAAAGTTAAGGTGACTGTAACAGGGTGGCTTGCTCCTTTATTGCTGGAGGATGGTAGCTAGTCATCCCTGCTTAATAAAGAGGTATACCTGTGTTGGATCAGGTAATTCCCTATAAAAGGAAGCAGACGACTATATTGAAGGGGGAAATTCATGAAGCTATGGTAGTCTGCAGAGAGTGAGGCAAGGTGCCGGCAGTGAAGACCTTGAGATCAGGGGAGCTGCCCCAGGCAGGAAAGCCTGGGAGAGACTGCAAAGTCTCCAAGCAGGAAGGCCTGGGAGGAGGAAGAAAAACTTTGCATTTTGTGGGTTTAGGAATGGACTTCTTTTTTAGTTTGATTTGCAACCATTTTATATTAATAAACCCAGTCCCCAAAAAGAGGTATTTTGACCAACAAAAAGTCTGAAGTCAAGTTCTATTTGAACAATCCAAGAAGGGAAAGTGAGGCAGGCTGTCTGTACTGTGACCTGAGGCTATGAGGGAGTGCATGGGAGGTGGCTAGCCCACTACAGTTGCCTTGTATCCCAGTCACCTGAAATGTTCAGATTTTCATTCTGTCAATCATAATATTTTGTTTTTTATAATTACAAGTTGTTTACTCATGCCATATTATTATACCACAAAGAATGTGCTCTGTTTACCTAGAACAAGTAGTACAGTAGAACAAGTATTTTCCTGTGATGAGCAATATGTGGGGTGAAGAGAAGAGCGAAATGAGTGCAATGCTATCAAAGATGTTATTTTGCTCAGTGTTTCCTGATACTCTGTGTTCTGAGTGAGTTTGTCTACACTGAATTAAACATCTGTAGCTGGACTGTGTCAGCTGACTTGGGCTCGCAGGACTCAGGCTGCAAAACTGCAGTGTAGACATTAGGCCTCAAACTAGAGCCTGGGTCCCTCTCACCTCATGGGTTCTCAGAGCCGAGGCTCCAGCCTGTGCCCAAACTTCCACAATTTTACAAACCTGCAGCCCTAGCCCTGCCGTTACTGCAAAAAATCCTCCACTCTAAAAATTATGGATGCATCAGTGTTGGGTAAGACATGAGTGGTAGTGACACTAGCACACATTGTTTTTTTAAATCTTGTCTCTATGTTGCCATGCTATGAAATGTTGCCATAAATGTTCTTGATTACAAAAATATGATTCGCTTTGTCAAATAGGTCTTCCATATATCTGTTCCTCTTACATCTTTGATCCTGCCTTTAACAGTTTCTTCAGTCTCTTCCTCCACCTCTGTTATTTTGTGCATCTTTATCTTTCTCTCCAACTCACATTACCTCCTCAGTTTCACTTACTCCTTGTCTTTGTCTTTCAACTCACACCACCAACTTCGGCTTCCTCCTAGCTGTTCCTGTGCTCTCAGATTGTGCCTACCACTGAGCTAGGTCTCTTCAAGCTTCAGCTCTCAGTCCCAGTGTAGTGCCATTTCTTTCAATCTGGGGGTTGAGTCTGCTCTCACGATGGCTAGAACCCAGCATGTGAACAGGTGTGTTTCTAAGATGTTACAGAAAGACAATTACAGTTGGTAAAGTACTGGTAAGTCTCATGAACTCTGCTGTCTCAATCTGAGCCATGCACAGGTCTAAAGCATTCAGTTCTCACAATACAGCTACTAACTTGAATTCTGTATTGACGTGAATGTAAGTTAACGACCGGCAATGGAATTTAACTATGACTGAGTGCCTCACCTCGCAGCTGCTTTCTACAACACAGTTCAGGTCACAGGCTCTCTGACTTGAGCACTACAGATACACTTTAAATTATTTGCAAGACTAGCATAGAAGAGCTGCACTATTCTTATTTTAACTTATAAGCATTTATTATTTATTAGCTGTAACAGGGTTATGTGTGGCAGAAAAAAAAATATATTCTATAGCCCACAGTTCACTGAAGCATATTCAACCTAGTTGTTTTTCCAGTTATGACACATAGATATAGAAACATAACAATTGCTGTAGAAAAATGTTTAGAGAAGGGGAATAATTATTTTAATAAAGAAAATCAATTTTAACTTCCAAAATGATAAGGGTAGCCCATATAAAAAAAATTAACATCTATAGAATAATCTTCAAAAGCAGTAGACCATATAGAGTATTTTTGATTCAGTGCCCATATATGTAGTACATTTTTTAATAGAATACTTCCTGGTTTCAGTTGTAAACATTTTACAATTCCAGAAGCAGTACAAAAAGTTAGTAATGACAATAGTGGCGACCTTCATTGTGCTGGCATACCAGGCACTCATTTACTATAACACCGCTAGTAACATATATGTGCTTACAATACTCTAACTTTATAATAGTATGAAAATACATCTTTCTGGTAAATTGGAAAGGGCTATACACAAAGACGGACATATTTTAATGCTGAAAACCTGACACTGCATCACTGCACTTTTCTTCAAAAATGTTCATGCCTTTCTTTGACATTCTTTGGCTTACACAACAGGGTGCCAAACATCTATGACAGCTTACAATAGAAAAACAATATTGCTTTTAGTTAACAATGTTAGCTATGAATATATATTGACAACATTTTCACTGCAGATTTCCAGCCAACATAATACAAAGCAAATAGCATTCAATATGTTGGTACACTCAGGGGAATTAAAGAGTTTCAAAAACAAATTTATGGTATTAGGTGCTGAATGCTAAATCTAATGAAAATGCAAACTCAGAAGCATCTCCAACACATACATCATGCAAAGAAATACAGTTTGGCAAAATGATAACATTAAGATTGTTTGACAGAAAAAATTCTCTCTGCTTGTTTGGCTTTTGTAAAGCCAGTTTTAATTTTTATTCAAAACTCTTCCTGACTTCTCTCTTTTAAACATTTCTGTCAATATCAGAGATGAGGTAAATCCATGGTCCCAGATTTGCTCACCTCTGACCATTGGGGGAGAATATTCATTCACAGGTATGTATTTAGAGTGATTTTAAAAAAAAATTATTATTAATTACACACAATCAAAAGTATCATTGTTCCTGGGAGAGAAACAGAAGTTGAATATTGCTTCCAAATTAGTATGCTAATAATTTACTACTGATCAGCAGTTTGGTAAATGCATAAAAATAACTATACAAGCTTTACTACACTAAAAGAACATTGTGGTTGAAATGCCATCGCATATCAAAATATACTTACTAATCTGAATGTACATTGACAACACATTAAATGATGTGAAATTAATAAAATTTCAAGTTTTTTACAGAAATTATCTAAAACAGGTCAACAATAAACACTCTGTTAATCTAGACAAAAACTATTCAGTCTGTACCTGTCAAATCTAATTTGTTAGTTATAAATTCCTAGATAATCTTGATATTTACTACCACTCAACTATATCAGGTGGTTTGAAATGTATATTTAGAACAGCTTGCAAAAAAAACCCACTATCTGGGACACTTAAAAAAAATGCTTACTTAACATGGACTCATGTAAACAGGTGCCACTTAAAATCTACCGATTAAAGGTGACCTGCAAAAGGAAAAAATGAACACTCTCTTTGGGTCCACTTTGTTGGGTTTTTTTATTTGTTTTCTGATATATGATTTGGGTTTGACCTTAATGAGTGGGATTTTATTTTATAAAGGATTTAAAATATTTTTTGCGGGATGGATATGGTTTGAGGATCAAATCTCAACTCAGGAGGAGTACCACACATGTCTGAGCAGAATTTTCCAAAATTATATAAATAATTTCCCCACAAAAATTGTGGTGATACGCAAAAGAAATTTACAAGCACAAATCTTTGGTGTCCGATAAGCCCATTAATTTGCAAGGCCAAATTCCCAACACTTCAGGTACAACATGGACATGTGTATTATAAGTATCAATCATGCTATTTTCCAATAGCCAACAATCATGTTATTTTCCAATAGCCAACAAGAAAAGCTTATGCTGATAGAGATAGAGTAAGTATAATTCATTTGTTAACATTCACTCTGACTCTCCCATGAATATGCCTTTCTGCTGACTACCAACAGATATTTTTTTCAATGTGCAATTGGAAAGGATTTTCCTAGTAACCTACATTGCTTGTATTGAAAAGAGATAGCAGAAATCAATACGTCTCTCTTAAAAAAATTTAAGTAAACATTTAAATTTAGAATTTCCATGTGTATTTATGCATGAGAAATTCCTGGAAAAATATTCTCATGTACATAAAATACCTCTTGATAGGCTAAACTTTAAAACAGCTAATCTTAAATACATAAAATAAATACATTTCTATTCTTGTCATTTACTGCAAGATAGAGAGGTAGGATTAATGTATAATCATCATCTACCTATGGGTAGCTATTGCTCACTTATTGTCATTCCATTTGAAAGGTGTCCAGAAAAAAAGACTAACAGAAAAAACAATCCCAGTAGGGTACTCAGTTATCCGTTTATAGAAGACAAATGTTTTGAGGGAGATTATTTATATTGTTTATTCAAAGCTATAAAACCTTTGGAAACACTACCCTTTCAATGGCAGTATAAACCGCATTAAACAACAATGTACACTAGATATAGCAGAAACAAATGCATGTATGTTAAATCTATACATATATGTTTCACCCTTACATACATGCCTTAGCAAAAACAGTAATAAAATACTAATTTCTGCTTTAAAAGATTCTAGTTTTAGGTCCCTGTGTGATATAATCCTTGTTTAGACTAGCATGTTATTTACTAAAAGATGTCCAAACAAGATGATCTGATATTGGAATGTTTGTCTCAGAACAACCAGAGCAATGTAAGGTGAAATAATTGTCAAGTCAATCTCTAACTTACTCTTCATTGCAGAAATAAATTGAACTCTGCTCTAGCTTTTTGACATGTAATTCTGATACTAATGGGTTCAAATCCATTTTTCTTTGCTCTAACTGCTAACAGGAAGCTTTTTGTGTGTCAGAAATCTACCAGTTGCTGGCTAATGCTTCCCTTAAATAAAAAGTCACTGCCTGCAATAGTATCAACACTGTCATCAGTTTACAATAATGAGCTACAGTTCATTGTGGTAGCTCTAGTATGAAAATTAGAAGCTTTTATGTAGCTCCACAATCTGCAAGAAAATTGTAAGAAACATCACCAGCGTTGGTATGACAGGAGACATTTTCTATTTAAGGATTACAGGCCAGATCCTCAGCTGGTGTAACTTCGCTGCACGCAATGAAGCTATCTCAATTAATATCAGTTGAGGATCTCCTGCTATGTATTTAAACTCAGCACTTTCACTCTGAAGGTCAACACATGAATCTAGTGTTATATTCTTTAACTTCCCAGGGCAGAGCGGAAGGAGGGAAAGGACTCTGTCAGGAATCTCAGGAATGATATGGTGTTTACCAGGTAAAATCATGGTTTTACCACCCCGGGGGCAAATTAGTTGGTTCCAGGTTAAGCCATTTTCTACTTTTAAAACTGTTTCACTAATACACACCACATTACACTTAGTTTTAGTTCAATATTCAGATTGTGGTTACATAAACCAGTAAATTCATAGATTAATTTAGAGTTGTACAAATAAAAAGTAAAACTGCAATGGACTTAATACTAATATACATGATTATAATATGGAACATCAGAGGGCCTCTATACGTTTTGGTTTGGTATTTTCTCAAGGAAGTAATATATGTCATGGCTCATATTTCAGTTTTCAATATTGTATTACATAAACAAGTCGAAAATACTAAATTATATGAAAATGACAATAATGCAGAGTTGTAGGCTTGATGCATTAAGCAATCAGAAGCATGCAAAGTTGGAGACTACCAGACCAGGTCTATGTGGCCATGCAGCATTTCATAGCAGGACACCAACTTTGATGTAGTGGATAGACCAAGCCTATTCCTCAGTTTTGAATAGATGTATCCAAAGTTTGAAAAGATTTGTTCTGTGCTTTCTGAACTGGCTGGACACTGATGAATTATTTTTCCCACTGTAACCTGGGTTTAAGCCAGTATTTAAGAGCACCCTATCCTAAACGAGTTTTTTCCCAGGAAATTACCAATCCTGGACTCAGTTTTATACATGATTTTTCAGGTGATGTTTCATGAAGGTGGGGATGGGGGTGGGGAATAGGTCTGATCAGTTTCACTGTAGAAAACGTAACAATGTAATTACCCGTTTCTGAATCTTGGGGTCACTTTCTTATTCCAGATTCCTCCAGTTTAAGTTAATGGTAAAAAAAATGGCTGACTTTTAAATTTATCTAACTTCCTTTTAAAGCATTAGCAAATGCATAATTTAACGTTTGATTCCTCTAACCTTTTTAGAAATCTAAACATATGTTTATCATTAATATACCTAGGGGCAAAGCAAAAGACTGTGTAAGTAAAGGGTGCGATTTTCAAAGCCACTCAGCATCAGTCTAACTTTGCCCCCACTGAAGTCAACTGAAGATTTACCATTGACTTCTACAGTAATAGAAATAAGCCAATGCTGAATGCTTTTTTAAAAAAATCACATCCCAACTATATAAAAGCAAACAATAAAAATAACACTTAGCATTTCTATAGTGACTTGCAGCTGAGGATTTCAACAGCACATAGAGTTGCCACTTAACATTGAAAGGGTCCTGTAAATTTCAGGCTTTCAGGTTAGTTATATGGTTGGCAAGCAGCATTACTTGTAGGATAATAATGACTTCTAAAGTATCTTTCATGGCTCTTATGATATGTGGAATCATACTTATTACTTATTGTTTGTATTCTAGTTGCACCTACAGGCCTCCATGAGACTCAAGGCCCTATCTGAGTAAGTACTATACAAACATATGAGACAGTCCATGCCCTTGAGAGTTTTCAGTGTGTGAGAGACAAAGGGTGGGGACAAAGATTATTATTAATTTGTATTATAATAGCACTTAGAAGCCATAGCCATGGATCAGAACCCCACTGTGCTCAGCACTGTAAAAACTGCCCTCAAAGAACTTACAACCATATGTACAAGACAAGAGGCAACAGATGGATACAGATAGATACAGAGGTATAAGGAAATAATGAAGCATTAATCTCAGTACACCCACAGCCTAACCATTGTGCAGGTTTTTTTGTAGGCATCACAGAAAAGGAAAGTTCTGAGGAGGACTTTGAAGAACAATAATGAATTTTAAGTTTACAAGAGAGACAAAGAAAGGGTGGGGACAAAACAAAGGGCTTGTCTACACAGTGTTGGCAAAGTGCACCAGAGGGTGTGATTTGTCAAACACTCTAATGCTAACATTACTCCTGGGGGAATTCTCTACTGCTGCATGCACACAGAATTCATGTCTGCTACCAATTTCTTTGCTTCCTCATAGAAAAATGACTTTCTGCTGGGGAAGCAAAAGAAAGCAACAAGAGTGGCCACACTCCCCTCTCCAACAAAGTGGACATGTCATTTCAGGCATCTGGATCAGCCAGGGAAGTACCTATCCCTGCATGAAGACACCTATTTGCAGAGCAGTTCAGTAAATGCCTACCAATAAATTCCTAAGATCACAATTGTTAACTATATGAACTCGTAGGAAAGGGGTACATTCCCCTTTCAGGATAAGGAGCAACCTATTTAACTGCTAGAACCCTAGGGCACACAGTTTCCATAGTTAAGTACACTCAGAGAGCCATTTTGGTTTCATCATGCCTACCAGTGGCTGCATCTTGGACACACGGCCTGACAGTGTAACCCAGTGCTCAGTATGTGTTACAATACCACATCCACAAATGCCCATAAAACTTAAATCTAATCCAAGCAAACTAAAAATAGGAATACAGATATTTTTACTGTGAATTTATTTTCTTTTTTGTGTCGTTGTAACAGCCCCAGTAATTGGGTTTCAGAAAGCAATGCATTCAATTGATTACTTCAAGATCAAACTTTTTAGTTACATCTCTAACCCCTCGCCAGCCACTCCCTGCCCCTGGCATGTATAACATTGCAGCTGTGGCTCAGGCCCTGAGAGGCTCAAGACTGCTCCTGGCAGCACAAAAGGAGAAATCTACCCAGCTCCATATGGGTGCCCAACCCACACCTGCCACTCTATGCCTGACCTGCATGACATTAGCAGGGACAAACTTAGCAGAGAAGAAGTTGCAGGGGGCAACATGGGCTGGAGGTGCAGGGAGATGAGGTGGGGTGCAGAGTGCATGGAGGCCAGTAGGTGGTGCCAGCTGGGATGGGCTGGCAGAGCAAAGTAAGGGGGAGAAGCTGGGGGTTGTGAAGTGTGGGGGGCCAGGTGGAGGGACCCAGTTCCAGCTGTGGTTGAACTGAGTGGCTCCAGGGGAAGGGTTGCTAGGATCAGGGGCTATTCCCTGGGGCAGCCCATGTCCAGGGCAACAATCAAGATTTCTTGGATACCTCCTAGGGAGACACTGTGATATGTATTGGTATTTGTGTCACTTGTGTTGATGGGGGTGGGGATGTATTAGAGATCAGCCCTTTCCTGATTCCTCTCCATTATAATGGGGAGTCCCATCCCAGGACACAGGAACTGCCCTGTCTAGCAGCCAAGGCCCAGTAAGACCAATACGCAGCCTCCAGTCAGTATCAGCTGGTTCAGAGCCAGAGCAAGAAACCCACTGGAAAAAGTGCTTCTGTTTTCTGCACCAGTTATTGGGTTGCTATAATAAACATAAGGGTTTATAGCTTTCCAAGGACTTGTCTATAACGGGAAATTGACTGGGATGGCTATTCCACAATAGTTCCCTGTGTGGGCATTGTTTTGGAATAAAAATAACTTTATTCCAGACTTAGTGTTCGCCCCACAAAAGCTATTTCAGCCAATTTCCACCTGTAGACAAGTCCTTGCACTGTGCACTATTGAATTTCACCTCATTCCTGTCACTTCATTCTTCAAAGTCATCCAGTTCTTCCTGTATAATGTGCCAGTCTTTCTTTATATTTATGGTGCCTCGCAACTTTGTATCAGCAAATTTCATTATCACAGTCTTATTTTTAATGCCACAATCATTAACAAAAATATTGAATAAGACTGGTCCCAAGACTTATCCTTGAGTAACAGCACTAATAACCTCTCCAGACCAACAGTTCACCTTTATCACAACCCACTACCTTCTCCCCTGTAGCCAGTTCCTTATCCACTCTACAATTCTTGTACTAATCCCCATCTGAATGTGCTACATGGGCCAAGGCTGATTTAATGTTGCTGCAGAAGCCTTACTCTTTGAAGTTCCTGGCTCTCTAATTTGTAACTTTGCTATGGTAAGGTTGCATTTTCTCTTTAAAATATAAAAGCTTGATATATTTACCAGTCAAAAGGCTAGAAAACAAAATTTTAGTTAAATTTTGTATAAATGTGTAAAAAACTTTTCTGTGTGTTGATAGCCTGCCTATTGTGTTCATGTATTTGTGGATAAAATGGACATGTTCTGATTTTCCAAGACTGTAAAGATAAGCAAAATTTTACATTTCAGATTCAAGATTCCTAACCTACTCTTGCACCCTCTGGGACCTAGCTACATCCTTGCAGGAGGGAACGGTTTTAATATAGAAGGAAGTCTTTTATACCAGAACATTTAATTAATCCAATCATGTTATGTGTTTAGAGTTTGAGGCTTCAATAATCTTGATACAACAACTCTCTCAACTTGTGAAGGCCCAAACATGACGTATAACACATGGAGTATGGCTACACTGCAATCGTGGGGTGTGACTGCAGCTCATGTAGTGTATAACTACCTGAACAAGCTTTTAATCTAGCTATCTTGGGTTTTGGAGCAGTGAAGCCACAGCAGCCCATGCCCATCTATCAGAATGTACAAGCCCATGTCGAACTCTAGGTTAATTCTTATGCAGCTAGCCTGTACTGACATGCATGCTGCTACAGTTTCACTGTCACCAGTATCCAAGCTAGCTAGACTAAAGTTAGCTCAGGTATGTCTACACAAGCTGCAATTTCATCCCATGACTTCAGTGCAGATATAAAAGCCTGCAAATGACAGACAGACAGACAGACACACACACACACACACACTTATTCAGGCAGGAAACTTTAAAAAGATGTGGAATTCATTCCATTACTGTAAAAAAACTCTTTCTACATTTCTAAAGTAAATAATTTGCAACAATGGAAATGAGGTTACACCAAATCTGTGTGGAACACAAGTAATTTTGGGACTAAAATACTAACACTTGAGAGGTATGCTACATGATATAACAAAAAGTTCTTACATGGAAACAAAACTAAGTGTCACATCACTGATGATCATGATCATCTTAAGCAGCACTGATTTTGTTTATAGCACTTATAATGCATTTTTGACATTCTGAGTGACAGACGCCACCATAATAGAAAATTAAACACACCTGGCTATTTAGTTTCCCTTAAGCAAAAAACAGTGTTAAATTTGAAATATTAAATATGCTTGATGTAGTGACAAAATACTGACATTTAAAACGTTCTTGCAGACACCAGGAATAAAGCACATGAATTTAACACTGTCTTGGCAAGAAAGAATATTTCATTAAGGCAGCAGTTGTCCCATTTGAAAGACACTAAGAATGAATATTGTCTATATCTAGTATCCTATCTGTATTCATTACTTTTTTAAGGATGATACATGTCATGGCAGCTTTGGATAATTTCATGGAGATGCACACTATACTGCACTTACCAGTGTTTCACATATACCCTCAATCTAGTCTAAGTACAACAGAAGTATTGATCCAAAATAAAATTATATGTACTTGAAAGGCTTCCAACTTGGTAATAGAATCATTTACAAATCTAATTTTATACATGACCAATACATGCACAAGCTTCTATAATGGCAAAATTTCTTTCAAGACAACAGTGTATTCAATTGATTTTTCTTTTTAAAAACGTTGAGAGGAACACATAAGCTATATTACATGTCATGACTTCTTTCTTGATTTAATTAAGATTTAATATGACTGTGCCATTAAATAAATAACTAGTGCAGCCACTAGAAGTATCATCTAATCCTATGTTAGTTTTGACTTTTAACAAAATTGTTTCAATACCCTATATAGAGATTAGCTGAACTACTTCGGAAAAGCTCACAGACCTCTTTCAAATATGATGTGTTTTTTGATATATGGAAATATAATTCAAACCTCCTCCTTAACAAAAGAAATGTACCTATACTCCATCAGCTCTCACATAGTAAACACTCTTAGGGATGGGTCAGTATTTCTTTCTTTAAATTTGTAAACATCTATTCCAGGTTCTAGGCATCATAAACGTCAAAGCTGACTCTTTTAGATCTATCAGCTGCCTCAGATACTATTGAATGTAAGGTACTGTTAACACAAAAGTGAAACAAGATGCACAAGTGGCTCCATTCCTGTGTTTCTTGAGAGGTCTCATGTAAGTATTGGGTATTTGCTTACCTACCTTGAGTGGTCACTTTTGGGATTCCCCACATTATATTATGTCACATCTTATGTTCAACATACACAAAGCCGTTAGGAAAGTTAGTGACACAACAAGGTTTGTGATGCTTACTATACTCCGATGGAAGATGTCTATGGAAGAAGTGATAGTATATTTAACAGTGGTGTTTCAGTAGATTCTCCATCTTAATGGTAGAGGTCAGTGAGCTGAGGGAAATGGTACCATCTTTCAGATGAGACAAAAAGCCATGTTCCAGACCACACACAGTCATAAAAGATATCATACACACTGCTCATAAGATGTGTGTTAATGCCCATGTCACAACCAAATTCCAATTCTAGTAACCACAATCTACCTACTTAAATTTCATTTAGTGATTATCTTTGAAAAGTCATGGAAGACATGTGAGATTCCAGAGGACTGGAAAAGGGCAAATATAGTGCCAATCCATAAAAAGGGAAATAAGGACAACCTGCGGACTTACAGACTAGTCAGCTTACCTTCAGTACCCAGAAAGATAATGGAGCAAATAATTAAGAAATCAATTTGCAGACACCTAGGAGATAATAAGGTGGTGAATAACAGTCCACATGGATTTGTCAAGAACAAATAATGTCAAACCAACTTAATAGCTTTCTTTGACAGGGTACCAAGTTAAGTTCCCTGTAAGCTGCACGGCCGTGCAGCAATCTATTTAGCGCCATGCAGGTGCTTAGATAACCTGCCCAGAGACTCACCGACCCCAACTCACCTTGCAGTTTGGACCTGCTGCGACCGGATCAGTCCTAAACGCAGCCTCAAGCGTGGCCAGGGGGGCGTGGCCCTAGGTGCAGCCCGGGCAGCACTCCCCTGGCCCAGAGCTGCTGGGGCTGGGGGAGGGGTGCCTATCCTGCAGCCCTACAGCATAGGCAGCATAGACAAGCGCCTCTTCCCGCAAGCCCAGATACTGCCGGGGAGAGAGTGTGCTCGGGGGAGTCCCACCACATGAATTTTATTATGTGCACCAATATGGAAGTGATATGTCACATATCTCCTCCACATTGGTACACTTTACAAAATTCATTCCGCATGTGCGGGAGGAGAATTAGAGGGAACATTGGTACCGCGCCTTCTGGAGTGGTAGGAAGCAGTAGACGTGGTATATCTTGACTTTAGTAAAGCTTTTGATACTGTCTCACATGACCTTCTCATAAACAAATTAGGAAAATACAAACCTACATGGAGATACTATAAGGTGGGTTTCATAACTGGTTGGAAAACTAATCCCAAAAAGTAGTATCAGTTGTTCACAATCAAGCTGGAAGGGAATATCAAGGGTCCCACAGGGATCAGTTCTGGGTGCGGTTCTGTTCAGTATCTTCATCGATGATTTAGATAATGGCATACAGAGTACAGTTATAAAGTTTGCAGATGACACCAAGCTGAGAGGGCTTGCAAGTGCTTTGGAGGACAAGATTAAAATTCAAAATGATCTGAACAAACTGGAGAAATAGCTTGAAGTAAATAGGGTGAAATTCAATAAGGACGAATGCAACAATCAGTTGCATACATAGAAAATGGGAAGTGACTGTCCAGGAGGGAGTACTGCAGAAAGGGATCTGGGGATCATAATGGATCACAAGCTAAACATGAGTCAACAGTGTAACACTGTTACAAAAAAAGCAAACATCATGCTGGGATGTATTAACAAGAGTATTGTAAGCAAGTGGAAGAATTACTTCTTCCACATCACTCAGCGCTGATTAGGCCTCAGCTGGAGTATTTTGTCCAGTTCTGGGTACTACATTTCAGGAAAGATGTGGACAAACCAGAGAAAGTCCAAAGAAGAACAAGAAAAATGATTAAAGGTCTAGAAAACAAGACTTGTGAGGGAGGATTGAAAAAACTGGGTTTGTTTAGTCTGGAGAAGAGAAGACTGAGGGGGGGGGGACATGATAACAGTTCTCAAGTTCATAAAAGGTTGTTACAAGGAGGAGGGAGAAAGAAAATGTTCTTCTTAACCTCTGAGGATAAGACAGGAAGCAATGGGCTTAAATTGCAGCAAGGGCAGTTTAGGTTGGACATTAGGAAAAAACTGCCATGGTGGGTAAGCACTGGAATAAATTGCCTAGGGAGGTTGTGGAATCTCCAGCACTGGAGATTTTTAAGAGGAGATTAGACAAACACCTGTCAGGGATAGTCTAAATAATATTTACTCCTGCCTTGAGTACAGGGAATTGGACTAGAAGACCTCTCAAGGTCCCTTCAAGTCCTACGATTCTATGATTTTTAGCTCTAAATAGTTGTGTAATGTTGCTATATTATGTTAAATGCCCGCTATATTCAAACCTAGAAATTGTTGCATTTTGGAGGAACATTAGTGATACCTGTGAGTAGGTTAGGTTCTTTAGGATGAGAGGTGCTATATAAAAACAGTGCTGAAGAGCTACAGAATGTAAGAATGTTATCTGTGACTTGTTGAGGTGTATTTCCTTGAACAAGGTAGTCACTGAAGTAAAGATAAACTTTATATTCTAGGCTTATTAAATATGTCACCACTGCAGCGAGACATTTAATGAAGGCCCTTGGGCTGTTTATAAACCAAACAGCTGGACTCTACTGAAAAAATGAGGTCCCTTTAGTAGAAAGGGAATATGAGACATAAGCCCTTGTATCAAAGGGCTGGTATGAGGCCTGAGCTAAAGTAGTGGTCAAAACTTGCTAATATAAAGCAAATCCTTAGGCTTTAAAATCAAAAACAAAATACATTTGATTTTACTCAATCAACTAGATTAATGAGAAGATAAAGACAGAGGCCAGCATTTTCAAACTGAGATGCCTAACGCTACATTCACGTTTAGGCACCTTCATAAAGGGGCTCATTTTCAGACACGAGCACCCTAAAATTCTAATAAAGTTGTGATCAGTTAAGTCAATGGGAGCTATGGGTGTCCAGTATCTCTCAAAGTATGAACACATATGTAGATGCCTAAATATGTATATAAACACCTAATTTTAGACACCTAAGTTTTAAAATTTTGGCTAGACTTCATAACTTTCACTTACCTCCTACAAGGTGGCAAGCATCTCTCAATACTCTTATAGGCTCTGTAACAAGATGGTAATTTCTAGCGCCCTGCATACAACTGCAGGATTCCTTTGTTGAGTCACCATGGGACAGATGCTAGAGCCCCTTAAAAAGTTCAGGGTGATTATTGCTGACTTATGCTGACAGGTGGATCCTGTTAGCTCCAACCTGGATAGAAGGACTGGAGTATCACTTTTGGGCAGCAATAAAGAAAGAGCTTAGACTCAAATTTATGTTTTGTTCTTGTTGCTTGAGTTACTAATACCACCAAACTCCAGGAAGGGAGTAAGTTTAAACTATAAGCACTTTGTGTATGCTCTTGTTTAAAGCATATACCTGCTTATATGGCCTTAGGTTGGTTGGTTTTTGAACTTCAATATGAAAATATGTTTATCTGCTTAAATATCTTTAAACCTATTGATAGACGAACTAAAGAACAGCACATTCTGAAGTCAAGGATTTCCTCTAACAGCTTTATACTCAAAATGGAAGCCAAGAAAATTATGCATTCTTGAGAACTTAATGTAGTTCTTCAATAGCCGATGTGCTCTCCTTTTCACTTTCTGAGAAATGCTGCTTTGTTCCTTTTGTCACTGAAGTCAGTATTTTTGGTTACCATTTTTGCTATGAAATGGACAAGTGAGCACCAGATACTAACTGTTCAGATATACCTTTCCTTCATTTATTAGAAATAAAGTACTGATGAAAACCACCATATTTTCTTCCTAAATTCAACTCTTCATTTCATCTGAGTCAGGAGATTGTGTTGCCACTCTTTTGCCTAGATCTCCTAACTGCTGATGAAGGAAAACCTCACTGATGTCAGATAGCAGTATTTGCACTAATTTCAACAGAGCAGTAGCAACTTCCTAAGCATTAATAGGGAAAATTTCTGATATCTGTCACTCCTTTACGAGGCATTACTAACTGGATATTTTAGGGGGGAAACTTCTTACGAAAGGGGTTCATTTAAAATTCTCTTTGTAGTTGAGGAGTATTCCTGCTTAGACCAAGAAATACTGATATGGTAGAGTGAGTGATACAGAAATTCATTTTTTCTCCTAAAGATAGAACTGACCATGCATGTTTGCCATTCTCAAGGCCCAGGTGAATTCATTTTCATTTGCTTTCCATCTAAATATACTACATAAAATATATGTTTTCTCAGATTGTTCAGAGAGGAGCAACTACTTGTGAATATTCTAAAATAAGGAGGAATCAATTAAGGAGTTCTTTGTATAACGGTACTCTTCCAATCTTCAATTTGAAGCTGTTTTTATCTTCTGACAGGATGATAACCAAGTAGTTCCAATGTTGTACAAAGGAACTCCAAGAATCCAGTTTTGCAGATATCAAAGAATTCTGATGTTTAAGATGCATTTTCTTTTTAGCATTAGTGATTTTTCTTCCTGCCAAGGAAACCCTTAAACTACCCATAAAACTTTGCATGAAATTTAAATATAAATATTTAATTCCCTTTGGCAGTAGATCAATCCAGCATTACTGATCACTTTGAAACTCACCCATCCTGATGTTACATTTCCATTACTCCAAAATTAATTTGCATAAAGATCTTCTTTTATGTCTACATCTGTGTTTTACATTACTGATTTTGTAACAGTAATAGTTATAAGTTTGTATCAAAAAGTTTTCATACACAATTAAGTTCCTTTTTAATTGTTTACTAAGTACTTAAAACTGGGGGAAAAATCAATCATGGATATGAATTTCTGTAAATAGTGAATGTAAGACAATTTGCTGTTTTGTAAAAAAAAGCTATATAGTATACTATATACTGCATACTAGATATACTAAAACATTTCTAAAACCAACAAAAATACTATTTTAGAGCCAAGTTTATGAGTGTAATATAAATTTAAAGTTATATTTCTTTATCAGCATAGAGATTTTTTTTTGTTTTTAACAGTATTTATTTGAAAGTAAATTTTCTTCTTCTACTTACCTAGCTCTTTAATCTGAATCCCATTGATATTCTACTGTGTTACCATACATTGTTTATCAGACTGATATTTATACTCTCTAAAGCCACACTCTGTAATCAAGTTCTTATTTTTAATATATTCAAATATGTTGCTGAAACTGCCTAAGCTATTGGTTTTGTTGGGATTGTTTAACAGGTCTATGTGCATATCTCTAATAAACACCCCAAATTCCATTTTTTAGCCTTTTAATCCAGGGGTCTCCACATTATGGCCCAGGGGCCGGATCCGGCCCACGGTTGCAATTTGTCCAGCTCCCCAGCCCCAGCTGAGCAGGCACGTGGAGAAGCCACCACTGCCCCACCGCGTGAGCTGCTGCCGGCGGCCCCATGTGCAGAGGGGTGAGTGCCCCCGTGGTGCAGCTGGAGGAGCAAAGGGAGGGTCGCAGCAGCAGCGTGGCTGGGGAAGCAAAGGGGTGAGTGCCCTGCAGCGCGGCCAGAGGAGCAAAAGGGGGGCGGTCGCGGCCGGAGGAGCAAAGGGGGAGGTCCACGGCAGCGGTGTGGCTGGAGGAGCAAAGGGCGGGGGTCATGGCAGTGGCCGGAGGAGCAAAGGGGTGGGAGCGCAGCAGTGTCCCGCAAAGCCCCTTCAAAAATCTAATATGGCTCTCGTCTTGAAAATTTTGGAGACCCCTGAATTTAATCCATCAACCGAAGTGCATGGATAGGCAATGTAGATAGGTCTCCATACCCACTGCTTACTCTGTTAATGTTGTTATATGCTTTTCAAGAAATTTGTCATTATTAACAAAACAATGTAAGTTAATATGACAGATCAGAACAAAAGTGATAGTGAAAAAAATATTAATTAATATCAGTCCAGGAAGCAGGGGTTGATGTACCTGTGGATACATCTGTTCCAGCCCCTTTAAAAAGCAGCCACAGATTGAATTTGAGACTACAGACCAGCCACTCGCCCAGGGATAAAACACAGAGATCACAGGTAGATAGAATCTTGTGGAGGACACTGTTAGGCCTTCCTGCTTTAAGTGAAGCAAGTAATCCAAAATGAAGCTCAGTCAAGATTCAGTAGGTGAAACATCTTTCTGTGTTGACCAGATCAAAAATCTCTTCCACTTCACCAGGTAAGTAGCTCTAGTAGACAGCTTTCTGCTCTTCAAGCACACCTCATGAACTGGCGTTGAACAAGCCCATTCTGCCAGGTTCAGCTATGGAGCTGTCAGGTGGAGAGATTCAAGATTTGGGTAGTGCAGACAACTGTGATTTTGAGAGATCAAGTCTGGGAACAGAGATAAGCTCATTGGTGTGTACACCGAGAGGTCCAGCAGAGTGGTGAACCAGTGCTGGTGTGGCCACTCTGGAGCTATGAGGATTAGCCGTGTTCTGTCCCTTCTGACCCTGAGCAGGACCTTGTGTATGAAAGGAGTGAGAGGGAATATTTAGAAGAGCCATCCGGTCCAGAGAAGAAAAAAAGCATCAGTGATCAAGCCTGCACTGTGGCCAAGGCAGCAGAACTGAGGGGACTTCCTGTTGTGCCTCATCATGACCAGATCCACTTGAGGAAATCACCATTTCTGGGAAACAGTGTTGAAGACATGTCGGTGAATGGACCACTCATGCTAGTTGGAAAAAGATCTGAGAGATGGTCTGCCAATTCGTTCTACAACCCCAGTAGATTGAAGACTTCAGGTGAATGGAATGGGCTATATAGAAGTTCCATAGGCACAGAGCCTTTTGCTTGTTTATGCAAAACATTGCTGTTGTGTTTACCCTGAGGACCAACACAATTACCCTCCAGGTGGGGTCGGAAAGTTTGGCAGGCTGGGCACACTGCCCTTAGCTCTCTCACATTGATGAGTAACTCGAGCTCATCTGGGGACCAGAGACTTTGAGTCCAATGTTCCCTCTATTTTTTTTCCATCCATGAGTGGAATGAATTTTGTTATGTACACCAAATTATTGAGGTGATGTGCGGATGTGCACAACCAGTAGAAACAAAAAACCTAGATATAATGTATATATTTTTTAAAGTTACCAAAGAGATAATTACTTCAGCCAGGACAAGTTAGGCATTTTAGAACTCACTACTGAAAGAATTAAATTTAAGAGAAAGAGAGAAATAAAAATTATGAAATGCATATACCAGTCAAAAAACTCAAATACCAGCACTTTGAAAAATAAAATTACAGAGAATATATGTGAATTGCATGAAGTATCAAGAATTAACACCACCACCACAAGTATGTGTTGGGAGATGAGTATGAAAAACAGAGTGTGTGTATATGTGAGAGACAGAGAGTGTGTTGACCCTTTAAATACATTCGCAGCCTGGCAGAACTTCCCAGTAGACTGCAGCTGCCCTGGGGCATCCTTCAGGTAATCAATATTGCTAACTCTCACGCTATATGGTGCTTTTCCTCAAAGCCCCAATATGTATACATGGGCACAGGAGGATGATATTGAGGAAGAAGTGTGTATACACAGCATCCCCTTGAAGTGGAAACAGCTTCCTCCCATTCTGAGTTACAGTCAGGGGATTAAAATTTAAAGTATCCATATGCCCGAAGTGTGGAGTCTCGGCTGACAGCTTTGACATGGAGCTGCGTGCTGATAGAGAAGTCAGGCCGTTGCCCCAGTCCTGGGCAACATGGATCCATCTCCCAGACCGCATTCCTCACTGAAAGGGGCCCTTTTTTTTCTCCTTATTCTACAGAGGAAATGTCTCTCCCCCAGGGAAAGCTCTGTGAAGGTTACTGTCATTCTAGTGTTTACACATGAATTTACAGTGTTAAATACTCTGTATTCACAATGGAAAAAGAAAGAAACTCAGGGATTGTTTTAATTAAAGCGCAGAATTTCAGATGATGGCAAAATGCAGCCCAAATGGTAGAGCCTCACTAAAATCCTGAGCGCTACTGTTTCTTTTAAGTCCTATGATTTGACGCTATACGCTGCCCTTTATAAGTAGATTTGCACCCAAAGCAGACAGCAGCCACCAGCAAGCTCCCTCCATCCCACTCCTGATCACTGTCACATCCCGCCCCCCTTCTCTGTAGAGATGGTGTACAGGGGCAGGGGAAAGGCGACACTCTGACATTAGTGTCCACCTCCCACTCTGCACAGCAAGCAAGAGGCTCTCAGGAGCAGAAAGGCAGTGGGGGGAAGGATACCTGAAGTGCATGGCACTTGATAGCTTAATGGGCGGCTGCCCGGCCACACAGTTTAGAGGGAACTTATTTTGAATCCTGAAGGTACCCAAGTGAGCTCCCCAGCTCATCTCTGAAGCGTCCATGACCAGGGACATTGAAGGTGTGACACTCAAGAAGGGGATACCTGCACACATCATCTCCATGTCCAGCCACCACAGGAGGGTGGAAATCACCGATGACGACAGTAAAACCACCTTGTCCAGATGGTGTCAGCCTGGTATGTATACCTACACTTGCCAGGATTGGAAGGCCCTTAGATATTGGTGTATGTGTTGCATGATGCAGGTACAAGATGCCATGTGCCCCAGAAGTTTCAAACAGTTTCTCGCTGTTGTGATTCCTCATGCTCTGTATGACAACTGATAGAGCTCTGAATCAGCCTTCCAGGAGAAAAGCTCTGGCTGGGTTCAATTTGAGGATGAATTCTATTCACTGAACTGGGCATAGGCAGTGGATGTAAGAGGCTAGAAGAAGATAAGCCTCCCCATACAGCCACCCCACCACCTTTGGACTCACTGACGCCAAAAGGGTGGGTATCCCAGCCACGGCCCTGCCCTCACTCTGCCTCTTCCTATCCCCACCCGATCCACATGGGGGCCTCGCAGGAGGGGGAGTGGAGGCACACACAAGTGGTAACACGCCAGTGGGAGTCAGCAGGATAGGGCAAAGAGGCATAAGTGGTGGGTGGGCGGGAGGGCCTAGAAGAGGGGGCAAAGAGGCATGAGTGGTGGGGGGCTGAGGGAAGGGGCAAAGAGGCACAAGCAGCAGTCAGAGGGCCTGTTATCAAGAAAGATATTTATGGAATGATTTCACAGCATTGGCAAACACCTATGGGTTGATTCTCCTTTCTAATCCCAGTGAAAATACTTCTTTTGAATATGGAGTTCTCATCATGGAACAATCGTTCAGAGTATCCACATGTTCAGCAGTTATTTTGGAGATACATACGTGTAATGTGTATAGAATGTGACCACAGTTTATTACACTTATCGTAACCCTCTTGCTGTTATCTTGTACTCCTTCTGTCTGCTTTTTGAGGCATCAAGGAACAAGAAGTCTACAGTCCTTTTTCTATATAGTGGAAATATCATCATACTTGAAATATTCCATTCAGCTCGGGGCTCCTTATTACCAGAGACATACTGGGGAAGTCCAAAGAAGAGGGATAAAAAATTCAGAGAGCTGGAAGGATTCACTTATGATGAAAAACCAAGGCTCCAAACCAGAAAAATACTTAAAACAGATACACAAGTTTTTTACTAGGGCCTAAAATAACTAAACATATATAGGTAGGCTGAGACACAAATAATGAGGAATGTATTAACAGTCTACAGAAATCTGAATGTAGACACCAAGGATAAAGAGGAATTATTATATAGAATTTTAGCTAAGATTCAAGCTGGGATTAAGTTAAGCAAAGATGTATTTAGGCTGCATTTCAGGGAACACCTCTTGTTGGAGAGATCAGAGGCTATGGAATGTCTCTAGACATTAATGGTGGAAGCCCCATCACTTGAGACATTTTAAATAGGATTGTACACAAAAAAATTGAAAATGTACTCCAGGAAACAACCCTACATTGACAGTGAGATGGACTGATAACCTAATAGGACTCTCTTTTCCATTTCTTACTTCTAGGATTCCATTCACCATCCTAAGTATTACAAAAGTAGGGGGGAAAGCAGCATACTGTTCAAACTAAATTATTGTCTGATGCTAGAACTGAACAAAACAAAAAGGTGTATAGCACAACCAAAGGTTCCTAATGCTTGTATGACTTGTCTTTGTACCACAGTATCTTATTACTTTAACTCTCTTTCAGGTGGTTTACCTTTTTTAATCACTTGTCCCTGTTGTGTGTCAATGAGCAGTAGTTCAGTGCAACAGGAGAAAAACAGGGTTGATAAATTGTGAGAAATAGTCAGATAATGAAAGATTGTGTCTTGTTTTCTCATGATAGCCTTGAAATGCAATTAATTTCTTTGTGAACAGGGACTTTACACAGTACATGATATCAGACAAGTCTGAAGAGGTTTTAATAACAAGCAAAGGGACAGAAAAAATAATGTCTAGTGAACAGACTTTCAAGTCCAAATAAACTAAGTGATTCAAAACAAGAATTTAAAGAACCTTACAATAAAGAAGACCAAACTTAAATGGTCCAGACACTCCTCAGATTTCCTCCCTAACTGGCTGAAACCTGATCAACAATATTTAAATGTGCAGATTTGCTTTCGTCTCATACCTTCTTTGTACTGAATCAGTAATAAATGTAATGTCACATAAGAATATTTAATGCTAGTACTAAACCGAGAGTTACTTTTAGACAGAAGTATTGGAATGCTTACTTTCCATAGATTTTTTACAAATATATCATTTAAAAAACTAATTTGTATGTTCTATGATACACTGAATCATATATTCTTTGCTTTTCCCATTTCCCAATAAAACAAAAGGAAATAACCTGGTTTGTGCTTTTTGATTATACAGTATGTTTGATGTACCAGTTTTTAAACATTCATTTAATATAGCTGGACTGCAAAGACTAATACTGCTTACATCCCTTAGTACAAAGCCCTAAATAAGGTTCCAGACTAGATTACATTCATGCAGGTCTCATTTTAACGGAAATTAGAGAGATGAAAAAAAGGTTATAGGAAGACACATTATAAAAACAGACCTCACAAGTCAAACCTAATAGTGAAACCATTCTCTTTCATGTAGACAACTGTGAAAACAAATATCCTGTTAGCTCTAGATATATATATTGTATCTTTCCACCAGATCTCTCTGCCTCCTTCAGACAGATTCCCATTCATCTCATGACTATATAATTTGATCATAGCTGACTAAGGCACAGCAGGGAGAAAGGGCTGATAAAGTATCAGGCTCCAGAAAGTCAGATAAACAATTTCATGATTTCTAGTTGTAACAAAGATAGGATAGTGGTGGATACAAAGATATTACTCCAGTAAGAATACAAATATCAAGCTTGTGAAAATGTTTTCCTTCTCTGACTAAATAAACTAATTTCCATTAACTGAAAATTACACTGATTATGATAAATTCCTTGAGATAGAATGTCAGGATAAAATACAAAGAAGGGCACATGACAAGTAGAATGAAAGCTTTGTAGATTTATCAGTATGAAAGTTGGCATTTTTTTAAATTTAACACAACTGATAAAGTGAAGATTAAGTTGTTAGTTTTTTGTACTAACACTTTTAATGAAAAAGAATATTTCTAACTTTCTATCATCTAACTTATTTCATGCTTAGAGACCAGCTCCTTTTTCCTCTATGGATTATTCCTGCATAATACTTTTCAGTTTCTAAAAGGTGCTAAAACAGTATCTATTTGTGACTCTACCTTGCTGTCTCAACTGTGCTGACTGCTGGCTTGAGTACCAATAGTTGAATGATTCTGTTTTGGATTATTTTTCAAGTACTGGTGCTACAAGACTCTTTGTCACTTATACGAGCTTGTTTGCTTTGTATATTTGTTAACAAAATAATATTGTGATAGGGTGTGTTGAGAGTCAGGTGGCCTGCTGGACAGTGCACCTGACCTCCAACCCCTTGTCTTGCTGTCAGAGGGGGCAGTAACAATGGCAGGCTCCTGTCCTGAAGCCAACAGTGTTTGGGCCTACCACTGTGTCTCGACCTTTGCCCTTAAGTGGTGCATGGTAGGGGAACTTAGGCCCTTCCTCGCTACTGGGCCTAAATTTGCCATCCTGGGCTATTTCCTACATATGTGCTCCTTCAGTTTGAGGGTATGGCCCCTATAGTTAGGGCCCTACCAAATTCACAGCTGTGAAAAATGTGTCATAGACTGTGACATCAGCCCTCCCCCATCAAAATCTAGTTATTGGAGGGCTCTACCATGCACTGGGCTCCAGCTGACAGCCCTGGCCAGGCTGGGAAAGGACAGGGCATCTTCTTCCCCTGCATAGCTGCTCTTTGCGGGAGATCAGACCCACCTCTGGGTACTTCCCCTGGCCATAGGAAGCTCTGAGACCACACTGCAGAAGTGAGAGTGTCCCTGAAGCCAGGGAGGCACCCAGAGGTGGGTCTGATCTCTCCCTGACTCCAAGAGCAGGCATGCAGGGGAAGAGGAAGTCCTGTCCCTCCCTGCAACCTTGCTGGGACTAGCAGCTAGGAGCCCTGGCTGGGGTGCTCCCAGCAGCTCCAGCAGGAAAGGGGAGATCAGACCCACCTCCCCATCTGGGAACTTCTCTCAGATGCAGGAAAGCAGTGCAGAAACGAGAGTGACCACCCTGAAACCCCCTTACAACTTTTTGACACCTCCCACATGATCCCCTTTTGGGTCAGGATCCCCACGGTTACAACACTGTGAACAGGGCTGGCCTTACCATGAGGCTAACTGAGGCAGCTGCCTCAGGTGCCAGACCTGGGGCGGGGGGGAGCCACTAGGACCCAGAGTGTAGAAAATTGTATCTGATGCTGGTGCATATGTATTCTCTCTGCTCTAGAGTGCCATGCTGGAGGAAGGAGGGCACAAGAAACTTTTCAAAGTTCTGGTCCAAGCGAGGGGGCATGGGAGGGGGTCATTTGAGCTTCCACTTCAGGTGCCAAAAAATTGTAGGCTGGCCCTCACTGTGAAATTTCAGATGTAAACATTTTAAAACGTGAAATTGACCAAAATGAACCATGAATTTGGTGGGGTCCTAACTAAATAGTCAATAGTATCACAAACAAAGTCCAAATGGGGGCCTTCCAAAACCAGTTGTTTCTTAAACTGGGTGGTGGTTGGAGAAGGCACTGCTTTAGGGCACTATCTTGTCCCCTCTCAGTCTCCACTTTCTGACTGGCTTCCTGAAGAAGGATTCTTCTCTTTTACAGTGTGTTCACTTCTCCTTGCCCAGGCTCCTGAATTCATTTTAACCCACTTCTCCAGCCGGAGTGGGCTGGGCAGGCCTCTAGGGAGGGGCTACCTGAGCCCAATATTGCCTTTTAACCCCTGCAGGCCCACTCTGGGGTTTAAATAATCACAAACATATACTAGATATTACTGTACTGTGGCAATTTCTATACTCTAGCTAGTGTATTGGTATCTCTCTCCAACTTAAGAAGCTGAAAAACAAATGGCGATACCTGCTTCTCTCCATTCGGAATTCAAAAAAAAATCATATATTTTATAGCATATAGCCACTATCTATCATGGAAGGATTTATTTTTTGGTTTAATTTTAAAAAAGAAAATTCCTTTTATTCTTCAATAAAGAAATTGTGAATGAATCATATTATTTAACTTGAATTTACCTGTGACTCTTTCACATTTTCAACGGTGAAGTTGAACCAAACTCGAAAGCGTGGATTACAGGTATCCGGCCTAATGAACAGGTCATACTCAAACTCTGTGATGTGATCCACACGTCCAAGGTTACCTACGACAGGATTATGAAATGCAGCAGTTTAATGAATGGCTGATGAACCCTAGCCCAACAACTACACAGAATGGAATTTTAAAACACAGGACTATGACCGGTTAAAACCAGTCACATGATTATAAGGTTAATTAGCACTATAACACAGTTCAGAACTTTTTTCAAGTAAATGTCTCTATTAAACTCATGAAGAAAAATACACAAATAGGCCAAGCACATTTAAATAAGACAATACAGAAAAAAAACCCCAACCAATAAGGACTTTTATAATTCACTCCTAATGACTTTTTGTCCTCTCTGATCTTTGATTCTTTCTGTGAATGTTGTTCCATCATCCCTTCTGCTACTCAAAATCCCTTCTTTGCTCAGATAATCTCTTTGCCACTCCCACTCCCTGTTTATAGGGATTTTTTTCTTTCATGTGCTCCTTATGTTTAGGAATACCTACTTTAAAACAGTGCCAAAAATTCTATTGCCCACCTATGGTTGATTTTCAGGACTTCCCTGTTTTCCTACAGATGCCTAAGACCCTCTCTCCTAAAACACAAGGCTATGGAGTTTAGCTTGGGCCCTTCCTGGTTAGTTTTGTGATATAATATTGAAAAATACAGTCAGAAACTACTTTGCTCCCTCTGGCTCTTTTCAGTACAAAATGATAGCAAGCAACAAATCAGGCTATTGTGGAGAAAGGAGTGGAGTTCAGTGCTGGAGAAACTTGGAAAAGTGCGTTTAAATGATTAAACTGACTTTTTTCCTTTTAAGTGTTCCAGTGAGTTTCAAAGACAAATGGCTTGTCTGTCCACCTAATTTGTACCCTACAAAATGAAAGGTGTTATATTTTTCCTGCTTACATCCATCTAATCATATTTTGTATTTAATAAAATAACCCCACACCTTTGCTCTCAAGGCTAATGTAAAATGTTAATTATAAAAGTATTGCTATGTGTTTGGACCTATTATTTTATTAATTCAGATATAGTTTCAGATATTTGGACAAGATTATCAAATCCTTATTCACACAGAGCCAAAACTTCCTCTTATAGGCAATCCCATTTAAGGAAGTGGGATGACTTGTGGAGTAAAGCGTTGCTTAACATTAGTAATGATATTAAAATCTGGTTTACAGTTTGTTTTTTGGGGGAAAAGATCATTTGTATTCTGGAAACCAACAGCTATTTCAGCTGTGTACTTCATCAATGTACTTGTAGACCCTTCTGCATAATCTTGAGTTGTTGCTGTTGCTGACTTCAGTTGCAGAATGCACATTTTTTATCTTCCATATCTGGAAATTTTCTCCCTTTCCTGACTTTCCCAATCCAGATTTTTCACAGGAAAATTATTTTAGCTGAATCTCATTTTACAGACTAGCCAAATGACAAATTCAAAATATAAATATAAAGAGCTTGGAATACATTTGTAACTATGAGATCTGACAAATACAAATAATGTAATCCACCTGACTTTTTGTTAACTCCCCTCCCCATTCCTTGTCTGTATGCTGTCTTCCCTAGGTCTGATTCTGCCACTGTAACTCATGTTGAATAGTATCAGAGAGGTAGCCGTGTTAGTCTGGATCTGCAAAAGCGACGAAGAATCTTGTAGCACCTTATAGACTAACAGATATTTGGGATCATAAGCTTTTGTGGACTAAGACCCACTTCATCAGATGAATAGTACTCTAAAGTCTCTGCAACTATTATGCAGTAAGCCACTACTCATTTTTAATAGGGCTGGCAAAATCATGGCCCTATATGGTAAATTCTTCAATACAAGAAGACAAAGCCCTTTCATTTGCCTTAAGTCACAATGCATATTTGTCACTATAGAAATGGTGATAAAATTCTGCATTTGTTTCATTTGTTTCATGTATGTAACTCCCATTAGTATCAGTGGTAATAGTCTGGAATGAATGATCTGCAGCACGGATTGGAGAAGAGAATTTCCGCTGCATTGATTTAAAAAACAAAAGGTACAGCAGCTAGTGAATTCTGTAGCGGAAATCCGAAGATCATAAAAATGGATTGTACTGTATGATGCAGATCATGAACACAAGAGATTACTGAGAGAATATTCTAGATAAATCAAAATATTCAAAGCAAAATGACACCTTGATTTCTGACCTATTGCATATTTCAGTTTCTATTTCAACATCAGATTGCTAATTAGTCTGAACTCAAAGTGCCAGACCCTCAGCCCACGTTTCCATGCAACACTCTGGCAGAGCAGAGATGCCGCAAAGATCCCTGGTGTTAAGGAAACCCCTGCTGGTTCAAAATGGGTGTGATGGGACCATTACAAAACAGTGTGATCTAGAGCAGTGGTTCTCAACCAGGGTCTGGGTGTGCCTGGGGGGCTGCGAGCAGTTTTCATGGGGTCTGTCATGCAGGGCTGGCATTAGACATGTTGGGCTAATGGCAGAAAGCCGAAGTCCCACTGCATGGGGCTGAAGCCTGGTGATCCAAGCCTTACCATCGGGGGCTGAAGCCAAAGACTGAGCAACTTTGCTTCAGAGGGTCCCCTGTGGCATGGGGCCCTGGACAACTGTCCTGCTTGCTACCCCCTAATGCTGGCCCTGGCTCTTATATGCAGAAAAACAGTAGTTGTGAGCCATGGAGTTTTCATAGCATGTTGTGGGGCCTCAGAAAGAAAAAGCTTGAGAACCTCTGATCTAAAGCAATCTACCTACCTATACATTACTAATTTATACTCCTGGGGAATTTTACACCACTGTGCATGCACAGAATTTATGACCCCTGCAGATTTCTTTGCTTCCCTACAGAAAAAATTACTTTCTGATGGGGAAGCAAAGGGAAACCACAAGAGTGGTCTTGCGACCATTCCCAGCAGTATATTTCAGGTGCCCAGGACAGCCGGCAGAGAGGTAAATCACTGTGGGGCAGGAGGCAGGACTGGGAAAGACCCAGATGATAGCTCCTACCCTACTCCAGACTTAGTTGCTAGTCCCGCTGGGCTGAGGAGGATGGGACTTCCTCTTCCCCCGCACAGCATCTGGGGCCAGGTCAGACCCACCCGCAGATTTCTCCTACAGCTGCAGAAGCTCTGAAAACTCCCCACCTTTTTCCACTCCCACCCCAGCTCCCGCTTCCTGCGCCCATCACTCTTCAGCTGCAGGGGGACAGATCCCCATACAGAGAGCTGCTCTCCCATCCATCCAACCCCGTGCATCCAGAACCCCTCATACCCAGACCCATGAAGCCTCAGCCTCCTGCACCCAGAACCCTCCCTTTAAGTCCCACTCCCCCTGCACTTGGACCACCCCAATGAGCCATCCGCACCCGGATGCTCACCCCACTGAGCCCCAACCAGTTGCACCTGGATCCCCACCCCACTGAGCCCCTCTCCCTCAGCCTCTGGACCCGCCACTGAGCTTCCCCACACCCAGATTGCATCTCAACAGAACACTCTAAACCCACACCTAGATCCCCCCAACTAAACCCCTCCACACTTGGATCCTACCTTGCTGAGCCTGCTGCCCAGACCTGGTGTACCTAGCGTGGAGGGGCAGGCCCAGTCCTTGTGCTGTATCAGGGTTGGATGCAGCCTCACCACTGAGCCTGTGTCCGGGGGTGGGGGGACGGGAGGGCTTTATAGTAATCTCCCATCTCTGTGCAGCCAGTGGCCTGTGCTCCCCAATGCCATGCTGGAGCCTCCACATTTATTTGTCAAATAAAATTTGCAGAATTTTAAAATATTTTGTGCATAATTTTAATTTTTTGATGCAGAATTTTTAATTTTTTGGTGCAGATTGCCCTCAGGAGTAACTAATGCATTCATTAGCATCATATCTAGCTACCACAGATCTCTTAGCAATTTAATCACTTGTTCACTCTATACCCAGGTCTCTTCCAAGATTACTGCTTTTCATGTTTCTCAATCTCACTGAATATTTGTGTGGAAGATTATTTTCCCGCAGAAGTTTTAATTTCTGCAAGGAGACTCTTTTTAAAAAACTCTTCTCTAACGTAGGTTCCTTTGTATTATTTCTCTGTTCTCACAGGTATCTGCCACTCCTTCCAGTTCAGTATTATTTGTACATTTCATTAACATGCTATTTCTTCTAGATCATTAAGATGCTAAATAAGGCAGTACCCTACTTCATATACTTTTACTAACCTACTCAACATGTTCCCCACATGCAGAAGGCTGATGCTTATAGTCACTGTATCCTTTGCTTACACTCTATCATCCTTATTTCAACCCACAAGACAGTGCCCTTAGCCAAAGTGGAAGTTTTTATTAAAATAAAAAAGGGTTAGAATTGCACAAGCATAAAAAAAAAATACTTCCACACATTAAGAATTGAGTGCCACTGAAAAATGCTTCTTGATATCAAAGAGAAAGGACTTGAGCAACAACTACAGCAAACTCATAATAAAAGTTAAGAATGTTACAGTGCTGCCTTCATATTGCTGAAGTCAAGGGATTACATTTTTTATCTCCATGTACAGGAATATAAGCCCTAGTACCACAAAAAACAGTGATTTACACTGAAAGGCATTGGAAAGTATTAATCAACAATTAAACATTAATTACATGATGAAGATATGATGCTTCATAGCCAGCATACGGTCAAGAACAAATAGGATTATTTTACATTCAAAATAAGCAGCTACTATACTAAAAGGCAGCTTTTTGAATTTATATGCATGTTACTTTTTGAATATATAGGGAAAGTGGGTAGCTTTCCCTTAATTTGGTCTTTGGAGGAAGCAGTTACAAGTGTAACATGGGGAAAGAAATAGTTTATCTAATTAGTGATTTAAAAAGCAGCTACATATTGAAATTTGTTCTTGTGTCACATAAATTCTTGTGCATTGAGATAAAGCACACCTTACTTTTTTTTACCTTTTTTTTTAACAATAAACTAGATGAATTAGCTACTTTTTATGCTTTAATGATAGTCAATTCAAGTGAAAAGTGGAGAGAATGTCAGTTCTGTGTGATGCCATCATTATGTTTCATATACATATAAACTGCATTTAAATAGCTAACTATAACTATTCCGGGACTTTTATCATCTCCATATTTGATTTTTGTGTACATGTTACCTCCACTAATTTCTGCCTTCTGGTTATAACCATTTTGCTTAGATAATTTTCTTTTCTTTTTAAAATCAGGCATTTGAGACCACAACCAATTCACATAAAAAATTAAGAAAAAAGTCATAAATTGCAACAATTTTGACAAGTACTGTAGTGCACTAAGGGCTTTCACCTGCCTCCAATGGAATCAATGGGAGCACCACCACTGACTACCATGAGTGCAGTGTCTGGCCTTATGCAACTATGTAAGATTTTAAAGATATCACAATATATTTCCACAGTAATTGGAATTTGTATGAGCTAGCCCTGCAGAACATAGAAGGTACCAATAATGTACATTTTATTTAAAGTACATGTAAGATAAAGAACTGATCTGTGGAATTTAAAAGAAAAACCACAATGAGTAACAGGACTGGTACATGTTTAAACTCAAGCACGTTGGAATTCAACTTTCCTACAGTGCAGTTTCCTACACTGATTTTTTTATGGCACAAGTGCAATGCTGGATGTGAAGTGGCTTTCCGGACACACACTAAATGCGATAGAAATAATTCCTTAAAGGAAATGGAATTTTATGAAACAATATGAATTAGTTCTCCTATGTACTCTTAAATAACTTGATTTTTGTTTTATTATGATTTTACTTTTGAGAAGTACTGCAACAGATCTCTCTAATCTTCTAGGATGATGTGAACAAATCAGACTTCCAAATGTCTGTAAAAATAAACTCAATTTTCTTAGCCTTGGAGGTTGTTTTTAAGACATTCTCAGTTCCCATATATAGTTCTATGAAATATTTACAGCAAACAGAAAACAGAACATGTAGACTTTCCTTTGATCATTCAGTCTTAAATTGCTAATCATACTAGCTTAGTTCTCTTACACAAGAGTAACATAAAGTGCAATATACTCAAAATATGAGTTATTCTAAATGGACCAAAAGTACATTTAAAGTTTCTGGAAAAGTTCACTACATTTATAACAGGCTTAAAAGAAAACCAATATTACTATTTTATTTATTATGCAACATACATTTACTCTTCATAAAATATTGAAGAATATTGCTTCCTACATCAATAAAAAGTATACATTACAGGAAGAAAGAAAACCTATTTAAGAAAATGCTAGCTAGAGTTATTAAGTATGCCAACAATTATCATAAAAATGCAAGAAAATATGGATATGTTAAGCAATCCTAAAATCTTCTTAAGCCACACACTGTGCTTTCCTACAGAGAATTTTAAGATGAAAAATAGACCTTGAGGGTCTTAGACAAGCCTGAGGCAGTATAAAGAAAAAGGTCAAACACTCTGCTAAAAAGGACCGTTATCTTCAGAACAACAACTTATCAGCCAGCTTGCAGCCCTGCTTATTTACAGTTATTGGTCCCAGAGGAAGTGCACTTCAGCACAGGGCACGATTACTTTGTAATGAGTTTGCCAGAAATGGTAAAGGAAACTAATTTGTAACAATGTGCTGTTCCCTGCACATGAACTTTCTCAGACACTTTTTTGTCCAGCAATGAATAACTAACTTCAGCCCTCCTAATAAGCAGTGAAGACAGGAGTGCACTAAAAATTTATGAGTTGCAAGCATGAATGTGTTGAAATATCAATGATTATCCCTCTCAGCTGTCCATTACAGTACTCATGATGACCACCAGTTCCCCTGTGGTGGCTATACAGAATGCAGGTTTCAGGGGGTAGATTTAGGCATGAAAATTAACACCATTTGGAAGAAAATAGCCTGCACCTGTCACAGATTAGCAACAAAAGGTCAAATGCCTCCCTTTACACCTAGAACACTTGCATATTGTATGCCTTGCTTATAGGAGCATAATTTTGGTTTGCTTAATACCGAAAAGTAAGCACCATGGTGAACAGAGAGGGGAAAAGAATTAAACCTTAGCTAAAAGCTATCAATAAATCTATTGTTCAAGATACATATGAATGGAAGTAGCTCAGGCAATCTCTGTCTCTAAAAGAGGTAGTTTTTCAAAAAGAGAATTACACAAAGTGCTCCTCCATTTTTGTCAATACACTGCCAGGTTTTGAAATACTATTTTTCAACCACACAATAAAAATCTTGACAAGTGAGCAATAGAAAATCACTAATACACTTGCAGCTGCATTTCAATCTATACAAATTCTTTAAACAAAAACAATCAAGGAACAGATTGGCACCTTAGAATACCATATACATCATTTTCATTACTTGAACCTGAGATCAAGTTCAAGATAGCCAAGCTATACTTTCACAGAATCATACTTTTTTTAACATACGAATAGTCTCGACTGAATACTTCCTTAAAGACCACAAAAACATTGAGATGATAACGTAATTTTATTTATGCTTTCTAAGGAAGGGGAGTAACATCAGGTACAAAGATCTGCAAAAACTTCTTCCTGTAGTCAAAGATAAGATTTCTTCTGAAAGGAGCGCATGTAAGAATACCAGTTCATAAATTCATCTTGGTTTTACATAGAATTTGTAAGAGAGAGCTTCATGAGGAAAAGGTATAATGCAACTTCTACAGATAGCACTGGATTTATAATTAGAAAAAAAATAATGGATAAGTGATGGTGATTGGAAGCTCTGACTCAGGTAATGTATTGTTACCTGATCCATGCTCACAGTATATATCTGTCAGAATTATCCCTGAAATTTTGAAGCATGTGTCTTGAATAGAAAGAAATGCAAACTGATAAGTCTTCATCATAAAAGCATGTACACAATCTTTTGTAATTTTAGTATACTTTCACTTATACTGTTTATACCAGTAATGCAAATATTAACCTCTACAGTATAAAGTGACATCCATACTGCAGCTAGATCAATGTTGTGAAAAAATCATCTAAATACTGTGCAACTGTACAGTATCCTTTGAAAGGCCTAAAGCTTCACCCAGAGAAAGAAGTAGTACTGCACGTGTTTGACTGTGAACCAAAAATCCAAATTGTCTTAGAAAAATATTTCAGAGACTTTTTTTTAATCAAAGTAATATAATTATAAAATGCAACCAAATTACAGAGGCCAACATTTTCAAAAGCATCAACTAGCATTGGATGCCTCGGTCTCAAGTTACTAACTTCTGCACAAATTATTTTCTATCTCCCTTTCTAATTCCCTGCTGCTTTTTTTAAGGGGACTTTGTTATCATAGTGACATCCTAAAGAGAGATAAATTAGTTGGTTTAAGTGAGCCTTCTTGTAAAAGGGGAAGATTTCAGAAAGGAAAACAAGAGATCCTGTTTTGTATGCTACATATGCCTAAGAACATGGAGTATTTTAGTCCTTAGAAGTAAGTGGGGAAGGACCAGATCCCCTCATTAGTAAGGGTAAATTGGTGGGTGCAAGTCAATGCTTAATTCATAGAAGCAAAGACATCCTGACAAAATCTAACTATGAGTGACACCATATAAGAATTCTAGCTTCTTACACTTTTGTCTGTATAACATATGTCTAAAATTATTAAAATCATTATTGGCTTTTAACAAACCACGTGGTGGGGAAGGCGTTCTATTCAATGGTGCAAGGGTGCTTCCTGACTAGGGAAAAATGTGAGACAGCTGGAGCATGCTACTCTTAAAATCTGTGGGCCAAATTCTCCTCTAACTTATACCAGTTTTCCACTGGTGTAACAGTACTGATTTTAATAGCATTGTTCCTGATTTATAGCAGTGAGAGCTAAAAAAAATCAGGCTTTCCATAAACTTTTCAGGATAATACTGTTTGGGCCTTATTATTCCTTTAAAAGACACAGCCTCACAAAGGAAAGGCAAGTGTGGCAGCAAGGGCATTAATTAATGCCAGTTCCTCAGGGCATTCTGCCTGTGTATCATCTTGGCAAATAGATGTTTCCGTGGTGCAAGCGGAACCTATTCGTGATCCTACACCTCCTTTTTGACAAAGAAATGTGCACTATACCACATCAGCTTCCATCTGCCAGCTGCTGTGGAAGAGCCATGGAAATAATTACCTGCCTTAAACTCTGTCAGCCCCAGGCTACTCCATAACTCCCCACTACTGAATACTTCAAAGGCTAAAATGTACTGCTGGCTAAAATGTATTGCTGACAAAAATGTCCTCTTTGTCCCACGTTACTGATTTTGCTGTCACTCTTTAACACTCTTTCTAAGCTCCCAAGTTCTCAACTTCAGAACGCGGTAGCCACACTACTGTCTTGCTCACGACAGTTGGCCAGTATCTCTGACTTCAAACCTGGTTATGCCCACACTCTCTCATCCTATTCCTATCATGTTGACTTTTTCCCTTGCCTCTTCTTCTTGTCTCTTTGCAAGCTGAGGAAGAGAGGGAGCCAGTTTTTTAATGGTACTGCTGCATCTGTCTGGAGCTCTTTCCCTACTGCCCTCTGATACAGCTAAATTATTACTGACATCAAATCTCACTTTATGAATGACTCCCTCTGTAAAATACTTAGCAACACTGTTTATGAAGGATTCATATTCAGTGCTTTTTCTTAAAAAGGGACCAGGAGCAAGATCTCATTTTCCTCACATTAAGTAGTGTGAACAATAAAGCATCAATGTTTCATTTTATTTTTGTTTAGATTTAACAAATAATTTAATTCTGGCACATCAAACACTGTGGAAATCATTTCAATAGATTTTGAATTTCAAGAGCTGATTTTAGTCATTCTTGAGAGAATATGTATGATGGCAATGTGTCTTAACAGACAGATGACTGGGCTAGGACTCAGGAAATCTGGGCTCTGTTCCAGGCTTGCTACCAGCTTCTTGGGTGACCACAGGCAAATCACTTCACCTCTGTGCCTCAGTTTCCTCATCCATAAATAAGGATAATGAAATTTGTCTCCTTTATGAAGCACTCTGAAATCTAGAAGTGACAAAGAGTCCTGTGGCACCTTAAAGACTAACTAACTTAGTTAGTCTTTAAGGTGCCACAGGACTCTTTGTCACTTCTGCAATTCCAGACTAACATGGTTACCCCTCTAATTCTGAAATCTACTGATGTAAAGCAATATGTGAAAACTGGGCATATATGAATCCCTCCCTGTGCTCTCCATGAGAGCAGGATTCTAGCAATCATGCATTACGGAGCTGTTTCTGTATGTGGTTGCTCTATGGGGACTGTGAGGCCACTTCCCATACGTTCTAACTCCCCACTACTACAAAAAAAATTCAAAAACCTTGAGAAAGAAGTAGTGTCCCTTACAAGGAAACCTCTTCAAAGCTGGAAGATGATGAAGCAACCACCTGATGCCCTTAAAGTCCAGGAGGAAAGCAGAGCACCCAATCTCAGTCTATAGTAGGGAGAGACCTCAGAAAGCATTTAAAAGTAATGTAAGATGAGGTCTTAGGATGAGGATTGTGAGGGATCTGAATCTGTACAAATATTCATGATTGATTGTGGCTAGAACTAGAATCTGAACCCACTCTGATTTTGCAGAGATTAGGATTTCTACCCGAATTGGGGCACTACTCACAGTCCATCACTATCACTAGCTAATCTGAACCACTAGGCTGAAAAAAAAATATTAAGGCTATAGCCTCTGAATGGAGTGATGAAATGGGTAGTCACTTTGTACTAAAGACCCAAAAGTTGCACTAGATAAGGGAAATTACAAGAAAATAGGGGGAGGGGATTATAAGAGCTGGAAGACTTTAGGTAGAAAAGGACTGATAAAAGGAGAGACACAAAAGGAACCTATGCTTCTTGTATTAACAAAGACTCCAAAGCAGTAAGAAATTCCTATAAGCAAGTATTTTAAGAACGTTTTCTTATTGAACATGATTATAAAGGATTTTAATAGGCCAGTGGTCTGAGGAGTGCTTAGGATTGATAGTTTTTGATGCTTTAGACTACATCCTTTCCTTAGTATCTCAGCACTATCTGTAGCCATGACTCTAAGGCTGAAAAACACTGACATTTTTATTACTTTTGCCTATTTCTTTTGACTTGTTGTTGTTGTTGAACTTTCATAATGCAGTAGAATCTAGAGGCCCCAATCCAGATTTGGGTTCCGCCGTTTTTGTAAAGTGTCCATCACTTTGTGAGCCAGTCCCTGCCCTGCAGACCTTACAATACTGAATCATTTAACAAGTTCCATTGTCAATTAATCCTATAAGCCATCTGTTTATATTACTTCAGCCCACCCTGCAATTGTCCAAAGTCAATGCAGAACACTAAACAATAATGTTCAGAAAGGCCACTAAAATAAGTTCTTAATAGTATGTCTCAAACTTCATAAAAGTCAACAAGTAATGTAAGGGTAATGTGGCAATTACAGAAAATATTATTGCTTACCTGTAATTCTTTTCTAAAGATTTAAGATGTGTGATGGGGCTTAATCTCCATCACCTGGAAGGCATGTGACAAAACCTAATTAGTTATGCTCTACACAGGAGGCGATCAACTGATTGCCTTTTGGCCAGAGGAGGCAGAACTAGCTGTATACAGAGATCAGAGGACTCAGCTGTGGGGAAGAGATTCAAGAGAGATAAACTAGAGAGTTCCCTCTCCTTAGAAAGGGTCTGGAGAAAGGTCCAGTAGTTTAGAATTGGCTCAGGCCAGAAAGGACTAGACTGGAAAGGAGTCCTGCGCTATGGTCTGTGGGGACCAGAAGATGAGATAGAAGCCCATGAAGGCAGGCAAAGCTGGAGCCAGGAAGCAGAATCAATCCAAGAGTCAGGACAGGAGTCAGGAGCCAGTAGCCATGTCATGAGTCAGAACCAGGACCAGCATTCATAGCCAAGCCAAGGGTCAAAGCCAGCACTGGGAACTAGTAGCCATGACAAAGGTCATAGCCAGAATCAAGAACCTGGGTCAAGGTAAAGAAGTTGTAGCCAGCAGCAAGGACTGAGCAGGAGCAAGCTGGGAAATGAGGCAGAATCAGAAGTAAGTTAAGAGGGTTAGAGCAGAATATGAGCAAGTAAAGAGCAGCAGGCACAGAGAGGATTACACTGTGGGAGTGCATCCAAAGAGAAGTCCCTGCTGCTGCTGGGATAAAAGCCAGCCAGCTGCCCTTCTTAAGGTGGAATAGCCAGTTAGGTAGCCTGCACTTGCTGGGTTGCCAGGAGACAAACTTTGCTGCAGGCCCTGATCCCTAACACTGAAGACCTGGAACTCCAGAGCACAAAATGCCAATTCTCGCTAACTGTATTGCACCAAAGATGAGGAATAGTCAGTATTCTGAGTGAATACAGAAATGCTAAACCACAATGATCCTGCATCTTCTGTGAGGCCTCTAAGGACTGCAGATGGGTAGGGCATAGATACAAAAGCTCTGAAACATGGTAACTAAAGCATTTATACAAATGCAGAAATTCCTATTTTAGGGTCCAAAGAGCCAAATAAGTAGAGAGTGCTATTGACAAACTGCCAAGAGTTCCTAAGTATCACAGCCCTAAATCCATGGTATAGTCTGACCATTCTCAGAGTACCAAGGGCTTGTAGAGATATGTTGAAATGCTGATTATCCCAGAAAGGCCTCGCACAAAGACACGATGCAAGGACTGACGTTATAGAGAGGTTGTGCCTAGCATTATGCCTATGCGTTGATGAGCAAAGGCAATGCTACGCGGAAGCTCAGTGTGCAAGAAAGTGTTCTGTCAATTCCACTAAGTTCACTGTTCTTTAACCTCCAGTTCATGAAGTCAGAGCTGCTACCTGAGGCACTATCCAAAATAAATAAATAAACTAATAAATAATAAAAATAACAATCTGTATTCTCAACCAAGGAAGCAACAAAATAGAGATAAGAGAGCATGTACTAGTACCTTATACCACGAATGTACTATGCACAGGTACGTAGAGGGGAGGAAGCACATCACTCAAAACCGTAATTTTGGTGGGGCATGCTGAGTCTCACACTGGAAGCACAGAAGATGAGATGTTCGACATATCACCATTTAAATTCTATTTACTACCTATGTCTCCTTCACTAAGATCATTCTTAGATATAGCAACAGCCCACAGGTTATATCCACGAAAGCAAATGAGCACTACACAGTGCCAAAATCATTACAAACTGGTTACAATTCCAAAGGTTGAGTATTAGTTATTACTAAGCATATCATGGTTGTTTTATCTGCCTATTAACCTGTTATTTGGTTTAGTCATTTTGCAAAGACCTTGAGAATTCTTAGAATTCAAAAGGCATGATGTAAAACTAAATTCTATTTTGACCTCTGATGAGGATAAAAGAGAATAATCCATTAATATATTGTCTTCTGTTGGCCAACCACATATACCCCAATATACAGAACCACCATTTCCCAGTCAGTCCTTGCATGGTATTAATACGAAATGTCACTTCGAGAAAAATAATTGATGGAAATTTCAGTCAGTCTACAGGCACACATTTAAACTATATTTTCATAGACCTCTCTAAAGACACCAAGATGGCTCTAAATAACTTTGCTTTTCAAGATAAAAATGCAGGATAATGGAAGGCATTTCACAATTTTCTGACTCCAGAATCTTTAGTCAGGAATTCTACAGCTAAGATTTCAGTGAACCTCTGATTAAAAGTCTTCCACCTATTTCTAAACCAAAAAAATCCTCATTGGATGGTTACATCTCACTTAATCCATTTCCCGCCCCTGCAGGGACCTTGGGCATCTCTCCTGTGGCATACAATAGTTTAGATTCCTGAGTTCTGTATTGCTTTGGTCTAATTCAGCTTGCTGGGCTTCGTGAGAGGTGACTGGGTGGTGTTTAGTGGCCTATGATGCACAAGAGGCCAGACTACATAATCTATTGTTCCCTTCTGGCCTAAAATGCTGAGTCTACGATAGGCGAATGTAAGGATAGACTTTCGATCAACCTATCAGATCTGGATCATGCCTTTGCAAGTCTGCAGTCTGATACTCCATCTAGCTTTCTGGCAAAAAAAAGTTCTTACCTAAAAGTCACATATTGTATTTTAACTTAATTTTTTATCAATCTGAAGTTGGTCCTCCTTATTATCAGTGTTTTACCCCTCATAAAATGACGTTTTGGAGTAGAAAATCTATTCTTGTTCAATGGATTAATCCTATTGCTTTTATTATTGAGTGGTTAAAATTTGTGATATAATTTATGTATAAACTTTCAAGCAAGTCAAATATATTTCTAGCTATATCTTCAGATTAGAATGATGTACACTTCACAGCTCACCTATGCCTTTCAGTGGGTCCCTGCCTGTGTTTCCAAGTCCTAGAGTAGTTTTAGAAAATCAGATTTTTTTATTATTCCATTACTATACATTGTTCTGATATTTCCATAGGCAATGAAACTTGCTTGCATTTCTTCACTCTTTAACAGTTTCCAGATACCTGCTCCTTCCTATTTTTATTCTTTGTTCCAGCCATCAATCTGTACAGTAAGTCCTCCTTGATTTCCCTTGTTACCATTATTTACAGAATGTCAATCTTGTTTAGATCCTGGTTTTACTGTGATTTTCTGTATATAATTAGGTAGCACCACAAAATTATATTATCCTGGTTTATTTTTATATTATTGAACAAATTTACAACAAGACTCCTTAATTATACCTACCTGGGCAAACACAGAACCCACCTATTTGTTCTCATTAAGAGATTTATTTAATGCTTAAATTCTCTTATTCAATCTTAAAATGCTATCTGGTTGATGTGATTTTTCAATAAGAATTGATAAGTTAAATATTGACATTTTGTGTGGCATCAAGATGTTTTTGTTTTCTATTATGATTAGAACATTTTATTATATTTAAATGTCTGTTCTAATTTTATTTTGTTTTACCAAATCTAGAAGATTTTTCTTTTATTTCAAAGTATTTCAATGTTTGTAGTAAATTAAACATTAATCTTTCTCTGCAAATGTCAAGTGATATTTAAATGTTTTTCTAGCAGATAAGTGATTATTAATATTAATGCAATAAAATCACAGCTCTTTATCCTTTCTTTGATATTTAAGAAAAAATTAAGAATGTCAAAACAGTTCTGCAAAGAGAGAATTTATTGGTCCATTCTCCATTAGCTGAGAGGTAAAAAATTACTATCTTGTGAGACACTGTGTTTATAGCATCAGAAAGGGTTGAAAATGAATTAGTCTATCAGTGCTACACTGTGTGTATCACTTCAATGTGCAAATATTCATTTTAATTTAAATCCCCCTTTTTGTCATGAAAATGAAAGACTCTTTGTCACTCGTATAATTAGCCCTTCTTGCACTAAATGAGAATAAAATCTGATCAGAAGTCCATAAAGGCAAGATCATAAATCAAACAGAAAAGAATCCAAGTTCAGCTCTGAGATGATAAAAACACACAAAGCTCAGAATTGAAGCACAGCAGTCAAGACTCACTCCCAGAAATACTGAAAAATAAAATAAAATATGTTTGACAGGTTAGATTTATCTCCAAATTCTGTAGCCCTATAAACACATTTGCTGTTTAGATACAAAAGTGAATTCAGTACCAAGGACAATTCAGCAAGGCAAACAGTTGTTAAAATAGTACTACTACATTTTGCCAAACAAAGTAAGATTAATTTAACTTAATTTTCTCACTTCAAATGGTGGCAGTAAAAATCCTAGATGATAGCTGACAACATTTGATATGCTATAAAATTGAATAAAAATTGTAATGACAGATGAAGTTGCTTAGAAGACGTTTAATTTGTATACATGAAATCAAAGTAAGCTATATATTGTAGCACAACTCAAATATAAATGGAATTTGATTCAGCTTATTTTCATTTTCAGAATGGAAGTAAAAAGAAACTTTTGAAAGATGTGATAAAATTCTCAATCTTGACCAGCTGTGGTGACAGTAACAGCACATCACTCTATGTAAACAGGGAACATCAGCATACTGCCAGAACTCCAAACCATGAACGTGATATTTCAAGTCAAGGAATGATGATTTCATCATGCAAATGCTGGGAGACAGGCCACTCATGACAGTGCACTGCAATCTGAAGCTTGTGATCTGAATGTAGGAAAGGCTGGAGAGTGGTTTGTGGGAATTCAGGCTTTAGACTGTTTTGCATGAGTACCAAACTGGAAGTCAAGACTCCAGCATTCCATTTCTTGTTCTACCACTGACTGACTCGCTGGGTGGCTTTGAGCAAGTCACTTCCCCTCTTTGTGTCTCAGTTTGCCTTGCTGTAAAATTCACATATTTACTCCTACCTCAGTGCTTTAAGATTTGATTAAAATTTGTAAAAGTGGTTTGTGATCCTCAGATGAGAGCAGAAACATTGTTACTGCCCGATGCAGCAACGACAAATGCTGCAGTGGATCCAGGGATTGTTCATTCTTGGGCTTCTAATACAGAGTTTTATCCCCTTCCTAGAGCTTAGACCACTTTTCCAGTGGCCGGTGGGGGCATCCAGGCCTGCCCATTACTCCAGGTCCCTACCCATGGACACTATAGACAACAGCTTTCACGGGGCTGTTTCTCACTTAGTCCCATCACATCCTTGGGTTCTCTGTTCCCAATTTGAGCAGCATCTCTCCGAGGCCTCTTTACCTGTGGAGTTTAACAGCCTTCCAGTTCTTCTTCCCCCTTCTGGTCCTAGATAGCAACTGACCTGCTCAGAGCCTGGAGCTCCTTTTAACCGAGCCTGTTGAGCTCTGATTGACCACTTTCCTGCAGCCTACCTAGGCAGGCCTGGAGAACACACCTTCACTGTGAATACTTTGAAGTGGCCTGGTACACCCCATCACATTGTCTTACACACAAAAATGAACAAAAATAAGCAATCTTAACCACATACAAAATATAGAGAGATTATTGTATTGTGTAATTGTTTCCCATGGTCAATTTCAGCTCATATGTTGCTTCTGAGTCTTCAACAGAGGTGACCAACACACACATACTAGTGCTGCTTCTATTCCAAACTAATTCTTCTCTTGCATTTCTAAAGAGTATTGCTAATTTGCCTCTTTTTAATGTAAAAACCTGATGATATAGTGAGTCTTTTAAATGCTAATTTTAAAAAAACTACTTTTGTTAGACAGTGTATTGTACCTTTGATACTGCACCCTGACAATGAACCTGTGCCATGACCATTTTACACTAAAAGTTAATCTCAAAATAATTCCTTTTTCTCCCATGAAAAGCTGTTGTGGAATGAGTATAAGTCATTTGGCAAATACACCACATAAAATTAATCACAAAAATATAAGGCTTAATTAAAAGTACTTATTTAATTCAAAGTTCATTTTAATTATGAAGTTTAATTTAACCTAGGGCCACACACTTTACAGCATGTTGGTTGAGAGTTACAAAAGAATCTTGGTATATTAAATATATTACAAGCATGCATTAGATTAGGGAACATGGTTTAAGAAGCAATTACCTCACAAATTGCTAGCATCTTAAAAAGTACCTAATGATTTATTCCTTTTTTAAAAAAAAATTAACATTCTTAGTTATACCTTTCAAAGTTGTAGTTCTTTCATTTATTTATTTAGAAAGAATAGAGTGGTTATTTAAATTTATTAATGTTATGATTTGTCAGTGCTGCTCCCAGCAGTAATGAAATAATGAAGCTACACTCCCAGGAGGTTCTGGAGTCTTCAGTGTTACCTTTATAGCTTTTAACCACACTGACGACAGACTATACACCTCATAATTCAGTGATGGATTTTCTGTCCTTCTGCACCTGAGACATGCAGGGAGCTCCCAGGCAGCTGCAGAGGGAGTGTTAGTACTCTTAAGACCTCAGTAGCCTCCCAGACTTATGCAATCAGGGGCCCAATATTCCAAGGTAGTTCAGGAAATAGTTTATACTTTAAAAGAAAAAAGAACTAATACTACTAAGCAGAAAGACTATTGGGGATAGCTTCTTCCTGGGAAGGGGAGATACAGCTTATTTTTATAAATACAATAGTATAAAAATAGGTACCAAGCCAGGTCACTTTTTCTGGGGTAAAGGAAATCCAAAGGTGCACAGGGCATTATGATTTGATGATAATTAATATTCTTTTTTTTAAGAAGAAGTGATTAGGAATCATCAGGTTAATTATACTGTTAAATTTATAGCCTCAATCCTGCAACCTGCTACACCTATGTAACCATATGGTATCTTTACTTTTACCCTCATTCTCCTTCTCCCTTTCCTTTTTGTTGTTCATTACAACTACTTGTATCTCATCTTTAATTAGGCCCTGAACCAGTCCTGCAATTAAATGCACACAAGCAGATCCGTGTGATTGCACATACCTCATTGAAATCAATGGGGCACCACACACACATAAAAGGGTCCATGCACATGGCTAGGACTACAGGGACTGCAGGCTTACACTGTAAACTCCTCAGAGAAAGAACTATCTCTGCCTATTCATTTGCACAGCATCTAGCACAATGGAACTCAATCTTGTTTAAGAACTCTGGGTATTACCACTCTAAAAATAATAATATTCATCATTTTCTTTAATTTATTTCTGTGGATGATGTTTATTTTTTTAATAACAGGTCAAAAATATCAGTTAAAAATCACATTTGCAAATAAGTTTTGGGTTGATTATTTGGGTTTGCGTTGTCGTGATAACTTTCCGTAGGATGTGCAAACCAACTCATAAGGCCACAAATTCAATGTCCGCCTTAGCTGGAGCAATCATCGTAAAACTTCAGAGACTCATATTACATATTCTGTATATATTCTAATTCTTGGTACACCTTATAATTCACACACAAAAAATAATTATTTTTACAAAATATATTACTAAATACTTACCAGTTCATTATGAAATCACATACATAATTAAGACTAAACTATAAAGGTAAAAATAAATGACATAACATTTTGTATTCATATACTTACTTTTCCATACAGAGCAGTAATTTGAAATAGGTCTCTCTCTTATTAGTGCCAATTAACAAACTCCTATTGCAACTTTCCCCAAAAACATCTTTTATCTTTACATGTAATTTGAATCAGGCCCAAACCTAGTATGCTGTAGAAAAATCTGCTCTGTTCTCCCTATTCTTCTGTGTTCTCCCTATTCTTCTGTACTCAGCTCATTCTTTGTTAGTCCCTCCCACAGAACTGGTCACCCTGTATGACCTAGCACTGCCACTCCTGTGGTGGGGAGATATTCCTGTTTGGCTGAATATATAGTGCACTCCTAATTATGTGTTAAAGCACAGGGGAATCTAGACTAATCTTCCTAGACAAGAAAATCTACATTCATCTACCATGACAGAACACTACACATGCTTTGGGCAGGTCTATACTACCCGTCAGATTGGCGGGTAGCAATCAATCTTTCGGGGGTCGATTTATAGCATTCAGACTAGAGGCAATAAATCAATTCCCGAGCGCTCTCCCATCGACTCCAGTATTCCACTGCCACAAGAGGCGGAGTCGAAGGGGAAGCGGCAGCAGACAGTGCTACACTATTCCCGTAGCTGAAGTTGCGTATTCTAGGTCGATCTCCCCCCTCACCCTCCAGTGTAGACAGGGTTCAGTTTAGTATGATAAATATCTGCTTAAAGAAATCTGCATAAGACATCTGAGCTTAAATCTAACAAGTGTAGCTCAGTGGAGAAGGTATAGAACTGGGTGTCAAGGGAAATAGGCTCTATTATTGTTAACAATGCTAGCATTATAAAGAGAGAAAGTCAGAGCTCTAGGAAAATATATATTCACATCGTAAGAGGTATCTAGATATCACAGTGATTGGTGAACTATAAACAGATCAGACAGACACCTTTCACTGAACTTGATTGCAGCCACTCCGGATGCTCTGATTTGCATATGTACTCTGACTGGTTTACATTTATCTAGGAGTCTGTCTTATTGACCTCTGGTTCAGTGAACAACAGAAAACTTTCCCACTTTTTGTTTTCACATTACTTTTTTAAAAGGCTCCAGAAGAGATCCTGACAATTACAGGCGGGTAAGCCTAACTTCAGTACCAGGAAAACTGGTTGAAACTACAGTGAAAAGCAGAATTATGAGGCACATAGATGAACATGGTATGTGAGGGAAATCATGTCTCACCAAAATATACAAAATGATGGGGTCTAAATAGCTAGTACCACTTTAAAAGAAACCTTGGAGTAGTTCTCTGAAAACATCTGCTCAATGTGCAGCAGCAGTCAAAAAAGCTAACAGAATGTTAGGAAACATTAGGAAAGGGATCAATAATCAGACAGCACAAATCATAGTATCACTCTATAAATCAATGGTATGCCCACAACTTGAATGCTGTGTGCAGTTCTGGTTGCTCCATCTCAGTAAAGATATATTAGAACTGGAAAAGATACAGAGGACAACAAAAATTACTAGGAGGTATGGAACAGCTTCCATATGGGAGATTAAAAAGACAGGGACTGTTCATCTTAGCTAAGAGATGACTAAAGGGGTTATGACAGAGGTCCACAAAATCATGAATGGTGTGGAGAAAGTGAATAAGGAAGAGTTATTTACTCCTTCACATAACACAAGAACCAGAGGTCACCCAATGAAATTAATAGGTTAATATAACGAAGTACTCCTTTATACAACTCACAGTCAACGTGTAGAACTCAATGCCAGGAGACATAATGAAAGCCAAAAGTATAACTGGGTTCAGAAAGAATTAGATAAATTCATGGAGAATAGGTGGGCTATTTGCCAAGATGGTTATAGAGCGAACCTCATGCTGTGGGGGCTGGTCTACACTACCACTTCAGTCAATGTAACTAACATTGCTCAGGCATGTGAAAAAGACACCCCCCTTTGAGTAACGTAAGTTACATTGACCTAAGTGCTGTCCATACCGGTGCTATGTTGGTGGGAGACACTCAAGGTGGAGTCAAAGACAGAAGTCAAGCCAAGGGTTGAAGCCAGAATCAGAGTGAAGAGTTAAACCAAGTATCAAGCTGGAGTCAGGGGGAGGGCAGAGGTGCCCTAGAGCGAGGCAGGAAAGTAGGAACCAGTTGCAGAGGAGGATCTGGAATAAGGAGGACAGGAACTAGGAACAGGCAAGTCAGGATTCAAAGTGGCAGCCAGATAAGGATCCACCTAGTTGCTCAGACAATTTCCTTTGCTTCCTTCTGGCTTAATTAATGCATGTAAGCCAATCATGCGATCGGGGCCCAACGTTCCAAGGTAGTTCAGGAAACAGTTTATATTTCAAAAGAAAAAAGAACTAATTTTTTAGTTCTGGATGTTTCCACAGTCAAGAGCTTTGTGGGCAGAGCCCTAAGTAAGCTGGTGAGCTGCTGGGTGGCGGCTGCAGTCTGAGCACTGCCTGCGGACCCAAGCATCCAGGTTCATGACCTGTGCTCCCTCACAAATAGTTCCAGAGAGAGGCTATGTGGATAATTAAGATGACAAGAATGAAGGAGTGAGCTTAAGGAGGGTTCCTAGTAAATGAAGACAGAAACCCTGTTTTGGGAGCAACAAGTTAGAAGAATAGAAAGCACAAAGTTTGGAGAAGGGAAAGAAGATGAAGGGAGCAGTAAACTCCAAAGGATCAGGAGGACCACACACATGGGGAGTAACAAGAAGTAAATACAGATGCAAGTGGAGGCAAGATGATGTAGGGTCCAATAGATGAGGGTGAAGAGCTCTAATCTGATGCAATAAGAGAAAAGAAGTCAATTGAGAGATACAAGTAGTATGAAAGAGGACTTTGGTCAGACATGAAGAGAAAGATTATTTTGGCAGTGGGCATTTCAGACAGAAAGGAAGGACTAGAGGTGAGAAATAGTGAAGACAGACAGGAGAACATTACAATAACCGAGGCAACATAACTAGAGTGTGGAAGAGGGTTTTGCCATGGGGCCAGCAAGGAATCGGTGAATTGTGGGGATGCTTAAGCAGAAGAACTGATACTACTCAGCAAGAGAATGTGCATGGCCTAGGATTTCTCACACAAATGTAATAAGAAATTGTCTATTTGCTGTTAGTTTATTTATGTTTCATATGAAAACATGTGACTATAAGCCAAAAGCATGCAACATCACTGTTCCATATCCTGTCTGACTTTATTTTGTCTACCTAAGATTATATGCTCTTGGGGGCAAAGGAACGTATTTTGCTATAGTATATATTTGTAAATAACAGATATAGTTACAATATTATATAAGAGCTGCTTCATGATAATTAAATTAATAATTGTGAGGAAGGGAAACAAAGAAGGGACAGTAATGGCCTCAATATTATCAGTCAATCATTCCAACATACAAAGCTGAATGTAAATTTCGTAAGATAATCATTGAAATGCTGAAATGAAGAAAAATGATTTCCAGCTATATTATTCTCTGGCTCTGCATCTTTTCATATTGTATTAATGGAAAAAGCTCAAGTGTTTTACACATCAGAAATCTGACATTAAATTACAGCCTTAGCAAAGGCTATCAAACCATGCATTATTTACAACACAGCACCATAACAATAAATATTAAAATAGAAACAACTTTAAAACAACAAAACAAAATACACCATGCTTCTTACACAATGGAAGCCAAGTTACAGGGTATCACATATAATAGAAAGTAGATAATTCTGCTGGGTGTGATTCAAACTAGTAATCCATCACAGATTGCTGGTATATAATAATACCCCCTTTATATATTCTGGTAATTTACCTTCACATTATGTCATTGTAGTAGATTCTCAAGTTCCCTCTAGTTGTTCAGAAAGCACACAGTGATAATATATGGTTCTCAGTTTGTTTTTGGAAATACAAACACTAAATCAAAATTAGCATGGCAAAGTCTGAACCTAGATGGCAATTAGGCCAATAAGGGGAATCTATAAATGCAAATATGAAGAGCTGTTTAACCAAAGGAATATTATGTTTCAAAGTTAACAGTCTGTATTCAAATGAATGTTGAATACTTATCATGAAGTATGTTAAAGTATTTTTTCCTCAGAATTTAAGACTATATATTGTGTATTTCCTGGAATGGAAAACATTCGGTAGTTTTTGCAGGAGCATGTCTTCCTAAATGAATTTTTCAAGAAATAATTTTTCAAAGTGAGCAATTATTATTTGTATTGTAGTGTACGATCCAAGATGATCCTGCAGCAAAGGGGAGGATACAGAGGATCCTAATCTGGCTTTGATATTCATAGAGAAATTGTAGTTAAGAATTTAAAGGCAATTAGGAATAAATAATATTGAGCTTAACTGAAATGTGACTGTTAGGACACAGAAATGTTAGCCTACCATGGAACTCCATTCACAATGCTCTTGCAGGGTATCATGTGGCAACGGCTAAAATTGGGCAAGATATTATTACACAAAATTTATTAAACTTTGCCCATTTACAAGTTCACAAAATTTCCTTTCACATTTGCCAAAAATTGAGATGATTTTTTTGAAAACTCATAGCTGGCTCACCCACATTTCCTAGAAGCTGCATGGTTCCCTGTTTGTAGGTAAATATTAGCGTTGGTTAAAATTTTCCATCATAACTGTTTTTCACAGGAAACTTGGATTTTTGACTAAGCAACATTTTTTATGAATAGTATCTGCTTTCCACAGATAATCTTAACTTCCCATTGAAAAACCGAAAACACACAGACCTAGATGTTTTTGTCCTAAAACCAAAAAATTCAGTTTGGAAATATCAACATGGATCCTCAAAAGAGTTGTAGTTTGGATTCCATTTTTCCCTATGTTCCAGGTTCCCTAGCTCAACTATACCTTCAATTACATTTTTTCAGTCAAAACATTTTCAGGTGAAATTTTCTGGTTTTCCATTTTTCACAAAAGATTCTAAATTTGGGGTGGTGTGGAATCATTTTTCCAACTAGTTGTAGTAATATTTCTTTCACTCAGTTCTACAATAAAGAAACCAAGGTTCTGGATAGTTGAGAAACTTGCCCAAAGTTTCACACTATCAGCAGCAGTATTATGATTGAAACATAGGTCTCCTGACTTTCAGTCCCCTGCCCGATGCACTAAAACCATCTAGTTTAAGTCAATTAACCTCCCAGGGCCTAATTCTTCACTACCTTGGCATCTTATGCAGTCAGTCCCCAGACAAAATGGGTTTAATATTACACCACTTTGCATTCACTTCATGGAGGTAAAAAATGCAACCCCTGCAACCACAGAGATGGGGGTCTTTTGTCTGAACTGGCAGGAAATAAGGGGCAGTGGCTCCACTGAGGGCCTCCCATCCCTTGGGGACTAAGGGGTTGCCAGCAGTGGAGGAGGAATCACCCAAGCAGGTGGGTGGGGCTCTTGTAAACCATTGCCCCCTGCACACCTCAGGGAGGTTATACAAACACGGTCCCTACAGTCTGAGAGCCATTTCACACTCAAATTAACAGCTCCCATCCTAGGATTAGCACAGAACAGGTTTTTTGTTTGTTTGCTTTGTCTGCTAAGTTCATTGGGGCTAGCTGCCTTTTTGGGGACTGAGAAGGAATTTTTCCTTCATCATCAGATTGGTCATGGAGGAGCAGTTTTTTTCATTTTCCCTACAGCAGCTCAGGAATTCAGTTGGTAGGTCATGAGTTAAGGCTCAAGATGTCACAATTTAGCAAGTCATGGGTGTCCAGTGCAGGTACTCATTCCATGGGGGGTCTGGTTCACTGATAAACTGAAACTGGAAGTAAACTTAGGAGAAAGTATTCCCTAAAGAAGCTGAGGATTGAGCTTGGGACCCCTCATGATTGGTACAGCAAGGAGACAAACCCCTTTCTCCAGCACTTTCACTCTCATATCAACAAAGGGATCCCAACAATGGTGTGGGGACCAGGAGTACAAAGATGGAGGGCTGATGGCAATGATAGAAATGATTAAAGAATGCATCATGATCTGCACTGTATTAATTATTGCTTGAGTGTTCCCTGATGAGTTAAGTTAATAAAGTTGCAGCCTAATTAAATCACATCACTTGCATCTTGCCCTTCTTCATGCACATCTGAGAGAATGTCCATAAAAAGTGCTATGCAGTGGAAAATCAGTCCTTCTGGGTTTATCATCTATAAACGAGGTATAATACTATTGATGGTTATAGACAACAGCTATTGAAGTGTCTGTCAGAATACCACTATTTTGCCTGCCAAAATATCCAGCTTTCTCCCAAATGTAAATAAAGCCCTTCTAGTGGCTTCTATCTCCAGAACATTCACTGTATGGACACAAATTCTGAGCATGGCTGTACTTTCAGAACCATGTTCTTTCCCGCATACTCCATGTTGGGGATACATATCAGTATGTCCAAGTTGTGTTGCTAGTAGGCACTCACTCTCAGAAGAAATAATTCCAAGGTTTTAATGTGGCAGTGAAGACAAGGGACCATCTTTAGAAAAGAAGGCAGCCAAAAGAGACATCTCCAACACCATGAATATTGCTGTGAAGCCTAGAAACTCCCAGACAGCTGATTACATTTTGGTCTGCATCTCTGTAAAGCAGTGGTGGGCAACCTGCGGGCTCGTCAGAATAATCCACTGGCAGGTCGCCAATTTATTTATATTTCCACAGCCGCCCACAGCTCCCAATGGTTTGCAGTTTGCCATTCCTGGCCAATGGGAGCTGCAGGAAGTGGCACCCAGCATGTCCGAGGCCTGCACTGCTTTCCACAGCTCCCATTGCCTGGAAATGGCAAACCGCGGCCAATGGGAGCTGCAGGCAGCTGTGCAAATGTAAAAAAATGTCTTGTAGCCTGCCAGCAAATTATCCTGACCAGCCGCATGCAGACAGTGGGATTTCTAATTCCTAAGAAAGCATACCCACAAACCCTGCTTGAATTTTTCCTATCCACTTCTGGTTGTCATTGGTCTCTGCTGTGTCAGTTATACATATGTACATCTGTACCTTCACTGACAATGAACTGAGGTCACACATGTCCATGTGAACATGCACAGATTGACATAAACACAGCTGCATTTATGTCAATGATTTGATATTGAAATATGTCTGATTGCACTGATATAAACACAGCTGCATTTATTTCAGTGATTGTACATTCAGATAAGGATATTAGTGATTAGTTCTGGGTAACACATGTGTTCCTTCATACTAGCAATGATATTGCTATTCTTTCTTATTTTTTCCTCTTTTTTTTTTTCCAGGTGACAGAGCCAGGAGAATGGAAACTGGAAAATACATCTGAGTGCAAGGAACAAATAAAAATCATTCAATGCATGCGCACGAATGTCTGAACCATCTTTGCTCAAATAGAAAACGGAAAATTTTCAGCCCAGAATTTGAAAGCTTGATGAAATTGTAAGCAACTGAAAAAGAATATTTTAGGCTAGATCCCAAAAATGGAAATGCTCAGTCACAGCTGCATATAGTTCCATACGCAGGATCTAGACCTCAGAATGGTAATGTTTCTGCAACTTCAATTATACACGTGTCTCCTCCCACCTAACCACCTCACCACATTATAATTCTGTATTAACGCTACTACATTAATTGTTCTCACATTAGTATCAGCTCCATAAATCATTAACATGGATTTCCCAGAACTTGAGATATTTGAGTAAGCCCATATTTTTTAGCAGGTATCACTTAAGCAGTAAGACCCAGACTGGTTTTTGTAAAAATGTCTTCCACACTGTATCCTGTTTAGATATATAAAAGGTTACAGTTCCATTTACAATGCTGACCTAGCAAGAAAGAAATTAATTTGGCATTACAGCAGTAACATCAATTTCCCATGTAACTTTAGTAATGCATTTACTGGAAAGAGATTAATATCAATTCCATAAATCATTCACATGCATTTTCCGGAGTTTGAGACATCTGAGTAATGTCATATATGTTAGTTGATATCACTTTGTGCATACTACATCCATTAATCTATGCCTCGGGACATACAGTAGTTGTCATTAAAAATATAAAACTTTTAAAAAATCAATCTTTCTGTTCTTAATTTTTGTGACTTCTAACCTGCAGTAAGTTCAAATATATTTCTACTCTTGATAGAGTAACACTGATCTGCACTGGCAACCTACATTTTCAGAAGAAGGAAACATTAAATTATTCCCATTGGTAGCAACAACCATTTAATCTCTACATTTGAATTACAGTACCAGCAACCCCAAAATCTAAAACAAAGACTATGTCTACACTTATGACCGCAAGTAGAACACTGCATCTTCCTAAGCATTGGTATACATAACAATGGAGACAGTAAAACAATGCCAAAACCTTAGGATAGATACCCTACATGACTCTTCAGACACCCAAGCACTCCCTCTGCTATTATTCGCAGTCTAGTATGCTGCTGCCTCTCTATTGCGGAGTCTTTCCCTGTGCCAGGGAAAGACTCTGGCAGCAGGAAAAGGCTCTGACCACCACCAGAGAGCTGTTAGAGTGTTTCCCAGTCCCCCCCTCTAACCCCTACATCAAAAACTTTCAATACAGTGTGTAGTGACACACCATAGTGTGGACACAGTTTGCTCTTCACTGCTGTGTACAGTTACACATACCTTACATGCTGCTGCCAGTGTAGACAAGGCCAAAGTGTTTAATAAACCAGTACACCTTGATGGTACAAAAGTAAACTGCAAACAGACATCATTTTCAGAAACATACAAAGGAACTTTACTACATTTTCTGCAGTTTATATGAATATTTTCATAAAAATGAAGGCCCAAAACAGTCATCTCTTAAAATTATTATTCTCAGCTAGCCAATGATACATATAGATGCTATTTACTAAAAGAGAGGAAATCTGGGATGGGAATTGGTTTCTACTCCAAAATGCAGCTTGGAATAGCAATAATGGTGTTTAAAACACAGCTGATGGAGAGCAACTTTAATAGGTGTCAGACAGATGGTGGTTTTTCATTTTTTTATCACTATGAATGTGCCTTTGTGATCTTTGCTGTTTTGTTTTCTCTCTATCTTAGGACATGATTCTATTACTATTGAAATCAATGGGAGTTTTGCCATTCACTTAAATGGGAGCAGAACCTGAAAACTTAGTGCTTTTACAGGCATGGGATCACATTGCAATAGGATGCTAGTTATAAAGGGAATCCCAATTTTTGTCTGCTGTGGATTCAGTATTTCTTTGAGCATTATTGCCTTTTGTATGATGTGCCTGATTTTACTTTTTAGATTTAAATGTTTGTATAAGTGGAAGACCTTCATTTCAGAAAATATTTTGACAATTGAGACCCACAATAACTGGTAACCACATATGCTTTACAATTTCACTATCCTAAAGAGAGATATAGGGTGACATCTAAATTTGAAATAACAGAGGTCAGATAATTAGAGACCTACAAATCCACAGATATCCACGGACCATTTTTGCGGATTGCAGCTCAGATGCAGATTTTTGTATCCATGCAGGGCTCGGCAACACACACTCACCCAAACAGAGCGACTGTCACCCAGCCCTCAGGCTCCAGCTCAGCTCTCTGAATCACACAGCAGTGGTTTGCAATATGTGACAATAGTCCACTGGGCATTCTGGGAGTTGTAGTTCGCAGCTGGATGGATGAAGTAAACTGCAGTTCCCAGAAGGGAATGAGCCAAGTGCCATTTTGAAAGAAGTACGGTTGTACTTTAAACTAGAGCGTGGCAACAGCGGATGCTGTGAAGAGAGTAATTGTCGCCACAGTCTGCGTGCATTAGATCCGCCGCAGCTGTGTAGGGTGGGAGGGCAGTGCTGCACAGGAGGAGGGCCTCCCTGCCCAGAGCAGGGAAGGAGGTACAACAGCATCAGAGGCAGAGCAGGCGGCGGGACAGGAGGTTTCTGACGAGAAGTGGGGAATGGCTGTGGGTTTGGCACACTCCTGCATCACAGCTGCTACACAGTGACCTATGGAGCTGTTAGCAGAGCCCTGAAAATCCATGGATATTTGTGGATATCCACATCCGCAGATGCAGGAATCCATGGACAACTTTTGCTGATCGCAAATCGGATATGGATACAAATTTTTGTATCTGCGCAGGGTTCTACAGATAATGCAATCCATTTTAAGCAAAAATCCCTGCTGATATAATGGGGATTTCTCTTTCAAAAACAGAGGCAGGATGCAGCCTAGAAACAGCTACTTAACCATAATCTTGCTCTAGGGTTACCATATTTCAACAATCAAAAAAGAGGACACCGGGAGAGAGCCATACCCTAGACCTGCCCCATTCACTCCCTCCCACTTCCCACCACCAACTTCCCCTTCTGCACCTTGTCCCCTAACTGCCCCCTCCTGGGACTCCTGCCCCTAACTGCCCCCCAGGACAGCACTCCCTGTCTAAGCCTCCCTGCTCCTTGTCTCCTGACTACCCCCTCCTGAGATCCCCCCACCCTAACTGCCTCTCTAGGAACCTATCCCCTACCTGTCCCCTGAATGCCCCGACCCTTATCCACACCCCCACCCCCAGACAGACTCCCGGGACTCCCACGCCTATCCAACCACTCCCCGCCCTCTGACAGGACCCCTGCAGAACCTCTAACCAATCCAAACCCCCCCCCTCCCCGTCTTCTGACTGCCACAACCCCTCTCCACACCCCCGCCCCCTGACAGCCCCCGCCCAAAACTCCCAACTCATCCAACCCTCCCTCTGCTCCCTGACTGCCCCCCAAACTCCCCTTATCATGCCAAGAGCCACGGACTCCACGTGGAGCCCAACATGCTGGCACGCTGCTCTGTGGGAGAGTGGGGGAGGTGCTCTGGCTGCTGGAGGCCCAATGAGAGGAGCTCAATCAGGCCCAGTCTCCCAATCAGTCGCGCTGCACTCTGCATAGGGGGGAGGGGAAGAAAAGGGAGGGGAGAAAAATCCTGGACCTTTCTACCTTATTACCAATTCTTCCCAGACAGCTATTTAAAGATGAAAAAGCCAGACGTATCCAGGGAAATAGGGACGGATGGTAACCCTGTCTTACTCAAAATGGTAAACAGGAAATTAGAATAATTTTTAAAAAGGCAAAGTATTGGGGAAATTGTCAATAACACTGCTCTACAGCAAAAATGCTTCTGAAATAAACGTAGTCAAACTTTACTAATTCTGGGTCACTGAGAACGAAAATAATGCTTAAAATTGTTGATTGGCTCTAGTTTTCAAGATACGCTATCGGGCCAGAATATACGACCCTTGACATGGGAATGGCGGAGGATAAGTGAGTTATAAAGGGAAGGGATCTCAGTTTAAACCAGAAATGACTAAAATACATCTTTGACTGGATCTATGAATAAATCTATGACTGGGTTTGGACAGTACTTGCTTTTTAGGCAAAACAATGAATGATGCAATCTGAAGCTGGTATTGCATCATACATGATATGAATTGCATCATGTTATTCCTAGAAGTCATGAGTGATGCAATCATAACGAAGCTTACATCACTCTGCTGAACAAATTGTCCTATATCAGCTCTAGAAATCATACAGTGTCCTGCTCTCTTATTTGTCAGTGTTCGATTTTGCAAAGGGACACATTTCTGTTTAGCCAAAGTGAGCAGAGATGCCTCGTACTTGTGTGAACAGTGCAGATAACTTCTGCTATGTTTGTGGTGAAGTGACTTTTGCATCACAAAAGCACAGTATAACCACTATGGTTAAGAAAGCCCATCACCTTTATTTTGGCTGCAAAATTGGAGATCAGGACAAGAGGTGCCCCACACATATGCTGGAACTGTTGTGCAACAAATCTTCGCCAGTGGTTGAACACGAAAAGGAAATCTATGCCTTTTGCAGTTCCAATGATTTGGAGAGAGCCAACAGATCATACCAGCAATTGTTACTTCTGCATGGTGCCTCCAGTTGGGAAAGGTGTGTCAAAGAAGAACAAGTGGACTGTGCATTATCCAAACATTCCATCAGCTATACGCCCAATACCTCACGGAGAAGGACTGCCAGTTCTTGATGCACCAGAATCATTCTCACTTGAGTCAGATGAGGAAGAGAAAGAGGATGAAACTTCTGGTCCTGAACCATCAATGTCACAGAACCCACATTTTCTCCCATCCTCCTCCTCTGAACCACACCTCATAACACAAGCTGAACTGAATGACCTTGTCAGGGATTTGGAACTACCCAAGAGTAAGGCAGAGCTGTTGGGCTCCAGACTACAGCAGCGGAATCTCCTGGCAGGTGATGTTAGGGTTTCCATGTTCCGTGACCATCAAAACGATCTTGTCCCATTCTTCTTCATGGAAGGTGATCTTGTAGCCTGCAACAACATCGATGGTGTGATGGCAGCCCTCAACATCGTTCACGATCCAGATGAGTGGAGACTCTTCATTGATTCATCAAAGACGAGTCTTAAGGCTGTTTTGCTGCATAATGGCAATGTTTTGCCATCAATTCCAGTTGGTCATGCAGTCCATATGAAGGAAACCTATGACAACATGAAACAACTTTTGAGGTGCATAAACGATGACCAACATCAGTGGCAGCTTTGTGGCGATTTGAAGGTTGTTGCTCTCTTGCTTGGTCTGCAGACTGGATACACAAAGTACTGCTGTTTTCTCTGCAAATGGGATAGTCGTGCAAGAGATTCCCACTACATCAAGAAAGATTGGCCACTCCGACAGTCATTGGAGCCTGGGAGGAAAAGTGTTCAGCATCCACCATTTGTTGAATCAAGGAAGATTTTGTTATCACCCTTACACATCAAGTTGGGTCTGATGAAGAACTTTGTCAAGGCCATTGACAAAACACAAGCAGCTTTCAAGTACCTCCGTGGAAAATTTGCAAGGTTAAGTGAAGCTAAAATAAAGGAAGGTGTCTTTGTTGGTCCTCAGATTTGTGAACTTCTTTGAGATGATGCATTTGACCATGCACTGCGTGGCAAGGAAAAGACGGCATGGAAAACCTTCCAGTCAATGGCAATACATTTTCTCGGAAACAACAAGGCAGACAACTACAGGTTGTTGGTGGAAAACCTCCAAAAGGCATACAAAAGCCTTGGTTGCAACATGTCACTAAAGATACATTTTTTGCACTCTCATCTAGATTTATTTCCACCAAAATGCGAAGCAGTGAGCGACGAGCATGGCGAGCGATTTCACCAGGACATTGCAACAATGGAGAAACGCTATCAGGGCAAATGGAGCCCATCAATGCTTGCAGACTATTGCTGGACAGTGACAAGAGATGCTCCATTTAATGAATACAAGAGACAAGCCAAGAAGCGCCGAGTAGACACTGAATAGGACTAAACTATGTACATAATAGTTTTTTGCCTTTTGTTTCATAATACATTTTATTTATATAACCTTTTTGCTGATTTTTAAAAAGTGTTACATAAACAGGACAGGTGAAATATTATCATGTAAAGCAACTATAAACACATGAAAAGACCTAGGTTTACAATTTATGATTAAAACTCTATTATCTACGCAATATACATAGACATAAAAACTTCAGTATCTTACAGACAGTAGCCAATCAGTTGTTTTAATTGTCATATTTGAATTCAGCACATCAAAATACATAATAAATATCACATTTTATCTCTGAAGCAGACGACTTCTAAAAAATTGTAGACCAGTGTAATCAAAGGCAGAAAAATATTTCCAAAGGAGCTTTCCATTATACTATGCACAACTTAGACAATAAGACTGGTGCTCAAAAATACAATAAAAATCTTTTTAATGGTTATTCTGTTGAAGGTTTAACATTTTGATAGGTCTTGGCCTGATTCCAGCAAATCTAATACAATATATTTTTCTTTTAGATTCAAGGAAAGCTTATTTATTTTTAACATATATTTTAGAGATCTTTTTACTCTATTGTATATTATCAATACTTCCCTCATTACTATTCAGCCTACAAAAGCTAATTAATTTCCATACAGGAAAAAAGAAATACCTGCTTCCAACACTTGTTTTTGAAGTGATTCTCAGTACCTATTATGGTAAAGTGCAAAGGCCAAATTTAGATGGGTGTAAGTGGATCACTCACCTCAATGCAGTTATAATCATTTACAACAGGTCTGAGTTTCTCCCCAAGAAGTGTTTTATGTATTAACTTATTTTGAACTATAGAAGAGTATTTAAAAGTTTTAACAGAATTAAGTAAATCTAATGAAGTGGAACACTTGACACAGAGTAGATTATAACTTGTTCCATCTGATTAATATTTGCACTTCATCTTCTCTGCATTTTTTATCAATTTGTTAATGCAAAATATAGCTGAATATATACACTTGTCCTGTATAATAAGAAAAGACCCACCCAGCATTTGTCAGTAATTTATACCATAAGGTGGTGGTATACCAATCAATACAAAAAAATCATATTGACAGTAATTAAAGGTTTAATCTGAAATTTTACAAAACTTTGGTTAATTATGACCTCTTGAACACAGACCACAACGAACAACCTACCCAGTCATAACATTTTTATTACAAAAGAGGATGGAAGATTTAATGACTCTTGGCAGAGTTCCCCATTCCGGTTTAAAAGAGAGTAAAAGCAGAGAGCAGCTTCATTTTTCATTTCAAGAAACATATTACATTTTTAACACTTAAACAGCATAACAGGAGACTAACATGCAAAAATACACATTTTTAAAAAGCTTGTGAAAAGTCCATGTATTTAACATTGTGAATGTTTTTGCATCAGACTTGAGACACATGTCCCTTTGTGGGACAACGTCTTTCTTTCAATTGTCAAAAATGAACATAAAAGGGAAAAAAATACTTTATGGCCAATTTAAACACTGTTGTTCATGGAAATCAATTTCTGATTTAGCTGGGACTGCGGCAGGTATTCTAGATACATCTATGTCAAAATAATAGAACAGTCCAGACATGGAAGCCAAAATTTCTAAAAATAGATGCCTCGAATTAGAGTCTAACATCCATATTTGATTACCTCAACTATGGACCTGTTTTTTAAAAGTTACACTAATAATAATGGGGGATTTCAACTAACCCCTACTTGACTGGATACATGCACCCTCAGGATGGGATGCAAAGATAAAGTTTCTAGACACCATAAAAGATTGCCTCATGAGCAGCTAGTCCTGGAACCCAGAAGGGGAAAGGCAATTCTTAATTTAGTCCTAAATGGAGCATAGGATCTGCTCCAAGAGGTGAATATAGCTGAACTGCTCAGTAATAGTGACCATAATATAACTAAATTTAACACCCTTGTGAGAGGGGAAAAAAACAAAGAATCTCACCACAGTAGCATTTAACTTCATTAAGGGGAACTACACAAAAATGAGGAAGCTAGTTAAATGGAAATTAAAAGATATAGTCACAAAAGTGAGATGCCTGCAAACTGCATGAAAATTTAAGAACACCATAATTCTCAATTCTCAGAGGCTCAAATTAAATGTAAATATCCTAAATTAAAAAACATCATAAGAGGATCAAAAAAGTGGCACCATGGCTGAATAACGAAGTGGAAGAAGTGGCTAGAGGCAAAAAGGCTTCCTTTAAAAACTGGAAGTTAAATCCTATTGAAGAAAATAGAAAGGATAATAAACTCTGGCAAGTCACGTGTAAAAGTACAATTGGCCAGCTCAAAAAAGAATTTGAAAAGCAACTAGCCAAAGACTCAAAAATTAATAGCAAAAAAAAAATGTCATTTCAGGTACATCAGAAGCAGGACCCCTGCTAATTAGTGGGGCCACTGTACAATCAAGGTGATAGAGTAGCACTCAAAGAAGATAAGACCATTCTGAAGGAGCTACATGAATTCTTTTGCATCAGTCTTCACTGCAGAAGATGTGAGAAAGTTTCCCAGACCCGAGCCATTCTTTTTAGGTAACAAATCTGAGGAAGTGTCCAGAACGACATGTCAATGGAGGTGTTTTTTGAACAAACTGATGAATTCAACAGTATTGAGTCACCAGGACCAGATCGTATTCACCTCAGAGTTCTGAATGAACTCAAATATGAAATTGCAGAACTGTGAAATGTGATCTATCATTTAAATAAGTCTGTGTACCATATGACTGGAGGATAGTTAATGTGACACCAATTTTTAAAAGAGTCTCCAGCTGCAATCCTGACAATTGCAGGCCAGTAAACCTAACTTCAGTACCAGGCAAATTGGTTGAAACTATAGTAAAGAACAGATTAGATACATTGATGAACATGATTTGTTGACAAGTGTCAACAATTGATTTTGTAAAGGGAAATCATGCCTTACCAATCTATTGGAATTATTTGAGGAGGTCAACAGATATGTGGACAGGGGTGATCCAGTGGATATAGATAGTGTGCTTGGACTTTCAAAAATCTTTGACTAGGTCCCTCCCACAGACTCTTAAGTAAAGTAAGCAGTCATGGGATAAGAGCGAAGGTTATCTGTTGAATCATAACTGGTTAAAAGATAGGAAGCAAAGGGTAGGAAAAAATGGTCAGTTTTCACAATGGAGAGAGGTAAATACCACTGTCCCCCAGAGATCTGTACTGGGACCTAAAGTCCCTGTAAGCTGCTTAGCCACGCAGCAGCCTATCGAGCACCAGGCAGGGGTTTAGGGAACCTGTCAGGCCAGGACCTGCTGCGGCTGGGGAAGAGGTACCCCTCCCTCAGCCCCAACCTAGCCTGGCCTCCAACCTGATGTGGTCGGGGAAGGGGTAATCCAAACCCAGGCCCAGCCCAGACCTGCTGCAGTCGGGGCACCCCTCACCTCACCCCAACTCAGCCTTGGACCTGCTGTGGCTGGGAGAGAGGCAGACCGAACCCAGGCACAGCCCAGACCTGCCGGAACTGGGGCGCCCCTCCCTTGTCCCCAACTCAGCCCCTCCCCTGACCTGGAGCTGCCATGGCCAAGGGAAAAGCACCTATCCCATGGCCTCAGCCCCATATCTGGTGTGGCAGGGAGAGGCGCCTTTCCCCTCCAGCCCAGGTGCTGCTGTGGAGGGAGAGAGCTGTGGGGAGTCTTCTCTCCCCACCACAGTCCTGGAGCAATTTCCTGCACTGAATGCCCCTCATCCCTGACCCCATCCCAGAGCCCACACCCCCAGCTCCCCAACCTTCTGCCCCAGCCCTGAACCTCTCATCCCAGCCCCACTACGGAGCCCTGACACCACCACACCCTGACCTTCTGCTCCAGCCCTGAGCCCCTAATCCGCAGCCCCACCCCAGAACCCGCATCCCTGGCTGGGACTTTTCAGCTTGGAACAGAAACAACTAATGGGAGACATGACAGAGGTCTATAAAATTATGAATGGTGTACAGAAAGTAAATAAGGAAGTGGTTTTTTATTCCTTCACATAACACAAGAACCCTGGGTCACCCAAAGTAATTAACAGGCAGTAGGTTTAAAAACAAACAAAAGAAAGTACTTCTTCAAACAATGCACAGTCAACTTGTGGAACTCATGTTGTGATGGTCAAAACTACAGCAGAGTTCAAAAAAAGAATTAGGTAAATTCATGAAGGATAGATCTATCAATGGCTATTAGCACAGATGGTCAGGAAGTCTCTAGTGTCTCTAGCCTCTGGGTTTCTCTAGCCTCTGACTGCCATAAACTGGGAGTGGACAACAGGGGATGATCACTTGATGACTGCCTGTTCTGCTCATTCCCTCTGAAGGACCTGGCATTGGTCACTATCAGAAGACGGGATACTAGACTAGAAAAGTTATTGCAAGGAAACCACAAGGAAGTGAATTCAGAAAGTCCAAAATATTTGTTTTTCTATAGTTAAGTTACTATACAGAATGTATCTGATGCTGTGAAGATAGTGAAATAAAGAAATTTCTTTCCAATTTATTTCTACCAAAGATTTCCTACAAAGATTAAGACTGACTAGAAGAGGTGCAAACACATCTAAAAACATATCACCAAAGTCCAAACAAGCTGTCCTGCCAAAGCACATTGATTAAAATGGATATGATACTAACCCCACACAAATTCATTTTCAAGTATTTACTATAAAGGGCCAGATTTTTAAACTGTCCTCCATTTTATCATCAAAATGATATGCATCTAAATTTTATCTGTACTTTCATGTAAAGGGCACTGCAAAAGCATAAGCCTCACTAAGGGGGTGACAGAAAATTTGGTCCCAAATGTCCAGTTTCTTTGCAAAATATTTAGGCCTACATTTTCAAATTTAGGTGACTAAAATTAGGCACCTAAATCCACATTTAAATATCTAAATGAGTGAAACATTTTCCAAAGTTTCCCCTACAATTATTGTATCTGTGGGAGACATATAAGGGGAGTAACCAGACCTTACAATGTAGTTAACAATACCACACTAACAGAAGATGGTACATATAATTCCATGTAAGGGGCTTTTCCCCTCTCCAATCTGTTATTTTACCAAGGCCAGAAGGTGATTCTGTGCAGGAATCTCAACTGGCATTATTCACTTAACCAAGAAATTAGCTGACCAGCTACTGACACCAACTGGTGGTGGGACAGTGGTATTAAATCTTCAGTGGAGTAAAAACAAGATTTTGAACTGTTAAATGTACTTAATGTCTGACTCCAATCTGGAGATAACTACAGTGAGAAAAAGAATTTCTTTATGAAGCCTTGATAATAGATTCTCAGGCAATTCAAAGAGGATTGCTCTGTATGGAACACTGGATGTCTTAGGAATCACTGCTCATATAATCTGAGAGCACCATAATCATAGTATACTGACGTTCCTTGAGAGAGGTAATGAGAGAAATTACATCTCAAAGGACTAGGAGTATTTCCAGTTCAGATTACACCTCATAAACTATGGGATTCTCTCCTTTCTATACACTAGGTTTTGTGTGCAGAATTAATAAGTGCAAGTTTTCTAATCCTAGAAGGAGCATGTTAGCACTGAACCTGAGGGGGGAAAACAATCGTTATGGGAATACTCTATCCATGTAGATCTTCCTGGCTGAGGAGGTCATGTGTTTCTCCTTCTGTAATAATGGATTTGGTTCAGTCTGAAAGAAGGTTTATGCTCCTCTCTCTCTGGACATCTCATCTCACATCCATTAGCCATAGGCCAAGAGAGCGTCAGGGTGGGAGCAATTAACACTTTTTTTTCATTTTGTGCTTTCTTCCTCTGGGGTTCCTGCTACTCCTTTAGCTTATCTTGCATACCAATCTATGCAAGGGAGTGGCTGCTAAAATTGGTCTGTTAATCATATCCATGCTGATTAAGGACTGCACCTATGTTTCTCTTTCTGACAGATGTCTGGGTCAAGACAGGGGCAAAAGATGTCCAAGTGGGACTGATATCTTTCTCATGGATCTTGCACAGAGGCCTTCTTTTGCGATGACAGGGAGGAAAGTTGAAGTGCAATCTACTTGATTCTTGACACTGAATTCTCTTCAGAGTAGTCTGAATAAGCAGATCAGTCCCAAAACTGTGGAAATGAACGGGAAGTCAGGTTTCGGGTACTGATTGGACATTCTGCTTTCAGCCACTTTTGAGAGAAAACATTAAGGAACTTGCAACTACTGTCTCTAAGATGAAGACTAGGAAACTGAGCCCCTAAGGCAGGTAAGCAAGGCCAGCAAGAAAAGAAAGGAGTCTGAAGACATTAATTAGCTTGGCTGTCTATTATGATGAATAATGAAGAGAGCAACTCAAACAGTATGGAGGAGTGTCTTGGCACAGAACTCAAACCAGTGAATCAGAGAAGCCACACACCCTTCCAATGTGGCCTCCAGATCCATGCTGATGTTTGAAATAATTTAGACTACAACCATAAAATGCCTGAAATATGTATTCCTGGGTCGTGTTGAAGAGGTCAGGTACTGCAAGTTACCTTGAAGAATATTCATACATCAAAAGACCTGTCTGGATACAATCAGGAAGATATTGCTGATACAGTGAGAGCAAACCCATCCTTTCCCCAGGAGTCATGTGCCTATTATAGGCTCCCAACCTTTACCGGCCCAGATAGGTGAAGGATGAAAATGGTTGAACATCATACTGCTGATAATCCACTGGAACAGCTGTGGATTGAAATTCTGATCTATTAATGGAGGGCAGAAAAGAAAAACGACAATTAATCTAAATATTCTTTTTCATCTAACCTATAGGATTTCAAAAGTGAAAGTTATTTTATTTTAGCTGATCATATGCACAGATAACCACACTACTGTTTCCCCCTGAAATTACTGCATTGGCTCCCAATGAAACTGGTATCCCCCAAAAATTATCTTATGTTACTTAACAAACAATAGTAAAATGGCACTGGAAAATCTGTATTCTCACTGGGCTATAGCTATAGTAATACAGTGGGCACACACAAAAAAAGTCTATTGGTTTGGGTGCTATTACTACTACTAGAGAAAGGACGGCACAGCGGTTAGCATACTAGCCTGGGCTAATCAGAGACCCACCTTCAGTTTCTGCTCTATCACTGATACCTTTGTCATTTTGGACAAGTAATTTAGTCTCTCTGTCCTCAGTTCCCTATTTTTTAAAAATGAGATAACAGCAATTCTCTACTACAGAGGTGCATTGTGAGGTGTCACTCGAGTTCCTACTCTATGGCACCCTCTAGCTCCTGACCAGGAACGATCTCTCACCTAGTCTTTTCATCTGCAATATCACCAGTCCAGTTTTAACAGGCTAAGCCCTCCAGATGAACCCTGGATAGTCTGTCCCTTCCAGGGGTGTCAGAAAACACAACAAAACAAGCAGCTTGCCCCCTGAGTATGGTAAAGCTCACATAGACTCAGATTTTAAGGTCAGAAGGGACCATTATGATCATCTAGTCTGACCTCCTGCACAACGCAGACCACAAAATCTCACCCACCTTCTCCTGCAATAAACCTCTCACCTATGTCTGAACTATTGAAGTCCACCAATCATGGTTTAAAGACTTCAAGGTGCAGAGAATCCTCTAGCAAGTGACCCGTGCCCCACACTTCAGAGGAAGGCGAAAAACCTCCATTCTCTCTGCCAATCTGCCCTGGATAAAAATTCCTTCCCGACCCCAAATATGGCGATCAACGGAACCCTGAGCACGTTGGCAAGACTCACCACCCAAAGAGGCTTTGAATCAATTGTGGCTCCATCTGTAAGGCTCCATGGCTCTAGAACTCAAACCTGAGGAGCTACCAGGAAGCTGACACCTCCAGTTTGCCACCCAGTGGCAGCTCTAACCAGTTTGCAATCCACTTCCCGTGACCGGCATGGACCCAGACCACACAAAGTTCCACTTAAAGGGTTTGACAGACAGCAGCATCATGGCTCCAGATTGGCTCCCTGCCCTGTATAAGCCTCAGAGGCATTCCAGGTAGTGTCCAGGGAACAGTGCAGATCTCCTGTAGGTGCCATGACTTTTCCTGCTCCTTGTTCCTGAATTCTTGGCTTTGACCTTGGCTTGATTTGGACTCTGCCTCCTGACTCGGACCCTAAAACCTCACTCAGACTCTAACCATTGGTATCTGGCCTGGAACCCGATTACAAACTCCTCAGCTACTCCAGCCTCAGGTTTGTCCCTGCTCTGACCCTTGTCGGGATCCTGACACTAACCAGGGTCACTAGTTAACAAGGACAATCCTATCTCAAGTGGGGAAAGCATCAGGCCCACCCTTCCTCCAGGGTGGGGACTACCAGTCAGTGGTCGACTGAAAAATTGTGGCCCTCGCCTTCGGCCAGCTCTTGCTCTGGGAGCTGCAGACTGGGGATCTGCTCTCCCACCAACTGACTGGGGTTTTCCTCCTTTAAGCTCCTCCTTTGAAGTCTGACATCTCTCACTGGTAAAGTGGAGGGAGGGAGATGTGACCCTTCATGAGGGGGTTGGAAACTAGGTTCGGTAAATACATTATGATGTTAACATCATAACACTGTACAAAAACAAAGGAGATTAGAGTGATTGCAACAACTACAGAGGAATTTCTCTCCTTAGTGTTACTGGCAAGGCATTCACATAGTCATTTTTAAAAGCCTAAAAGTTCTTACTGAATGTGTATATCCAGCAAGTCAGTTCAGCTTCTGTGTCAGTAGATCAGCTATCAAGGTGGTCTTCACACTACGGAAACTTCAAGAAAAGTGTCAAGAATAAGGAAAACCTGTCTACATGGCCATCATAGATGTCACAAAGGCTTTTGACTTGGTCTGCAGAAAGGGCATTTTCCAGGTGTTAGAGAATTGGTTATCCTCCAATCTTCCTCAGTCTGATTTGATCCTTCTGTGATAGTATGAATGCAACAGTCCTGTAGGTGTCAATCAGGAATGTGTTTGGGCATTGTAGTGAAGTGGTGTGGTTCCCCACCGCCCTAGAGAGAGATGAGCCTCTTCAGACACCAGAGTGGGTGGAGCTAGTGAGCTCTGAACCCGCCCCTCTCCCCCCCCCAGAGGGTCAGGCAGCGACCTGGAAGTATAAAGGCTCGCCCTCAGAGCTCACTGGGGAAACAGCTGCCAGAGCGGCCAGATGCCTCTAGCCTGGGCCACGACTGGAGAGCACCAGTGGCCTGTGGTACACGCACGGAGTTGCCAAGCCTGCCCTATGCCCGCTACCCTGAGGAGTTGCCGGGCCTGGCTGACACCCGCTACCCTGAGGAGTTGCCGGGCCTGCCTTGCGCTAGCTACCTAGAGGACTTGTAGGACCTGCCCTGTGACAGCTAATCGGAGGAGGCCATGGTGCTGGACCACCCAGACGACACCACCCTGACCCAGGTACAACAAGAGGGGGAGTTCAGAAGTAACCCGGGGGCAGCCAACCCTAGTCTGGCTGCAGCCCTGCCAGAGCCTATGTCAGTGTGTTGCAGCCAGGATCCCCACTGACACAGCAGCGGGTCTTCTGCTGCTGCTAGGGCCCTGGGCTGGGACGCAGTGGAGTGGGAGGGCCTGTGTCCCCCCTGCCACCCAACTTGTGAGTGGCAGTCTCCCCCTCTCCCAGGCCTTTCGGAAGGCTTGGGCCTACTGTTACTGCTCAGCCCTGCCTGACGGCCTGAGCTCCTGACTCCTTATTGCCCCATCCTGACCTAGGGCCTGGGTTTGCTACTATTTATACTGTTGTTGCTCAGCCCTGCCTGAGGGCCTGAGCACTTGGCTCCTTGTTGCCCCACCCTGACCTAGGGCCTTAGCTGATTGCTACTGTTTGTGTGACCACTGCTCAGCCCCTACCTGAGGGTCTGAGCGCTTGGCCCCTTCTTGCCCTGCCCTGACCTGGGCCCGGGCGTACGGTGCCTATTTTGTGTTTCCACAAGGGTCGCCGAGGAAGACTCCTGCGGCCAGACTGATTCCCCCCAAGACATCATTGGTATCTAGTGAGGCGGTGTGGTTCCCTGCCACCCCAGAGAGAGACAAGCCCCAGCTAACGTCTCTACATGCACCAGTCCTCTTCGATATATTCTTTTCTCTGCGACTTCATTATCCTTTCTCATCTAACACCAAAGGTATATGCCTCCATGCAAGATCAATGGAAAATGTTTCAACACTCATATCTCAGAGCAAAAAGCAACATCAAAAGCTGCCGATGAGAACAACTTTTTACTGACAACAAAGTATTTGTTGCACGCAGTGAAAAAGAAATCCAGCAATTTTGCAATAGCTTTGTGCTACCTTGTGATAAATTTGGATTAACTGTTAATCTCAAGAAGACAATGATTACAGCACAAGGTGTGTTAGTCTGCACCAGAAGTTTCAACAGCTAAGATCTCGTTAGAAGTAGTGCACAAATTCCACTATCTGGGATCAACTATATCAGATAACTTAGCTGTAGATGACGAGCTTAATTCTCACATCAGAAAGGGAACTACCACATTTGGCCAACTGACCAAACATGTATGAGATAACAAGAACATCCACCAAACTTGCATTCTGAGAACATTACTGTTTGTTGGCGACACCTAGACCACCTACAGCAGGCACGAAAGGAGGCTAGACACCATCTACACTCGCTGTATTTGCTGATTTCTAAATATCAAATAGGAAAGCCAAAATTCCTGACTCTTCAAGTGTTTGAGAAAGCAAAAATGCCCAGTCTAATCTCTATTCTCAAAACAGACATCTCTGTTGGCTTGGCTATCACATTGGATGGATGAAGGATGCATTCCAAAGAATCTCTTGTATAAAGAACTTGCAGATGTTTCAAGGTCAGTGGGCTGACTTAGGCTCCAGTTTAAGAAGATTTGAAAGAGTGATATCAAAACTTGTAACATGAACTCTGCAACCTGTGAGACACTGCTAGCAATAGGCTACACTGGAGTGCTATGGTGGCCAGAGAGTCCAAGAGTCTGAAAAGAGGTGGTTGAGAGAGAAGAAAGAGAAAAGAATAAGAGGAAAGCACAGTAGGCCTCAAGTGCTAGCAATGCCCTGGCTTCATCTTCTGGATCTGAGCCCTGTGTCTATGCTATCTGCGGCAAGGACTGCTGCTTGAGAATTGGACATTTTAGCCACTGACAATGCTGTGGTAACTGAACTGATTTGCCATTTACACCATAGCTTTTTGAGACTGACAGATTCTTATTACTGTTACTAACTACATTAAAGATTGTGAGGTACTCAGACACTCTGATGACTGATGCCATAAAAGTATCTAAAATAGTTCTGGTATTCACTGATTAAGTAAATAAAACTCACAGCAAAAGAATCTATCAAATAGAAGAAACGTTAAGCTCCTAAAGACTGGAGTTTTGTTTCTTGAATTGTATTATTATTATTATAATTACAGTATTATTATTATTCTACTAATTATAATGTCAATACATATTTGTCATCATTATTTTGCACAAAAAATGAAAAACATTCTAAAAATTAAAGCAAAATACGTAACATTTCAGCTATATGTGCTTAACTTTCTCTCTCTACAGGTTTTATGTCCTTTCCCCGTCTGGAAAGACTTCTGATCTCTTCTCCCTAATTCTGTAATATAATATGAACTGCTTTTTGCAAAGTTACATTGCTTTTATTATCTAATAAAATATTTAATAAATCCTTCATATCTTGTAACCAACAGACCTATTGTATTTTTAAGGGAGCTAGGAATCTCAGGTTTCAATAAAATGCCTTTATTTAATAATATCAACAACATAACAGATAAAACAGGCTTCAATCTCAGTGGGAACCCCTTCACTCTGTCTCCATATCTTTCCTTAGTCTACCTCCTGTTATATACCTGCTGGGTCCACAATTAATACCACAGGACCATTTTAAAATCAGTAAGAATTTTATAATATTTACTCCACAGTGGATAGGAAATTCCAAGAGGATGAACTGTTTTGAGCTATTACCTCTACTGAAGTGGCACCCAAGGTTCTTACATGCTATTGCACCACACATGTTGCAACTTAATGGTTAACTAATGGTGTAGCATTGCTAGAAGGGAGCAGAAAATTTTACCATTATCAATAATCATATGAAGGATACTATAATTCATCTATCATCTGCCTTCTATCAAATTCTCAAAATCCATACATTAAGTATGACAGCTTCTACCTCTTGCAAAGAATTAACTTTTTTAAAGTTTAAGAATAACTTTAATTCCAATTTCTAAAGAGGGGAATTGAACATATCTAATTATCAATATTTTAACTTCATGGTACTGGGTGCTATAAATCCTTTTCATTTCACAGTAATTTAACACAATATACTTAATTTCTCAGTTTATACTGATTAGTGTAATAACATATACTGCCATTTTCTGATTCTAGAATCATGAACATATAACAGTTATCAAACAACAGTTTATATACTCTGAAGACGCATACTCTAAATTTATTAAATATAGTATATAAGCACTTTCTGAGCCTTCACAGGCATATTTTTTTTAAAAAGGAGGATATTCTATATTATTCACTGGATCACTTAGGCTTTTTATATAATTTTAATCAAGGGATTTAAATAATTCAATTTAATATTTATCTAAAAACTGGCAGCCAGTATTTCAGCCAGAGGGACCTAATTTTTCATAAAAAGCTCATTTTATGAGACAGTAGTAGTTTTGGCATTACCAGTATCTCTCACATAAACCATGCTAGAAACCATAGCTTAGTCTGCCAAATGCCTTCTGTACATATGGTGTTTAACAGTGCTGTGTGTGTCTGTAAGCTAGTAATAACAGATTTAAGCTAAAATTTGGAGCCTTATGCATACATGTAACACAAAATTTTAAAATATATTATGTAATATATATACACACATGAACCAAGTTAAAATTCATCTTTAAACTAACACCCTATATATAACATTTGTAAAAACAATTTGTCTTTCAATTTGCAGTACATTCCCTGCCCATTGACGTTAACAGCACAGCTTCCATTAATTTGAATAGTTCAGGATCAGGCCATTAGAGCCCTAAATAAGACTTACATTTAAAGAAATTTAGTCAGGTGAAATGGGGTCAAAATTTTTAAGTTATGAAACCTAAGATCAGATAAAGAAATATTTTCCTGTAAAATTATGCAACCCAAACTTTGCAATATCTGCTTGTGCATGTGAACCTGAAAGCAAAATTGACAAGACATCTTTAAAATTACACTGCTTTTTTTATTAGTATAAAAGTGTTTCATTCCAAACCATTTGAAAGACTAAAAGTCAAATATGTAGGAAGGTTGTGGAATCTTCAGCACTGGAGATTTGTAAGAGCAGATTAAATAAACACCTGTTAGGGATGGTTCAGATAATACTTAGCCCTGCCATGAGTGCAGGGGGCTGGACTAGATGAGGTCCATTCCAGTCCTACAATTCTATGATTCTATGCACTTCCATGCTGCAACAAAGATTTCAGAAAAATCATGCTCACTTTGGGCCTGATGCAAAGGTCACTGAAGACCATGAGAAAATTTTCATTGACTTCTGTAGACTTTGAATGAGGTCTCTTACTTACACAAATAGTCCCATTGACTTTATTGAACAATCCCACTGAAGTCAATGGGACTATTCACATTAGTAAATTAAGTTGTATTTGGAACAAATCTCTTTCCCAAATTTAAGATAGAATTTATTTTTTCTGCAGATACAAGGTAATATAAACATTTGTATGCTGTCAGTTCAGTAACATATACAGTAACACTGCAGGAGCTTACCACTTTCAAAACAGGCATCAAATATAAGATGTCCTTTTTTAGGCTGTCCATAGTAACCAGCTGGGAGAACTGCATATTTGCTTACATTCCCTGCTATGATATCATCACTTCCTAGGTCACTACCTGTTACAATGAAAAAAATAAATAAATATACGAGTATTAAATAGAAAACAAAACTACTAAAAAAGATATTTTCCCCCAATACTTTTGTATTTTCATTAGCTGTGCATATGAGTCCATGTACATGGACTTCCTTTAAAACATATTCCACCAAAATCCTTGTTATCTAGATTATGTCACTTATTAAAGTTTCAAATATTAACATGTAAATTCCCTCCTTTAATAAAATGACAAAAAGAAATCAACTCTTCTTGAGAAACCAGAATTTCAAACAATACTGTATACACTAACCAATGCCATTGCAAAGTGTTGCTGTGAGTGCAATGGTACACCAGTCCCCTCTGATGTTTGGTAGTATATTAGGTATACTGCACACTTGGGTGCAAGCACTGTAGACACTTCAAGTACTAGGCTCTTGAGGTTCTGGCTTTTGGTAGGTTCACAAAAACTGTCTCACAGTTTAAATAAGCCAGCAGATTTATTTACTAGAGCTATTACATACAGTGCAAATCGCCAAGGAACAATTTCTTTAAGTTACAACACAAAACGAGGTAAGCACAACAACAACAGCCTATAAGGGCAGTCCAATACAAGGTTATGAAGGTGTGGCTTAGGCTTAGTGCCATAGATACTCACTCAAGGCCACTCTTCTCTTAAAGGCAACCATACAGTGGCTTACAGATGTCTTGGCCTGAGTTAAATCTTTTGTTCAGAACCTGTGTCTGGTTCAGGCCTATCCCTGTGCTGACCCTACCCTCCACCAGCCATTTGCAGAACATTCGTAAATATCCACGCTATAATGCAGTGTCCAATTTCCTTATAGTCCCCTCTGACAACACTACCCTTTCCAGTGTTGTTGTGATTATGGAGACCTTCACTGGCTGGAGGTTGCACTGGCAGCACAATGTCCAGTAGAATGCCTGCAGATTCATTACAATGTGTGTGATACAGTAGGCTATATTTTACTCTCAATTACAGAGTTACCAACTCTTGTGATTTTATTGCAAGTCTCATGATATTCAACTTTTTTCTTAAAGCCCCAGATCCTGGATTCATGTGATTAGGTGGAAATCTCTTAATCCATGATTTTTAAGACAATCTCATATTTTTTCTTTAGGTCTAGCTCATGATTTTTGAATTCCCAAAGTTGGCACTATCGCAGTTACCTCAGTACAATCTGACTGATTGCAATGAGGATGCTACAAGTTTTATTGAGAGCTGATTTTGGCCCAGTATGCTCTTTGCAGAAAAATACATGAATGCAACATTAATATCCAAAATGAACAAACTTTATAGATAATTAGTTTTTTTTCCAAGTGAGCATAACTAAATCACATTGGTGTTAAATTTACATATGTAATCCCATACACATTAAATTAGTACATTCACATTTACAACCAGCATGAGTTTAAAACTATGTAAAATATATCTGAAACCTGCCTATTGGAGGTAGAATCCCAGGGTACTAGCTCTGGGATCCAGGAAGAGGAGAATGCTGAGGTCCAGACAGCTAAGGGTCAAACAGGCCAGGATTGCTGATAAACTGAAGGTCCTGGATAATAGGGTCTGTAGGTTTAATCTGTGAGTCATTGGAAGACCAAAGGGAACTGAAGCCGCATGCATGAAACTCCTCCTTATTCCAAGAGATCTCTGGACCCTTCCTGAGAAACTTCACTTTGGAAACTGAAACGGCAGATTAAGTTCCCATACTCAGCCTTCCTAATGGTGGCAGACTGAAACTCATAATAGTAAAATTGATGCAATACGAGGACAGAAAATCAATCATGTGCAAAGCCTGTAAGGGCTGCAAAGGCTCCTTTCAGGGAGTTGATATCTCTTTTTACCCTGATGTCTGCTTGGAAACACAGAACAAGTGGCAGTGTTTGCTCCAATTAGAAATATACTTTGCAGTAAAAATATTAACTCTGCCTCTTGATACCTTGCCAGACTGAAAGTATAGGATAGCTTCAAGCCTCAGAAATATAATGATCCAGATAGACCAGTTTGATTGCCAGTGGATTTTGAAATGTTGAAGAATACATATGAAGTTTGACACCTTCTGATGCACATACAACTGAATATTCTTTAAATATGCTTCTGTATGGATATAGTATATTATGGACACCTAATTCAACCAACTATTTCTCAATGGCTCTTCTTTATTAACCACAGTTAACACCAGCTGTATCTGTATCAATGTGCTGAGGAAAAACTACTGCTTGTGACAGTAACGGGGAAAGGCACTGGAGAATACTTTACTATAATTGGTTGTTTTCTAAGCTTCTGTACTGAGTTTCTGGTTATACCTAAATATTCCTCAATGTAGCATATCTACACAACTTATGGCATTCTACCCTTACACAAGTGTATCTGCTTGGCTTTGGAAGTAAAACCACTGACAACCTATCAAGGACCAAAAGCTTCTCTCCTTCCTTTATTTCCCCCGCCCCCATTCTCACCCCCCAAAACAGCAGTACAGAAACTGTAGCTATGTTTCCTTATAATCAGTTTGTCCCTTTCCTATCAGGAAATTTCCTCCTTTAGGAAGACGTTGCTTTTTTTATTTTGTTTGTGGATATGGAACTGATATTACAGATCCTTTCTTACATTGTTCCTGTTGCCTTGATGGACACTCGAAATTCTTATTATTGTGTATTGGAGGAATCAGTTGCCAGAGCTCTTAAGGCAGTCCAGATCCCTGAGTACATTTGATTTTGGTTTTTGCATTGAACTACATATGCTTCATCTGTAGTTAAGTTTTTGACATACTGGTTAAGAAACGTATTGATGATATTGTGAAATCCCTTTTGTTCCCATATACATAGGAGATTTTTTTCTCTTAATCTTGTTTATATAGATAATGTCAATATATAATAGTACTGTTCTTTTATTCTGTACTCAATAGACAAAGAATTTACTCATCTCTTGCTGTTCCTTCCCACACACTTTTTTCCTTTTCTCTTTCTTTTTCTGTATCTATTCTGCCCTATGTTTCTTCTTGAATTACTGTCAAGAATCAGAGGGGTAGCCGTGTTAGTCTGGAATTGCAGAAGTGACAAAGAGTCCTGTGGCACCTTAAAGACTAACTGAAATTTTTTCAGAGCATGAGCTTTCGTGGGCTAATACCCACTTCGTCGGATGCATGCAGTGGAAGTATCCAGGGGCAGGTATAAATAGGTAGGCAAGAACCAGGTGGGAGATAACAAGGTTAGTCCAATCAGGCTGAACCAGCTTGTTATCTCTAATCAGGGAGGGTGAGGTGTTCCTCTAGCAGCTGAACTGGAGGTGTGAATAGCGAGAGAAGAGAAGCTACTTTTGTAGTTAGCTAGCCATTCAAAATCTCTATTCAGTCCCAAACTGATTGTGTCAAATTTGCAAATGAATTGCAGCTCTGCAGTCTCTCTTTGCAGTCTGGACTTGAAGTTTTTTTGCTGCAAAATGCTGACCTTTAAATCTTCTATGGTGTGTCCAGCAACAGCACACCGCGCCATAACAACTCTAACTCAGGAACCAATCCATGCAATAAACCTCGATGCCAACTCTGCCCACACATCTACACCAGCAACACCATCACAGGACCAAACCAGATCAGCCACACCATCACTGGTTCATTCACCTGCACATCTACCAATGTAATATACGCCATTATGTGCCAGCAATGTCCCTCTGCTATGTACATCAGCCAAACTGGACAGTCCCTACGAAAAAGGATAAATGGACACAAATCAGATATCAGGAATGGCAATATTCAAAAACCTGTAGGAGAGCACTTCAACCTCACCGGACACACCATAGAAGATTTAAAGGTCAGCATTTTGCAGCAAAAAAACTTCAAGTCCAGACTGCAAAGAGAGACTGCAGAGCTGCAATTCATTTGCAAATTTGACACAATCAATTTGGGACTGAATAGAGATTTTGAATGGCTAGCTAACTACAAAAGCAGCTTCTCTTCTCTCGCTATTCACACCTCCAGTTCAGCTGCTAGAGGAACACCTCACCCTCCCTGATTAGAGATAACAAGCTGGTTCAGCCTGATTGGACTAACCTTGTTATCTCCCACCTGGTTCTTGCCTACCTATTTATACCTGCCCCTGGATACTTCCACTGCATGCATCCGACGAAGTGGGTATTAGCCCACGAAAGCTCATGCTCTGAAAAAATTTCAGTTAGTCTTTAAGGTGCCACAGGACTCTTTGTCACTTCTTGAATTACTGTGTTTCTAAACTCTTAATACTATGCATATCAGCTTCCTCTCTCTGCTATTTTATTCTAATCTTTATTTCCCCATCTTCCCTCTCTTTTGTTTCTTTTCTTACTTCCTTAAATATTGCATCATTGTTCAAAAAAGAAAAACACTTTTGTATTTTGTATAAAGTGTTATATTATATCACAGTAATAAAATTAATTTTTAAACAACATATAAATTTATACAAAATATATAAATAGACTTAAAAATGGCTTCTGTGAGAACTGTAACTGAAATTTCTGACTTTTGTGCATATTAATGATTAGCCATAGCATATCATTACCAAAGGTTTTTGCATTTGATTTCCCTGGTTTTGTCTTTAAAAACAAAAAAGGAAAACCGAATAATAAAATAAACACAGGAATATGAAGGACACAAGATTGTTTTGTACTATTTCATAAAAAAACCAGAGGGGAGGGATTAACTTTATACCATATTTCTATAAACAGGTTTTCTTTTTTGTTAAGGACTTTTTTAATGTAATTCAATATTTGTGCATCCAGTTAAATTACTGTCTCTGAAACATGCCAAAGCATGTAAGATGTTTGTTCCCAAACACGGTGGCAGGAGAACACAGTAGTATTTTTAATTTGAAGAATTTAGGGCAAAAGAAAACAAGGCAATGTTTATCTTATTTTCTAATGAAAGAAATAAATGGTATCTATACTGTATAATTATTTGTTCACCCTTCTGACATTGGTGCCTCTTTTTTAGTACTATTTAGATAACAAATCTTTAACAGAAACTATTTTTATATCAGAGAAAACTAAAATTTAAATAAGTGTATCTTTAAATGCAGAAGGTACATGATGAAAAAATGTAATAATATCTTATATCACTCTGATAAATAGGCCTGTTGAGGCTTCTAGAAATAGACTTTTGGTCTGCACTGATTTTTTGACATTTAAATGGGTTATGGGGATGATAAATGTGACATAAAGCACAATTTGTTTTATTTTTATATTGAAAACTATTTCACACAAATGTTACAAGCAATTCATATTGGCCCTGAATGATGAAAACAGCTTATTAATTAAAATTGACCTTTACATACAAAAATGTATTCCACCGCTTGAGCCAAAATACCTTAGCTGAGATTACAAATTATAGCAATATATTAGTGACACCACAGTTAAAAGGTCTGTCAGGCTTTCCATTATAAGCCCATATTTTCAGGGTTTACAAATCCTATATAATATATAGTAAGAGATCCATGCTAATACTTGGCATAAAAATTCCTAGCTAGGAAAGAAATTTTATTCTTTTGAGGGATATTAAGGGAGCAGAGGGGAAAAAATAGAAAAAAAACAAAGATTAATGTTTATAAATGAAACGTTGCATACTACTATTTCTTAACAGAATCTATTTGTGTTTACAATTTTTAAAAGGTTTTTTTTTAGAATTAATTACTGCCCATAAACATACTGAGGCATTCAAACTCTTTTTGTGTGTATATAAAATTACTATATGTACATAGTTTACTTAGTATACTCCACAGAACGCAGTAGCATTATTTTCCTCAATATCAGTAAAAATAAATGGGCTAAAAATAAAAGGGAAGATTTTGTTCCACCTCTATATGTGAATAAAAGGAAGTAAGGGAATACGTATTATGAGTTGATTAGATCCTGCTTCTTGGGTACAAGCGCAGGAGTGAGAACAGAGGCTGTATTTCTAATATTGCCAGCTGTGAGCAGGTGGGTAGGGAGACTGGGGAGCAGATGGAGCTATGGATCCCCTTCCACGTGTTGGCCAACACACATAAGAATCTGCATCTTGCAAAGACCTAGTCAAGCATGCTCCCCTCCTCCAGTAGAAAAGGGAAGCTATGAAGGAATTATGCCTCAAAAAAGTGCATACTCTTCCTGAAGCTATGAAACTATGTGTTGTCCCATACACAGGACCTTGATAACATTTTAAAATGCCTTTCTGGTTTGATCCTTAGCCACAGAACTTTAAAAACTCAAGGTGCATTAGCCCATGATACACTTTGGCATATACTACCTTGAATTATTCTCCTAGTGCATAAAACTGCATTGTAGTTTATGTACTAAAACACCATTATACTTAAATCTAGCATGCCTAAACTATATTCCTGTTTATCTCCTTATATCCTTGGATTGTTATGAAGGAGCCAGACCAGTGACCTAAAATCTTGTACTCTGCACCACTATGTGGCAAAGACGGATAGGTTTCTGGTCCTGGTCTTATGCACCATTGGTCAGCAGATAGGTTAGAGCAGGGTCACAGTTTTGCTGCAAAAGGTCACTTTCAGGGAGTGCTTAGCATTCCTGTTATCAAGATGGAATGCAGTGACTTGTTTTGTGGGGGGTTTGGAATAAGTATTCATTTCCAGAAATATTCATCCATGGTGTTTAGGTCCCAGTTCAAAATGGATGCTCAAGGTGGCTGCTTGAGTTGCCAGAGCAAGACTATCTGCACATGCAAATTTCCACAACTTTGTTGGCAACATGTCGCTCATGTAGACACTGAAGAGTGTTGGTGTGAGTACTGAGCCTTATGGCAGTCCGCTATTGAGGAACCGAGTCGAAATGACTTTGTCAGCCAAGTAGACATGTAGCCACCTATTGCTCAGCATCACTCATAGCAGGCGGAGTGTTTTCAGGCAGGGGATGATCCTTGCAAGCTTCAGCATCAGGCCTTTAATCCAGACCGTATCATAGGCCAACGACAGATCTACAAAGGCTGTGCCAGTCTTTGATTTCTTCTGGAATTTGGCCTTGATGTGCATTACAAAGGCCAAAATTTGGTCACAGCAGCTGCATCTAGACCGGAATCCTGCTTGTTCTTCAGGAATCACTGACTCAACAAGATGACTGATTTTCTGGAGCATGATACATTCCAGGTTTATAAACTGATATCACTTCTGTGCATGACCTACAGCTTCCCAGGGAATTGGTCAGTTTGCCCAGTCTGAGTATGGCAATGACTATTGTCTCCCGCCAGGTTTCTGGGCTGCATCTGGATTCCATGATTTTGAAGAAGAGTTTCGCTAGTCATTGGAATCCCCAGGGGCCTAGCTGATGAAGAAATTTTGGTACGGGCCAGAGGTAGCCACACTGGACTTGTTGATATCCAACTGAACACCACAATGTGGTGCATCATTGGAACCCTCAAGTTGACTCCAACACCTTGGCTGTCAGTGCTGTCACACATTGCTTCCCCATCCATTCACCACGATGCCTCAACCCTTCGGAAATTCCAGCAGATCATGGAAAACATCTCCCCATCCACCAGGACCTTAATGTCCATCACCATTTCTTGAAGTCACTTTAGGCCTTTTGGACCCGTGTGTTTAACTTTTGCCAATGAAATTTCAGCTCTGATGAAGCTTGAAAAGCCAAATGGAGTTCACTAGAAGTCACAAACTAATGCCTTGTGAAAGACACAACTCAGAAGATCCCTGGCTTTGATCTCCCATGAAGCTCGTGGGCAACCCTATACTGCTTCCACATAAATTATGGCAGATGTGGATCCTTGCTGCACTATTGGAAAATTAGATTCTCCAATGGGCGACTGTGGTCAGACCAGAACATGGAACCATATAACAACTCAATGCCCAAATCACAAATAGAAAGGAGGCATCACTGCAATACGTTCCGCTACTCCTGATGCAATTATCTGGTTTAGCCATCTGAATGTTCCTCTACATCTACATCAGCCATATTAAGAAGGAGGTTAGCAGATGGAGGGAGAAAGTTGGAAACTGACACACAGCTTGTTTGCCTCTCTCCAAGTTGTGAGAATAAAACCATGACCTGTTTATTAAGAAAAATGAAAGCTGAAATCACAGCATCTGTTAGAGAGACAAGGTGGGTGAGGGAATATCTTTTATTGGATCAACTTTGTTGGTGAGAGAGTTTCAAACTTACATAGAGCTCTTCTTCATGTAATCGATATTACCTCACTCACCTTCTCTCATATCCTGAGACCAAATCAGCTACAGCACTGCCTACAGAATCTGCGAGAGTTAAAAGCTACCTAATTCATATGGAAATATAACATCTTACTCTATTTTCTAAAAACTGAAGTTTCCAGATAAAGTTGCCTCTTCAACAAATATAGTTAATCTCTGAATAGAGTAAACAATAACCCATTTCCAGCTGTGACAAATTTCAGACTTCATAAAGTTAGCAGCTAGGGGCTATGCTCATGCTACATTAGGTAGATGATAAGCATGGGTGCTTCACTGTAAGTTTAAGTATTTATATAAAAGAGGGTGATGAATTTGCCAAAAGAAGCTGCAACACTTTTAGCAGCCAAAATTCTGGACACTAAAATAAGGTAGGCAATCAGAAAGGTGGAGATGGGAAGAGGAGGTAATGATAAATCACATTGCTGAATCCTGGAGGGGTCCCCTTCCAAATATTACAGCAACCAGAGGCAGTCTCCTTAGCTCATCATCCTATCCCATCCTAATTTTAGAACACAAATGAGGGCATTTTTTTACTACTGATTGCAGCTCTGTCTCACCAGCAAAACAGAGCTGTTGCTGCTAAATATCTGTTGTGTTTCTGACTTTGTCTTCTGACCCACTTCTGATTTTGCATTATAGTCATTCAGCCAAGTCCACTGGCAGGTTTCAGTAGCTCCTAACAATAACATTTCTCGACCTGAAGACTGATTTGCTCAGCTCTTGGATTTATGATGTTTAAGATATGCAGAACTATCTATCTATAGACGGCTTTCTTCTCTGGCTGTAAGAAAGCTACGGAGCCCTTCTGGATTGTTCTGGGCACTTCTAGCAGTATCCTATGCTGTGTGTACAGAAATATAGGTGATTCTAACAAATTATACCGCTTACCCAGTTCTGCTCTCCCTTTCTTTGGATTCTTAAAATAAAAGATGGACTGTAAAAACACTGCCAGAGAGGAGGAATTACTACTGGTGATACCAATCAGCATGGCACAAGACCATTGTAATAATTCTGCAGCTTTGCCAGATGTAGCCAGGAACTAAAATTCCAGTTCTACTGGCTTCACAAAACGTTGGGAGAAGGAAAAAGAAAGAAAAATAACTCACTCCTGGATGACTGTTTATGGTGCAGCCAGGTTTTTGCATGTAGAAATTTAAAGATACAATGTGATAGGAAGCAATGTTGTTTTGAAATACAGCAGATTTGTATAAGATTAGCAGCCGTGTTAGTCTGTATCCGTAAATAAGACGAAGAAGACTTGTGGCACCTGTGATCTGAAGCAAATGGAAGAAACGCTGTTAAAGCTGCAATTCCCAGTAAGTGGCAGTACACTCACATGTCCATATTTACTTGCCATGCCCATATTCCCAGCATTTCCTATTTCTAAAATCAGGCAAAGCAAGAATTTATCAGACCAATCTGAGATGTGCAATCTTCACAATATATTCTTTCCTCAACTAGCCTGCTTCTGCAGTTTACCCAAAAGGCTGACTTTCAAGAGTCTGTCTTGAAATTGTAAAAAGTTACCTATATATAACTAGGCATGCAGTACAACAGCAGGAGCAACAAATATACTTTTGTGTGATCAGAACAATATAATGAGAGTCTGCAAGAAGCAGGATGCAAGATCATTTTATATTTATAAAATGTAAACAGGATGGAAATTGCTATTGTAAAGCCAGTCCCCAGCACCATCTGAAATGTAAGGGTGACAACATTGTCAGAACAGTGTGATGCAGATTTCTAAAATCCTGTTGGTTGTAGTTAGGGTACACATTCAATTTAGAATGAACTAGATCAAAAACATGTGTCCCATCTGAGCTGCGGCACTCACATACTGGGAGGAAGTGTGACCGAGCAGACAGAGCACTAGACCAGGAATCAGTAGGCCAGGATTCTATTGCCAGCTCTGCCATTGGTCTGCTGGATGACCCTGGGTAAGTCCTTTAATCTCTCTGTGCCTCAGTTTCTTCACTTGTAAACTAGAGATAATTATATGTAATTCCTTCATAAAGCACTTTCATATCTACTGATTAAAAGCACTATATAAGAACTAGTTGCTCCAGAATTATTAATTATTGTTATTATTATTATTAAACCTGCAATAAGACTTCTGAAAAAGCAACGGTAAAATTGGGGTGTTCCAATATATTGGTACATTAAAATCCAGAAAGTATTCTGGCTCTGTATAAAATCACTATAGTAGGTGATATTCCCATAAAAGCTACCTACAGAAACTTAGGAAGATCCTGCCTTTTTTTGAGAGAGAGAAAGCAACAGACGAGGGGTGAACAAACTACGGCCCGTGGGCCGCACCCGGCCAGCCAGCCAGCCATTTTAATCCGGCCCTTGAGCTCCTGCTGGGGTGTGGGATCCAGGGGTTGCCCCGCTCCGGCACTCCAGCACTTCAGCCAGGGAGCAGGGTCAGGGGCCACTCCGCATGGCTTCTGGAAGCAGTGGCATGTCCCCGCTCTGGCTCCTAGGCGCAGGAGTCGCCAGGGGGCTTTACTCTGCATGCTGGCCCCGCCCCAACACTGCCCCACAGCTCCAATTGGCTGGGAACTGTGATCAATGGGAGCTGCAGGGGCAGCACCTATGGTCGGGGCAGCATGCAGCACAGCCACCTGCCCGTGCCTCCAGATAGGAGCTGGAGGGGGGACATGTCATTGCTTCTGGGAATTGCTTGAGGCTACACCCCAGCCAGAGCCCTCACCCCTTCCCCGCCCCAGCCCAGAGTCCACTCCTGCACTCTGAACTCCGCATTTCTAGCCCCACCCCAGATCCCGCACCCAGAGCCCCCACGAACTTCCACACTCCAACCCCAATTTGGTGAGCATTCATGGCCTGCCATACAATCTCTATACCCAGATGTAGCTCTTGTGCCAAAAAATTTGCTCATCCCTCCAATAGACTCTAATTGCTAAATCGTGTGCCTGATGAAATACTTCATTCTTATACCTCTATAAAAATGAACTTATCACTAGTCTCAGCTCAAATTCTTTAAAACCAGAATCTACAGTCCTTGCATATACAAACAATTTGTAACAAAATTTCCATTTGGGACCAGACTGAAGACAGTTTTAGGCAAAGTAACATATGCTAATCTAGTTCTATCCCAAGAGAGAAATTCAGGCAAAGGTATAGATAACCCTTTATGCCACATGATAGCCATAGTAAAATGGTTCTCTTTGTCAGACTGAACATCTGGCATATTGCAACTCAAGTGAAATCACAGACTACAGCCCCTCATATGAAGGATAAAAGTAAATGAGTCACTACACAATGAATGAATCTGACCAAAAGAGAGACCATTAACACCTAACCAAGGAAGGAAGGAGATGCTCGTCAAGACTGCACACATCTCCTCATAGCATTTATCTACACATCTGAACTTTCAGACAGCTAATCTGCTATTTTAAATCACATTCATATTTGTAGGAATATCTGGCTACACAAAAATATATTCTTGCTTTCCAGAATCATACACAGGGGAAAATAATCCAAATAAGAAAAGACAATCCAACTGCAACCTACTCCATGAAACAGAGGAAACACTGTCAAGAGCCACATTCTACCTGACCAGATGAATGCAGTCTTTTCAGAACGGAAACACACCGATGGAAATATATGAACTAAGAATATCATGAATATCCTAACAGACTCTCAAAGCACATGGATTAGATCCAAATAACCTGTTGAATACAAGTGGTTTACAAACAATGCTAGTTAAATCAAGAACTAGTTTCCAGTGAATGCTCTTACAGCATAACCTTTCTGTGACTCTTTTTATTTTTAGGACAGAGGCACTGAGCATCCGCAGCTCCCATAAACTTCTATGGGAATTGTAGGCATTTGATACTTCTCCGCGTTTATTTTCTACACAGACAAAACAGAGCCAAAGAGAAGTCATAACAGCAGACACTTTCCTGGGGGTGGGGGGGACCCTCCTCCCCTGGTCCCACCTGTGACAGTAAAAATTATCATTCTAAAATCTAGTGTAGAAAACAACCATGTAAGAAGGAGTAATTGGCTCAGGGAACTTTTTCTTACAAAATTTTAGTAAAGATTATAATTGCAGTTCTGATTTGTGCAAAGGCTTTTAGACTACTTAGGAAGAATATAACAAAATACCTACTGGTATTACTTTGAAAAAGTTTGTTGTATGGTGTGCAGGCAAAGAGGAAAATATTAGCCTTTGCGCCTTTATAATTTTTCTATAAAGATTACCATTTTTACAAAGGTTATGAGAAAGCAGATTCTTTTATTTTTCTAATAAAATTCCCTGGGTAGTGCATTGTTACATTCTTCTTTTGTGGTTAAACCACAAATGCGGCTAACCAATTCCCATTTTTTAAGATATAGATTCCGACCCCCCTAATCTGATTTATTCCTTTTTTTTCTTTTCCTGAAAGAGGGAAGGAAGCAAGGTGTGCTTTGATGAAGTTCTGTCATAAGGAGGAAAAGGACAAAAAATATCCCTTGTGCCTTTTACAGGAATCTACGGTTTCTAACATCTTCACTGGACTGTTGATCACTGGAGAAGAAAAATGGCTTAAAATTCTCATTAAGACTGTGCAAAATATGTTAACTTAAAACTTGTTTTATCTGAAAACTCTGTAACTTTATCTTAGGAATATCAAAGATAACATGATGTAGCAGTTACTATAGTACCAATGCTTTTTTTAAATGAAAAACAGATTAAACAACTGCATAAAACGTGTAAATTGTAAGTTCATCCATTACTAATGACCTGACAGTGCTATAACTTGCATAGTCTCTTTTTTAAAAATGATTTTGGTTTAGGAATATATTTACTCAAAATGGAAAAATACATTCCATGAGTACATACCACAGTATATGTCATGTTTAGTTTCATTGTACTAGTTGCATTAGTTCTCATTTGCAGAGAGTACTTATAGAAATGCTATATTCTGTCTGCATTAAAACTGTCAGAGATACTAATCAGCAAACAACGTTTCTGTATATTTGTCATTTTGTAAAGATGACTTTTGACATGTTTTTTTATAGCAGGTGAATATCTACATAAATGCTAACTAACAGCTACTTCTTTCAACCTTGAGAGATACCGTAGCTATCTTGTCTGTTGCCAAGAGGAGATCAGTAGATAGGATGAATAGTCTGGTGGAATGGTTTGGTTTCTGGCTCAGCCACAGACTTCCTATGTCTCTTGAGCAAACTACTTAATCTACTCTGTGCCTCAATTCCTCCTCTGGAAAATGAGGGTAATAACTACCTACCTCACATGATATTGTGAGATTAAAGTCCATTGCTGACTAGGAGGTGCTTTCTGTAATGAGTCATGTAACCAACCAACCAGATAGATCATTTGCCAGAGTAACCGGTGTTGGTTCTATACCACACATAAGACAGTACCCAACTTGACAATGATCAAGGAGATCTGAAACTTTAAGTACTGTGCATGATTTTTTGCCATAGTCTTCTCTATCTGATATACAAATGAAATATTAGATATTGCATAATAGTCAGACTATCAGTGTCAAGTGCTGGTTTCTTAAGCAACAGCTGCATACACAGCAGTTTCCTATGAGCCACTCGCATCCTCTGTCTTACCTAATAGCAGGACGGACAATCTCCACTAGCAACTGACCCAATTTTTCCCCACTGGCTATGACTGTCCCTAAAAGCCTGGCAATTCTTCCACTTTATTACCTGAAAAAAGTAGATCTGCATTAGGTATTATTTTCCCAGCGTCCTTTGTGGTGATGACTGATGCAAAGAAATCATGCACAGCATCTTTAATTTTTTTAGCCATCTTATATCCCAGGTAGTCTAGTGGACCCACTCACTCTCTTGTTACTTTCCTGTTTCTGATGTACTCAAATGATTCTTTGAATGTCAATGGCTACTTGCTCTTCAAATTCCCATCTTGGATGTTACCTGCCCCTTTCTATAGCCACATGGTCAGGATTTCAATTTTCTGTTTTGTTTCTTGAATCTTACCATTTAACCATACTGTGGATTTTTCATTTATATTTTCCTTGCCTTCCTACTTCATTTTTGTTTAGGGGCAAGCATGCCTTACAAGATTCAATTACAATATGCTTAACTAGACTTCATGCTGTATCTGAAAATTTTAATTTTCTCACTTTTGAGTTTTGAGTCTTTTTGACTAATTTCTTCATTTTAAAAAAATCATTTCTGAAGTTTAGCACTACTTTTGGAATGATTCCCTCAGCTGGGATGTTGAAATTAATTATACTATTAATTACTAGTTCAATTTTAGCTACTTCTTGAAGCATTCCTGTGAGTTACTTAAAATTAAGCTGAGAATAGCTTCTCTACTTTTGTTCTCTAGAATTGCCTGTTCCACAAAGCAATAATTAGAAGGTGTAAAGAAACTGCTTCCCTATGCATTGTCCCCCCTTTGATACATGACCAGTTTACATGTATATAGCTGACATCTCACTTTATTATTTCGGCAGTTTGTAAGAGCGTATTGCTCCATATCATAAGACTGATTTTTTTTTCATTTTTACCCACAAATATCTCAAAGGATTGCAGAACAGAAGCGCTAAACAATAAACAAGTATTTGAGATTTTTCTCAAGAAAATAAAATCATAGCAAAATTCTTTAGTATATATTATTTAGTATATAACACTGCAATAACAGGTTGAACTATAGAAAATACTTCTTACTAACAGGAAACAGATTCAGCAATATCTTAACTAAGCAAGTGGCCACACTGAAGTGACAGTATTTACTGGAGTCAAAAACTCAAGTGAAATGTTATTAGTATACAGAAAACAAATCAAATTCACATCAGTGTAGAGGTGCACAGAGGAAAAGTACTAAAAGATCTACAGTTCAAATAACTGTAAAACATTATTACTGAAAAGAAAAAATGGTAACATGTTAGGGATCTCAAATATAGATTTAAAATTTAGTTTCATAAGATGGTAATTTTATGTTATTGGTTATTGCAAATAAAAATATATGGAGTATTTAACAGTAGTTAAACTATTTAATGTATAATAAAAGTTAGACCACATTTAATAAGTAAGATCTCCTCCTTCAAATCCCTTCTGAAAATCTGCCACAATATCTATAAGAAATTAGCCAATTTATGATGCCAGGGAAGGAGCAGATAGGGACAGCTGATACATACTTGATTTATAATAATATTTTTTTAAAAATGAAAAAAATTAAACACATATATATATAAAAATGCATTTGACTGTCTCTCTCTCCTTTCACATTTAGATATCACTGGTTTTCAAATAGGGCCTGATCATGCAAATACATATGCATATGAGTAACTTTACTCATGTGAGTATTCCCATTGAATTTAATGGAACTACTCACATGCTTAAAGTGATAAGCAGTGTTGTTATAGCCATGTTGGTCCCAGGATATTAGAGACAAGGTAGGTGAGATAATATCTTTTATTGCACCAACTTCTATTGGCGACAGAGACAAGCTTTCAAACTTACGCAGAGCTCTTCTTCAGATCTGGGGCCAGATCTACGCTACAGAATTATGTCACAGAATCACAGAAGTGTAAAACTGGAAGGGAACTCAAGAGGTCTTCTAGTCCAGTCCCCAGCATGACAACCTAAGTAACATCAGCATACAGCCAGAGCAGTAATTAAATTGCTTTTGGGTGTCCACGCTATGCTCTTTGTGTCAGCGGCGCTTGCATCAACAGAGAAAACAGTGCACTGTGGGTAGCTCTCCTACTGTGCAGCTCACCATCATCTAGCAGAAGGTGTTTTGGAAAGGTTTTGCAGTGCCTCATGGGGCCAAACAAGTCATGCAAGGATGACTGGGAATACGATTTCAACATCCTGTAATGCACTGTTCAGTTCTCCATCTCCTAATTTCATCTGCATCCCATAATGTTTCATGCCTATTTTAAAGAATCCCCACCAATCCACATGTTCCTCTTTGGTCTCTACCATCTGTGTCAGAAGCATGAATCCTGCCCAGCTGTACACTAAGTAATGAGCATTACAGGCATCAGTACCTGATCCTGCCATATTTTCAGAGCTGCCAGAGGAGCTGTGGAGAACATGACAATTTCTTGGAAGTAGGATTGCTATGGGCCATAGAAAGAAACAATTCAAAGCTGGCAGCATTTATGGGGCAGCTGCAGATGGCAGAGCACCAGTTCTGGGCCCAAGAAACAAGCAATGACTTGACTGATGGGATTGCATCATAAAGAGGGGCTCAGGAAAGATTTCTTTAAGGTCACAGTCCCCATCAAGCATGGGTTGTAATTGTTTAATGACATCCCATCTGGGTTCCACTGTCGGGTAGTAGGTAACAAATAAGCGTGTGTTGTTGGGGGTTTTATTTCTGTATTGAAGCAAGTTCTTGCAGGATATATGTGTAACCTGTTCATGATGGTCTTATGTTAATGGGTCACTCCACCTTGAACAGTCTCTTGAAATATGTGTTAACTACTTAAGCTAAACAATCTGTTCCACTTTGTAATTAGTTGTGACACTCTGAGTATGTTTCCCAGACCTGAAGAAGAACTCTGTGTGAGCTCAAAAGCTTGTCTCTCTCACCAATAGAAATTGGTCTAATAAAAGATTAGCCACCACGTCATGCTTAAAGTTAAGCATTTTCATAAATGTTTGCAGGATCACTCGAGCGTAAGAGCAGAATATGTATCTTTTTATGTGTTTGTGCAGCAACAAGCACAATATAGCTTAAATTCTGATGGAGGTCTCTAGATTCAACGGTGATATAAATAATAAAAGTACATTAAAAAAAAACTCTGTGGTAAAAGATTGTTAAGGCTGCAAGGTCAAGCACTCCAAAATTAGGAAATACCAGGATTAAGGCTGCCTCTGCAAAGTGGGATGCAAACAGGGGAAGGGCAGGAGCTCTGGGAGGTGATGAAGGATAGAAAGAAGGACAGGAACTGGAGGGAAGGGGGATAGAAGCAGAGGGAGACAGGAGACATAGTATAGTGCAACACCACTCACCAGTATAGGATAGGAAGTAAAGAATATTATATATACAACTGAAACCACAATAAAGTGATCAATAAAATACACACATTTGATGCAGAATATGTTTATTGTTGGAAGCTGGACCAAAAGGTTCAACTGTACTTTTTTTTCTCCAGCCATGGGAGTACCTGCCTTCCTTCCTCTTACTATGATTAAAAGGACAGTGGCCCAAATGTAACCTGGACACTGTCCTTTTAATCAACAGGCCACACTACTAATAACCCCAAAATGACTAACAAATATGGAACAAATACATATTAGAAGTAGCAATACTGATTCAGCTCTAACTGTCCCAGACAGAAGACTCTTAAAAGATTAGGGAGATAAGCACACTTCGATCATGCTAGCTACTCTCTCCCAAGCCTTTGGAAAGAGCTGTAAAACTGGAGGAGAATACAGCTCCCTGAAAGAAAGAGGGCAACCTGGAAAAAATGAGGAAACTAGCGAAACTGCAGCATGAATTCAATTTCTGCAAATTTAAATTCATTCACTGATTTTTTATTTTCCGTGTATCAGAAAAGTAGGATGATCATTCAACTATTTTGACATGGCGCATGCCAATAGCAGGTAGGTTAGTGGTTCAAAACCCTATATGTGGTTTAATTAAAGGGATTTAGTGGTCTCATCCACCTACCCCTAAATATCCCCTAGATATGTTAGTAAGGTTGTCTCTTTGCTACAGAATTGGGGAGATAACTTGAATCTCAATCTGAAAGAACGTTCAACCAAGTTGGGCATCTTCTTATATCCAGTGTCCTTTAAAAAGGTATCAGACATCAAAGTGAGCTTAGAAGAAAAGCAGAAAGCCAAACTGAGCAGCTCTGAAAGGAAACTAACTAGTCCTACCCACTTTCATTTTGCAGTAGACTCCGTATGCGAAGATTAACTAAACTGCCTCTAATTTTGGGTCTCCATCTTGAGACTCTTGGCCGGCACCCAAATACGGAAGCATGCAATATTCAATAGAACATGTAAAGAACTTGCAGAGGGAAGCTGTCTAGGATTTGGTACATGAAGCTCAGAGCCAACTGCAAGCAGAAATTAGTCCTAGAGAAACAATTGCAGCTTGATGCAAAAAGAAAGTGAATAACCCTAGTCAAATACTTTTGCAAAGCTCTCTGCAAAGGGTGTGGCAAAAAGAAGAGACAAGCACTAAAAGAAAAAGGAATGGGGGGGACACATATAAAAGGGAAATTAGCACAAAGGAGATTAAAGAGAAAATAGATGAAGGAGAAAGTAAATGTTAATAGAGAACAGAAATTAAAGAGAAAGAAAGATGAAAAAGGAAGAGAAACAGAGGAAAAAGATGGGGAAAGAGAGGGATGAAGAGAAGGATTTGCCACATCAGTGGAAAAGTACCACCACATTTTCCCCACTACTTCAGCTGCTAATTTACAATTGGGAGAAACAATAAGGGGTATTGATATGAGAGCAAAGAAAGGGAGAATTTCAAGTTGATTTTATGTTTGAGACATGAAATATAGGAAAGTCTGAGGGTCACATATATGATACTGCAAGTAAGCTTAGAAATGTAAACAGTTGAATGTGATGTTTAAAAAATAGTTTTCTTTTGTTTTATTGAATAAAGGAAAACTGCAGTTAATAGCATACTTCCCACATCCTTTAAGTGAGGCTCCGCTATGAAAACATACTAGAAAAAAGGTCATAACGTAGTTCAGTATTTGTTGTCTCTCAATAATTTCCACAACAAATGTGCTCAATTTGCAAGTTAAAAGATGCACTGTTGGTTTCTTTTCTATGAGGCCTGCAAATTCCATTTAGGTTATGAGAGAGGAGCTGAATTTCTTCTCATGGCTCATCATCAATGCTATAATAAAGATGTTGCTGGCCAAATTATGACTATAATTTCACCTTTTCAACCCCACTATCTTCAAATTATGTTTTTGATGACATCATGCAACCTTACAGCCTTCAGTGGGGATTGCACAGGTCTAACTGAATGAAATTTAGTAACAATTCTGTTGATGAAATACAAGAAATAATGGAATCTACTTTCCTCTCCCAGAGCAGTGTTTTGGTCTGCAGGACTAACAAAAGTTCAAAGCAATAACATCTACATTTTGCTGCTAAAATCAGTACATTAGTCTGAAAATACACAAGAAACAAATCTATTGAGACGCCATTTTTACAATCACTTTTCAGAGTACAGACACACTTTAGTCAAACATAAGAACATAGGAATTGCTATACAGAATCAGACTAGATGTCCACCTAGTCCAGAATTTTATCGTTGGCAGAGGCCAATACCAGAGGCTTCAGAGGAAGATGAATAAACCACAGTAGGCAGATGTGAGATAATCTGCCACTCCCAGTAGATCTTGATCTGATCTGTAATAGGTAAAGATTGGTTTAAGATTTTTAATTAATTATAGATAATTTAAGATGTTTAATTAATTATAACTCTGGATATTCTTGATATTCATATAAATATCCAAGCCACTTTTGAATCATGTTAAGGTCTTGGCCTCCACAAATTTATGTGGCAATGAGTTCCATAGTTTAATTACTTGTGTGAAAAAGTATTTCATTTTATTTTGTATTTCCCACATTTAATTTTATTGAACATCCATTTGAGTTACGAGACAAGGAGAACAGAAGTTCTCCAACTATCTTCTTTACAACCTTAATTATTTTAAATATTTTTATCAATTCTTATTTGTCTCCTTGCTAAAATAAACAATCCCAGTCCTTTCACTCTCTCTTCATAGGAGCGATTTTCCTTAGCCTTGTTCATTCTCGTCACTCTTCTCTGAATCCCTGTTAGTTCTCCAATATCCATTTTTGAGATGGGATGATCAGACTGCACACACTATTCCAGATGAAGCTGAACACTGATATATAAACCCATTGCAGTACTCTGTGTCTTATTCATCCTCCCATTTCTTAGGCAACTTACAGTTTGTTAACTTTCTTTGACTGCAACTGCACATTGATCAGAGGTCTCTATTGTGCTGTCTTTCTTAAGTATGGACTGTTAATTTAGAACTCTGTAAGATGTATGAGTAATTTAAATGTTGACTTTTCCTTAAAAATCACCTAGACAAAAATCATAATTGTGTAAGGAGGAAACAGCAATGACTTATTTGAGAAATTCTGAGAAAGCCGCATGGAGGTCTATACGTAAAAAAGGATAATACAAAGTAGATGAAAAGGAAAAGCGTATTCTCTAGCAGTGGAAACTATTGACTATTCAAAGCTATGAAACAGAACAGGGATGAAATCCCTAGCTCTCCCTACAAATAAATTACTAGAAGGAACTGAACGAAACACCTTAATAATCTTAAGGGTAGAGGAAAGAAATGAAGGACATTTTCAAAACCTGATGTATTTGGACTCAGGATAAATTTTCAAAAGTGCCTAAGTGACTGAGCAGGTTAGGAACCTAACTCCTATTGAAATCAAAGCATGCTTAGCTGCTTTTTAAAATCCCAAGAGGATCTTTAGGTACCTAAATAGCTTTGAAAATCTGGCCCTAAGTAGAGTAAATTACTATTGAAAAATGGGCGTAGGCAATATTGAAATTTTTACCCATTGTTATCAATGTTTAACTTACTGAAAAATGTCTAAACAGGAGATGCAGTATTTTTAGTACACGAGATTCTATTCCAGAATCTGTTGGTTGACATAACTTATTTGGACTTTCAAAAAAATATTGATAAAGTCCTCCAGAATAGGGTATTAAGGAAAATAAGCATTTCTGTGTTAGTTTTGTCAGGATCTAGAAAAAGGCTAAGAGATAGAAAACTAAGAATAGGAATAAATGGTCAATTTTCAATATGGCAAAAGTGTAGCACCCGGATTCCTCAAGGAACTGTAATAGAACTGGTGGTGTGTTTTACATTGCTAATGGTCTTAAAAAAAAAAGAGGTAGACAGTGATGTGGCAAAATCTGCAGATGACATGAAATTATTTTGGTTAATAAAGATTAGAGAAGACTAAAGGCCTTCTAGAAGACCTAACAAAAGTAGGAGACTGGGCAGAGTGATAATAGATGAAATTCAACGTCGACAAATGCAAGGTAATACACGTTGCAAGAATGAGCGTTTACCATGTAGTAAATTAACTTTAACTACTCAGGAAAAAGAGCAGAATTTCACTATACACACATAAGTGAAAACCTCTGCTCAATTTGCAACTGTGGTTAAGAAAGCAACGTCTTAGGTTGTGTAAAAAATGGGATAAGAAATAATATTGACTATATCATAATTTAAATCGATGGGAAACCATCTGCTGAAATACTATGTTCCGTTCCGGTCATATTATCTCAGAAAAAGGAAGAAGATGGGGTTCAGAAATCTGTAACAAAAATTATTAGAGACATGAAAAGATTTCTGTGTCAACAATGAATGAAACTATTGAGACAATTTCACTTAGAGAGATTAATATGAGAGAACATGATATAGATATAAAAAATTAGAATTATAAAAAGTAAACTGACTTATCTTCTCGTAATAAAAGAACAAGAGGACACCTAATGAAATTAAAAAGCAAAAATTTAAAACTAATAAAAGGAAATACTTCTGTCTGTGTGACTAATCTGTAGAACTGCCTGACACAAGATATCATTGAGGCCAAGGGCTTAGTAGGATCCAAAAAAGGACTAGATATTTATCTAGACAAATGAGAAGATTCACATTTATATTAGTTAGGATATATTTTTAAAATAAGTATAAACTTTCATGCTTTAGGGCGTAAGCCAACCACTAAATGATAGGATTTAGGAAGAAATTTGCCTTTAAGAAAGGCTGTTCCATAATTGTCCACTGTGGTGTTTTTGTCATTGTTCTCTGAAGCATCGGATACTCATACTAGCTACTGTAAAAGACAGCATACTGAATTAGGTGGCCCAATGTCATGACTGTCATGAATGGCAATTTGTATGTTCCTGTAATCCTTGAAAATGGCTTAAGAGTCCTTTGCCTCAGTTTCCAAATCTGTAAAACGAGAATAACAGAAGTTACTTCACAAAAAGGGCATGAGGCTCAGTTTGTGCTTTCAGATGTGCTGTTAGGGCAAAGTAAAGCATAAATGAGGCACTACATAACACTGGCTTTCAGAGCAAAACAACATTTTACACGTATTCCACTTTTCATAACAAAGGGACCAAAATCACTTCCCTACCTATATGTAGCTCTGTGAAAAATGCAGCCACTTCTAAGGTGGAAATGTGTAGCCGATGTACCATATGCAACACAGTGCTGTGGGATAAGGGAAATTTTGGGCAAAGGCATCAGGGAAATTTTTGAGAAATTCAGTAGGATGTTTAGTATCTGCAAAGAGTGATATTACCCTGGTTTTATCCTCAGCGAGGTTAATGCTCTTACTCTCCATAAAGTGTCTCGGAGGCTTTTATTTTCACACATGGTGGTAGGGTGACCAGAAAGCAAATGTGAAAAATCAGGACAGAGGGTGAGGGGAAATAGGAGCCTACATAAGAAAAAGACCCAAAAATCAGGACTGCCCCTATAAAATAAGGACATTTGGTCAACCTACATAGTGAAAAGGGCTGCAGTCCTATCTCTTAACACTTGAAAGACCCCTACACCTAGAAACAAAAGCTGCATGGGATCTTTAACGTCCATGAAGAAAGACAGGACCTTAGTTTCATACACAGGTCTCTGTTCATTCAATAAGCATAATGGTAGAACCATTAGCATCCATGCAGAGTGAACAGAATCCAGTTGTTTAGGATCTTATCCACAAGACCTTCACACAGAGCAACCCATGTTACATCAGTATAAAGTGTTCAGTATACTGTAACTCAGCAAACTCAAGGCACTTTGGTCTTAATGGCATTGGGAAAGGGGACAACTGGTGAACAACCCCCAAACCTCCAGCCTGTGATATGGTTTTAAATCCCAGTCCCATGTCTCCATTAAAAATACAATTTATTAAGAAACCGACAAATGTTGGATCAAGTAGATCATAGTCCCCTGTGTGAAGGGGATGCTCCCCTTACCTTCTGTAGAAAGCACACTATTCCACCACTACTTTGTCCCCTGGCGGAGGGGATACTCCCTCTTATCTCATTTGCTCTATGAGTGAGGCTCTCCCCATCACCCTCCATAAAGAAGAAACTGGTCCCAAACATATTCCCATCAACACTGTGTGAAGGGGACTCCTCTCACGACCACCTTGTCACTTGTGAAAGGAAGATGCTCCATCTACCCTCATCACCGGTGTGAACAGGACTTTTAGTCCCTCCAGTCTTGAGTGAAGGGGTCTCTCCCCCAATGCCCATGCAAAGGGGTCTCTCCCCCACCCAACATTCCCCTATGTAAAGGGGTCTCCCCCAACATTCCCTGTGTGAAGGTGTTTTCCCTCCACCCCCATGTGTACGGGAGCCTCTCTCCCAAACTCTCCGTGTGTGAAGGGACTTCTCCCACAAAACCCCTCTATGAAGTGGCCTCCCCCTTGCATTGCCCGTGTGAAGGGGCCTTTCCCCAACCCCCCTGTGTGAAGGGTTCTCCCCCCGTATTCCCTGTGGAAAGGCTCTTCCCCCTCTGAAGGGGGCCTCTGCCGCCTCATTCCCTGGGCAAAGGGCCCCCCCATCCCAAAGTCAAGCGGGGTCTGGCCCGCACCCCAAGTGAAAGGCACCCTCCCCTAACCCCTACCTGAAGCGACGTCTCCCCTCTTCCCCCATGCCGGGGCCCCGCTCCCTTAACCCCATGGAAGGAGTCGCTGCCTCTCTCCTTCCCCCCTGAGACTGCGGCTGGCACTGACCCGGCTCTGCCGTCTTGCTCCGCTCCGCCATGTTTGTTGTTGTCCCCCAGCGTCTCCACACTGAGTGAGACGCTGCCCAGGCGTCACTATGGCAACACACGTCACAGCCAGGGGGACTCCCTCACTCCTCCCCACCCCCACCCCAACCCCCTTTGGCCACGGGGTCAGCCGCGTCCGGGCGGTTGAGTCTGAGCGGGCGGTAACGGCTGCGAATGCTCGCGCGGACGCTCGGCCCCCTGCAGGCCCGCGGCTGAGGGGCCGGCCGCTAACGGCAGAGGCGCAGCGCGCGGGGGCTGGGCCGGCGTTGGCAGCCCCCGGCCAGGCTCCGCCGCTGAGTCTCACTATGCAGCAGCCACAGAGAGGCAGCCTCTGGGGCGCTCATTGTACGTGTTTGTGTGCGGGCCCCGCGCACACGTGCGTCTGACAATTACAGGGATGCAGCCCCAGGAGAGCGGCGGGGGTTCAGTGCATTTGTATGTGCCGCCACCCCACAAGCGAGTCCGACAGTTACAGTGCTGCAGCCCCAGGGGTGGGGGGAGCATCTGATGGGTGTTGGTCCACCTACCGGTATCCCGCTGCAGCAGGTGAACAACTGACTATGCAGCAATTACGGTGATGCAGCTCTAGGGCAGGAGGGGATCATGTTGGTGGGTGCTTCGTCCCGCCTTCCCTATGCCCCTGTCTGAGCATGTTAATTACAAAGATACAGCCTACTGGGGAAGGGGCTCATTATATGGGTCTCACACACACCTTCCTTCTCCCAACAGATGTCAGATTACACATCATTGCAATTATGCAGCCCCAGAGAAGGAAGGGCTTAGCAGGTGTGTTCCCCACACACTCCAGCAGGTGGGTCTATGTGGCAATTACAGGGAGGCTGCCTCAAGGGAGGAGGAGCTGATTATATGTGTGTTTGTGTTCCCCCTTGCCACTCACCATGGGATTTTGACTGCATAGCAATTATAGTGGTGCAGCCGTAGGAAAAGAGGGGCTTATTGTGTGTGTGTGTGTGTACACCCCCCACCTTCCAGATCTCCACCCTGACCTAAGAGAGCCTGACTTATGTAGCATTCCATAGTGAGGCACTTTCTGAGCAGAGGGGAGTTTCTTGTTTCATGTATGTGTCCCAAGCCCAGCAGGTAAGACTGATCATCTGGCAATTACGGTGATGACCTCTCAAGGCAAGAGGGTGTGTGTGCTCATGTGCCCGCTCAACCCCAGCAGGTGAAATGCAACCAGTGAGAATTACAATGATGAAGCCCTCAGGGAAGAGGCACTGGTAATGTGTGTGTTCCCCATAAGGTACAGCAAGTGGAGACTGACCATGTGTGTCTCAATCATGCAAGACTAAGAAGGGGAGCTCATTTGTGGATTCGCACCATACTTCCCTCCTCCCCATACACACACATACCCCTCAAGACTTTACAAGTGAGACTGACCACATGGCAGTTAACATACTGTAAGCACAATAGGTAGAACTTGTGAGAACATGGCTGTCCCAGCCTCCTTAGATTTAGAAAGTGAGCCTTAAAATGCTGCAAGCCTGAAACTCTAGGTAGGCAGGGCCGGCTCCAGGCACCAGCATAGCAAACACGTGCCGGGGGTGGCACTCTGTAAGGGGCGGTATTCCAGCTGCGCCATCCCCCCCCCCCCCCCCAGCTCCTCCAGCCGCAAAGCCTAGGTTTCTCGATCTATTGTTCCATCCTCTTCTTACTAAACACCTCACACTTAGATTACTTCCTTCTCCCACAAATTCAGCTACATCCCTATGCCAATGGTTCTCATGTCTAATTTTCTGCACCAGACTTGGCTTTCTCTACCCAATTACAACAATCTGTAATCCACTAATTCTCACACGCCCCCCACCCCACTTTTTTTTTTGTCCTATGACTGCAGTGGTGTCACTTCATCTTTAATGGTCTCTGAACATGTGTTAACTACTTATGCTAAACAATCTGTTTCACTTTGTATTTAGCTGTGACAGAGAGGCCAGGTTTACACTAGCTCTTATGTCAGCAAAACTTTTGTTCCTCAGGTATGTGGGGGGAAAAAAGCACTCCCCTGAGCGACATAAGTTTAGCTGGTATAAGCACTCATGCACAGTGCTATGTCAGTGGGAGATGCTCTCTAGCCTATCGCCGCTAGTTCAGCTGGTTTTATTATGTCAACAGGAGAGCTATCTCCCATTGGCATAATGCAACTACACAAGCACTATTACAGTGGCACAGCTGTATCAGAACAGCTGTGCTGCTGTAAGCTTGTAAATGTAGACATGGCCTCTGAGTACCTTACCTTTCCCATACCTGAAGAAGCTCTCTAACTCAAAAGCTTCTCTCTTTCACCGATAGAAATTGGTTCAATAAAAGATTCCCTCACCCACTTTGTCTCACTGTATTTTAAAGGTCATTTGCCAAGGACAAATTTGGACTCATTACATTTTTCGTGCTCTTTTGTAATGTACTAAAAAGACCTGAAGAGTATGTTTCAGTAGTTGTTCTTCATAGATTCTGAGTCCAGCCGGGACCACTGATCATCTAGTCTCACCTACTGCATATTGCACACCATACGACTTCCCTGAATTAATGCCTATTTGAATTAGCACGTCTTTTAGAAAAATATCCATCTTGATTTAAAAATATCTAGTGAGAGAGAATCCACCACAGCCCTTTGTAAATTGTTCCAATGGTTAATTACCCTCAATGTTAAAAATTTACATATTATTTCGAGTCTGAATTTGTCTAGCTTCAACTTCCAGCCACTGGATCTTGTTATACCTTTGTCTGCTAGATTAAAGAGCTCATCATCAAATTTTTGTTCCCCATGTAGAGGCGTACAGACTTTGTTAAACTAAACAGATTAAGCTTCTTGAGTCCATCACTATAAAGCATGTTTTCTAGTCCTTGAATCATTCTCCCCCTGACCCTCTCCAATTTATCAACATCCTTTCTGAAATGTTGGCACTAGAACTGAACACAATATTCTAGTAGCAATTTCCCAGTGCCAAATACAGATGTAAAATAACCTATCTATTCCAATTTGAGATTCCCTTGTTTAAAAATACAGTACATCCAGGGATTGCATTAGCCCTTGTGGCCGCAGCATTGTACTGGGAGTTTATGTTATATTAGTCTGTATCAGCAAAAACAACGAGGAGTCCTAGTTGGCACCTTGGAGACTAACAAATTTATTTGGGCATAAGCTTTCATGGATTAGAACCTACTTCATCAGATGCATGGAGTGGAAAATACAGTAGCAGGTATAAATACACAGCGCATGAAAGATGGGAGTTGTCTTACCAAGTGGAAGATCAGTCTAATGAGACAATTCAATTAACTGTAGGATACCAAGGGAGGAAAAATCACTTTTGTAGTGGTAATGAGAGTGGCCTATTTCAAACAGTTCACAAAAAGGTGTGAGTAACAGTAGGGGGAAATTACTATGGGAGAAATTAGGGTTTGGGTGATTATCCAATAAGATCCTCAAATCTTTTTCAGGGTCACTGCCTCCCAGGAGAGAGTCCATCATCCTCTAAGTAGGGCCTACACTCTTTAGTCCTAGTTATATAACATTACACTTGACCACCGTAAAAGTACATTGCTTGCGCCCAGTTTACTGAGTCATCCAGATCACTGTGCCTCTGTGATTTGATCTCCTCATTATTTACCCTTACTTCAAACTTAATGCCATCTGAAAACTTTATCAGTGATTATTTTGTTTTCTACAAGGTCATTGACAACAAACAAAAAAAGATTTAAAATAGCATAAGGCCAAAAACCAAACCCACTAGAAATATACCTACTTGATTCTCTACTTGCAATTACATTCTGGGACCTGTTAGCCAGTTTTTAATCCATTTAATGTATGCCATATTGATTTTGAATTGTTCTAGTTTCTTAATCAAGATGTTGTAAGATACCAAGTTAAATTACTTAAAATACTTACAGTATTACATTAATACTATTATCTTTGTCAAATAAACTTGAAATTTCATCAAAACATGTATCAGCTTACTTTGACAGGATCCTAGTCATGTAAGCACAGGTTTTTTAATAACTGTCCTATATGAGACATTCCATTATTTTGCTGGGATCAATGTTAGGCTGGCAAGCCAATAATTGACTGGGTCATCCTTTTTACCTTCTCTAACTATTGGCACAACATTACCATCTTTGCAGTTTTCTGGAACTTTCCCCAGTGTTCAAGCATTCTTGAAAGTCGGCATTAACTACCTAGAGTGAACTCTTTAGCTAGCTCTTTTAAAACTCTTGGCTGCAAGTTATCAAGACCAGCTGATTTTAAAATGTCTAACTTTAGTAGCTGCTGTTTAAATCCTCCTGAAGTGCTATTGGAATGTAAGTATTTCATCATCACATGAAATCATCATCTGTTTTCCCCCAAAATACATAATCAATATTTACTGAACACTACTTTTTCTACATAATCGACAATTCCACCATTTCCATCTAGTAATGGATCAGTACCATTGTTGGGATTCTTTTTGTTCCTAGAGTACTTTAAAAACACCTCTAAAACAAACAAATGTATGTTTTTATTTGTAATTACAGTTTCTTTACATTCCAGTGGTACCATAAAAGGTGGAGTAAATCACTGTTGGAAACTCACTAAAATTATAGCATGAGTTTACTTTAAAACAGTAATGGACTCTCAGGGTGCATCCACACTGAGCAGAAAAATGTCTTCTTATCAGGTGTTAACTAACACATGCTAAAATCCTACTGAAGACAAAGCAGTTTGTAGTTTTTAAAAGTTAACAGGTCGGAAAAAAACATTAGAGGGGAGCATAGGATTTACCTTGCAATAATTGCTAACATGTTAAAATTACAAGGGCCTATCTTCTTTAGGATTGTACCTTGTTTTAGCTCCCACAGGTTAGCTTGCACATGGTAAACTATCTTTTTTTCACTGAAGACAAGAAGAGTGTACATTGATGTAAAGTTATTTCATTCAACAATGTAAACCATGTATACTGAATGTGATCCCATTTTTAAAAATCACAGGGGTACTTTGTCCAAAGGTTCTCAGTCTGATGTGATTAAAGTCATTGTATCAAAAGCAAATTTCACATTTATTTTTTAAATCAATTTGAATGTTTCACTATATAAAAAGCATTCCGTGCCTCTCTTTAATATCAATATTTTGTTTAGCTAATGTTGTATTTATTTATTTTTTAAATTTAAATCATTGTGATTACCAAAGTTATTTTCCCTTTTCAACTGGCATTGTTGACAAATGTGTATTCAGTACAGCATACTCCCACCCCTAACTCCCCTCCTCCTGTGTGCAGTCTGTGGTAAAAGTATCTTATTAAAAGTAAATAAAAATAAGTAAAAGTATCTTATGATATTAAAAATAAGTAAAAGTATCTTATTAAAAGTTGGCATCCAGTATACCTTTTTACATTCTAGAGCTTCACAATCAGCAATCATTACACAAACACTCCCTGCACCCTCCCCCTTCCCTTGCAATAGGTTAGTAGCTGTGGAAAATCCTTAAATTTGGCCCTTAAGGAAACTACCATATATATTTGATTAGAAGCCACATAATGTATTAAATTTAATTACTTCCCAATACAGCTTGAAAGATGAGGACACTCCTGTAGAAGTAAAAGTACTCTCCCCTATAGATTGGATAGTAAAACAACATGGTAAAAATGTATTTACTAATTAAGCATGACTTTTAAATGGAGATATATGGTAAAACACAGATGGACTAATGTTTTGGCATAATCAACAAACCCACTATGGCTGGCATGAAGGAATATTTCTGTTTGTAATTTCACATCCCTTTCCTCCCATTTTTGCATAATGTTACACTATCACTTTCGAGATGATTAATTAACTTAGCTTATGTGCTGGCTACACAATGGACATCACTATACCAGACAAAGGATACTGACTTGTATCTATTCTATTAGAAGGGGGTGCAAAATAAGGCTTATAAAGAGTCCCTGGAGATGGTTCCGCTGAAGCAGCAGCTCCAGAATAAGGACCTTAGAAGTAAAAATTTCTAAAACCTTAACTATAGAGTCACAGTTGGGACTTGCCCTGTAATACCAGTACTGTGTAGTATCATATCCCATTTGTGATGATCCAGCCTTTATATAAATTGCAATATCATATTCCAAACAACCCTTCCTGAGGGGATCAGTGGTCTCACTTTCAAATAACATTCTATAGTGTATATTTTAGATACCTATAAATACAGTATTGGTATTACTTCTGTATTTGAGCACCTCTCAGTCTTTCATGTGTTTATCCTCAAGTAGTATTAGCATCACCCCTGTTTTACAAATAGAAAACCTGAGGTACAGAGACTCATTTAAGTAACTTACCCAGGGTCACACAGACAGCCTGTGGCAGAGCCAGGAATTGAACCCAGAGTGTCAATGTCACATCTAGTCCCTAACATCTGGACCATCTTTCCTTTCTATAGTTACAGCCTTTTAAAATAAGCACATACAGCCAACCGGTGACCTAGTAAGGGAAGGAGTGCATTTCAATTTTACAAAGTGGGCAGGATTTAAAACAAGAACATATGCCCATTAATTAAGGGCCTTCACAAAAACTATTTACTATAATCTGGTGATTTTGTTGAGGGGAAATATTTACTCGGGCAACATTTATTGAGGGTATAAACAATGTCCAATTCTAAAAGCTAATTAAACAGCAGGTTTAAGGTAATATACAGTTTTGCCTGCATGACTGGGATATAAGGTTTATATTCCAGGCCATTATAGGACAAAAGCAGCAAGAACAAATATTTTGTCTATTCAAAAAAGTCAATTATGCCATTCTTTAAGTAATAACATGTTCCTGAGGTCAAAGTGGCATTGTTTAAAACAATCTAACCACTTTTCTTTAGTGCTTGAAGCTTGACAGCCATTCAGTGTTGATCAAGCAACTGACAGGAGCAGAACCAGCCAGAAAAGAGAAGATTACACCCCAGCATGCAGCAACAAACTGGAGCTCATTTCTTATTAAATTTTGATCCCATTCTTCTGAAGTTCTCAGCACCCTCACTCCCATTGACTTCTGTGAGCACAGAATCTTGAGGAATCTGAGCACAGGAGGTCATATTTTGTTTTAGCTTAAATTAGTTGACGATCCCTTTAAGACAAGAAAACCTGATTTAAAAAAATATATAGATATATTTTCATGTGGTTTATGAAACTGAAACAAACAAACAGAGGACAAATCAAACCTCTATGCAGAAATATCCATACAAGTATCCAGAAACTCTGCCTGGTTCACATTGTAGAGTTTCCTTAGAATTATTCCAACAAAACAGAGCTGAGAGGTCCATCCCAAAACCCCCAGAGGTCGCATGGGTAAAGGGCCATCTCTATGGAGACCCGAAGCCTCTACATCAGCTATGGGACACTGTGACTCTACCCTCAGTCCCTGGCAGCACATTTGCACTGGAACCATGTTGCCAGGGTCATTCCAGTTGGCAACTCCCCAGAGCAAAGGAGCCTCTGCTATTTTAACTTTCCGCTTGCTTGTCCCTTGGGTGATGAGGTAATGGGTGCCATCTCTACCACAGCCTTGCCTACTCCTTCACTTGTCCACACGTACCTGCTCACAATACTCTCCCTGTCATGGATCTCTGAACACATTAATATTTCTCCTGTGGGATACAGGGGACCAGAAAAATAGGCTTACAGATGTGGCTGATACTCCCACCCTTCTGTTTGGAGAGAGAGATCTCTGTCCATGGAGGACCCTCCAGGCTTATCTTTAGGGTACACAAATCTCCTCTCAGTTTCCTACTCCAGCTGAATCCAGTGAAAGCTCTTCTGGTTTTAATGTGAACCGTACTGAGACCTATATTTGTTTTATGAAATGGTTTTGTTGACAGTGCAAAAACCAAAGTACATTTGCTGTAATCTCCTATATTGGCCCAGTCACAGGGTTCATCCACTGCTGGGGCCTCCTCCTTCTGGCTGCTCTTAGGAATCAGATCTTTCCAGGCCCAAGGCCCCTTGTACTGCTCATCCTGCTACACTCTCTCCCCCAGTCTCTGCAACTCCAGGTGCTCCCTTTTCATGACCAGGACCAGCTCCAGGCACCAGCGCAGCAAGCAGATGCCTGGAGGGCACTGTCAGGGTGGCGCGCTCAGGAGGCTTTTAGTGGCATGCCTGCGGCAGCTCTGCCAAAAAGAGTAAGATTGTTGAGTTGTCAAGATTGTCAGTCCTTGAGCTGCTTCAGGTGGCACTGAAGGTAGAGCCGGCCCTGTTCATGACTTGACCCTCTGGCCAGGAAACTACATTTGTTTCCTCCCTAGTGGCCAGTAGGGGAACCTGGTCCCACTCTCTACTCTCTGGGCTCTGTCTCAGGGATCCTCTACTCAGCAGCCAAGGTCTGTTACCTCTTGGACTTTGCTGCCTTTCCCTGGGCCTCTTCTGTACCTTCTGGATCTCTCCCCTTCTCTGGGTTTGTCAGCCTCACAACTCCCTCGTCCCTTGAGTAACTGTAGGCTACCTGCCTCTATAGCCCTAAATACACCTCCCTTCTCCCAGCCACTGACTACAAATAACTTCTCTAGAGCCTCTTTTTATTTTCAGCTCCCTGGCTTTATGGAAGCCGTGTCTGTTCCTTCACAGGTGAGCTTCCCCTAATTAGGGCTTTCCTCTCAGCATTAATTCTTCCAGTTCGTAGCATAATAGGTTAATTGTCCCATTAGGCCTCCATTAATCCCTTCAGGGCAAGAGTGGGGTGGGCACCCCATCACAGGCCCTCAAGCGAGTTCAGGTCTGAGTTGGGTGTATACTGAGCAATGGTATATAAATATACTCAAATCCTAATTTTTTTAAAATAGCCTTTTAAAGTAAAGACCATTTTCTCAAAGAACAAATGCCTGCAACTGTCCAGGTAGAAAATCTAGCTTCAAAAATATGAATTTTTTAAAAGCTGTATCCTTTAACAAAATGTCATACCAATCATTAGGTATATAAATGTACTCAAACCTTAAACATTTTGTAATAGTTTTAACTTTTCAATAATTTCATTTATTGCATTTTAGATTCAAAAGTTACAAGAACAATTTCAAAGAAAAAGACAACTTCAAAAGCACGATACAACCAAAAGATTATACATGGTGAAAGAACAAATGCAAAGATGATCAAGACCTTACAGAGAGATCAGCTATGAGCTAATGAATGTGAATAAAATACAGCATATTAAACAGAAGCACTATTGGTGATGGGCAATCTGTTAGGCAAACAAATGATAGTCAAATTTTTTTCACATCTTTAGAGAGAAACATTATTGATTTTAATATGATTCACTGTGACATAAAAGAGATGAAATAAATCAATGTCTACTAATTAAAGGACCCTGTCAATTTGATGTTTTTTAAAAAATATCTAGTTTCTAATAGATTACCTCTTACAAAGCCTGATCTGAGCTTTTAAAAAAGCCTGCATCAAGTTCCAGTAGCACAGACACCTACACCTATGTAGAATGTCAATAATTTTCTGGGCCTAAGAGCCTGATCCACAGAGACATAGGTGCCTCAGTCCCAGTTTTAGGTATCACTGGCAATGCCTACATGGGAATAAAAGAACCACAACTGGCCTGGATCAGCTGTCTCAGACACATGGGGCTTGAGCTCCAGGACTGAAAAATTGCTGTGTAGATGTTCGGTGACATGCTAGAGCCAAGCTGTAGGACCCTGTAAGGATGGAGGATCCCAGAGCTAGGCTGCAGTCCAAGCCTGAACATCTACACATCAATTTTTATTCCTGCCCCCTCCCATCTCCCAGCTCGAGTCAGCTGGCCCAGGTCAGTCATGGCCATGCCGCAGGGCTTTTATCCTTGTGTAGATGTACCCATAGTGATCCACAAAATGCCTGTTTGGCTGCCACCTAATCCTGAAGGCACCTAAACTCACTTGGCACCTAAATTTTCACAATAAAAGTTCTCTGAAAGCCTATATTTCTGCCTCTGTACATACTTCTCCCTCACTCTGGACACCTATCTCAGCCCTATACCCCAGCCTGATCTTCAAACTAGGAGAAGAAAGGCATCAGGATTGATGCCAGTCTTGCCCATAGGCCTAATCTAGTATGAATGCTCAAAGGAGAGAGCTCTCCCTTATAACCTTGGCCCAGTGGCTAAGCTATTCACTTGGGATATAGGAGATCCCTGTTTAATTCTTCCCTTTGCATGACGAGATAGCTTCTTGCTTACCATGCTGGCTTTTGTGGTTCCTATTCTTTGGTGTCTATTTCTCCCTGTTAGTGTATAGAAAGTTTAGGCACCTAACTCAGACTTTGTGATCCCATTGTTGTTCCAGTGATTTTCTAGGCACCTAAAAGTTCCTAAGTCCTTTTGTCATGGAGCCAGGCATAAAGGATAGGAGAACAGTGAAACTGACTATACACAAAGGGAAGACAAATGCACGTTTACAAAAATAGATTATTTTCTCTCTAGTTTTTCATTTATACTAAGCATATGTTACCTATAACTACATAATTTTCAGACAGGAATGTAACTTTCTAATGTGTTGCAAATGAAATGAGATTCCCAGTTTAAGCAGAATTCTCTGGTTTTCTTTCTGATTTCATAAGAAGTCATTGTAAATCTGTCAGCAAGACTTTAGGTGTGGAAGGATGTTTGGATTTCCGGCATATTGCAACACAGTTCTTGGCCAACAGCAAGAAATTCATTGAAATATCACATATGTATTTTAAAAAGAAAATCAAATGAAACCTTTAGGCTAGTCTCAGGATTGTTAATTCTAGATAATTAATCGACAACTTTTCCCCAGAATAAAACTAGGTGGGGCTTGCTGAAAGCATTTCTTATAAAGATGCCCTGATGTTCCTCATGCCTTGAATAGTGGCTTACAGATGATGTGAAGCTGTTCCGGGAGGAGTAATAGATCCCACGTAGTATGCTGAACAATAGGAGTTGGTGTCTAGAGTTCTTGGCATGAAATCAGCCCATTGTTCCCTAACCTTAATATTTCTTCCTGGTCTACCTTTAACAATGTTTTATACTCTATAGCTTTTGTATTAGCTAACTAATTTTATAAGTAAATCTTAATATCTTTTTACATTGCATATGTTTTTCATGTACAAACATCTGCCCAATAAATCACATTGCATATCTTTCTGTAATTTGTTAATTTTCTTTTCTGTTCATAAACTCATTTTCCCCATCATCCATGTTACCATTCCCACCCATTGTTGTTTGTAGAGTTCTTGTAGCTGTGTGGGTCCCAGCATATGAGAGAGACAAGGTGAGCGAGGTAATACCTTTCACTGAAGTTACCTCACCCATCTCGTCTCTCTACTAAAACAAGAGTCATTTTTTCGTGTACATAAGGATGTAGATCTGACTCACAAGGCAAACAAATGTGCAGATTATAATTTGGGGTGAAAGACACTATTCCAGTGTATATGATTTACAAGGAAACAATGTACAGTTTATAATTTGAGATGAAACTATGTGGCTCAGATTTCTTGGAGTTCTTTTTAGCTGGGTTGAAAGGGAGAGATTCTTGCCTAGATAATTAACATTACCCTCATTTAGCCATTTTAGTTTCTGTTCATGGGGAGGGGAATGCCCAACTTTGGCTGATTTGTGGGTCCTTAGACAAAGTGTCTCACATGATGTGAACCATTTTCTTATTGTCTTTAGAGGAGGATCCTATTTTGGGATAAACAGAGGTGGATAGCTTTTCTATTTTTGTTTGTTTTGGGGGCAGAAGAAATTATTAGTTATTAATCATTCAAGCCATATCTATTCCAAATATCCCTTACACACCCCTAAAAACATACCTTTTCCCCTAGCTTAGACTTGTCCTTCGGTGTTAGGCACCATACTCCTATTGATATTCAATGGAAATTGGATCTAGTTGGTTCCTTGAAATGCCCTGTGCAGGACTGTGAGTTAAAACCAAAATTCTTACATCCTCCTCTGTAAATAATTATTCTAAAGTCAGAACTTAACTGTGTTGATGGTGCATTGGGGAACTAAAATCCACCTTACTCTTCTATAGCAGCATGTGCTGTTCCATGGAGCAAAAAATTTAGTCATTAATGTAATCAGATATGAATCAAAGACACCTAGAAAGATACAATTAGGAAAGTAGGTGCCATTTCCACATAAACAAGCACTTATAGGAGCCTAACTGCATGTTAATGAACATACATTTTTATTAAACAGAACCATTATACTATATTGTACCCAAAACTTCCATCCTCATCATTGCCAAAACAAAAGATGTTAAAAGCATTTTGCTTATTTATAGGCAATTCCATAGTGCTCATCACAACAGTTCAGTACAGTCAATGCCACAAAGGTAAAATTGTGATCTGTAATTGTAAAAGGCCAGTGGTCCTCAAGCTATTGTCTTAGAGAACTTCCCCAGTTCCAGGTAGAGAACAATAGCATCCTTTATAAACCAGGACTGAAAAATCTATAAGGAGACGATTCCTGTAGTGACAGGGTGAAATCACTAACCACAAAAGTAAAAAAAAAAGTTGACTGTCTTCCTCTTGGGCTCTACTCACAATCTAGAGTGCTGAGGAAAAGCAAGACAACCATTTTATATTGTAGACTTTGCCAGCGTATCCCTCTACATGTCATAATGCATTTGAAGGTGTGGACTGATGCTGAGAAAAATAAAACAACATGACTTCCCAACCCTTGGATCTCAGAAGCAACATTGTGATCAGTGCTCTTTACACACTCCACAGCATACTGGGACCATATTCTGCAGCAAAACGCTCTATATTTCATGGCAATCCCTATACTCCTCGAATACTTTAAAAGTATTCTATTGCTACAAAACATCTTTAATTCCCAGCTTTGCCACGCTCACACAATAACACACATTTATGGTTTCTAGTTGAAAATACTTATTGATGAAAAATTTATCAACGATTATATTCAAGGATTTTTGTTTTCCCACTATGGTCTTTGGGTACCTGGGTCCCCTCTTTGGCTTTTGGCTCCTGAAATGTTGTCCAAGCAGCCCAGTTCAGAATGTCCTTCTTCCCACACATTCCAAGGAGATGGGGAAGCTTGTATCAAGCTTCAGAAGTTCATCTCCCCAGCAACCCACACTGGCTCTCTCTCTGTCTCGCTCACTTGCACTGGCTTTCTCTCTCTCCTTCTCTCTCTCTCTCACACACACTCACACACGTATGATTGTTGTTATTACTGTTTGGTACTTCCTGTCAAAATACTCGTGGTGAGCCAGGAGGGCCAGGGGTTCTGGGAAGATGCAGCCCCCACATGACAGCGCAAAGCCTGCCCTGAGCCACTGCCCCAGCGTCTGCTGTGTACAAAGCTCGGGGTGTCTCAGAAATGGGGTATGTTCTGCAGGGTCTGTGGCCAGGGGTGATGGCTGTGCCCCCTCGACACACTGGGGTCAACGGCGCCAGCTGGAGACCGCCTTCAATGGCGCACTGGGGCACCAGTTTAATAATACTGCGTAGAGCCCTGTAAATCCTCAGGATAGCCCTGACTAGAGGACAGATAAAATGGATACTTGGGCAAGATGAATACGTCTGGAATAAGCACAAGATAAACTGAACAGAACTTGCAAAAAGAATTTAGGAGAACTTATAAAAGATTGAAGCAACCAACTTGGCAGTGAGAACTCTCAAATCAATGGCTGCTGAGTTAGAAGACTGGTTAATCTAGTCCACACCAAATATGCCACAGCCCAAGGTATCTTAGCAGAACAGAATTTGAATTGGAATAATTCTGTGGAGACTCTAATATTGTGACTTTCAATCTGGACACCAAAGATGATATTCTTTATCTGGAATGGCCCTATAAAATTCCTGTGAAAAATGGATGTATCACCATTACAGGAGCCAATGTTAGGGTTGAAAAATGCAAGCAAGAATAGATCTCCAAAGTCCCCAGAGTGGGCAAAATAATCAAGCACTGAGTTTTGTAAGAAAATAAGAATAGCCATACTGGGGCAGACCAAAGGCCCATCTAGCCCAGTATCCTGTCTTCTAACATTTGACAATGCCAGGTGCCCCAGAGGGAATGAATAGAACAGGTAATCATCAAGTGATCCATCCCCCGTCGCCCATTCCCAGTTTCTGGCAAACAGATAAATCTGAATTTCTTGCCTTCATTGGACAGAAATACCAGGTGGACCCAAAATCTATTGAATCAATTCAGAATCAGAGGTGGTGCCGAGCAATTGCATATATTGCTTGCCTTTAAGGCTAGCTCTAGTGTCTAATAACTGGAACCAATTAGGAACATAAGAATGGCCCTACTGGGTCAGACCAAAGGTCCATCTAGCCCAGTATCCTGTCTTTTAACAGTGGCCAGTGTCAAGTGCCCCAGAGGGAATGAACAGAACAGGTAATCGTCAAGTGATCCATCCCCCGTCACTCATTTCCAGCCAAACAGAAGATAGGGACACCATTCCTGCCCATCCTGGCTAATAGCCACTGATGGAAACAAAGAATGTAGGAAATGAACCATACAAAAATTCTAAACTATCCTTGTTCATGTTCCATTTCTGGGAATGCAAAGTTAGGAATGACACCAAGCAATGGTGTAGGGTTTAGCTGGGGAAGGATAACCAAACGAAATTACACAAAGAATGAAATCCAGTAAAAAAAGTTTTTTTAAAAAATGAACAAAACCCACAAGTAGTGTAAACAATATAACTGAGGACAGACTGGCTCAAAATCATTTCAATGTATTTGTTTGGCTGTGAGGGCTAATCTTTTAAGCTGTCCCTAATTAAGTACTGTTTGCTTTCACCATGATGCTAAGAGAGTTTTTCAGCTTGTCCTCCATACATACTGCACATTAAGTACTTATTTAATTTATATATGTGAATATTGATTGAAAAAAGACCATATATGAAGTCTGTGTGTAAATATGAACATGGTTATCCCATTCCAATGTCATTATATGCTCAAACATATCTATAGCTCACCAGAAGTGCAGAATATAGGTCAAAATCCTTGGCAGATAAACTCCTAATCCAAGATAAACATTCATAAATCCAAAAATGAGATTAGGACTTTAGCTTAAATATCCAATGAACTGTGTGAAAAAGCAACTGAGCGACTCCTACTGACTCAGTAAAATATTTTTGCAGCATTTTGAAAATATATGGGAAAATAATTATATGAAAAACAGAGATACAGTATTACTACTAGAAATGGGGCCAATGAGCACCCAGGAGCTGGATCCAGACTTTCCCAGTATTCAAAGGAGCTTGGATGTGCTGTTCCTAATTGGACAAATTTCTAAATGCTGCTTTTCCATTGGGATGCTGTACATAAGACAAATATTGAATGTTTGCCTCGGATTGCTGAAGGACTGCTAAATGCTGGGTCCTCTAGATTTAAGACAAAGCTATGAGAAAATTATGTACTTTGTGAAATAAGTGCAGAGATGCCCCGATTTACGGAAATCCGCGCTTACAAAAAAAGCTCCGTAAGCTAAAAATAGGAGGTGGTTTTTGGTTGTTTTTTTTTTTTTTTTTTGCGTAATGGTCAGAGTTACACAAGACATTCCGGAACCAAATGCTTGCATAAGTTGGGGAGCATCTATGTTTTATTTATCTCCTCATTACTCCTACTATTCTGAATCGAAATAAAATCAGCAGGACCTTTACAGACAAATCACTCAATGGGATCCACTCAGTTTACATCTCTTTGCTCTTGCTGACATCTGATAGTTGACTAAATTATTATTAAATATTCGTATGATGCTTTACAAAAATAAAAACACATAATGATAACTAAAACCAGCCACCTGATTGTCAACCAGTCTCATGGTTAGAATTGGACAAACCATGTGGGGAGGAAAACTGTGACCCTTCACCCCCTTTTTTTGTTGAAATTTGAAATTAGAATTTTAGACAAAAATGTTCATGGCACATTGAAAAATTTGGACCAGCCCTAGTCATGACAGTACACCAACTAAAAAATGAGCTGCTGTCATGAAATCAAATGCTACATGTAGATAACATTTAGAAGATTTTTCTTCTGTAACAACAAATCTAAAACCAATCTTACCTTAAAATAAAATGTGTTCCTTTAGATTTCATGTTTTTTTTTAATCTTGCATGACCCAACAAATAAGTAAAATGCAATAAAAGAAAACCTCTGTGAGTGAAACTACACATAATTCTGAGTTCCACTAATATAATAAACCTCTTGAGTTTCAAACTCGTAGTTCCTCTCTTTATCCATTGGCTTCTCTGGGAGTTTTGACTGTACTAAGAATCAAAGGTCACTATTGAAGTCCTCAAAATATTTGATGTGTGTATAGCTCATAGCTGCAAAGACAAGAATTGTAATGAGCTTCCAAGCTTGCTTTAAACTTGGAGAGTATTCTCTCTTTTTTGCTTAAAACACACCCAAATAGTTTTTTTAGATTGCATTTCCTATTCACACTAAAATTGTGTGGTATGCGTAAGTGACATAATGATTTGGGGTATATTTTTAATATATAATTTGTTCATTGTGCTCTAATAGCACCATGAAATTTCAAACTCACTATCTAATCTTTCTGCTCTATCAGATGATGGTATCAGCAAAATTTCATACTTTACTGTAAGGTTTCAACTGTGAGACAGGTAAGCCAGTTATTGGTAGTAAATCACACCGTTTTCATTCAGTCCAGATTTCTGATATTATATAGATGTTATTGCTCGATTTCTCAGCTTAGACAAAGGAATGGGACGGACTGTGGGAGGAGTAACGCAAATTAAATGCTCAGGTAGAGATGAATATATATAGACAAAGAAACACAGGTGCCTTTTGAATTCAGGTGCACAATGGTCACCCAAACCCTTTGTTACTAATTTTGGACTTCATAGCATTTTCACTACCATTCAATACAGGACTTGTTTTCTGAAGGAGGAATGTAAGTTTTCACTCTATTTCTCATTTAAAAAGATATTTTTGTTGTTGCTGTTTTTTGTTATGTAAATAAGATACAGTCACACTATAAAATTATGAGAGTAAATAAATCGTAAATAGTGAATTTCCAAACTGTTCACTAATAGCATTTAGTCAGAAGAAATATATTAGTTAAAATTTGCATTTCTGTAATTGAACAGCATTTATATTAGCATTTTCTTTTCTATAATGTTAACATAATTTTGAGAAGTACTTGTTTTCATATAGCAAAGAATCATCTTCTAAGACTTTCAGTAATAAATGTAGTACGTAATACCATACAGGTTTAAAATGATATGATCAACTGAATGTATTTCTCTGTAGAAAGCTCCTTGGTTGTATGACACTGTTGACCTTTTGTAAATTAATGACAGAAATAGTTTGCTGCAAGCAGAATCAGTAAGAATTGTAAAGGACTAAATATAGTTTTAGGGTATTTTGTGGAGTTTTTTTTAAATGATTTTTTAGAGAACTCAAATCCAGGGAAAACAATGAAATGTTGAACAATGCAAACTCAATATACTATCAATAAAAACGCTAAACGTGAGAGGACTTTAATGTAAACTGATTTTAAAAAAGCCATCGTCTAATGGGGTGATGCCTAATCACGTAATAGATTGATGTCCTTCTTGTGGCTGTTATTTGAGATGTCTCAATTTTTAGAATTATCAATCCCCCTTCAAAAGAAAGACATAGAGGCTAAAGGTTGGGAAGGATTTCTGTAATTCTGGCTGCCAAAATGCACAGAAAAATAAATTAATGCATCCACACATATGGCCAAACAACTTCAGATCAGACAGAAATATTTTAGTATTTTTTCTCCATATAGTTGCATAAGGTAGTTATAACAAAATATTAAAGTATATTGGAAAGGTCAGACTCACTGCCACAAAACAAAAATATCCCTTAACTTGGGCTAAATTCTGCCCTGATAATCACACTTCATATAGCCAGGCTTGAATAATTTATGCATTACTGGGGATGCCACCCTGAACTATTTTTCCATTTTCTCCATAAAGTGTATCACAATTTCTTTATGTTTGTGGTGTCAAATCTCTAAAATGGAGGATTTTGACCAAACTAATAGACAGATGTGACAAAGAGTCCTGTGGCACCTTAAAGACTAACTAAAAGTATTAAAGCATAAGCTTTCGTGGGCTAATACCCACTTCATCGGATGCATCCGTGGGTATTTGGGTATTAGCCCACGAAAACTTATGCTTTAATACTTTTAGTTAGTCTTTAAGGTGCCACAGGACTCTGTCACTTCTGCAATTCCAGACTAACACGGCTACCCCTCTGATTCTTAACAGACAGATGTAGCCAAACAAATACATTGTTTCTATCCTAATATCTGACACAGACAGATCTTGATCCAATCTTCTGTAGTGAGTGTAATTCAGTGCCAATGTGATGTGGAATCGTGCATGTGTTCGTGCCTGCATGTACAGTACGCATAGTGTAGGAAAGAGTCTGGCTCTAATAACCCCTCCTACAAGAACATTAAGAATGGTGAAACACAAAGAACGGTGAGAATCAAAGAGCCTAATCAAGTGTATATTCCACCACCCTTATCACATGAAAAGATCAGACTACTATTGGAGGTTACACGTATAGCTCTTCAAAAGGGTTAAGAAGCTAGGGCATTATACGCTCCTCACTTTGTGGTGGAAAGCATACTATGTACACCACATCATAAACTTTTAACTTTATGGAGACATTCTATTTTAATATGAAGACTGGCAGGAGTTTTGTGGTTCTTTAAACAGGCTCCTTATGAACAAGTTGCTAAACATCTGCATCTTATTACACTTACTGCATTTGTATACTTGTATGCCATGTATAATGTCGCCAAATTCAGTCTTGTTGTAAGTGGTGATGTATCCTCTTAAATGTGGGCTGAATTTACTCAGATGGCGAGGATAAAAATGATTGCATGAAAAATATAAGGCAAAGCTTACGTTTAAGGGAAAGCTTCCTACAATGTACTATTTGTGGCATAAGATCATGCATGTGTGCCACAGTGTCTCATCCTTTCCTTGAGTATTGCTTGAAAACTGGCTTTTTAGCCTACTCAAATGCTTCGTCTCTGCAAATACAGGCCAGAGAGAGAAAATATGATCCTAGGCAGGGTATGGTTTTGCTATTTTTTGTTTAGAAATTTTAAGGAACGTAGATAGCACAGAATAAAAATACAAATAGACAGACACTCTAACTGCAGAGTATTGTAACAGCAGGGTGATCTGTCCTCTCAAGAGCCAATGGGCCCAGGATTAGCCTGTTTGATTATCAAACTTTGTTGGGAATAGGATCAGGCGATTCCTATGAAGGGCTGAGTGAGATCAGTTGGAGGGGATGGTGGGAAGGAGCCTCCTGTGGCAAGCCCTAGAGCAAGAGGAAAGGCCTCTGGGTCCCCTGCAACCTAGTTTGGTTAGGAAAATAGCATTGTGTTAGAACAGGCATGGGCAAACTTTTTGGCCTGAGGAACACATTAGGGTCGCAAAATTGTATAGAGGGCTGTGTAGGGAAGGCTGTGCCTCCCCAAACAGCCTGTCCCCCTCTGACCCTCTCCCACTTCCCGCCCTGCCTTACTGTCCCCCTCAGAACCCTGATCCATCCAATCTCCCCTCCTCCTTGCCCCATGACCATCCCCTCCAGAGACCCCACCTGCCCCTAATCACCCACCAGAACCTCATCCCCTACCTAACCCCACCTGCTCCCTATTCCTTGATTGCTCCGACTCCTACCCACCACCACCTCACACCGACAGATCCCTGGGACTCCCATATCCTATCCACTTCCCCCACTCCATTCCCTGTCTAGTGAGTACCCCAACTCCTACAGACATCCACACCTCTTGACAGACCTTTGGGACTCCCACCCCTATCCAACCCCCTTCCCGCTGTTCCCTGACCAACACCCCAAGAACCTTGACTCCCTGCCCCTTATCCAACCCCCCAGCCCAGCCCCCTTACCTTGCTACTCAGAGCAGCGTGTCTGGCTCCACACAGCCCACCAGAGCCAGACACGCTGCCCCCAAAGAGCAGGCAGCGCTGCTGGAGCAAGCCACGCTGCTGCAGCATTGCCCAGGAGGAGCTGCGGGCCAGAACACTGCCTGCATGGCACGCTGCGGGGAAGGGGGCAACAGGGAAGGGGCCGGGAGGGAGCCTCCCCGGCCAGGAGCTCAGGGGTTGGTTAGGGAGGGGCCCATGGGCTGTAGTTTGCCCACCTGTGTGTTAGAAAAATAACATACTGTCCCGAAGACAGGGCTTGAACGGACTGTCAAGGGTGGTGTCAGCTCTTCCTGTGTTGGGAGGGAGGCCAGCAGCTTGCAAACACGCTACCAACTCAGTGGAGCCTGAGCAAGCTCTGCATGTGAACACCTACCGGCTTCCAGTGCTAACCATGCTCCTGAACCAAGGGCAGTTCCTCAGCATTGATGCCTACTGGGGAAAAGTCTCCTCACCTGCTGTTCTGCCCACTGACTCCGCCTGCCCTGTTAACTGGCCACCTTACTCCTATGAAATAAAACCATCATGTTGGGTTTGTCTTTTAAATATAACCGCCCCAGCTCTGAGGAATCATCCCCAGGGACTTTCCACCTCCCCCCATCGGGACCACCCCTGACTCCAGGGGTTTTGTTCTGACCGTTTTCCTGGGGTTGGAGGCGGTTCCCTCACACGCGCGTGCAAACCAACAGGAGCAGCTCGGAAACGACCTATCTGTGTATCTGGCAAACCGCCGTTCAACCCCCGCGCGGGACGGGGGGGGGGAGGGGAACCGGTTGCCCCTGGGAACCGCCGGCCAAGGCACAGAGATGACGGGTGCGGAGATTTCCCGGGTTACACTCTCTCCCCGCCCCCGGCAGACCCGGGGGCCTCGCGCTGCCTTTGGGCGCGCTCATCGCCTCGCCCCGGGGCCACGTGCTCTCCGCGAACGTTCTGCGGCGCTCCACGTTCCAGCGCTCGCGCCCCCCGCCCCGGCGCGTGGGATCGTGACGCCCGCGCGCTTTGGAGCCTCGCGTCGCCACGGGGGCCACGTGCGCCGCTTGGGCCGCTCTGCCGCCTTCGAGAGCAACTCGCGATCCTCCCTCCCGCTCACGGCCACCTCCCGAAAATGCGTCTGAAAAGCCAGGTAATGCCCCCCTCCCCCTCCCCCTCCCCAGCGGGCTCTACGGACGGCCCGTGCCACGAGCTCCACCCAACCTAGTCCCCTCTGGCCGGGGAGAAAGGGGGGGGGGTCATCTGTATTGATCGATCAACGCCCTCCCACGCAGATAGTGGGGTGGGAGGATTTAAAAAAATATTTATTGGGGGAGGGTGAATGGTTTGAAAGCCTGTGCAGATTGAACCCTCCCCCCCCTTTAGGGAAGGAGAACGTGCTAACCCCCCTTCTCCACCCCGTCACCCCAACCTTACAACTGGGCTCGCACCTCTGCAGGAATCGCTCTTGTGACATTAAAAATAGATTTATTTTTTTTTCATGAAATTTGCCCCCCCCCCCCCCGGCCTTCCTGCCCCTTTGTGGAGAAGACAGGGCAGAGGGAGGGGAAGGGGAGCAAGCAGAAGGGCTACCACAGGTTTTCCTCTCTTTTGCTGCAGAGACTTGTTTGCCAGAACACTGGTGAGCTTAATAAAAAGTGAAGGGAGCATTTCATTTCATTGGTGGAGCCCCAGTGTTACTTATTTTCTCTTGTCCCACCATGTTTTGTAATAGCCTGTTTGTTCCCAGAATGTTTGTGGAAGAGAATTTTGCTGACAGGATGGTGACCTCAGTCACCAGACCCATCCATTACCCTTTTTCCATCACTCAGGAATATCAGTTCAATATGTTTATTAATTTGCACTCTGATCTTATAAACTCTTACACAGGAATAATTCATGTGACCTAATGTTCTTCAAGTTAAGCCCATTCATACTTGTTGGGAGGAATCAGACTTGCCTCCAGTCCTGTCTGTTAAATCTGAAAGATCATTTTCAGTGGGAATAATTTTATTTTAACTTTGGATTTATGAATAAGGTAATACAGGAACTCCTCACTTAAAGTCATCCCCCTTAATGTTATGTTGCTGATCAGTTAGGGAACATGCTCGTTTAAAGTTGTGTAATGCTCCCTTCTAACCTTATTTGGCAGCTGCTTGCTTTGTTCACTGCTTGCAGGAAGAGCAGCCCATTGCAGCTAGCTGGTGGGGGCTTGGAACCAGGGTGGACTGGCAGCCCCTCATCAGCTCCCCTAAGTTCCCTGTTCAGCTGCCAGCAGGCTATTAATTGCTCACAGTTCAGATATCCCTCCCCTCACTGACATGTGCAACTCCTGCTCTCTGCCTTGGAGCTGCTCCCTGAAACTCCTGCTTGTTGGTGGGTGGAGGGGGGTTAATGTCAGGGTGTCCCCCTCCCCCATGTTCCTGCACCCTGCTTACCCCATCTTCCATAGAGCAGAGGGGGGGACATAATGGAGGGAGCTCTTTGCAAGCTTTCTGGTTTCTGCAAGCTGATCTAATTAGCAAGGCAGTGTACTTAAGTGTCTGCATACTTAAAGGAGAATCTCTCTCACACATACAGGGTGTGTCTCTCTTCCTGCCCTCTGTCCTTTTCTGCTGCAGAGTGTGAGTGTTAACCCTTGAGAGCTCAGTCAATTGCTAGTTCATTTAGTACCCTGGCACTCAAACTTCAGGGATCCGCAGACATTTTTCCACTCCCTGTGGGTGGCCATGACCCTTGCATGTCCGCCAAAAAGCCACCGAAATGAAGGTTTCTGCTTTCGGTGGCTTTTCACCGGACGTGCTCTGTCCTTCAGTGTCCACCGAAAGCTGCCGGAACCGGAAACATTCACTTCGGTGGCTTTTCGGAGAACACTCTGAAGCACATGGTATGTCCGCCGAAAAGCCGCTGAAGGCCGAAGTGTTTGGCTCGGTGGTGCACTGAGCTCACGACCCCCCTGGGAATCGCCCCGCAATCACCCAGGGGGTCGCGACCCTCGGTTTGAGAACCACTGATTTAGTAGTAAGGCATTCCTTGGGAAATATCCCACCCTCTGACTCCTCCACCTCAACCAAGCTTCACAATCATCATCACTGTGTACCACTATTAAATTGTTTATTCAAAACATATAGTGTGTGTGTATACACATATATAATATAGTCTTTTGTCTGGTGAAAAAAATTTCCCTGGAACCTAACCCCCCCTTATTTACATTAATTCTTATGGGGAAATTGGATTCACTTAACATCGTTTTGCTTAAAGTCACATTTTTCAGGAACATAACTACAATATTAAGTGGTGAGTTCCTGTACCTTTTATTGGACCAACTTGTGTTGATGAAAGAGACAAGCTTTTGAGTTTCACATAGCTTTTCTTCAGCTTTGCAACCCCCTTCCCCCCACAGCCAGTGATCTGGCGACACCCCTGTTCACTTACTGACAATGGAAGCTTTGAGTAGAGCTGCACAGAATTCATGTTTGATATCTTACCAGGAAACACACTTTTCTTATTCCAGTGTGTGTTCATTAAGTTGGTCAGTCCTTAAGCACAGCTCCTGCTGATTTAATTGAGAGTTCAATACTTCTGTATATTTCACTGTCAGGTCTTCTTGAGGTTTCTGCTTTATCTTTCTATACTATATGGAAGACCACATAATATTTCAGGCAGGTTCTCAAACTGTGGGTCGGGACCCCAAGTGGGTCCCAACCCCATTTTAACGGGGTTGCCAAGGCTGGTGTTAGCTTTGCTGGGGCCTGTGGCTGAAGCCCGAGGCCCACAGCCCAGGGTGAAGTTACATGCTCTCCACCCAGGGCAGAAGCCCTTGGGCTTCAGCTTTGACCTCCCTTCCCCCGCCTGGAGTGGCGGAGCTCAGGTAAGTTTCATCGGTCTCCCGTCCTGGGGTCATTTAGTAATTTTTGTTGACAGAAGGGGGTCACAGTGCAATGAAATTTGAGAACTGCTGATTTATTACATACTGGCTATTCAATTTTGGGCCAAAATTTAGCCTTTTTGTTTGAAAAGAAGCCAGGGAGAGCAGATTTAGATGTTGTTGTTGTAAAATTAAAAACCGTTTCCTTCCATTTTTTAATATTTAGTGGTTGGTTCCCTTGCACTGTTGATATCTTAAGTACAAGAGCACTTTGCTAGTAAATGAGAAGCATAACATGCAACAGAGTCAAAGCAAAAATTAAAATTACAGTCTGCTTTTACTGTACAAGCTGAGTGAAATGCAGAACAAGGAAGTAAGCCTAAATGGTGAAAAGTAAATTAGGTTTTTAAATTAGGTAATGTTTGAAGATGTAGTAAGTTATCACATTTATTTCACTGATAATACTCTGAGGTGTTTTAGGAACGGGTAAGGAAAGAGAAATCATATCAAAATCATGTCAGTGACACTTTTCACAATATACTAGATTTTTTTTTTTAACTTATTTGCTATGCAGAGGAAAAGCCCTTTGCACAGAAACAAGCATTTACTCCATGTGCTGGATAGAAAAAAAATGGCCTAAATGGTAGTGGCGAGGTCTTTCCATTCATGGGAAGGTATGAATGCTCCCCTGGGTGATGGTGATGGTGGGGGGATGTTTTACACCAGGCACCAGCCCCAGATTTGGTATTAGTAGAAAGGGACTGAGCTTATGCACATACATTTTTATTTACATTTCAAGGGTTCTTGTGGATTCAGTTAACATTTTTTTAACCAAATGCTAGAAAGGAAATTTTAGTAAGTTTGTTAGAAGAGTTGGAAGAGCAATATCTCAAATTTAGAAGTTAGAACCCAAGCAAGTGGAATTTCAAGTAAACCCTGTGGCTACAGAATTGATTTAAAGAGTGGGAGCTTCACGGGAGCCTGCATGGGAGGAAGAAGGTATGTCTGCTCCAAACAATCTGCCTAACTGGTTTGTAAACTTGGCAGGGAAGAGGGGTGTTACCAATCCGATGCCTTTGCAAAGGAACCAAAAATGCTGCTACTGGCCCTGGAACTTCTCTTACTGTGAGGGTGCGGGAGGTGGAAGTATACGGAGAACAACCATTGTTCAGAGCTGATAGGGAGTTCAAGCTTGGAGATGGAAGAGTTATGACTGATTGTTTCCCGGCTGTTCTGGGAAACCTGATCAGATGGAGTAGATAGGACTCTTGATCTGTGTGTAATTTCTTTGTTTTGGGGGAGATAACTCACTTGTGTATCCCTCATGAGAAATAAATGCAAAAGGACTGTGGAGGTGAAATAATTCCGAAACAACAAAATGGCAGCTCCACTCCTGTTTTGTATGACCTTTGTGAAGGGTAGCTGGCTTCAAAGCCTGACTCTCCCACTCTTCACAGGAAAGGCCTGAGCGTGAACTCTGCAGCCTCAAGAAATCTGTGATAGTCACTGTTGCTCTTGCTAGCCCCGGGGTCAGGTTGTGTGGTATGTGGCAGCATACTGAACCAAAACTTTTCTGGGGAATCCATCAGCATCAACTTTAAAAACTACAATCTTAAATTTAGTAAAATTTCTGGCCCTTGAGGTTGCAGAGATAACTTTCCAAGTGAAGACTAGTACTAAATCTTCGTCTAGATAGAAACAATAGATGTGAGAGCTACGGATCAGCTTTCCCTATTTTACTCTATGGGATGCTGATGCTGAAATCTGAAGATAAAAATGTTGATATTTAAGTTAACTATTTCACTGTTGATCATTTTGGCAATAGCATTCAGATATTGTGTGTGGAGCTTTCCCTTCTCTCCCACTCTGACTTCTGGGGCTATTACAGCTGGCAGTCAAAGTAAGAGGAAATAGGTCTTCATGTCCCCCCCTGTAGAATAAAGTCAATAGGTTATTTTTCTAAATACTTTTAGATTATTTTTGCTATTTTTTTTCTGTTTGAGTTACCATCAGTATTAATTGTTATACTGTGCAAACAACTGGCATGGCAACAGTTTTGGAGAGCAGCAAAGGTATTTCAAATATGAATGTATCCATGTGGAAATGTAGATGGAGCAGTAAAAGAAGTAAAACTCTAATGTTCACAGTTGAAGTCCTGTTAGTTGTGCCTGACTTTCAATCTTAGGGGAGGTACATTCCCAACAGTAAACCTGTGTGAAACTTTGTCTGCTTTCTAAGCTATCCTAGCTGCTTGGATAAAGGTAAAACATCTTCCAGAATTCAGTATCATTGATGATGTAAAGATATCAGCATCTATCAGTAGTAAACATGGACCCATTCAGTATTTGTTAAGAGTACAATTTATTATAATTATACACATCATAATAGAGTAATCCTGTTCAGCACAGTAGGATGGCTGTGTAAAAGGAGAACAAGTTGCAAGAAGGCATAATTTGTCATGTTATCACATAGTTAAACTTGCATGCAATTCTCTTTGGTTCTGCCGTATCTTTAAATGATTTTGCAATGGAAGAAACCCACGTTTAACACAACAAACAAAAAACCTGGGAATTTAACCAGCAAGCTAGAAAATTATGATTAAAAACTAATAGTGACTAAAGAACTTTCTGATTGTTTACAATTAGCCTGTGTACTTCATAGCACTGATCCAGAATTATTTTTCTTAGAAAGTATTATATGTACTCTAACAGGTTTTTAAAACTATCTCTTGCTAACTTATCTTGCATCTTCTAATTAAAAGTTGAGATGTGTTTGATAATTATGGTCTACTTGTTTAGGCTTTGTTCTGTTTATAAATGCTGCTTTAATACAGCTCTGATCTTTCTCTGTGAACTTACACGGCAGTTTTCCTTTGGGTTTAAAGGAAATGATGATCAGCCTTATGCTTGTTCTGTTTCCAGGTGCCAGTAAAAGAAACTTTGAAAATGATAGCTCAACAAACAGATATTTAATGTTCTACTGTGACCTACTGCTGTTAGTCATAGATTGACTTTAAAATATTGAGTGCTTAAAACCAGACCAAAATGCTAGCGAGTGTCTTGGGTTTCCTCAGTTTGGTTTTGGGTTTTATTTTTCTTTGGTGAGGAAAGAGGGCTACACTGGAGGATCTAAACAAATATATTTGTTTTTTCCCAAAAACCTGTTTATTGCTGATGTAACATGATTAAAAATATTTTATTTGATTTCGTTTGAAAGAAGGAATATCGTGCTGAAAGTCACTGCATATTATGTAGTATAAAGAGTGTCAAGGCTGAATCTCCACACTGTCACTCCGAGTGCAGGAAGTGGGGGCCCGCAAGGATTTTAAAAAAATACTTGCCTCTCCAGGCTTGTATTAAACTCCCAAAGTTACAGCTTCTCTCTGACCTTGGCTTGGTAAATACCACCACCCAAATTCAAAGGAGCATTTGGGAATTCCTACCTATTGGGTACCCTCAAGCCTTCCCCCCTCTCCTGCCCTGCCCTGGGAAGAGCTGAGAAAGAAGACAAAGGAGATTAACTATGGCTATCAGCTAATCAAGAAACATGCACAAACCTCTTAAGACACCAGAAATCCAATCCTGTTCTTAAAAAAAGTAAATTTAATTAAAACAAAAAGAAAATACATCTGGAACTTAGGCTTTTTCTAGATTTTAAAAGAGCAATTCCAAAAATTAAGCACCTGAACTAGCTTTTCTTGGGGGTACAAGCAAACAAAAGTATCAGGGATTAGCACAGAGAAGATCCACAAGTCAAAATAAGAAATAAACTTGGTAGTGTCTGTCTAAACATACCCTAACCAAATTATTCCTTCTGGGTATGGAAAATACTTTTTCCTACCTGGTTCAAACCTTACACAGCATTTCTGCTTATAGCATTACTGCTCCGTGTTCCTGCAGCCCAGAGACACTAGCAGACAGAGGGAAAGTTTCTTTCCCCATTTAAAAAAATTCTAGCCTTCTCATTGGCTCTTTTGCTCAGGTGCCCACTTTTTTTCTTTACCTGGGGGATTTTTTAGCCCTTGACAAGTAAAGCAAGTACAGAACAGCTACCAAGAGGGCTTTTACAGCTAACTTGCTGGCCGGGTATCCATCAAAGGGAGCTATCCCCACCTTTATTTATCACAAAAAGCACGATGCTGAGTAAGCCTTGGTGCCCGATTATCAAAAGGTGACCATTACAAAGTATTTTAGTTGCTTATTCACATAATTGATGCAGGTTTGTGAAATTCCAAAACTGTGCAATAGCATCTGTAGTCTTGTTGAAGGAATAAATTTATTTTTGATGGATAAAACGTTTTCAAAAGAACACATCAGTGCTACTGTAGAATAAGAAAAAATAATGATGTGAGCAATTCAGTACCCTGGTGCGATTTTAAATTTGGAATAAACTGGTGATTTGGGGTTGTGAATGTTCATTTTCAGATTTGTTTCGTTTTAATACACTACTTTGACACTGGGGGGAAAAAGGCAAAATAAACAAAAACTATATTTTGCACTCTTGTTTTCTCTCTGCTGATTATGTAGCAACAGTAGTTAATTAACAGTATTATTCTCAGAGCTGTGCTGACATTATTGCCAGTATACTAGAAAGGAAGCAAAAAAGCCGTATAAATTCTGGGTTCAATTAAAAGGGTGAAAAAAAAGTGAAGTTTGCCAATTTAAATGGGAGAAAATAGAGATTAGACCATAGGACTAACGGTCAGGATTCTTGGGTTCTATTCCTGGCTTTTTCCCAATCTGTCTTTGGGAGCTTGAACAAGTCACTCAAGCCTGTTCTGCACTTATATTTTACTGGCATCACTATGGCAGTTAGGGGTGTGATTTTTTTTTTCTTTTTTTAACCAACATAACTATGCCGATGGAAGCCCACATATAGACCCAGTTAAACTGGCATAAAAGCACTCCTACCCATAGAGTTTAACTGCATCCGCACAAGGGGTCTGTTGTTCTAGTTAAACTAATGACTAACCCAGGAAAATACTCAGTGCTGATAAAGCCTCAAGGGGGCCTGATGTTTGTAAAGCCTGATTCAATTGATGGAATTTTAGGGTGGGATTTTCAAAGGAGCCTAAGGGGATCAGACTACCAATTCCCATTAACCCTCTCATGCCCCATTGAAAATCTCTTAATACTTATGTATCTCATTTGATTGTTCCATCAGGTACTTAGGGCTTGTCTACACGGGCAATTTAAGCCGTTGCAACTTTCTTGCTCTAGGGGGTGTGTTTTCACACCTCTGAGCACAGCAAGTTTCAGAGCTGAAAGCGCCAGTGTAAATAGTGCACAAGTGCTGGGAGCCTCTCGTTGAGGTGGGTTTTTTAGAGCGCTCTCCCAGCGCTGCGCCGCAGCCATGCAAGCCACATTAAAGTGCTGCTACGGCAGCGCTTGGGCGTTGCTAGTGTAGGCTAGTCCTTAGGTTGTGTAATTTTCTGACCCCCTGCGTCCCAGTTGAGTTGTTTATAAGATGTTGAACTCTTGTTTGTGGAGTGCTTGAGACAGGGGTGGGCAAACTATAGCCCGCAAGCCACATGTG
>ML677352.1:41240637-41345122 GCA_007922305.1 Dermatemys mawii | reverse complement strand
GGGGGGGGTGGTTAGGGTGGGGGGATCTCGGGAGGGGACAGTCAGGGAACAAAGCAGGGGGGCTTATATGGGTGGTGGAGTCCCGGGGGTGGTGGTTAGGGTTGGGGGATCTCGGGAGGGGGTAGTCAGGGAATAAAGCAGGGGGGCTTAGATGGGGTCGTGGGGTCCTGGGGGTGGTGGTTAGGGTGGGGGGATCTTGGGAGAGGGTAGTCAGGGAACAAAGAAGGGGGGCTCAGATGGGGAGTGGGGTTTCGGAAGGTGGTGGTTAGAGTGGAGGGATCTCAGGAAGGGGCATTCAGGAAACAAAGAACAGGGTGGCTTAGGGGGTGGGGTTCTGGGGGAGGCAGTGGGGAGGTTTCCGGAGGGGGCGATCAGGGGACAAGGAGTGGGGTGGGGTTAGATGGGTCAGGAGCTCTGAGGGGGGCAATCAAGGGGCGGGAATTGGGTGGGGTTGCATAGGGGGCAGAGACTGGCTCTTTATGGAGGCACCACCTTCCCTACCTGGTCCTCCACACAATTTTTAACCCCAGTGTGGCCTTCAGGCCAAAAAGTTTGCCCACCCCAGTTTGAGAATATTGGATGAAAGGTCTTATTATTATGACATGCTCCAAGACCCCTCTTCATTTCTTCCATAATACAGTTATCCTAGTGGTAGCAAAAAGCACCCTCTGGATATACACAGACATAAATTCACGTTTGTCGCCCTTCACAGGCTCTCAAAGACCTTGTTGAGAGTAAGTGTACTTTGCTGGTTGGTCAGGAGAGGCCTGAATCTTGGTACAAGCAGAGTCAATGCCATACTTTTCTAATTTGCTCTGTAGTGAGGAAGCTCAGGGCTAGTGAATTTGAAAGAGAGAGTGCCAAAACCTCTGGAGTAATTTGTTTGGTTGTGCCTCTTTACTCATATGAGATCAGCAAATGACCTTGCAGCTTCAGAGATTAAAAAAAATATTTTTAAGTTAGTAATGTTCTGAATGCTCCTCTTACACTGGGCATCTGGGTTCAGAGCATTATTCTAAAGCTGCTGGATTTTGCAATATTATACGTAGGTGTGGATTTGATTTAAATCATACTGATTTAAATCACTAGTCAGGAAGACTCGATTTAATCATAGATTTCTACATAAAAGTGCGTTCTTGTTAGCTGTTATAACCTTAATACATCTTCACAACTCAGAGATCGATGTAGGCTTAATTTTTAGAAGGTTCACACTATACATTTTTAAAGTGATTTATTTTTAAAACTTTTCAGATTAATTTTACAGCTGTATCAGAAAATGAATGTTTGGTTATTTCATCTACCAAAAGTAATTGAAGCAGATCTTTATGAAGTCATTGGGAGGTGAACTATCTTCAGGTCAACAGGTTAATGATTAATATTTGGAGGATTTTCTTGCCATGCTTTATTAGGAGGAGAACATCATGAGACAGACATTTCAATTTTTTTATTTAACTATTTCTCACCTCTATTTATTTATTTCCCTACGTAAAGGGATAAATGGACACAAATCAGACATTAGGAATGACAATATATAAAAGCCTGCAGGAGAACACTTCAGTCTCCCTGGACATACAATAGCAGACCTGAAGACAGCCATCCTGTAGCAAATAAACTTCAAGACCAGACTTCAAAGAGAAACTGTTGAGCTCCAGTTCATGTGCAAATTTGACACCATCAGCTCAGGACTAAACAAAGACCGTGAATGGCTCGCCAACTACAAAAGCAGTTTCTCCTCTCTGGGTGTTCACACCTCCAGATCAGCTGCTGGAAGCTGGCCTCACCCTCCCTGATCAAATTTACCTTGCTGTCTTACCTGCATATTTATACCTGCCTCTGGAGATTTCCACAACATTCATCTGATGAAGTGGGTCTTAGCCCACGAAAGCTCATGATCGCTAAAATCTGTTAGTCTCTAAGGTGCTAGAAGACTCTTTGTTGCTTTTGTAGAAGATGAGGAACTGACTGCCTGGCCCCAGGTATCTTCCTCTAGTAGCAGAAGGGAAGGAAGCTAATAGCCAGGCTTCTCTCCTGTGCTCTGACCCTGTATGCTGTGATAGCATAGAACAAGTCCTTTCACTCCTCTTACACAGATGGTCTAGTAGATGAGTAAATTTCTGAAGGAAGTAGAGATGTGAATCCAGGTGATTCACATAACATCCATAGCTACATTTTAAAAATCAGATCAAAAAGTAAATGCAGGAGCTGGATGTAGGATGATTTATGGATCTTTTTTAAAAAACTAAAAATGTTTTCTATCACAATTTTTAGATGGCCTCTTTTCCCCTCCCCAGATGTTGGGGCTGAGGGGAGAGTCAAGATAGGTTAGATTAAAAAATTAAATTTTAATCATCCACTAAGTTTTAAATGTGTACAAATTATTGCCCTACCATCCATGTTCTCTAAAATCAAGTTTCTTCACCTCCTGTCCATGGTGAAAGGATCATTTTTCCTGTCTGCACAGTTATGCCTTTCACTTTTTAAGCTTCTGTTGTTGTTTTTATTTGGTTCCCTCCTCCCTAGCCATTCTGTTGATATATTCTTATTTACAATCACATCATTCAGCAAGATGGAGGGAAGTTTGAAACCTTTTCCTGTAAAGCCTTTCACAGGGACAGAGTAATCCTGCCTGCAGACTCCAGTTTCTTTCCTGTTGAAATTTCAGATGCTTATTTAAGAGAGGAAATGTTTTTCCTCAGTGTATTTTAGAACCTGTTCTTCTGATGACGACAAATTGAGGTACAAGCTAGACGATAGGAAGGAACTTGAAATATTGGGCCCAATCCTCAGTCAGAATTTCAAAGTGAGAGTGCAGGTGATGTGCAAAGGTGACTTTCACACTAATTTACACTCCCCTGATTCTCATGCTACTCTATGCAAACTCTTTCTTCTGCAGCCCCTTCCCACTGAAGCCTAATCTGTTATGTTTCCCATTAAAAAAAAACAAAAAAAACAAAAAAAACCCTCTTGCTTCGTTGTATTTGAGGATGCGAAGGGGTTCTGAGGTTTTGTCGAGGGCTTTAATAGCTAAATGGATTAAGGATTGACAATGTTTTTAGAGATTATTCTGTCAGGGTAATGTGAGTTTCTTGGGCAGAAAGAAAAGGCACCCACTTTGGAAACTTTCACTCTTGCACTTTCAGTACACAGATATGTATTTTTTTAAAAAAAGTACCTGCATTTAGGCTGCTAAATAAGTGGCCTGATTTTCGAAGTATTGAGTCCCCAGTAGTCTCCAGCAATGTCAGTGGAAATTATTGGTTAATGTTTTCATTGCATTTTACATTTATATGATGCTTTTAATCCAAAAGGTCCCAAACCACTTCACAAACTGAAATTTCCATGTTAGCTACTAACGCATACTGTTGCATAGTGCACAGTCTTACCTTCTGTCCTGCAGTGTCAAGCAGTATAAGATAACTTATGTAGTTTCAATTTCAGGGAAGAACTGTGGGGGAAGAAAATAAGTGTGATCATTGGTACCCCAGCAAAATTCCAACATTGGAAGTTTTTCTCTGTGAAAAGCGCCTTAGGATAATTATCGATTTCTCTTGTTAAGCCAGCCCTATGCTTATGGAAATTTTAAAAACAGACTAACATCTTCTCTTAAATTTATTTTTTAAAAGCCTTTAATATTTCTTTACTTGGTAGGGCAACAGCTGTTGTTGGCTCTCCCCGAAACACGTTTTTAAAAGTGTATTTTCACCTGATGCACTAGTATTTTTAGATTCCATTGCACATCTTTGGAACAAAGTTAAAAATAGAACCCTTCTAGTTAGGTGAGTTTGTTCAATAAGGGATCTTTAAATATTAGAAATACAATTAAGCTTTATCTGAACACATCAGAGGATGTCTAGGCACAGGTTGCAAAGCATCCAGTGATACTATTAAAAGAAAGATTGCATATTGTTGCACTGGGGAATCCCTATAAAACTTCAGGAAAGCTGCCAGAAAGAATATAAATCCATTCCAGCAATCGAATGAGAGATGCTTAACCTGTCCAGCCACAAGCCACTGCCTTTGTTTTTCAGAGCAGCTCTTTTTTTATGATTGTTGCCTTGTACAGTCTTAAGTTCCAGCGGAACTCACATATTTGGGGCTCCTGCTTTTTTGCAACTGTGGAATTTGTAGAGAATTGTGTTCCAGAATCCAAGCTGCTCATTTTAAAACAAAATTATGTTTCTAACCATCATGATTGTGAAAGAAGCTTTGATAACAAGCCATGCAGCCTTATCTTTTGAAAAGGAATGAAAGCAGCTTGCATCCTTCATGACTAACTCAGCTATTACTAGAGCTGCTCCATAGAGATCAACCTAAACCATCGAGATTTTACTTTGAGGACGCAAAACAAGGCAACACCAAAGGGCCTTAGCCTTGCCTTCAATTCTTTCTTTCTTCTACTAGGTGTCACTTTTATGGTTCCAAGACCTCAAGAAGAATGTAAACCGTTATAACTAACAGCTGAAAGAGATGAGGAAAATATTATATCTTGTTCCCTTGGTAATCCACTTTCTTTTTGTTGCTGTCATGGAGGCTGTTGAAGTATAGAATAGCATTGAGACAGGCAAAGCTTGCCATTTCCTATGCCTCACCTCCCTGGTCTGGAGATTTTTGGCTTTGAACTTCATTTAAAGATTCTCTTTCTTCAAGGAGATGCCCCTCAATGTGACCTACATCACACATTTCATGTGGTAAATACCAGGGCCCCAGTCCCATTTGCAAACCAGAGAAGCCTAGAATATTCTTGAAAAAGAGCTCCTAGTACATGCTTTCCTTGGTAGGTACCCAGGCAAATTCCATCATAAACTCTTCAGATTGTGTTATCTGAAGGGATGTTTACATTCCATCAAATACTGTAAGTGCACCACCAGATCTAGGACAGCTTCTGAAAGAGAGGCCTTTTTCTCTCTGGAGAAGAGGCCCCTTACTCCTGAATGATAAGGAGGAGGTCTTCTCTGCTTGGTGGATGTGATTATTCCCCTCTATTTGGCACTGGTGAGGTCACATCTGGAGTATTGCGTCCAATTTTGGGCCCCCCACTACAGAAAGGATGTGGACAGATTGGAGAGAGTCCAGCAGATTGCCATGAAAATGATCAGGGAGCTGGGGCACATGACTGGGCAGCCCGCAACTTTACCTGAAGGGAGTTTCCAGAAAGGATGGAGCTCACTATTCTCAGTGGTGGCAGATGACAAGGGTCAGTGGTATCAAGTTGCAGTGGGGGAGGTCTAGGTTAGATATTAGGAAAAACTATTTCACTTTGAGGGTGGTGAAGCACTGGAATGGGTTACCTAGGGAGATGGTGGAATCTCCGTCCTTAGAGGTTTCCAAGGCCCGGCTTGAGAAAACCCTGACTGGGATGATTTAGTTGATGGTGGTCCTGCTTTGAGCAGGGGGTTGGACTAGATGATCTCCTGAGGTCCTTTCCAACCCTAATCTTCTGCGATGCTGTCCATTATAGGCCAAGATTATGTACAGTAATCTGGTCCTTCCTGTCCTCTGAAAAGGCAATATCTTCTCTCATCTTGGAGCACTTGCTTACCCACTTAAGGAGGAAAGAGGAATTTACCATCTCTGTTTCAAGGTTTCCAAAAAGATCACAAAAATAGGGGAAAGCACAATACCCAGGCTTAACTTCAAGTGCTTAAATCAGCTCATCCAGTTCAAGAAATTCAAGATGGAGGCCCTCCAATCAATGTGAGTAGTCATAGAGCTAGTGGAATGTCTTATGTTGATAGACCTGGAATACTCATACCCTTCACGTATGGATCATGAAAGTTCACTAAAAATACCTGGGATTTGCTGTAGTCTCTGTTTTGTTTCCTGTGAAAATCTCAATCATGCTGCCTCATTTCTGTAATCTGTTCTGTGAAAAATGGAGGGGGTGAGCAATGTGGTTAGTTCACAGGAGTGCTGGTATTGGACTCCTGAGTTCTTATCTAGCCTGTGACACTTATTTTTCTGCACCCTGGGACAACTCTCGTAATCTCTACCGTTATTTGTCCATCTGCAAATTGTACATAATAAAAGGTATTGGGCGGATTATTTATTTGATATTTGTAGAGTGCTTTGCCAATAAGATTGGTGTACACTGAGGTACAGTGTAAGGCTTACTTGTTCAATTAGGCCATTTAAAACCTTTATTTTTTCACTACTGTAAAATGACTTGCATTAGTTTTTAGGGTTTACAGTGATTTTTATTGGGTCAGTTATGGGGTTGACTCACATGTTGTGGGGCTGTTCTTTAATGTACAATTGTATGATTTCATGGCAGTAAACACAATATATATGACTATAAATAAAACATGCTATACAAGTACTAAATAGTTTTAATTTTCCAGGGTACTCAGTTATATAGTTCCTGAGGCATATTATCATCCTTATTATTCTGTTCTGTATCTTTTCCGGTATTCTTCCTGTACTGAAGATGTGGCCTTTCCAGCCATTTGCACACTGCATGACAATCTTTTCTGATTCCTTTTGTGTCCTTCTGTTCTGATGTATTCCGTTTATCCTGTTGTTGGACATCCTGTTTCTTTTCCTCCAGTATTTTCTATTGGAATATTTTCTTGATCACCTTATTACGTCTTGTAAACAACAGGACATTAGTGTCTGTTCTCAGTCTTCAGCTCTGTCCTCATTACTGATTACTGGTGTAGGTATTATATAGTACTAATTTATCACTTTAGGTCAGCTGACATTCCCATTCTTGTTCTGAGCCCAAAGATGAATTTTTGGGGGAAGTATAGGTCAAATCTCTTCAGCTGTTCTTGAGTTTGATAAATTTGGGGCAGAGGGACTTTTTACACTTCAAGAAAATGATTTTTGCTCAGACGTGAACAGATTAAAAATTACTAACCTTTGCATGTGAACAATGTTCCCTCTAAATTTTGACAGGCTGTATGCGCAAAAAATTCTGTGCAAATTTTTGTGCGTGCAGTCTTTCACCATGTGTGCAGGGTTTAGGATCCGTGTGCACGTGCACACACTCACAGTTTAGAGGGAACAGTGCATGTGAATCTTTCTGGTAGTCTAGATTTCTTTGATAACTAGTTCATTTTGTTATTTACAAGCAGATACATTAAAACAATTCCTTGATAAACCTGTACGCGCTTTTTCATTTTGTGCACTGTAGGTACTTTGCCAGCAGTAGAAGCAGCAGTGCTTGCTTCAATCTAGTAACATCTATATAGAAAGTTTTTGGTTGTCTCCCTGGCAGAGTTCATTCTGCTTATAAATTCTGGAAGGGCAAACTGTGGTGTTTACAATGTCTGCTGGTGAATCCAATCTTCAATACCTCTAGATTTAAAAGAAAAAAAAACCCATGGAAATGAAAGCATAAAAATGTATATTACTTGTAATACTAAGGTTGAATGGTTAGGAAGTGGAAGAATTTGTGTCTCATTGCAATGTTTATCTTGGCTAGTTATATCAGTTACATCTTGTTTTCCTGTGTTTCCTTTTGAAAGCACGCTTTAATAAAACAAATTATTAAATTCACACCAGACATATAGGACAAGCAATATGACTGAGGCCTGGTCTACACGACACAGGTCGATGCAGGTAGGGTCAGGTAGGCAGCAAGCTGTCCCTCCACTTTAAAGCCTTGCAAATTTTTGAAATTTCTTTTCCTGACTGCCTGGCTTGATGAGTGCATGTGGTAGCTCTGCATTGTTAAGTGTAGCTTCCCAGCTGACTATGCCAGCTATGCACACCAGATGTGCTTCTGCCTGGAGTAGACAGGCAATATTGGCTCTCCTGGCCTTGTGGGGAATAGAGGCTGTGAGGTACAACTCTGATCCCACATTTCCAAGGCCAGACATCTATGAGTAGATTGCTCAAAGGATACAGGAGAAGGGCTACAGCAGGGACTAGCTGCAGTGCTCTGTGAAAGCCAAGGAGCTGCATCAGGTATATTAGAAGGCTGGGGAGGCCAACAATTGTTCTGATGCAGAGCCGCAGGCCTTCCATTTTTACATTGATTTACATGCCATCTTTGGCGGAGACCTCACCCTCTCCTCTGAGAGAGCCCTGTGGATACTTCTGAGCAGCCTGAGTCACAGGACTCTGCCATGAACAATGAGGAGGAAGAGGTAGAGGAGGAGGAGTACAGGGGACAGGCAAATGAGGGATCCGTCTGTGCAGCAAGCCAGGATCCATTTTGACTCTGCTGCCGTCCAGCCTGTCCTGACAGTTCAGCACGGGTGAGCCAGATGCATGGGAAAGGAACTTCTGGTAAGTTACTTTGAAATTACAAGGAATGCACTCCCAAAGTAGCAGGACACATCTTTTGATTTGCTCATTTTCAGTTGTGCTAGAAGAGAGAGCAACTCTGCCTCTCACATCAGGGAACGAGCCCAGGGCTTGGAGAATCACCCTTTGCAGACAACATGGCCAAGGTTAGAGTAGAGAGGAGAAAGGCGAAGGGCATGCAGCAGGAGATACTTGTGCATCTCAGACAGCAAACAGTGATGCTGCAGTCTCTGGTGGACCTGTAGATTCAACAGTCCCATGCTCGCCTCCCTCTCCAGCACATAGAGAGCTCTATATCGGGATCTCACTATGCTTACCCTTCCCCCAACATTGCACATGGCATGACGGGGCAGTGCACTATCCTTATCACTCCTCCAAGGGGACATTACAGAAAATAACAGCTTCACATACAGTCATCTGTGAGACACGGTTGGTGTATGTGCACCTGAAATGGAAATGACTGTTCTTTCCTCTTCAGAAGTTCTATTTGGTTCATTTATTAAGTTCTAAAAGAATAAAAATTGCCTGGTTCATGTTATGGAATAAAATTCTGGTTTTTTGGAACATAATTTATCTTTATTAGTTCACAACTTATGTTGGCTAGTGGTGAACAGGTTTGACAGCAGTCAATTTTCTGTTACTGCACTGTCACAGAACCCATAATACCATTCACAAACTATTAATAGGTGCATGGATGATGTTAGATCTCTACATATACAGCAATCACTACAAGAAATCATTCCAGGCCACAAAAGTGAGAGGCCATGTAGAGCGTATTACGGCAACACACGCTGTTCTGGCTCACTATTAAAATGATCTTTCAAAAAGCCTCTCTGAGCCATATAACTGTACGTTGAGCTCTTCTAATAGCCCTTCTATCTGGCTGTTCAAATTCAGCAGACAGCTGCTCCACCTCCACCCTTCATCCCAGGGAAATTTTTGCTCCTTTGCTTCACAGATACCTTGCAGGGCATAGCAGGCAGCTATAAGCATTGTGCTATTTTGCTCACTGAGATCCAATCTTGTAAATAAACAAGTGTTATTTATTCCTTCTCGTAATACAAGAACTAGGGGTCACCAAATGAAATTAATAGGCAGCAGATTTAAAACAAACAAAAGGAGGATTTTGGAGTTTTTTCACACAATACACAGTCAACCTGTGCAACTCTTTGCCAGAGGATGTTGTGAAGGCCACGACTATAACAGGGTTCAAGAAAGAGCTAGATAAGTTCATGGAAGATAGCTCCATCAATGGCTATTGTCCAGGATGGACAGGGATGGTGTCCCTAACGTTTGTTTGCCTGAAGGTGGGAATGGGCAACAGGGATGGATCACTTGATGATTACCCGTTCTGTTCATTCCCTCTGGGGCACCTGGCACTGGCCATTATTGGATTACAGGATACTGGGCTAAATGGATCTCTGGTCTGACCCAGTATGGTCATTTATGTTCAGTGACCAAAGGCACATTCTGCTCTCCTCCTGCACCTGCTGAGTCTATAGCTGAAGTGCTCCTTTGTGCTGTTGAGATCATCGGTGTACGGCTTCATGAGCCATGGGAGGGGGTAGGCTGAGTTGTCTAGGATCACTATCGGCAATTCAGTATTCCCAATGGCAATCTGCTGGTCAGGAAAAAAAGTCCTTCCTTGCAGCTTTTTGAGCAGTCTTATGTTCTTGAAGGTGCATGTGTCATGCATCTTTCCTGACCAGCCCACACTGATGTTGGTAAAGCGTCTCTGATGACCACCAGCGCTTGTAGACTGTGGTCCTTGGGGTGGATTTCCTGACTCCATAATTGCTACTAATATTTCAGGAATCATCTGGCATTGGAAGTTTCCACAGTGTAATTACCACTTGCTTCTCAACTGTCAGTGGAGCTCTCAATTTGGTGTCCCTACGCTGGCAGGGGCTGTGGTGGTGAGCTTGGCACATAAATGCAGGAATGTGGCTCTGTGCATCTGTAAGTTCTGCAGCCATTGCTAATCATCCCAGACCTGCACTACTATGCACTCCCACCGGTCAGTGCTTGTTTCTTGGGCCCAGAACTGATGCTCCATCATTTTCAGGTGCTCCATGGACTCCACCAACAACTTTGAATTGTTTCTTTCTGTGTCCCACAGCAAATCATCCTGTTCCCTACTGCTCCTCTTGCAGCTCTGCAAATACTGCAGGCTCAGGCACTCTGTTGCCTGCAGCACTCATGACACTAGTGAAGAGCTGTGCAGGCACCATGCTTAAGTCAGCTGGCAGACAGTGAGGAGGGATGCACAGGTTTGTGGGACTTCAAAAAAGAAGGCATGAAATTATGGGCTGCGGATTGAATTATGTCTTATCTTGCATTTCTGAAAGTTGTTCTTTTGACACTTACCCCTGAGACCACTCCCCCGTCCGACCTGTTTGCATTATCTCCATTTTGTCATTTACGTGGTCTGGATGTGCCCATCAGTCTGCTCTGAAAATGTCATGTGCTCCAATGTTCCACTAGCACTTAAACATAACTCCCCACTGGGGGGACTTGCACGTACACACGTTCAAATACTTGCACTTGAAGCAACTGTAAGAGGTCCGAATTACATACGTTCCTTGGATAAAATGAACACCCAGCACAGTAACACTGAACGCTACATATGTGCAAAGAAGTTGAGTTGTCGTTTCTGTGGGTACTGTAAGTGAATCTCTTCTGTTTTAAGTGTCGAAATGCTTAATTTAGGATTGCGGAGGAGAGGGGGTTTCCAGTGGGAATCCTAGGATATTTCTCACACACACACACTCTAAGAGAAATCACAGTGCACCTGATGGAACGTTCCATCACTATCAGAGCTTGCATAGCTGTGTTGTAGGGGTAGAATAAGAGGCAATAATGGCTTCTTACATAGCAGAGTGTGCAGATAAAACACACACAACTATCCAAACTAGCTTATTTCCTTTTCTCTCAATACAATCTTACTTTCTTTTGTCTATTGCTTCTTCTGCTCGTAAGCCAAAATCCTTTTTTACCCTATTTTAGATTATTCCAAAACCTCTTCTTTTTAATACGTGGTGTAGTTATACGTAGACGAGCCCTAAATTTCTCAACCTCCTTAAATGTGAATTCCTCAGTTTATCTTAAATATATATATGAATTCCCTAACCTTATAGGATAATTTACCTGAAAACCATTTTAGCATTGCCAAGTGCATTATTTTTGATCACCTAGCTCTCTACTTAGTTTTCGGAGGGCAATCAGTGATTTATTTAAACCATTCAGTAGTTAAATTACATTATCTTGTTGTAGTTCTATATTGTACATTAATGATTTAATTAACCATAATTTTTAAAAGTCTCACTGTTATATGTGTTGCTTGTCTTTTTACTCAGACTATTTATTATTTTGTAATTGTTGCCTGACTCTTCATTTTCCCCTCCAAATTCACAATTTTTGAAAGTTTTTGGATATTGCACTAAACCTCTAGCTATTCATGGTTCTGTTATATATGTAAGTGTCCTTTCTAGACATGGATTTTTTTAGACATTTCCCCCTTCCCGACAAGTTCTCCAGCGTTGTGTTCTTAATGTATACTGACTTTTTTTGGAATCGCATTTGGGTTGGATACCATTGACATTTAGGTTCTTGCTTTTATACTCAATTTGATGGCTTTCACTGTTTGTCATTTGCATGCTCTGTTTTTTCATGCTTTCTTAAAACTTTGCAGATGACTTTTAAAATAGGCAGGCCTGTCTCCTCTGAGCGTGTGTGTGTGCATATGTGTGTGTATACACACACACACACACAAAAATATATGTGTGTGTGTGTATACATAGTATATTATGTTTCCATCCCTTCTGAACATGTTTTTGTCTTTTTATATTTGGATTTAGAAGAGAATGGGGTACCTGTCCTGATCCTGTAGTGCAGAGTTTGTTAAAATTTTATCATCTCTAATGTGCTCTTCATGACTCAGTGCATGTATCCATTTGCATTTTCTCTTGCTCATCTTGGGCCTGACACTGGGCACTGCTGAGTGCTCCGCAATCTGCAGAGTTGCGAATGTTCAAAATCTTTCCAGAATCAGGCCCTTGAACACTTTTTTCTTCAGGTTTAAATTATTGGAGTGGGGCTGATGAGGACGTAGCGCTGACACGTGAGATCTTTCCCATTGCCACACAGATTCTCCAGTGACCACATAGGGGAAACCATAGTGCTTGCGTTGTGTATTTCCTTTTCCAAGTCCATTTTTTGGTGCTGAAGCACACTGCTGTTCATCCTCCTCTATCTACTCCACCATCCCTCCACCCCTGAAAAACAAATTAATATGTTTGGATACCAAATAAATCTTTGATTTTATATTATTATAATAGAAATATCCTAGAAAACAATTCTAAGCTTGCCTACTTAGTCCTCTGTAGAAGAGTGGAAAAGGAAGAGTCTGTTGAAATTAGCAGTGTTTTAAGTGGCTTGCTATAATTATATTAGGATAGAATTCACCAAATTCTTTATTTTTACACTGCACTAGAATAGATTGTTACTGATTTCCCCCCCCCCCCCCCCCCCCCCCCGCTTTGATGATTAGCTTGAAAACTCACACAGCAGAAATGCTGGAGTTCTTCAGCAAGGAGTGCAGAAACTAGTGTGAAAAGAATCTGGTTTGGAGTTTTGTGTCCTTGCACGTGAAAGCTCTAGTACTTTCCTAATAGACTGAAAAAGAGACTATTGCTGCTCTATAAGATGTCTGTTCTAGCCACATTTCTCTGCAGCTTGGCAGATGGTGGCATGTCAATGGTTTCTTATTGATTGATTGAATTTGCCTTAGGGTAGTAGGAGGAAAAGTTCTTAAAAATGTGCTTCAGGTCTTTTGTTTGTTTGTTTGTTTCTTCTTTGTTTCATTTTTAAAATACATTTATAAAATATTTTTGTTTAAATCAGAGGAATGGCTGGTAATCAAAATAGTGAAGTTACCTGCAAGTAAAAAAATAAGTCCTGAAACCCTTAAATATATTCTCTCCAAGATCAGCAAGCCAAGAATATTTTATTTACTAAATGATTACGTTTGTGTTAGAAAAGAAGTGACATTTTTAATTAGTATTCAAGACATACGGTGAGTGAGAAAATAAACTCATTTCATACATCCAGAAATGGCTGGAAATAGCCTTTTATCCCTATATAAAAAGCAGGGTGGAAACTTAATACATTCAAAGAGGTTAAATCATAACTGCATCACTTAGTATTATTTAACAGGAAAACAGAAGATCAGTATGTATATATATAAAATTCTTACCCAGTGCAAAGTATTCGTGGAGACATCCGTGTATGAAAGAATATAGTAGTGTAGATAATACTATGTATTTAAGTCAGAATCATATGTTCATATGGTTTGTCACATTTTAATAAAATAGAACATTTGGAAAATAACATGACCTTTACTTTCAGTAAATAGCCTTATTAGGTCCTGCTCCCATTGAAGCTAGTTGCAATGGGATTTCAGTGGGATTCAATTCTGGCCCATAATAAATAACACTACTGTCTGATTTTCTTTTTGTTTTTCATTCTTTCCTACGCCACCAATTTGTGCTTTAAACTTTAAAATGTGAATTGTAATCTCTTCAGCACAGGGACTGTCTTTGCTATTTTAAGGTAAGTGTGTAACTGGTTGGAAAACCATTCCAAGGGAGTAGTTATCAGTGGTTCACAGTCAAGCTGGAAGGATATATTGAGTGGGGTCCCTGAGGGATCAGTTCTAGGCTCAGTTCTCTTCAATATTTTTGTCAATGATTTATATAATGGCATACAGAGTACACTTAAAGTTTTTGGACAATATCAAGCTGGAAGGGGTTGCAAATCCTTTGGAGGATAGGATTAAAATTCAAAATGATCTGGACAAATTAGAGAAATGGTTTGAAGTAAATAGGATGACATTCAGTAAGGACAGATGTGAAGTACTTCACTTAGGAAGGAACAATCAGTTGTACACATACAAAATGGGAAGTAACTGAGTAGGGAGGAGTACTGTGGAAACGGGCCTGGGGGTCATAATGGATCGCAAGCTAAATATGAGTCAAAAGTGTGATATATTTCAAAAAAGCAAACTTCATTCTGGGATGTATTATGAGGAGTATTGTAAGCAAGACACCAGAAGTAATTCTGCTGTACTACGCGCTGATTAGTCCTCAACTGGAGTATTGTGTCCGTTTCTGGGTGCCTTATTTGGGAAAGATGTGGACAATTTGGAGAAAGTCCAGAGAAGAGCAACAAAAATGATTGAAAGTCTAGAGAACATGACCTGTGAGGGAAGATTGAAAAATTGGGTTTGTTTAGCCTAGAGAAGAGAAGACAGAGGAGCGGGGGTAGAGGGTGGGGAACATAATAGTTTTCAAGTACATAACATTTTGTTACAAGATAGAGGAAGGTAAATTGTTCTAGTCTCAGAGGTTAACGAGGAGAAGCAATGGGCCTTAGTAGCAGCAAGGGCATTTTATACTGGAGATTTAGGAAAAACTTCCTAAATGTTAGTGATGTTAAGCACTGGAATATATTATCTAGAGAGGTTGTGGAATCTCCGTCATTGGAGGCTTTTAAGAGCAGGTTAGACAAACTCCTGTCAGGGATGGTCTAGATATACTTAGTTCTCCCTTCAATACAGGGGACTGGACTACAAGACCTCTTTGAATTCCCTTCCAGTCCAATGGTTCTGTTACATGTTTGTACAGCACCTAACATGGGGGGAGGGGAGGGAGGGAGCATATCTGAGGCCTCTGGGTGCTGCTATAGAGTATTGCGTGAATTCATAACTTTGTATGACACTAGAAACTTTCCTTGTTGTAACAGATCTAAAGTAAAACAAAAGAAAATTATTAGAAATAGTTTGCTCAATGAAGAAAATTTAGTAAGCATTTCTAAGTCATCTTAAATTGCTGTTGAAAACCATGATCAGTCTAGTATTTTTGTCTGGACTTGTGCTCTGATAGTTTATAATACGTTTTCTGACTTTGGGTTGAATTTTGTTTACCATGACAATATTATGTTAAGTAATCTGGTATTTTACCTGGGGAAGTTATAGTATGTCTATTCTCCAACTTCCCTTATGCTCCCATGTTTACTATAAATGAGTGTTGTGTTCATGTTTACTTGAACCTATCATCCTACACTCAATGTTTTTGCTGTCTTCTATCAAGAGACCATTTCCGCTGGTGGTGTTTCCCCGTAAAGTACATTTCATCCTGTCTGCTGATTGGGTTTTTTCATTAAGTTCAGTTTTGCCAAATGTAAGGTTTGTATGTAACGTTTAGGTTCCTTTATTAAGATTTTTTTTTTAAATGATTTGCTAATGCAAGTTCCTTGGCTTGTTTCTTTGTCTTATGGAGAGCAGATGATTGACAAAAGAATGCAAAATATTGGCACTTGGGGTTCAGTACTACAACTAAAGACTGTTCCAAGAAAAATCTTTAAGATGGTTATTTGAATCTGTGCACACTGCCCACCTGGTGGTAATAGAGTGAACTGTTACTTCACAGAATAGTTTAAACAACAGCCATGTTTGGGGCAGGCTAATCTTGCAAAGAGAGCAGTGCATGTAACAGGAGTGTAGTGTGTGTGCGATAAGGGGAAAATTCAGCTCACTGACTAGATGTTTTAATGTGAGAACTCTAGGGAAATAACATATTGACTATACTGTTGTGCACAAGAAAATTGAAGAACCCTTTGCAGACAGAGGGCTTGCAAAGGATTCTTTCTGTTTCTCTTAAACCAAAATCTGTGGCAAGATGTTTGAAATCAGCAGGACGCTTAATGCTGCTTTGTTAAATAATGAGGTAATATTTTGTCACTCTTCTGGACAGCATCTGGGTTTCTTTCCTCCTTTTTAAAATATGTTTATGAAGGATTCATTTTATTCTTATGAAAATAAGAGATTAAAAAATCATTCTTCACTTATTTTTTTTCCTTCCGATGCTTTTGGACAATTGGGTTGTCTTTATTTGCGGTTTCAGTCGGCTGCTGTTGCCTAGGACATTATGCCACGTAAGGCTTCTAAACTGCACAGAGTAGGTAGTTATTAACGCTGAATTGGCTTCTGGTATAGTCCATCTGGGCTCTGTATGAGAGAGCTTGCTGGCGGCTACTGATGCTAAGATACCCGCAACCTTTGGGATGTATGCATGGTGTAGGGGGGCTCAATGATATGAGATCACTTCTTTTAAGGGAAACTGTCATTAATGAGTCAAGAAACTGCTCATTTATGGTAAGTAGAGAAGGGGGGGAGGGACAAACAGCCCTGTGATTTCATTTTGATATTGGATTAGGTGTTTAAGACAAGTTTTTCTTTTTGTGGGGATGGAGGCTTGCATAAAAATAAGGCTTTTCTCAGAGGTTTACTGGCTGATTCTGCGAGACTATGGAGAATGTGATGCTTTACAAATGTGTCACAACTCTGATGCAGTGGTCAGCCACTTATCCTGAAAGATGAATGGTACTATTGGAAACACGATAATAAGGTTGACTTTTTCAACAATAGGATTCTGCCTTTGTCTTTAGAGAGAGGCCTCTGAGGACATTTGTGTGTTTGTTTTAGTATTCCTCTGAAAGATTTGGTGTGTGGGCTTGTTTTGGTGTGTGGGGGTTTTTTTTTTTTAGTTTTTTGGAAAAGTAATCAGTGTTCAAAGTACATGAAATTTTAGTTTTGCAAAACAGCTAATTGTTTAGAACTGAAATGTGCAATTATGGTTTCAGAAAAATGGCTGAATCTTTTGATATGCATAACATTAATTTATAGCTAACAAAGTGTGCTGAGGTTGAAAAGGCTGAAAAAAAGATTTCTCCATCCCTTGTTCAATTTTGTTAACCCCTGAAGAGACCTTAAGTCAAAATGTGCGTTACAAATGAAACTTTAATATTCAGTGTATTTTGGGACCAGAACATATGATGGTGTACTAGTTATGCAGTATTTTGATGCTAGTGAATTCACTCTAATAGTTCAGTTTGAGTTACATAGATTGATTTAGGAAACCTGTCCTATAAACCAGTTTAATCTTTGCCAGTTTTTGCTAAGATACAAATGTTTTTAAAACTATTATGTGATAAGAGAAATCCTCTGCAGCCATTTAAACTATCCATAATAGATGTTAATTGAATTCAGTGTTCACTCCGTGGGTAAGAAGGGTTCATTTATTTTAAATGTTTTTTCTAATGTGTGTTTTCTGCTTCTGTGATCCATTTGTATCTACATTATTTAAAAGCTTAATATATTTCCTAAATTGTACTATTTGTTTAGACTGTGGCTGGGTTTTTTGTGCATGTGGATGTTTTAGAGAATTTTTAAAACATACAGAGTACCCTTTATGAGATTAACAGCTCTGAGTTAATACTTGTACTTCAAAAAAAAATACTTTTCCGAAAATGGCAATTATATATTGAGGGGAAGGAGGTTTGTGGTGTTTCATAAAACCATTTCTTCTTTTCTGCAGTGAAGAGCTAACAGAGCATCTATCATGGCCCATATTGGCGTTCTCCGCAGCTTTTACCTTTCTGTCTGTTCCAAAATATTAATTATTGGACATTTTAAAAAAATACATTCTTTTAACTGTACATATACAAGATAAAACTAAATGATTTAAATATGAATATTGTATAGATTAAAAATTGGTAGTTTTAGATTAGATAAACGTTAATCTCAGGTTAGATGTAAAAACAGGATGCCATGCCTTGTTATCTTAGCTACCATGTATAAAATCAACAAACCCCTAAAATATTTCTCTCTCTTGAAGAGGGGGAATATAAATGTTTCCTAATTGAGAATTTTCAATAAAGTTGCCATAGTGGAAAGTTTGTGAAATATTGCTGTTTATAATTGGTGGTTTGGTGCTTTGTCTGTGGAAGCAAGCGAAGGATAAGTGAGTGTATTTATTACAAAGTTCAGGCATGTTGCTTATTATGAGTTGAAAAATAATTTCATTTAAATGCCCAGGTTTATTTATCACTTCCTTGTAAAGCAAGTGAATAATGAAGTGAGATATCTGGATAATTATAAAATACTACTTTTATTCTGGTAAAATGTGCTGGTAAAATGACGTTATATTTTAGACATATAATCAAGTGCAAGTAATATCAAGCCTGCCTTTAAAACTATATATAAATTTGAAAGTCTCTTGCTGCAAAAGGAAAAAAAATTGCTTGAATTTTAAAATCAATAGTACCTGAGAATAAATGCAGTTGAAATGCACATTAAAGTGCTTTTGTCATATCTTTAAGCCCAGAGGCAGATCATTAAATATGCATTTCTCCGGAAAGTAACTGTCGAGAAAGATAAGGTGGTTAAAATACTCCAGACCTCAAAGCCACGCATGCAAGAGGTAAGAGGTTGCAGTCATTGAAGCATGGCTGAGGTATGGCACCTCCATGATGGAGGTTTATAAACTGTAGATATGGCCTGTAACTGTTACTGTACTTCTGGAGTAGGGAGAGATAAAATTCATGTATATGTGTTGTTTTTTTCAACTGGGCCTTAATTACTAGACACAAGCAGCAGTTCAGAAATCTAGTCTCTGTTGTTGTAGAGGTCACCAAATCATTAACATTGTCAATCTGGCAGTAGCTAATTTCAATAGCACCTGATGTTGCAACGCCTCCTTTAGTTTCCCTAGCCAATCAGATCCTGGCTTTAGCTGACAGATGGTCCCATAAATGGATGTAAAAAGGAGAAGCTGCAAGCCAATTTCAGTAAGGCTCTGTTCAGTTGTTCTTATCTACATCCTAGAATCGGGGGCTTCAACACAGTGCGCCTTTTTTTTATTCTTTTGCTGCACAAAACATCTGCACTGTGCTTTGTGGATCTTTTTTTAAAAAAAAAAATTAAATCCCTGAAACCATAGCAAATCTTTAGAAGAGTTGAAGCTTTTCAAGACCCAATATTTACCATTAAGAATGGTTATGGTAGGTATCAGTAGATTTAAAATCTATTTATAGTAGTTATATATAAATAAATAGATATATAACATAGATTTCCCCAAATCTGCATCTTTCTCAGTCTGTTTTCACATGATTTTAGTTGATATGACTGGTTTGTTTCTACATTATGTATCTCCGTCTCTCTCTCTCCCCCTTTTCTTTCTCTCTCTTCTATTTAATGCCTGCATATCCTTTAATAAAGGATGTACTTGGACATTTTTACGATCATTGTGATTTCTCGTGGAATAAAGAAAGAGCTGATTTCTAACATAAGGCTGTGTGTGGCTAACTGAAATGCTGAAAAAGGGGGGGTTGTTTTGGGTGGGAAGGTAATTAATTTCCACATTCACATGTTGGAAATACAAATGCAGAGCAGAATCCTTGGGAAAAAAAGCCTCAAGACTGGTAATTTTGTTTTGGTGGACTGCGCAGCAGGTATGGTAATTTTTGAGAGTGATTTATATGAGCTTCAGTAAATGCTGCATATTGTATTTCAAAGAGTTTCCTGTCATGACCTCATAAAAAGAGGAGGAGGCTTGTATGTGTTGCAGCGCCTAGTATATGTCGATTTTGTTGCATCGTTGGGCAGCAGTACTGTAAGAAGGAATGTCAGCTTTTACATAACGTTCCTTTTGCTTTTGACACTGTGAGGGGCTGCAAGGGTCCATCTTTGTGATCACAGATGGAGTGGAATGGCTTGAAAATGGTAAGTGAATGCTGTGAGACTGTGTATAGGTTTCATACAGCTTATATGTGCCTCATGAATTTCTTTTGTTCAGGATAGCAGATTGTGAGTCATAAATAAAATTACAAGTCGTTGTTTAATTTTGAGGCTCTATCTATCTATTTTTAACGTATCGAAGTGTGATGGCACTGCACGCCGATTCCATTGAACGTTACATTTCAGTCAAGCAAGGATGGTCTCGGCTGACAGTCACGGTGTCATTATACTGTATGACCATCAGATCAGGCAGCAGCTCATGTCTTTTCCATCATCATTTGTGTTACATGAGTGTTAAATTAAATCCAAATCTAATGACTGCATGTAAAAATCAGATATTTTGTTTGTTTATGAGGTAATACTATCTTGAAACAGAATTGTGTTGAAGTGGTTTTTTTCTTTTTTTAAATATTGAAGGAAGTCAAAGCTATCCATTTATGTAAAAATAGTATTTCTATTTTTGGAGTATTCTTTTGGCAGAGGAATCAGTAATACTCGACTCAATCCTCCTTTGTTTTCCTTACAGATTGTGCAAAATGGCATGATCAAATACAACTAGTACAGACTTTGAATTTTACAGAGGACTGCTATTCAGTGGGAGAAACATCTTCAAAATTCAGATCACTCTTGCTAGTTTTGTTTCAATTAAACATTCTGCAGACTTTCACTTTGGATATTTATTATAACTGGGATACAAAGCTATGGTCTTTTCACATTCTTATAGGATTGTCTTTTGTCTAGCTGCTTGTTTTGATGGGTGTAAAACAAATAAGATTAGACTGAGCAGCCGAACTGAAAGCGATAGCTGGGAGGAAAAGCCAATGAAAGGTTGCCGGGGAAACGAGCATAGGGGAAGCTGAGTGGGGGAGCAGGTGGCAATCATGTGGGAATACTGCAAACTGTTTTTTTTTTTTTTTTTTTTTTTTAAGGCAGGGGCTACCTCGATTATCTTTGCTGTTCTTTGTGGCAGTCACAACTTTAATTATTCTTTATAAATAGGTGTTAATTACATTTCTGGCTCCAGCTTACAGTGATTTCGATAAATCTATTTTTAAGCATCTGTTCTTTCTTCTTTCCAAAAGAGGGTTATCTTTCTTTTTTTTCCCCTGCTGTGAAATTGTACGTGCAAAAAATAGTGAATCCTGTGAGGCAGTATTTTAGAAAAATGTAAATTATATTGAATGAAGTTGACAGAGGTATAATAGTGAACTCCCACAGCTGATAGCTTCTGCAAATCATTTCTTAGAATATTCCAGCAAATGTCCCTATGAGAACTGTAGGTAGAATGAATTACTCTAAGCAGTGATTTTATGTTAAGTGATATTGGTATTTTTATGTAGTCAGATGGTTCTATGGCAGAATAATCAGTTCAAGGGAGTTCATCATATCCTGCAGTTTATGCGCTAAGCAGAAATTTCCTGAAATAATGAAACTGTACTCCTCTTCTTCACTATCCTCACCTCTGCCTGTTATAACAATATCCACTTTCAATTTCAAGCTTTGTGGGTTGGCTTTAGGTTTTAAAGAAAACCTATATATTTTTTGCTAGTTGTGGTCTCTCATGGTATAGGGCACACAGTAATGTGGAATAGCAGAAGTGCATATTTAAACAAGGTTGTGGGTGCCGGAAGTGTTTAAAAAGTGTAGTAGACTTGTAGGTGATAGAAGGTAGCGTAAAAGGTATAAAAAAATATAGTTGCCCAGAAAATGTTCATCTGTCACACATCAGGAGGCACAAGAGATGCGTACCATGGGCATAGAGCACGCCCTTCTGTCTTTAAAAATTTCAGATTTTTAGTTTATTCCTTTCTTCCATGCGTGATTACTTTGAAAATTCGATTCAAATGAGAATGTTCATGTTAAGAAGTTTTAAAAGAATATATGAGAAATTAAATCACCCTTTTAATTTCCTCTCCTAAATAATGCTTCAGCTGCGGTCTGTTCTGTAGGGAAATAATTGAATGATCCTCTGAAAACTGCACAGTTTTCTGCTGTAGTAGAAAGAAAAATCATAAGTGTGTGTGTCTGAGTGCATGCATATAAATATAGTGTATATAAATATATATGGATGAGTGAGATTAACATTTTAATTCTGTACCCAAGACATTGATGATATGTTCCAAAGCTGCTGAATTTGGTTATGAGAATAAATTAGAATGGCTTTGATCATACACAGCTGCAGTTTTTGAGGGTCGGCAGCAGTTAATAGTGTTACATTTTTGTTCAATTTGGTATTTTTGTGTATGTTTTCTCCCACATGTTTCTGCCACTGTTCTTTCTCTTTTCTTTGTCTTAAGATTATATTGATGAACCCAGCCTGCATGTAGATAGTGTCAGTCTTCTCTTCTTTCACGTGAAAGAACACATAGTAGATCCTGAAGTAGGAAAATATATGAAATATCACTAATTTAATACCTAAGATTGCCAGATATGCAATAGTAAGATTAAAACTATAGAACATACAACCTTTTATTTTTAAACAAAAATTGGAGAATACGTAACATATCTACAGTTTCACAGATATGAGCATATTAAAAGTCTTGCTAAAAAAAGGGAGATTTTATATTCAGATGTTGGTGGAAGAGAAACAACAGCTACCAGTTTACAATTCTTTCTATTATTATGAACCTTACTAATCAGGTTTCCATGATGGATACAGATATGCTCTTACACAGTTGACTGGCTTGATAACCACCTTTGCTTTCCTTATCTTTATTAATTTTACCTTTCTGAGCTTTCTCAGATGTAGAAAATCCTAGTTGTTAACAAAGGAAGGTTAAAAATGAACAGCAAAGTGTTCATTTGAAAATCCCATTTGAATGGGTGTGAAATAGTCTTGACCATCTAGACTTGGTCCTGTTAAATATTTGATTCCTATGGAGGAAAATTTAGTTTGTTGCAGAAATCTTGCATATTTTTAGTCTTTGCTTAGGGATTTTTTTAAAGGAATGTCCTCTAGGTTACATTACATTCTCAAGTCTTCTTCCCTAGTTAGTATGCTGCTGGGAATGTTCATTAAATGAAGGTTATTTTCTGCATATAATAGTCCTGCTACTTGAACATTATCTTGTGGTGGACAGTGGTTCTAGATTGTGTATGAAATAAGTTACTAGTACTTCCCGTATTCTGAGAGGGGGATTTGTTGTGTTCCTTGGTTATTTGCACTTTCAGAAAATTTCAGCAAACACTCCATGCAAGAAATGGACAGTGACAGAGAATATTGTGTGTGTGTATGTATATAGATATACACACACAGATCTTGACAAATCCACTTGTCTGTTTCAGCAATCTGTGGCCACCAGATAACTAATTTACATGCCTGGACTTGTTAAAATGTACATTTGTTTGTCTGTGGGACAGCTGACTGGATACACTCCGATGCACTGGCAAATACTGCAATGCAGTATTTTTTTCAATGTCATTGGGGTTTTTGGGGAGAAGGGGCGCAAGCAATCTTACTGTAAGCAAATCAACTTTAAAAAGCCTAGCACCTTTGATGATGGTAGGCGATAATTCACGAAATTTGCCAATCCGGGTAAGAAAGGAAAGTCACCCTCCCCTATTACTCACTCTCTTTACAAGATAGATGGAAAAAGAGATGTGTATGCATGTATTTATACATGCGTGTTTGAGTGTGTACATTGTCACACCTCATTTGTACAACATACTGTAAAAAATACTAAGGTTTGTATGAGAACGGAAAGGGCATTCTCTAAATGTAAAATGTAATACATTTCATTCATACGGTGCAAAGGTCCACAGTTACCATAAACCTCTGACTTCTAAACAACCTTAAAGGCTTTACTGAGGTGCATATTTTATCTTGCTAAAGTATTAACTCAAAATCAGAACATTGTTTCTATTCAACAAGTACAGTATGTCTAGTCCTAGTAAAACTAGTATTTACTGTGTATGTGTACTCAGCCTTTGTATCTGAGTGTTTTTAACCATTGAAATGAAGCAAAGGGAAGGTGGTGGGGAAAAGAAGTATTAAAATACTTTTTGCTTTCTTTTGTTCCCTTATTTCAAATGAGCCATCTTTACCTTCTAAAATCCTGAAGTATTTTAGGTGCACAGGGCTTTTATAGGTCACTAGCTTTACAACTAGAAGAAGGCGGGGGGGAGAAGAGGGGAAGAGTCTCAGTGTGTCACAGACAGTAATTGTCTAAAATTAGCCATCTAGAAAAGGAAGGAAAGGCTTGAAGGAAAGAGAATGAGGCACAAATATGTGAAATTGCACAGTGCTAGTCTGAGAAATAATGAGTGATGAATTTGAACTAGTGCAGTGCGGTGGTGCCCATGAATTTCTCAGAACTTTGACTTTGCAGGTTTGTTACTTACTTTGTTATTCACACCTTTAATTATAACCAGTTTGGCATGATAGCTTAGAACACCAGAGATGAGACCTTTAGTTTGTTGTTTACGTAATTATGTATTCAGACAGTGTTCACAATAGCTTTGGAACATCAGTGTTAGAAATCAAGTAGTTTCAATTGGGATTATAATAAGAATCTGCTTTTTAATTTTCATAACCACTTGATACTGTCTCACTGTAAATGTTAACATTTACAATATTTGCATATGTTCATTAAGAAGTAGCTCTGTGGTACTGCCGTTAGGTTTATTTTTATTTTTCTGTAATGACAATCTGTGTTTGCCCTAGCTAGTTTAAAGCTTTTATGCATATCTTTGCTTTGGGGCCCCATAAAGCAAGGAAGAAGCAAAGAGGCGTTCTTATCCATTGTTCTGCCCTTGATTGTGACTTGCACGAAGACTTTCTCCCCAGTGAAGATGGTAATCTGTAAGAGCCAGGATATGCTGAGAACCAGTAAGGAATCCTTAATTAAATTGAATGAAAAGACAGTGAGAATGTTGAAGAAATAAGGTCAGCTAAATGGGGTGGAGGGGGGGTCCTGGAAACTGTGCAGCTACACACTAAAATGCAAGGCTGACTTTGACAATATTTGGAATAGTGATATATGTAAAAAATGCTGTAGTACTCTTTTGTTGCTAAGGCGCACGCTGTTGGGTGAGACGTTCTGCTGTGATGAAAAAAAATGTGTCCTTGGCCTGAGAAGTACTTTTTTTCTTTTTAGTTTTTTTAATTTTATTTTATTTGGTTTATATTGCTAGTAAAAAATTTCATAGGATGCCGCTGGCACTTTTCACTGTCTGGGGACATGCATGAAAGACTTGGTAGCAGTGTCGTGGCATTTCAGCACCCGTAAATCTTGATAATAAAGGAAGTGCTATGTCATATGTTTGCTTTGGAACAACTGCAAATGAATGTTGAAATTCTGTGCAAGAAAGTTCTATGAGAAAAGCTTTCCTGTTCACCTAAGTGATTCTGAACTTGGGCAGTGATGCTTCTGGAGGCGTTCCAATAGCAAAAGTCCTGTAACGCCAGTCGTTTCACAGCGTCATGGGTGAATTTGTAGAATGATGGAGACTCAAACACTTTCCGCTAGTGTTAGCTCTCTCAGAAACAGCTGATCAGAATGTTGACCTATCTCACCTATTATGTAGAGACCTAGAAATTTGCTAAAGGAGCAGGTAATTTAGTTGAACTATTTAACAGCCATGGGCTTTGCATGTTGTGGCCCATAATATATTGATACTCGTTTAGAATAGTCTGTTTTTCTAAGCAGCCAGTCAAAGATGCTAAGTGTTTCTTTCTAGGATGCACATGAAAAACAGACTGACTTGAACTTCTCAAGATGTCTTTTTCTGAAGACTTTGCAGTAGGAAATAGAGCTATAAGGGTAAATTACAGCAGCACGTGATATTTAAAAGTTTCTGAAGCTAGATGGTGGATAAAGGAATTTTGTTCTCTTTTTCCTGATGAAGCTTTCTTTATTACAGTACTTTTAAGTAGCAAGACTACAATTCCCACAATTTATAATTTTAACTATAACTGACTCATCCTGTAACATTGTCTTGTAATGCACCCAACCAGAATATAAGGTTGTGAGAATTGTAGTCTTTAATATTAATTATCTGTGGTGCCACATTTTAATACAGACAGTACAACTCCCAGAAGTCCACATTTTTCCTGTAATGCCAAAACAAAAGTGAAATTTTGTGACTGTCAGAATTATTGTCTTTATAGTAATCTTTCTCAACGGCTGATTTCCCTTGGATTTAGTTTTTCGTGTGTGAAAAGTGTTCATTCGCTCCTCTCCTATTTAGTGTATATATAGACTAGGTTTATATAAGAATCACTAAACTTTAGCCGTTCTTGTTCAGTGGGCAGTTTGATTTTAAACCTTCATATCTAATATATGTTTATAAGGCTGGAAATCATCCTGATTATAGTTGCTCTGATTTAAAACAAAAAAATGCATAGTCAGAATACTAATGAATTTTAGTACTTAGATGTATACTACCTAGTGGCCTACTTCTGTTCCTATTATGTTAATGTCAAAACTCCTATTGACATTTGCGATTCAGGATCAGGTCCTAAAATGTTCACAATGGTCAGTGTTTAAGAAGTCCATGTTTACCAAGTTCCTGCTTTGTGGTGAAGTACTATCACAGTATTATGCACTCAGAGTAGGAAATAATTTCAAGCTTTTAGATACCCGAATTAATTGTTCATAAGTGGGAAAATTTTTATTACTGATTTTGTATTCATCTTTTGCTATTGGTAATCTGTGACTTTCTGCTGCTAATCAGTAACTTCCTTGCTCTTCTTTGTCCAACATAGACTGCGAGCACCTTTGGGCACCTGTCTTTTAAAGCATCATGCACTCTCATGGCACTGTAGAAATAATAATGTGTATATACACATACTTCATAAATAAATGCAATTTTAATACTGTTCTTAGATATATTTGTTCCAAATGAAGATCCTGGCAGTATGTGTGTAGAGAAGATACATTTTAGCAGAATTCAGGAATGCTAGAAACTCTTCCTAATGTGCGTGTGCCAGCGATGCAATGGCAATATTGCTTTTAATTTCCTTACTGTAAGAACAGCTGTTCCAGGAAATGATCTCTTTGCTTGATATGGAAAGTCCTGGAAAATTCAGTACAGAGTTACTGTAGTGGCTGCAGCAGTTCTTAATATGATCAGTGATGGAAACTAACTCTTTAATCTGCAGAGTTTATTATTTTTCTTTGGAATAACTGGGGCAGGACAAACTTAATATTTTCCACAGCTTCTTATACTCAGTGAGAGATTTCCTGAGTGCACTTCAGAATTTGACATTGTGTTTGATAATTTATAGAGCACAGTTTATATTTAACTGTAAACACACTAATCCAAGAAAAAAGTATATTTTTAGAATCTTTTATTGTCTGTGCTTGTTATGACCTAACTACTGAGAGAAATATTCATATATATATATGTTAAGACATTTACTTAAAAAAGAAAAGGAGGGAAGAAGAGGGGTTAATTGCCATCAACCCGTCTTTGCTATATTCAATTTTATTAGTTTGTGATTATCAACATTTGGAACATCATTGATTGTGCATTAATGCTCCAATTTTAGTCATTCAAAAATCAAAATTTTTCCATAATGTTTTTGCACCAGCTTAGATGCTGGCATAATGCTGTTTCAGCAGGAGGAGATGGAAAATATGTTTAAGTGATGCCATGCCACTTACATTGCCATGACTTGATTTCCTTTTCCCACATGGGTGAAACACCCTGATTGCCCAGGTTTTATGTAAACAACTTCAAATAGTCCAGTTGGCTGAGACCGAAGGGTCATTTGAGTTTTGCTGAGTGTTACTAACATTGTTACCCAAAACAAAGGAATCTGACTTTGTGGTTTTGAGCCATCTACGAGACAGAGTTAAAAATATGTTGCTGTTAAAAAATATTTTCTATATCTCCACCTGCTGGAGATAAATGGCATCATGATGTTCAGTAGGTTGCTTTCTGATGTCATAGCCGAGGCTGTTACGATACCTGGCAGAAACTGCTCCTAATGGCAACAACATATTAATTTGTTTATAGGCATTGTAATGGGGCACAAAGGTTGGGAGTGGATAGGCAGGTGAGCAGAACATAGAACAGGGTGGGCAACCTCAGGCCCGTGGGCCACATCAGGCCCTGCCCCCTGAGCCAGCCCCGCCCTGCCCCTGCCTTCTCTCTTCCTCTGGAGCCTCAGCGCGCTGCGCAGGCAGTGCTCTGGGGGTCAGGGCAGCGTGTCTGGCCCCACGTGGCTGTCAGACATGCTACTGAGTTGAGTGGTAAGGGGGCCGGTGGGTTGCATAGCAGGCGGGGAGTCCCGGGGGAGCAAGCTGGGTTGGATGGGGTATGGGAGTCCCAGGGGTCTGTTGGGGCAGAGAGAGTGGATAGTGGTCGGGGTGGGGTGAGGTCTTGGGGGGGGTGGGGGTGGTCAGGGGACAAGGAGCAGGGGGGTTGGATGGGGGTGGAGTCCTGGGGGGCGTGGTTAAGGGCGGGGGCCTCAGGAGGGGACAGTCAGGGGACAAGGAGCAGGGGGATTGGATGGGGCAGTTGAGGGTGGGAAGTGGGAGGGGGTCGGATAAAGGGTGGGGCCAGGCTGTTTGAGGAGGGACAGCCTTCCCTACCCGGCCCTCCATGCAATTTTGCAACCCCAGTGTGGCCCTCGGGCCAAAAAGTTTGCCCACCCCTGACATAGGATGTATTTGAGTAGATTCTACGTTGCTTCTAGATGATCAGGAGGCAGCAGTGAAAGGCTGCTCTTTTCCATGTGCATCTGGCTGCACCCTTTCTCTTGGATGTGGACTTTGCCATCTTGACTGATGCTTTTGTCACCTCAAGATTGGACTCCTGACATGTGCTTCTCATGCAACTACACCATAAATCCATATGGGCGGCAGCATGTTGCAAAAAAGTATCCCACCATGAGCGCAAGGCTGATGTCCTGTGAATTGCACTGGTTGCTGTTGGCTTCCACATAAGATCTTGCACGTTGCCTTTGACCTATGAATCACTAAATGACGTGGGACCACAGTCTCTCTCAGGCTATGCCTCTTTCTCACAGTTGAGATCAACAGAAGTGCTGGTAGAGGCCTTTTAGAGTAGAAGAGAAAGAGCCTCCCCCTGCAGGTTTTTTTTCCCTCCTGAGGCATGCTCAACTTTGAAATTTTACTCTTCCCCGTGGTGTGAAATAGTTTGACTTTTTTGACTTCTGAGTGTTCTGCAAAGCCCAGCTTTTTGAGTAGATATTTGGAGAGGACAAAGGGTGATGAAGGTGGGATTTTCTTTGGAAATTTGAGGGCGGGGAGGTTTTGATATGACTTGTCATGTTTTGCTGTGTGGTGGCTGCATGTAGAATCATAGATTTTAAGGCCAGAAGGAATCCTTATGATTATTTAGCCTGAGCAGTAGGGGGTAGGGAGGTGTGTGCCACTGTGTTGTCTTTTAATGATAGTGTAATAAATCTTTAACTGATGGGTTGCTTACAGCCTAGAAGAGGATTTCTTTTGTGTCTGTGACTTTTAAATGTAAATAAATAAAATAATCTCCTTGAAGTGTTTCACAGTCCAGTGGATTTAAATTCTTCTCGGTGTACACTGTAAATATTTCTTCTATAATATAAATCATGAGAATGAACCTAGATATAGGGGATATATGTAATGGTAGGGTATTTCTAGTTTTTTTGCCACCAGATAGTCCTCAGATATTCAGCTTTTGATTAATCAGTATGTGATCCTTTGCTTTGCAATAGCTTCAATATTTATTTGCAATATTCAAATTTTAAAAATTTGGGCACCCTGTATGTGCTACGGAAGTAGGAATCATTCTCCATAAAAATACCATCAGTTTCTCAAGCAACGTCTGCATGACAGGAGATCCTTGCCTTATGGATGAGTTATAAATGGATATTAAAAGCAAGTACATTTCAACTCTAGAACAAATCCAGTAGGTTTAGATTTCCTTAATATTGAACAAATAAGAGTACTGCCAATTCAGGACAAGCCAGCTTTCCTGATGGAAGAAGTGTGACTTACATTGCATCAGATCATGTCCTATTTTGCCCAGGTCTGCACCTCTTAAACCTGAAAGCAGTAGTGGTTGTTGCAAGAGGAAGAAAAGTTCACACATCTTCTAAGATTCTCTAGATGTAATTACTGCTATGTTTTCGTTAAGGCTCTGTTGAAAGTAAGGTTTAGATTTTGTTGGACAGAACTGGTGCAGTGCATGTGTGGATAAGCCATCAGTTTCTGCATAATGTAGATCTTCATGTGAATGAAACACATAAGGGTAACATTTTCAGAAATGCTTATGTGACTTTGAAGCCATCTCCCACTGAAATAGAATTAGGCTTCTGAATCACAGAAGAGCTGTTGAACATTTTTGCCTTTTGTTTGTACACATTTGGTATTAATTCCAGCAGCAGGGGTTCTTAGTAAAATGATGCTCATGGACCTAGTATGTTTCTGGTACCTGTTTCCATAAGCCAAAGATTGCAAGTTCAAATCTCGCTGGTGATTAGGTAGCAGTTTCTATCTGGGCCTTTTTAATACTCACTCCTCCCATGAGTGTAGGGGTCTGAACTAGATGACCTCTCAAGGTTCCTTCCAGGCCTACGATTCTCTTCTAAGCCCTGTGTTCTTTATTGGCCTCCAGCTAGTATGTATCTCTCCAAACTTTCAAAACGCAAACTATATAGCTGTATAATATGGGGTTCTCTGTCCAAACTTGCGGGTTGTAGAAGAGTTTAGAGAAGATGATTCTTAAAAGGAAAAAACAGTTGTTAACTTGGGGCCACAATTAGGTTAATCTTTGCCCGCTGGGGACCTGGCCCATTGTACTTACTTGTAAATAGGTGCATATGGTTGCACAACATGCATGCACACACAAAACAAACATGAAAAGTTGGTAACTTAATTAAAAACTAACAGGAAACTGAACTAATGGGTAGAGATTAAGAATCAAATGCATAAGTGTTTAGTATTGAAAAACTAAAAGAAAACAAAAAAGAATGAAATAGTCCTGCTTATTTGCCTGTGCTTTTGTATATTTTTAGGTTGTAAGCCCTTCAGGGTAGAGACCTGTCTTGTGTCTCTATCTCTAACACAATCTTGTATTTATTTATTTGTTTAACTAGGTAAACTGTTATGTCTGATTGGGTTCGTGTCTAGTGCAGCCATTCTTGTGGTGTGTTTTGTCACCACCTTGCTAGCAAGCACAGAATGGAAATACACTTCTGGTTAATGTAGACTTCTAAAAGTTCATGGATAGATCAAGAGGAACTGTATGGTCAACAGGAGACCTCTTTTCCTTTTGTAGCATTCGCTTCAAATCTTTATAGGTATAATCTTTTGGGGAAGAGCGTGGAAATCCCAGGATATAGCGTGGCATGGAGCACTTGATCAAGGAAAAATTGGCTTGCTGGTTATGAAACTGTTTGTTTTTTCCAGAGCTCTTGTGTCCTTCAGATGCAGCTTGAAAGAACCAGTAGTATATTAAACACAAAAAAAACAGAGGGAAATGAGATGCAATATGGTATGATCAGAAAGCTGATAAAACTCTTAGGTAGAGCATAACCTGACTTCAGCATGCAAGCTTAGCAAAATGAAAGAAAAGGTAATAGAAGAAGAAAGTGGTTTGCTTTGGAACAGTGGAGCCCGACCTTGGATTCCTTTGTTCTAATCGATAGAATGTACGGAAGTTTTAGTGTGTGTAGTCCCATGACCTTCTGGGAGAACTACGTGATTAGATTCTCAGGTAGAGTCGCCATTGTTATAAGTGTCCTAACACAGAACCAGGTCAGCTTTGTTATGGTCTGTGGCATTTTGTTATGATTAGTGTAGGGGATTTTAACCTGAGTTATTGTGTAACGCTTATCACAGTCTAGGTGGCTCCTTTTTTGCCATGCTGTCTACTTAGCTGTGGCATCTCTAAACCTCAATTCCAGTAAAATCAGGGCTATACTCTCCATCTCTGACCTTAATGGCATAAAAGATGGAAGGCAAATTTCAGTGAAACCAGTCCAAATAGAAAAGGTAATTAAGACTCTGCTTTCCACTAACGAAGTAGATTGCCTTGGTGAAAAGAGTAACTAATTTTGGTTCGGATGCAGGTTATAACTTCTCAGCCATTCCTTCCTGCATAACATACAGAACCTCAGAAATGTTCAAGAAGTTGTTTCATGCTCAAGTCCAAACTGGACATTTGCAGAGAACTAAAAATAGAACCACATAGAATTGGGACTTTGTGGCCTCATCAAGAAGTGAAGAAGTTGCAAATGGGTATTAATATCCTGCATAATGGAGGCACATAAGGATAAGAAAAGAGATTCTGTGCAGTTTAAGTGGCACATGACAGAAGAAGTCACATCCTGCTTTGGAAGAAAACAAAGGCTTTATTCTCAGAGATAGGCAAGGCTGGAATTTAACAGTAAGTTTCCACATGTCTTCAGAAATGGTTGCAGACATGACAGAGCACATGTAGCACCTGATTGGAAAGCGAGTCTAGTGGGTTTACCCTAACCCTGGCAGTTGGGCTGCTGATAGCACTTGGGGTTCTGACTAGTGTGGAATTGTATAGCAGGTGCAGGGTCTTGGACTTCTTGACCATCCCAAAATTTCTGTGGAGAGAGGTAGAAGCCATATGGAATGTGTGATGTATCTATTTAGTGTCCTCTACATAGTTGCAGGACATGTATCATATCCTTTGATAATTGCTTCTTTGTGTAATATGTTGCCTAATGACAAAGTAGTCAAGATAGTCTTAGACTTTCCAATCTATTCAAACAGGCAGAGTACCTGTAGAAGCCAGTATCCTTTGGGAACTAGGCAAAATGAAATGGATAGTAGGAACAAATGTTGAAGATGTCAGATTGAAGATAAAGAGCCAGATTTGACCCATTGTTTTATTGGCCCATTGGTTCCATTGTTGGAAAAGAGGTGGGAGGAAGGATGCTCTTGTGATTAAGACACTGGATTGGAACTAGGGAGATCTGGATTCAATTCCTACCTCTGACACAGACTCTCTATAACGTTGGACAGGTCGTTTAATAATTCCTTTCTGCTTTGATTTCCTCTTCTGTAAAATGCTGGGGGGAGGAGATAATATACTTTTTATTTCACTTCCACACTACTACTTTTATGTTAAGGGTAGGATAGTCTCTATCTATTTGAGAAAACTCTGGTCTCACATGTATAATATAAATAGTATTACTAATACATTTTATTTGCACTGAGAGGTGCATCACAGATGATGGGAATGTAAAAATAAACAAAAATCCCCTCTATACCTCTATGTATCATTTTAATGTTAAAAACATTTTTATCCTAAACAAGTTTAGCCATTTAAAAAGAAGAAAACTATTTAATTTTAAAAGGAAAAGCTTCATTTTAATAAATGAATTTGACTTTGTCAATCAGCATGACTTTCGTGACCAGTCAAATTATAGGGCATCCAGAAATTGTGAACTTGCTGAAAATATTTGAACAGTATTTGAAAACTACTGCACTGTACTCTGAAAACAAATTTTTATAATGAAACTAAGGTTTTGTCATGTGAACTAAAATGGTGGTAACAATAACTTCCAGTTTAATGCATTTTCTTTTCCAGGCTAATCCTTTCTGCTACATGAGTGCGTAAATATTAAATATATCTTTTACAAGAAGAGGGGGGAAGATAAAGCACGTGAAAATTGTGTGTGCATGGGGGTATGTCAAAATACAGAGGATTAGATAATTATTCATTTCTGGGATATTGGATATCCCTTGAGGCAGAATTGCTCTATAGCTTAGTTTTCATCTTTTATTTCATGCTCTTGATATATTTATTAAGTAAATAATAGCAAGTCTAGCTGTGTAGTACATAAGCTTTAGTAAAAGGTAATTGACAGTGAAATTTGACAGTTGTGTTACAGAGAGGAAAACGTGTATGTTAAAGATCCATAAAGATGTTTCTCGTGCTCCTCTTAAGATTAGCTGTGAGGGAAGTGTGCATGTACATCCAAGGGTTAGAATTTGGCCTTGAATTCAGACTTTTGCTAGTCTGTGCTTTAGAAAAAACAAATACTTTTAATTACTGTTCATTATCATGGTTATGCCCAAAGGATTTTGTGCCTTGTGCTTTACAAAGACATAGGCAGACACAGTCCTCGCCCAGGCGAGTTTACAATCTAAGGCCTCATTCTTGCAAACATTTAATGCACCTGCTTGCTTTTACTACCATGAATAGTCCCACTAAAATCCATGGAGCTACTTATAGCAGTGTAGTTAAGCATGTGTGTGAGTGCCTTTGTCCCCAATCCTGCACATACTTGTGTATGCTTAACTTTACACTTGTGAGTAGCCCATTTGGCTTCAGTGGGAATACTCATATGTAAAGTTAAGCACATATATGTTTGTTTGGTTTGAGGTGTAAGACTCCAGTCCTGAAAGCAGCTAGCCCCAGTTGGGTCCCTGCACTTGAGGAAGGCTTGAAGGATCATGGTTTGTACCATGCAGAAATCCTTGCTGTCAGCACCATTGGTATACTGGAATTATTTTTTAAAAGTTGTTTTCCATTAAGGACTTATGTACATGGTATCGCATTCTCGATTATGGAGTTGTGAATTGCAGAGCGCTGTAAAGTGTTGCACTCTAATTGCCACATATAGACCCTGTGGAGTGAACGAAAAGGTGCCTCGCCCACATTGATGTAATCCCGTGTCAAACAGATTTCCTTGTGAACATCTACAAACATTTTATTTAAACATGGCTATGGGACCTCCATGATAGCACCATTTGTTTTCTCATGTAAAGCAAACAACTTGCAATGCTAATTAAAGTGCTCTCTTATTTTATCTAAGAGTTTTGCATTATTTATCTAAATTCTCTTTTATGGGTGAGTGTTCTGAGTTTGTTCATTAATGAACGCTTAGAAATAATATAAAATTAGACCTTATGAATTCTTCATGAGGTATAATTTACTGTGATAATTTTTCCTGGTATTTAGGTGCTGTGAACAATTTACTATGTACGGATAATATTTTTGACTTCTAAGTGCTAGAAATGATCTGTCCATATGAACTGTATATACTTTTCATAGTTCTTACAATTTTTCTCAGATTTTGCTTTCTTAGGAAAAGTCTGTGGGAATCTTTGCAAAACACTGCCCTTTGGCTTTTATAAATATTTAGCTTTGGAAACTCTAGTAATGATCTTATCGTTTACTGTGTATAGCAGATTCCCAGGATATTATCTATAAAATAGTATGTGTACACGTGTAATTCACATAAAAGTGGATTGTTACTATAAAGAGTTTTCAGTATGTATGCAGCACTCTTCTCAGTTCAACACATGGACTCTCTGAGACTATAGAGAACAAATTTTGGAAATGTAAAATGTATATTTACATTTATTGAGCCATTGGCTATTGTTTATGCATGCAATAGGAAGATAAGGCTGTCTTAATCGGTTTCTGGTTAGTTTTCTAAATGATTCATTAATTATTCTTTGTAATGGTAGATGGATGTAACATATTTACTGTACTAACAACTAAAGATTAATGTCAGTTACCAGTAACTTGTTTAAGCATTATAATAGTTTTATTTACATTACACATGCAGGTATTCTTTGCGTTATTGGTGAAACTAGTATTTTAGCAGGAAGATTAAATCCACTGTATTCGTTAGAAATATTTATATGAAGATTCATAAGAAGTATTTCTTAGAATGTAGGTGCTGCTGGGATGGATTTTTTGTTGTTGACGTTCTTTGCGGTTTTTATACCGCACTTTGTGATTAGCTGTGCTTTGCAAAACACTGGCAGAGCTTATGCAGTCTTCCCGAGCAACAAAGTATTTTTTGTGCAGCCTGTCAAATTAAAATACCCTGTAGTTTGCTGATATATCACCATACTGAGAAAAGTAGTACACCAAGAAATAATTTTAGAAACTGGGGGTCTGATGAAACACATCCTGAATTGAGGACAGGGCTTGCCTTTATTTGAAATAGATTAATAGACATAAAACAATGATCAAACTTGAAATTCTGTTTTGGTCACATGGAAGATTAGTATAAATCAAATTAACTTTTGCTTGTGCTTACATAGATAATCAGATTAATGTTGTCTTCTAAATTATAAATGTATACAGTATCTATAATTTAACTCTCTCTTTCTAGGATATTATGCACATGTAGAATTATAATAATTGAAATCTCTAGTATTTTTTCCATATCAGAAGACTACAACACAAAGTGCCCTGGTTCAATAATTTTAGAGACAAGGATATAGGGTCATTTCACAGTTGAAAAAACAAAACAAAAAAACCCAACCAGGATTTGTCTGCTTTGAAGGGCACTTCATCTTGGACTATAACCAACAGCTTTTTTTAAAAGGCACCTTTGTAGTGACTTTTTTTTTTAAGGAACGTATTTATTAATCTGTATATGGAGAAGAATAATGTTAGAGATGGCCCAGACTGCCAATTTCTTTAAAAACAAACAAACAAACAAAAATACCCCTCTTCCATAAGACCTGTATTTGTATGACTGTAGACAGGGGGGAATTGTTCTTACAATGTAACATTTTAAGACCAGCAATATCTGCCTAAATTGCATTAAATAAGTTATTCTACAAAAACATCTGAAATGTTGAATTAGACATCAATGGCGTAAGTTTTAAACATAACTATATAAAACACTGTTTCAAGGGAAGTGTGTGGGGGGACTTTGAGGCCAAGTTTGTATTTTTGCATTGATTTTGTCAATCGATTTTGTCAATATTTGAACAGACCTTTTGACCCGAGAAGATGAACGTATGGTTCTTCTCTCTGGATGATGATTGTGGAAATGAGCTACATCTCCATAGTTATTCTACCCTAGTAAGAGATAACTTCGGTAAAAATAATAATAATGCAGGGACCTTTTAGTAATTCAAACACTGTGAAAGCAGTAAGTGTGTCCAGGAAATTACAGTAGACCCTTTTCTAGAATGTTGATGATGTGGTGAATAATAAGTTAACATCTTTTTTTTTCAGCGGGCATAGGGAGAGGAAATAAGTGAGTTGATGAGCGTTTTTAAAATAAACAATTGTATTTATTTTTAAGTAATACACGATAGGTTCCAACAGCATTTTGATATTGAAGACATAGTAAGCTCTACTACAGATAGCTTTTGACACACAGAACTAACCTACAGAATGTCTGAGTTTAGAAGTGCTAAGTGGGGGTATGTCTGAAAAGGAGTATTGGGGCTGTTGTTTTTGCTGTCATACATAATTTAAATTTTTAAAAATTGTTTGTCAGAGAAGATAGCCTAAGTACACATTATCCCTTCATGCTGATAAGAACTTGGAGTGCTTTCTCTGATACATAACTGCTTTTATACATAAATTCTCAGAAATCTCTTCTACACGAAGGAAAGTCTTAAATTATTTAATGAAAAATCAGTGTGCCTCAGATGTTTGTTATGAACATTTCTGGTAATATATTTTGAGTTCCCATCAGGTTTTTTTCTTCTTGTTCTCTCATGTAGAGAATGAGAAGATGAAGTTACTTTTAGAAACTCACATCATCACGGTACTTCAGTAGAAAGCGAATCTTGGGCCTGATTTTCCTTTACATTGGTGAAAATGAGGAGACATTTCTTTGAAGGTTAATGGAGTTGAACCACAGAGAGTGAGAAGAGAATCCGGCCCTAAGATGCCACAGTAATGAATGCTGAGATACTGGCAGTGAGGAAAACATCTTAAAGGGAAGGATATTTGCTCAAACTCAGACTTCATAATTTCCATTACATTATAACTTTAAAAATCTTAAGGGTGATCTATACATTTTGCTTGGTGTTGAAGATAAAATTTTAAAGAATATAATAGTTTGTACAACATTTATAACAGCTAGAATAGCTAGCATTGAATTTTATCATCCATTATGGATTTTAAAATCAAAGATCCAAGGGGTAAATGTTTAACAAGAGTAGCTAGCATGACTCCTGCTTCGGTTACTAATAATAGAATATCAGCCTTTACTTCTCAATGCACTTGTCTGAGAGCATGATCCTGTTCTCATTCAAATCAATGGTAGTATTCCCATTAACTTCAGGATCAAGCCTTAAAACAATTTATCTGACATTTCAGCATATTTTTTAATTAAATGTACTGCAGTGGTTTAAATGTCCATAAAGCGCTTTAGTTAACCATACTTACTCAGAATTTCCAGTGTCTAAATTTATCTTATTAATTTTCAGTTATTCATTGAGTAAAATATTGGGTTTTGAATTTTGTGGTTGATATAAACATTTGTAACAGCACAAATGTATTAAAACCCCTATTAGAATGCACAGTGTAGAAATTAACCAGTGAAAATGGTAGAAGTTCACTAACATGATAGAAGTTCACTAAAACGAGTATGTAACATAGACCTGTTTTATCAAAAGAGGATGATACTACTTCAGTAATATTTGTGGATGTTTAAAATTGAGTTATAATGTGAATACTGGACCTGATCCTGCAGCACTCCCTCCTCTCCTGTAGGCTTGAGTAGGAGTTAAATTTGCTCAGCACTTCAGTAGAAAGTATGAACCAAGATTGGGGGGGTTTTTAAACCAATTTGATGCAGTTATGTGCATACAACATAGATGAAAGAATTATGCTCAATTGAGCTGTAACTCCTAGAAATACATTTGTTCACCCGAGTGAGAGAGAACTCCCTCTACAGTAGACTACCAGCAAAGCTTACTGAGACTGGAGTAAGGTTGGGATTTAAGGTTAGAGAAGTGCAGAAATGGAACAGCATACAACCTATTCTCTTTACTCTAAATCCTTTAATAGCATGTATAAGTGAACATGCGTCTGAAATCAGTGTCATCTAGATTGAAGTAGGGAACACATTTGATCATTGGTAAATGTCCAGAACAAGGGATGGGGGGATTGTTCAGTGTGGTTATCTAAAGATTTAGGCAGTTTCCAGTCATGTGACTTGGCAGTGGCAGTTCTGATGGGAATCTGATGTTTTCAAGATGTTGCCATTGTTATAAAGCCATCACTTACCTACGTGTTCTGATTTTACTTTCCAAATGGTTCTATTTCATATATTTGCTGTGTCTTTTTGTTAGCAATACTGAAAGGTCTTCATTCTTGGAAACTGTTAAACAAAGTTGCTATTACTTGCTGTGCCAAATACTTAAACAGTTTTGAATGGCTATTTTTAATGTCTAATTATAAACAAAGTGGGTATTTCATAGGCTAGGTATCAGAAGCAATACTGAAACACATGAATTCACAATCATTTTGGTTTGGTTATTTCTAGTGCTTCCTTCATTTAAATCAAGTAGAAAACATTAATTCTCCTGGTATCAGTCTAGGTTAGAATACTCCACTCCCCCCTCCCCACCTTCCAAAGTTTTGTAGGTTTAATAATTCCCCATCTTGTCACAATATGTACTTTACTGACTTGAAAGAAAGAAAGCAAAATTAAGTCTTAGGTAATTATTGTAATTATAGGATCAGATCGACACAGGGTTCAAACTGTATGGTATCTCAGAATTCTAAAGTCTCTCTTGGATTTTTCCTTTTATCTTTAAATTTCCTTGCCCTGCATTAGTGGGAGTCTCTCCTTCTTGATAGTACTTTATATCACTGAATATCTGAAGCTGTCTTTAATAAACAGAGACCTTGCATACATAGATTTTTCACAATTACAGCCATCTGCTTAGCTGCACCTGTGCAACCTCTTGAGTATACCATAACACAGTTTGCACTGGTAGAGTTTACTCCAATTAAGGTAGAGTCCACCAGTGCAAATCATGGCTTTTCTCATCAATACCTGGGATTGCACTGGTACAATTATACTGAAATTAAAGTTAATGGAGCTTCCAGATGAAAAGCTCTCTCATTGTTAGACCTTGATCCTGCAAATGCATACATACACTTCAGTTAGATGTTTAGTCCCACTGGCAGCTCAGATGCATCCATGTTTGCAAGGCTGGGCTCTTACTTTGTAATTTAAAATAAACTATTTGAATCTGTTTTTTGAAAATTGTGGCCTTAAATTTCAAGATGGAGAGGTGTTTTGATTTCTATCTGTATTCCTACCCTGAGCCGTTTGAAAGTAATGGCTCTGGTAGAATCCAAAAGGCCCTTTGCAATTATAGCAAGCACTATAATACTCCACATCCATGAAGTTTGCAGGTTCAGGGCCTTATGCTGTAAAGAGGAGCTAGTCCACAAGTGAAAAATATTACTGGAGAATACAGGTAATCATTGGAGCCAGTAAAAGATGTGTGTTGTGTGATCAGGGGGTTATTATTCAATGATGATCCGAACAACAACTATTTGTGGATTAAATGCTCCCACTTAATTTGGTGTCATTGCACTTTGTGATACCGTTATTGAATAGGCAATACATTTTACCTTTTCAGTATAGACCTCTATATTTACCTCTTCTGTTTTAATGGAACTGTAATTTTAATCATGATTATTACCTTAAATTATAATTTAAATTCATGCTTAAATATACATTTATCAGAATGGTTGTGTGATGAAAACAGAAATTAGCTTTGCATTAACCAAAAAAGGAAAGATTTTTTTCGCTGCTTCTTAGTATATTCTCACAGCCAAAGACTTAGCATGACCTACTTTACAACAATAACAGAGAAATCAAGCCCATGTCTTTTTTTCTTTTTTCTTTTTCTTTTTTTTTTTTTGTTAAAGTGTCTGAAATGGCCATGAAAGCTACCTACTCATAGATGTGTAAGTATCTTTAAAAATAGCAATTGTATGTGAAACTTCAGGCAGTTTTTTTTTTCCCATTTATTTAGATAATTAGCACCATGGAGCCTCAGGTGTCGAATGGCCCTACAACCAATACGACCAATGGACCCTCCAGCAACAGTAGAAACTGTCCTTCCCCCATGCAGACAGGGGCTGCCACAGATGACAGCAAAACGAACCTCATAGTCAACTATTTACCCCAGAATATGACACAGGAGGAATTCAGGAGTCTCTTTGGGAGCATTGGTGAAATAGAATCCTGCAAACTTGTGAGAGACAAAATTACAGGTATGCTCTTAAATATTTTTGACATTGGCATAGATATGCACTTCTACTTTACATAATCCTTTGGGCAACACAGCTTTGGTGTTTTTAAAATATTCATAGATTTGTTGAGTTGTGCCTAAGTGCATATGGTGAACACCACAAAAATTACCTTCACTGCGTATTGCCAATACCCCAGTTATCGTCCTGCAGGTGGTAAACCTTCAGTCTTCAGTGGTGTCTACTGTATATACATACAAATTTCAGGAGAAGCCAGTTTGTTCCAAGTCACATAAAGAGCTAGAAAAAGAATAACTAGGATTTCTGAAAAATTCATAATGTATTTATAAAAACATAATTGGGTGGTACCTTTCGTACATGTTCACAGCTCATTTGATGTCATTTCCTTCCCCAGTCCTCCTTCATTTTTATTTATTTTTCCCTAACTTTAAAAAAGTCTAAATCTTGTGTTTTTCGAGTATTGGGTCTTGTTTATAGCTTTGTTCTCAGATATTCTTACCTGTCTTAGCCCTTTTTCTCATGGAGGAAAATCTGTTGATAGGATTATCTGCAGAAGTTTCAGAAATAAACCCCTCATTATAATCTAGATTTGTATCAGAGAAGAAATGTGCGTGTCCACCCATAGGGGAGGCATGAACAGGTGAGGAACTACTTGCTCTGTTCTCCATCTTTGCTGCAGAACTGCAGCCATTGTCATATACTGGAACACATCCTATATTTAAAAAGGCAGTGGGATGATCCATCAGCTTTTATGGCTGCTTGTGAAGGCTATGTGGCCTTATTACTCCCACTCTGAAGGAGGAGTGGCTGAAATTTCTGCAGCTGTTTGATGCATCACCTATATCATAGTTCATGATGCAGCATACATATGTGGAGATTGCAGTCACCGCCAGACTCTGTACTGTACTGGAACATCCTGTTCTCTCGTGTCCTGCTCGTAGCAGGGTACTGGTTACACAAGGATCTGTGTGAGTGATATTCAGCCATTTACAAGTTTCTGAACTCCATTTCTGCTGTGTTGCATACTGCAGCCACACACAAGCCACTCCACACCTATGTGTGTTCAAAGTAAACCAGCACAGAATCTGCCCCGAAGAAACTACAGATGTTCTTATCATGTTTTCTTAACTATAGCAAAGGGGTTGACAGTCTTGGAAAAGGAAGCGTTCCCAAAAGACCTGTGTTTTTTTTCCCCATAGAACATACACATAGAGGGCTGTGGGTAGAAAGTGGGATGTGAAACCAGAGTATTCATTTTGAGAAGAGAGAGTTATCTTGAGAATGAGGATATAAACAAACTCTGTCGCTCTAGCACTCATGTAGCTTTTCCCCTGACAGTATTACAATGATCCACGTAGTGCTTTTAAATGTGAAATGATTCCTTTTATTTCCTTTTTGCCATATAACAAAGTTCAAATATAACACTGAGGCACATCATAGATAGTAGCCTTAGAGCAAATCACGTTCTCAAAAATGTAGTTAATCAGAGCTCCCTTTTGCACATTGGTCGTTACGTATCTACCTTGGTATGTCCTGACTCGGAGACAGCTTCAGGATTGCGAGGAAGAGGATTTTTAAAAGGGCAGGGAGTTGCCTTTGTTTTTGCTTTATTTAGATTGTGGAATGTTCCGAGTGTTTTTCTTAAGAGCAGAGCTGTATGTGTAGTACAGCAATCCAACGCTGTGGTAGAATATATTTCCCTGGATATTTGCTAGCATAACTGTCAGTTAGTTACAAAACCATTGTGTTTTTTCTTTCCAGTCTAAGGAACTAATATTACAGGTAACTTCAAGTGTGTTAGATGTGAGTAGACAAACAAGTGAAACTTTTAAATCAAGTGCCACTAGAGTCTTGTGAATCCAGTCTGGATTTTGATAATGCTACCAGTGCAGAATTTGCTACCAACATATTTTTAGCTTTCTAGACATCTCAAAATTAGTGATGTTTTTCCCTAAATGTAATCCTGAGTTTAGATGGGTAGAAAAATGCCATCTGTTGTTTCTTTGGTGGGATGAGAACCCTGGATGTTTTCTTAGTCTTTGCTTACTTTCCTGTGTGTATTGTTTCCTCTTGGAGTCTGTCTCAATAGTAGATGCTGTAAGAAAGTGTGTGTCCTAGCATTGGATATGTTTCTGAGTGGTTGTCCCCGTAGAAATTTTCTTTCAATACAAATTGGATTATTCTTTGTGAAAGGATTTATGGGCAACCAGTTTTCCAAAAATTAGATTGGAGTAAAATTTTTAAAAGCACCTACGTGATTTACATCCCATTCTCCAGACCAATTTATGTACTTAGGTGCCAAAGCCTCATGGAATTCAATAGGCTTCTAAGCGGGGAAAGTGGCACTTAGGATCCTAAATAACTTAGGCACCTATGAAATTTTTACACCAGATAATTTCTCTCCATTCCAGAGTCCCAGTGGTTTGAAGTTTGGGGAATGGTCTTGGTTCTTTGGAACTCAATTTTTCTCAGAATTACCTTGTTCACTTTGATTATGCTGATAGAAGAAACTATCAGGGTTTTTCTGAGTTTTTATTTTCCCTTCTTCTTGAATTCACTATTCAATGGAAACAATTTCCACCATGTCACAACCTGGTTCCCCTACATCAGAAAGTCCTCGGAGCAAATAGAATAGTGGGGAATGTGACATGCAGTTTTAGCTACTGGTCTTCTCTCCCTGTGTCCAACGAGAAGACTGGAAGACCAGTCCACTCTTTCCCTCCACCTACTTCAGTCATATTTTTCCAGGCCCCTTAACCTTGAAGCCTGGGGAGTACCAGGAATTAGAATGTTAAATAAATGCAAAAACAAGACTCCTCAGTCTATGTCTAAACCAGGGGTAGGCAACCAAAGGCCTGATTTTCAGTAGCACTCACACTGCACAGGTCCTGGCCACCGGTCTGGGGCGCCCTGCATTTTAATTTAATTTTAAATGAAGCTTCTTAATCATTTTAAATACCTGATTTACTTTACATACAACAATAATTTAGTTCTATTTTATAAACTTGTAGAAAGAGACCTTCTAAAAATGTTAAAATGTATTACTGGCACACAAAGCCTTAAATTAGAGTGAATAAATGAAGACTCGGCACACCGTTTCTGAAAGGTTGCCGACCCCTGATCTAAACTATGGGTGTTGGCCTCTGGTCATGGTACACAGCACTAGACAAGACGTGTGGCCCCCCTAAGAGGCTTGCCAACACACACAGTTGTCATTTTCATCATGATGAGCATAAACAAATAAAAAGACAAGACGAGACTCATACTACAGATCCAGTTAACAGGTTTGATCAACCCATACCCTATGTATTCGGTAGTGAAATACAAGTGAATAAAAATCAAGGCTGAAATTTCTTCCAAGTTTGTTCTGTGCGTGTTATCTGTAGGAGTGAGAGCTTGTCAGAATGTCTGCCTTTTCGATGATTATCTGCTTTATTTTATTATTAACATCAGGCAGCATAATTTTTTGAAGATGTACTTCAGAATAAAATTAACTATAGTGCACAGTAAATTCTATTGACATGCTTGTGGACTTAAGCAAAGCTCTGAAACAGTTCATGTTCAATCTGCTTGTGGATTTTTGCATATTTTTATTCAGAAAAATCCATCTTTTGTGGTAGATAGTCCTTTGTTTTGTCAGTGAATAAATAACAAAAATATATACAAGGTGTACTATAGAAAGTAGGGACTGATAAGTGAGTCATTTTAACAAAAATCTGGCACAGTTTTTGTGAAGAATATGGACCTCTTTCATATACAATAAATTGCTTTCTCCTTGCCGGTAAAATAAAATTGAGCTTAACCATAAAGTAAATCCAAATTTCGAATTAAAGTTGTGGTTAAGGGATTTTTAAATTAATGATTTCAGAAAAATAAAAAGGTTTTATTTCAAATGTGATCTAAAATTGTTAGACTAGCAAAATTGTATTGGAAAATCTCAAATAGGAGGGTGAATATTTAAGTGGTTTAAATGATCTAGTGTTCCCCATCTTGTTAAGGAAATGCACAGGCTTTAGTAAGATAATATTTAGACTCTCCAGATATTTTTTACAAGGAGTTCAGAGCTAAACAAAGTCTGTTAAACATACAAGATCCCCTTGAGAGAATTTATAGTCAGGACTGTTACACCATTATTTTAATAGTAATTTAAATTACTGTATATTAACAACAACAACAATAATAATAATAATAATCTGTTCACAGTCTTCGTAGAGATCTTCTGGAGCTCTTGTAAGATTTTTAAGAAAACTAATTCATGATGTTACCACTTGCTTAGGAAAGACACATGTTTAAACAAGCATACGCCTTTATTACTGAAAAAAAATGCTAATTTGGTAGTACAGTGAACTCAATTGAACAGGAATGACAGGTTCCAAGACAGCCTTTAATTTGGTATTCAAAACCAAAATTGTGAACTTCAGTTTTGTTTGGTAGCTTTTATGAACAGGCAGGATATACAGTAGCTTTTTAAAAAGATGCTAATGATTTGAAAGTGGAGATATAACATAGGCATACATTTTAATTATGGGGGAGAGGTTCAACTGAAAAATGTATTTTAGTTGCAGAGAATGTAAGGAAATGAGACAGGGAAAAACAAAAAGACCAAAGATTTTTGCCATCATTTGGCAGGGAGTTTTAATAAAAGCAGAACTTGTGGTTATAAAGTGTGCTTATTAAATTCTTCATTTGCACTACCTAATTAATTCTAGCATTTTAAATTAACAGTGAAACTGGTCCCTGCTGTACCATTTCATAGCTACAGCATATTTCGTCCAACAATCCAGTTGTTCAGGTTTAATTAGCTGCTCTCCAAAAATAAAAAAGAAGGGACTTGAGTGAGGAAACTAAATAGCACAAACATTTTGGAACAGCAGTATATGAAATAGATGGTCAACTCAGACAGGAACACAAGCAAGTTTTAGACCATTCAGATTTGTGTAGGCAATACTATTGCTGTTATAAATAGAACAGTGTGCAGAGTGGCAAACAACTCATTTAATAAATTGTATAGCTTTTCAGAAGGCTAGCGTACGTGAGACGGTCCATGGAAAACAAGGGCATATTATGGAATACCAACAAAAATAACTAGAATCATCAAAGACCTATATGATGCTGAATGTACTGTCAGAGATAACACCAGTAACACCGTGTTACAATGATTTGCAGTAACAACTGGGATAAGGCAAGGGTGTATTATGTCCCCACTGTTGTTTGCACTGGTCATTGACTGCATCATGAGGAAAATAACCACAAAAGGCAACAAAAGAATGTTATAGAGAAATTGGATTACCTTGTTTTTGCTGATGACATTATTCTGCTCAGTTCAACACATTGCTTAATGGAAGAAAAGACCTAGCTTTGGACAGGCATAGCAAAACAAATTAGTTTGTTCATCAACAAGGGAAGGACAAACTATATGGCTATCAATGTTCCAAAAGCAACTATCAGGATAGATGGAGAAACACTGGAAGTAGTAAGTCCCTGTGCGCATCTAGGGACCACAATGTGCTATGAGAGTGACACCATGCTAGATCATAAGCAACAGATATCAAAAGCAGCACACAACTTTCGTAAACTTGAACAGATTTGGAAAAATACATTGATTTGCACTGATACAAAAGTACAAATATTGAACGAAGGCATCGTGACTGTCCTCCTTTGTTGAGCAGACTCATGGAAATATACAACAGCAGTTGATAAAATCAACTCATTCCAAAGTGAATGCCACCAGAAGATTTTCCATCTATTGGAAACCATTTATTGCAACATCAGATAATCTACGTGGAGCACACCAATTTAAACCATCAAACGCAGAAAAAAGACTATGATAAACATATTTAGGACGCAGTAGAAGATTGCCATCATTGTGACTTCCATGGAAAGAGAAAATGGACACCAAGTGGAAAGAGAAAATAAGTGTGACCTACAGAAACTTTTATGTAATACAGTAGAGAAAGAAGCTAAATCTGTCAACATGACACTCAGAAGCCTGTATCAAACGAGCACCAGACCAAAATAAATGATGGAAACTGGTGGATGCCACATGCATGCACATTAGGGTGTGGGAAGATAAAGAGAAGGGAAGAGAGAGAGACAAGTATATGAAAGGAGATGGCCTTTCGGGGAAAGGTACTGCTTTAGATGACTTTGGAATTCAGTGCTTAAAAATTAAGCTAAATAACATCAAATTGTAGGTTCATATTTTTATTTGATCTGTCTCCAAATCAAGTCAGTGGCAAAGCTCTCGTTGGCTTAAATGGACAGGAACAGGCCCTGAATTTGAAAGGGGATTTTGAAAAGACAGCATTAACCAGTATAGGTCCAGTTACTAACATTGTTTGAAGAAAAGTCCAGTCTATGTAGCATCCCTAAGAAGAATCTTATTTGAGGCAACTCAAATTGGTTATTACTGGTGATTCAAATAATGCTTGTTGTTTAAAAGGGAAAAAACCCAAAGTATCTGTTTAGAATCTTCTATACATGTACAATGGGCCTCCAGTCCCACCCACCCCCGCGCAATGCCAAATCTGAAGCTGAATTTTGGGCCAAAGCAGTTTCTTTTTTTTTTTTCTTTCTTTGTTTTATAAACCATATTTCTGGTGTTTTTAGATTTATTTGGTGTTAATCTGTAGGGAAATTTCAAAAGTGATTTTCAAGGTGTAGGTTTTGTTTTGCTAAAATCTCAATGATCCAGACACATAACAGAGTAGAATACTAGGGAGTTACAGGATTAATATATTGAGAGATACCTATCTCATAGAACTGGAAAGACCTTGAAGGTCATCAAGTCCAGTCCCTTGCCTACACTAGCAGGACCAAGTGCTATCCCCTGACAAATTTTTTGCCCCAGATCCCTAAATGGCCCCCTCAAGGATTTAACTCACAACCCTGGGTTTATAGCAGGCCAATGCTCAAACCACTGAGCTATCCCTCCCCTCCATGTGTGTAAAGCATGCAGCATATGCTGCAAGTTTGAATAGTCCTGGTTTATATCTTGAAATCAGATGTCCAGTCAGGAATAATCCAGTGAGGGAAGTTCATCCCCACCCCACTCCACCACCAATTTTTTTAAATTTGTACCCAGCTCTGTGAATGAAGCATAAAGGTTGCCATATGACATTTGCAGAAGTAACAGAGTCCTGTGGCACCCCTCTGATATGACATTTGATGTCAGATTATTAATATGCTCCAGAGGTAGAGACTGGGATCTGTCTAGTGTTGCTGTAAGATTTCATTTCAGGAAGTGTCTCAACCAGTAACCTCTTGATGGTTCAAGTGAAAAGAATGAATGTGCCAGTCAATGAGTGAAAGCACTGAAGTAGAAGTTCTACTCTGCATATGGTTAGAGTCAGGTTATTGGGTATACCGTGTACTATCCTAGCTGGAAATTATGGGCCTTAAAATCTCCTCTCTTCTTGTCTCACCTTCCACAACATGAAAGGGAAGAAAGAAGCAAAAGGCTCTGATCAAATTGCCCCAAAGTTATCTACATGAGGAAATTGGAAGCAATTTCCAAATGTGTATGTAAGCAATTTTCAGTTGTGCATTGTGTGTACTGTGTCATTTGTAGGGTGCAGGAGTAAGCCTTGTTACAAGCAATGCTGCTGCCTTCCCGGTCTTTCTCATAAGCACTAAAACAATAAGTAACCTGATAATAAAGCATGCATTAGAAAGCCTTTAAAGCCAGGGGAAGAGGAGGCTGGTGCTTTCATGGACAAGCAGGTGTGGCTATTTTTTTTCCTGGCTGTCTGTTTTGCTAGTGACTCACCAGCACACACAAGAAGAACATAGTGTGTGGTTCAAGTTGCAGATCTAGATTTTATTTAATGACTATTAGTTTTGGATGCTTTAGATTTTTGATGTGCAGTTTAATGCCCGCTAAAGGCATTAATATTTTAATAAGGCCTGGTTTTTATAGAGGGGGTGTTTGACACTTTCCAAAATTTGGGCCCCTTCAGTGTTTTTTTGTTTTTTTTTCAGAATAACTAATCACTTCTGAAAGCCCTAGCTGGGGCCTTCATCAGGAGTCCTGATGCCACAAGAACAGAAGTCTTTAGCTGGCATTAAATTGCAACAGAGAGCCTGGGAAATAGAAAGGAGGAAAACTAGATATAGAAGTGTTACATAATAGTGATTCTTTTGCAGGGGAGAAGTTTCTGAGTTATAACAAGCAGGTGATAATAAGGAGACTCCACTAGGTCATTTCCTAGTAAGCGTTCTTCTTCCAGTTTCACCCTGCCCACCTGCAGCTGGGGATGTTCAAACTTTAACTTAATTGGAGAGTTTGGCAAATGGTGCAGTAGGTCAGCAAGTAGTCACTATGTGTATCTTGACAACAGAGGAAATTTTGAAGTTAAAAAACAACACAATCACACCCCAAAATGTAAAGCTGTAAAGTGGTACCAAAATTAGTTCTTAAAAGATCTTTCCTGCCGTAACTTTAGGTAATAGAGTGCATGCAGATGGGAAACAATACCATGGTGAAGCCTGTACCTGGAATAATATTGCTAAAAAGAGGTAATGGGAACTTTTTATTAATGGAAAATTCAGTATTTTTGTACTGAAGCCTTTATTTTTGTGGTGAAAGCACTTGGTGAAGTTATTTAGACATATTTATATAGAATGGTAAAAAAATAGGCTGCTTTATCATGGAAAAAGGTATTTCTCTTTATTCATGGGGAAAGAGATTGTACAGTTATTGATATCTGAATCTGGTGTGTTTCCTCCTGCTCCTGTTTATTTGGAGTCTGATTCCAGGAGCTGCAGGTGAAATACTTTACTCCTGGAGGAATTCTGTGCTATTGCACAATATAGAATTTGTGTAGAATTAATGTTCTGCGCAGAATTAATTTTTTCCCTGTGGAATTGGTGGTGCAGAGCCTGGCTCCCTCGCTCAAAGTGCACCTGCAGTTCCTGGGTTTGCCTGCCTTGCTCGGTTATATGATGTAGCCAGATCTACTCCTTGTGCAGCAGCTACTGGAACTGGCAAGCTACGTCCTGTGGGGAGAGGCAAGAGCAACAGCTGTGAGCTGCAGGGAGGGGCCGCTGCTTTCTGGGAGGGGAGACTTGGGGAGGGCATGACATGAACTGTTTTGGAGGCAGATGAACTTTTAAACTGTGATTCCTCCGTTTTCCCCCAATCATCAGGTACCAGCGGTCTCTGCCCACTGTGACAGTAATAAAGCTTCGCAGAGCAATGCCTGTGTCTGGGCTCTGCAAGAGAGAGGTTGCAGGTGTCTGAGCTCTGGGAGCCCTATGCAGCCCCCTTGAGCACCCCTCAAATACCTCCTCCCAGTGCCTAGTACACACTAATACACAATCCCTAGTACTCCCCCAAGTTACACTTTCCCTTCTCCCAGCCGTGTCCTCTGTTTGGGAACTTGAAATACAGTAACCCAACAGGAGCAGTGTGAAAACACAAGAATTGACTAGAAGATGGGAGAGGCAGACATTTCGCCCAAGATATGCCAGCTGGCATGTGTGACACACCCAGACTGAGATGCCTGACAAAAGCATAACAGAAAAAGGAACTGGGTTGTCGTAAGTGTTTCCTTAAATCTATTCCTGGGGGAATCTTTTTTCGTTGTCAATATTGTTCGACATATTTGCTGACGGGTCTTCTGAAATAAATTAATAAAATAATTGAAACCAGCATGTTTAATGTTGTTTTGACAAATAAAATACGCAGAATTTTTAATTTTGTGGCACAGAATTCTCCCAGGAGTGGCTAAAAAGTATTGGCTAAAAAGTATACAAGCACAGAGCTTCTAATCTTGGGTCTTTTATTTAAATTTTCTCTAGAACACTTTGAAAAAAGACTGTCTCAAATATTTAATCCTGGAAGAAAAAAGATACATAAACTAAATGCGGATAATTCAGTACTGTGCTTCACAATCAGTTATATTTATCTGATCCTAAATGACTGAAATCCTAATTTGCATATAAACTATTTTTAAGACTTTGTGTAGTAAAAAACAGTGGTTAAATTTTAAAAAAAATTCTTCCCTTTTGGGATTAACAGTTCCAGCAATATATGACCTTTTTAAGTACATTAGGTAGATGGGATTATATTACATAGGGATTACATTAGATAAGATTTTTAAAATCATTTAGAAAGTATATAAATTCTCATGCTTCATGGCATAAGCTAGCTACTGACAGGATTTAGGAAGGAAATTCCATTTTCATCCATTATTGGTGGGTGGATTGGTTGGGGTTTTTTTTTTTCCCCTCCACTTTTTTCTGAAGCATCTGATTCTGGCCACTATTTAGAGACAGATACTGGATTGGATAGACCATTAATCTGATTCAGTATAACAATGGCTATATTCCAATGCACCTCAGTATAAGTCACAAAATTGCTAAAACCCAGTGGGCTTTCAACTTTGTGCCACCACCATGGGAAGTGATTATATAATTAGCTAACCATCCTAGAGTGATGGTTTGGTTGGGGTTTTTGTTTTTTAAAGGTCAGATTTAGTTCCTCCCAAATAGGCCAGATTGCAGTTCCATTGAAAAATGTACCATTTAATTTTTCTGTATGTGGCTTTGTAGAAAACACAGGACTATGGGTTCATTAATATTTGTTGAAATAGAAGAACTTCATTATTGTGGAGACCAGAGTGACTACTCTGCCAGAGACTGTTTATCCGGAAACGAATCCTGAGTTAAGTGAATTAGCTCAATTTTGATGAGGTGATTGGTAGGTTAGTCTTGTCACTATGGCTTTTTCTCTAAATGTTAGTTTTATGTTTGTGTCAGCAGTTGAAATGCAGTGAATGAAACAGTGATCAAAAAGACTGCATGCAAACTTCAGCTAAAACTCACATGTGCCCAGAAGGACAAAATGCTAGGTTTGAAATATAAAATATTATCTGTTAGGACTTTAAAAAGGAAAATTATTACAGTGGATCAGATGAAGTACAGAACATGGTCTAATTTTTATTCTGAATCATCTTGGTTCTGGGAGTAATTCCTGAGTCAGAAATGCTGTAGTAGTATGTCAAAATATTAAAATGTTACAAAATGTATTTAACATTAATAGTGGAGATACAATTTGGATTCTCCATTATATCTAAAAACAGCATTATTTTTAAACCTTTAAATATGTGATACTGAATGATACTGGCAACCTTCTTTCAGATATGTTGTTCTTAATTTGGTGCCCTATTTATTTCCTTTTTATATCTGTATTTCCCCAAGTGCATTGTGTCCTTGAGCGTAGATAAACCTTGTCTCACTGCTGCAAATCCAAGAAAATCTCCAAATATCGATTATCTAAATAAATGCTTGTGTTAAGTATCTGAAGTGTATTCATTAGCTTTGAGGGGGGGAAATAGCAATCAGCATCATAGTGCTGAATTTCCAAAATGTGTTTGTTATGGCTTGATGTCTCTTTTGAATGCAGAGGAAAAACGGTCACATTTGCATCAGTCATTTTCTTTATCGCCTCACTGCAGTAGTCTTATGCATATTCTACACAAGCGAACAAAAGAATTTTGATTTGTTGACTACAGGAAAAAAGCTATGGCTTTAAATTTGAAAAGGGATGTTGGGGCAGGTGGAGGGGAAATAGGAAAGCCTGACACTTGTGCAGTGAAAGACCTTCCTAATTAACTTTGTCAGGCTCAAACTGAGATTGTTTTGAAGTGTTTTAAATACCTATAATGCTTGTGTACCTTATTCTTTACATAATAACTGTTTGTTTTGAGTAAATAACCCCACCTGCCCATCATCTCTAATTAGGAAGGATTGGCAATAATAGTGTAGGTCAACAACTAAATACAGACCTGTGCCTCTGAAATCATGCTTCCCAGGTCTAATGTTACTTTTAAGGAGTTTTCCATTGTATCTACTGAATGAAATAAATCTGTGTCTTATGGATCTCTTTTCTATCCTACAAATAGGACATGCAGAATTATATGGCTCCACCTATCAGGAAACAAAAGGGCAAAGAATCTATCATGACCATGGTCTGCCATCTTCTTTCCTGTATTTTTTTTCCTTTGCATGTCATTCCATGCCTAATTTTTTCCTTTCCCTAATCCTGCTAGGCCCAGAGCAGAGGATAGAAGATAAGATAAGAATAGAGAGAGGGAAAGGACCAGAAAAGATTCCCAGAAAAGCAGTAGAGCTGCAGTATCTCTTAAGTCCCCTGCTTCCAGATGAGATGGGTCCATGGGAGAGGGGCAACAATAGACAACGCACTAAGAAATCTGCCACCTTTCAAGGCTCCAAGGCTACATTGCCCAGCATTCATCCTCCACTTGCTGCAGTAGGGGCACTGTCTGTGATGCTAGAGACCACCTATCCTCCATCTGTCACAACAACTGGCTCAGCTTAAGTGCACCTCTGCCTCTGTCCCTGGTGCTTATCCCAAGCAGCTTGCACAACCAGCGGTACAAAACCAGCATGACTGATACTGAAATGCTCCCACTTCCCACACAGCTTTCCTTCCTGCCAACACCACAGCCGTCTCTCCTCCACACGTCTCCCTGAAGTGCTGACACACTTTCTCTGCAGCCAGAGGGAGCCCTACCAGACTTCCTTCCGTCTGGGCTTCTGGGAGTTACTAGCTTGAGGAGACTGTCAGGGAGCTGGGATCCATTGCCTGTGGTAGTATATATCCCCAAGTCTCCTCTCTGTGCCCCATGGATTTCTTGGCAGCCCCCTTGCCTGCAAATAGCCTGACTCTTCAGAATGGGCCCCCTGATGTCCCCATCTCTCAAATTTTCTCCTCTTCAAGGATGACAGCATTATTTTGTTTGAGCCTGACCAGATCTAGCCAGCCCTACAGAGAGAGGCCACATTCAGCACTTCAACAAGGTTCCTCTCAGGATGCCTGCGCAAGAGACAGTTCCACTGTCACTGCACTGACGTCCTTCCCGATCCAAATGCTTTCTTCCAACCCTTTGGCACTGGGAATGTCAGAAACCTAAGCCCCATGCTGTGAAACTCTGGACAAGGGGAGCATTTGTGTGCTCTCTCACGGTTAGATTTCAAGCCTGTGAAGAGGAGGAACTTCTGCCCTGTCTCTTGCCTCCATTTCCTAAACCTGCACATCTCTAATCTCCTGGGTCCATTTTCTTCACTCTCTAGAAGGGTGACTTCCTTTGCTCAATTGAATTTTGTCATGCCTACCTTCGATGATTCCAATCACCCAGTGCACTGATGCATTCTCTGCTTCACCCTCTGTGATCACCACCTGAAGATCTTAGTGGGTCTGATGGAAGCACTTGCAACCCTCTCTCAATGACATCCTGATTCAGGTGCTCTGGGCTCCCCTAGTAGCCAGGGTACTGCGATACCTGGCATCCCATGGTTTCATAATCATTCAGGACAAGTCCCATATGCTTCTCTCTCAGATCCTTCTGTGCTTTTAAATAAGCTTGGATTCCAGTATGGCCGCAGCCCTCCCCTCCGAACAGGCTTCAGTCTCTGTTGGATTCTGTCTCAAGTCCTGGCTCCCTTCTTCGTGCCAGACAGAGACAATTCTTCATCTTTTATGCTATTTCGCAGCCATTATGGATGTGATTCTCTGAATCTCTCTCCTCCTTAAGCCCCAATGTGCCTCCCTTTTGCCCAGATACCATCGCATGTGTTACCTGTGTGGATCTCTCTCTCGCACCAACACCCTGTCCCCACTTTACCTAGTGCTACCACTTAGCCCCATCATAATGGGTCTCTCTTTACTTCCCCACCATTTCCCATTTTCTCTAGCCACAGATGCCAGTCTCTTGGGATCCGTTTCAGCCCAGGAGACTTTATCGTCACAGGATCAGAGAGAGCGAGCGTTATTGTATTCACATTTCAGACCATTTCCTTAGTCAGACATGGGTATCCCTGCTTCTTGACAAGTGAATCCTGGTCTGAGCAAGTACTGAACAGATTTCCCCTTTAGTGGGATCAGTCAGAAATTTATTTATTTATTTTTTTTGTTAATGCTCTGGGTCTCCCATTTGACCCCCTGGAAGTCCCTTCTAAGCTACTTTCTCCTCAGGTGGCTGTTTCAGCCATGAAACGGCCACCAGATGGTGGAGAGAATTGAGCTCTTTCATTATTACAGGCATTCACACATGTGTGGTCACAAGAGTTTGGAAAAGTTTGCCAGTTTGTCTCTTTTGAGGCTGCAATGAAAATGGATGGCTGAAGAGCTGCATCCTACTGTCCTACAAGCAAGCCGAGCACCAGCACCCAGCTGGTCAGTTGTCATCCTGATGGAGAGGTCACAGTTTCCTACGTTGAGAGAGCTGGTGCACCTACTTCCCAGGCATAGAAAGTGTCTATGTGCTCTCCACATATGTATAAAGTGCCATCAGCTGGAGCTGATCATATCCTGGAATTGTAAGCAAGGCAAGCCCTCCTCCTCAGGGTACTATTTGTTACATCTTTGGTTATCCTGACTGTCCCTAATGGCACAATGGTAGAAGAGGGACATATGCCAAGGGAAAATTATTCTTTTATTCATAGTCTTTATTTTCCAATCTAACGTCACCTGCTTCCTCACTTCTACTTATCCACGTGTCTCTCTTCCCATATTTCTACCCTTTTAAACTACTTTCTATCCCTGAATCCTCTCTTTCTAAAAAGAATTGGCAGACTGGAAGCTTTATATATGGGGCTTGCCTCACAGATTGTTTGCCTTTTTGCTTCCTGGGTAATTGGAAACATAATCGTGCGTAAGTACATTGCTGAATTGGGGCCAAAAGTAGGAAAATAGAACACAAATTAAACAGGATAAATTTAAGTTAACACTGTGAAAGGGAACATCTTTTTCAGCCAGGTGCTTTTATCTTGGGGTCTGCAGTGCTGGCCATTGGGTATGTCTTCAGTTGAATTCCCAAATGCGGTACCTGTAGCAAATGCGGTAGTAACCAGCAGGAAAACGCGTTACAGAAGAGCACAGTTGAAGGTAACAAGTCTGTCATTCCTAGTCTAAGGGGAATGAGATGGGAATTTTGTTGTTGCTGCTGTTATTAGGTAGAGTTTCTTCTTTGAAGAGGTTTTTAATAAACTTTGAATCCTGAGTGTTAAACAGAGGTAGAATTAATGAGAAGCGGTTGACTTTCCATTGAAATTATCCATAAATTTCAGTGATAGACCTAGTTAGTTTAGTACATATGGACAATGAGCTGGCAACATTTCCTGCTTTAGCATGTTTCCTTTTGTTCCATTACACAATATGTTAAAGCAGCGTTTCTCAAATGTGGGCACCAGGGGCTTTTCTTGTGGCCACAACCTCCTGGGCTGTTTTAGTTGGGGGGTAGGCAAAGTAGGGGCCCTCTCTGTTGCTCCTGGATGCACCACCTTGGTGTTGGTTACTTGGGCCGCCAGCAGTGGTTTGGCCCTGCACCCCCTGTGGAGACACCTGGGGCAAAATGTTGCGTGACCAGGCAGCCGGTGAGTTCCCCATCTTCCCAGGCGTGGTGGGGTTCAGGCTTTGAGCTTCAGCAGCCCTGAGGTGGCATGACAGTGGGGCAGCAGGCTCTGGCCTCAGGGCTTTGGGCTCCAGCCCCCCACCCACTCCCATTGCCCCTAGCCCCTGCTGTCTTCCCTGCCCCCCACCCCCACGCCCCTGGAGCTTAATTTGTTCCCATGCTTGACAGGGCTGAGTAAATCTGCTGTGAAAAGCATACTTGTATGCTTGTTAATACCACTTTTCACAACAGACTTACCAGCTAGCAATAAATAAAATTGCAGTGATTTAAACAGGCATATGTGCATATTTATATTTTTTTCCTAAAGCAAATTAAATATTTTAGGAAAAAGCGTGAGAGCAGCCACCAGCAATAGTTGGTGGCCGCACTCTGAGGCCATCAAAAAATTTCTCCTGAGAACCCTTGTGTTAAAGAGTATTATAAATACTTGCAGTACCACAGTAGTCCCTTTTCTTTCACAGTTCAGGGAGACTGAAAGAGTACTGCTGTTTTTAAAGCTTAGATAGGACACTGTATTTGTAAATTAAAGCTCATTGTAGTCTGCCCTTTTATGGATGGTGAGATTTTATAGATAAACTTATTTTGGAATATGCACATATGTTAAAGTCAGCATCACCTTTCAGTGTCTTGCCAGATTCTGTGTAAAGTAATCTACATAAATCTAGCTACTACAGATAAACCTTCTTAGATGTCAGTTTACAGCTTGTATTTATGTTTGGGTTGATCAGATTAAAATACTGCAGATACAGATTGTGTTGTTAATATTAAATTTTGTATTCCGGTCTATAATAAATGATTTTTCCTCTGTGCATTGGAAAAACTGGTTAATAGATCTCATAAGAGAGTTTAATTAGTGGGCCTGTTTGTGAAACAGAATAGGTATTCTGAGTCATTGCTCAGAATTACTCTGAAATTTCTCAATGTTAGATTGTTTTTCTTTTTCTCATTTCCGTTGCTTGACGCAGGATGTTTGGGTACAGGGAGCATTGCATAAATGTAGCTGATTTAATGACAAAAGCATTAGGTTTTTTAATTAGCAGTCAAACAGATTTTTAGACATGGCTACTAGAAAATGTTGTGTTATACTGTGTAGCAGTCCTGCCGTTGTAAAAGAATATTTTCTTTTTCCACTACTTCTTTGTGCTTCTGAATGCAAGTGTCACCGCCACCACCACAGCATAAAATACCTTCTGCTCTGAGTTGGCTACCTCTCTTCTTACCTGTTCTCCTTGCATGACAGAATGCATTCTTGGCCTTCCATCAAAAATACCTCCTCTGTAGACTAGGCAGAATGTTTTATCAGAGCAATGTTTCTGCTGAGCCCTGCCAGTACAATTCCTTAATCAGTCATTAGGGACCTCTGCAATGATTGAACTTATATCACTCACCTGATTTAGTTATCCCTATGCCTTTTTATTTTCTCTTTAATAAAATAGTGCACATACCTTTTAATCACTAGAATAGTTGGGTTTTTGACACTGGATAAAATTGACAAGAAAGCCTGAAGTGACTTTGGAGTTTGAAGTCTTATCAACATGGTGGTAATGGTTACCATTGTGGAGGGAGTGATTTCTGAAGAACATTAACATGTTGTGCATTGATCGGCCCATGTAGACACTGCAGATGCAACACTAAAGGTTCCCTAGTGTGCTTTAATGCAGTACTGTTTCAATAGCATTCCATTCAAAGCATGGTAGGGAATACGCAGTGTGCACCTGCAGAGTCCATGCAAACCACTTAATGAGGAACCTGTTAGTCCTTTTTAGAAATCGTATCCCCATAGTAAGCATTACCCCACCATGTAGACAAGCCTTAAGTCTCATTAGCAAATGGGATTCGGGCTCCCAAATACTTGAAATCCCTTCTTGTTATAGAAGACTTTGAAAATATTTACACTCTATATTGTGCAGTCCATGCATCTGTAAATTATATATACTAATCTTACTAGTTACTTGAGCAAGATATGAAAGTCCAGAGTCTGGCATCTGAGTGCTGCCTCCAGTTTTCACTCCATCTTGATTGGTGCAGTGATATGCTCACAACTGAGGATTCAGTTGTATTTCGCCTTAATAAGCTAAAGTTGTTTGATGAATTCCACATTCAGTGTTGAGCTTTGGGAATCCAGAGGAGGCAGTGTCACCGTGATGAAGCTTGCACCACTTCCCTTGGGATACTGTTCCATACCCTAACACTTATTGCTGTCAGGAAGTTTTTTCTCTTGAAATTTAGCCTATTATTTTTTTTCACCTTTCTTAATTTCATCCCGTTGCCTGTGGTTACACATACAGATATCTCACTACCTGATTCCTCTCCCTCCTTGATTTTACACACTTCAGATACTTGCAGGCTGTTATGCCTCCATTTAGTCATCGCTTAGCACATCTACAGCATATTTTAATACTTAAATATTTAGCTCTTTTTGTCTTGCCTCATAAGTCATTCTCAGGTCCCCTGGTCAGATCCATTGCTGTTTTCTGAAATCTGCCTCCAGTTTGTCAGTATTTTTTCCATGTCCAAAAATTAGTGCGCAATTCTAAGTCTAGCTGAGCCAAAGCTGTAGAGAGAGGGAGCTGTCACCTCCTTGCTCTATGATGTGATGTATTTGTTTATGCATCCCCCTTTTAGGTGGAGAGTAGGAGGGCTGTCTACTGCATATTGCAAACTCGTGTAATTTGATTTGTGCTTTGCCCCCATTATAGGTCTCTCTTAGTGTCATTGCTTCGCATTTTATCTTCTCGTGTGCATGTGAGAGGGGGAAGAGAGAGAGTGAGTATTTTTCCCCAATGTGTTAATTTTCATCTTTCCGTGCTGAATCTTATTTTATTTCTACCCGTGTTACTAATTTGTGTCCCTTTGTCTCTGACATTTCCTCTGTGTTGGATTCACTGCTGTGGACAGAAGAACTCATGGGGATTTCTGTCCCAGTTGTGCATTACTCCAGATCATTGGATTTTTGTGGACAGCTGTAGCACAAGTTTGTTCTTGGAAAAACTGTTCTTTCCAGAACACAAAATCCACCAGTCCACAGGATTCCATACTTCATACAGGGAGGCAGGGAAGAAATAAGGAAAAAAGAGAGGGGAGGGAGAGAGAACTAAATACAAAGTACAGGGGGAGGAGAAATCCATATATTTTTTTCAAGAAATGGACTCCAAATTCTCTCATACAGTTCTTCTGTAGCCCATATATAACCACCTCATATGAGGGTTTTTTTAGTGCATCATTGATTTTAATTATTGACTCAGATCATGGGAACAGTGTGTGTGGAGTGGGAGGGAGAGAGAGAAAATATAATCAAAATAAAACTTTTTAAAGTATTATGGGGAGCACAGATCTTAAATTGGGTGTATCCTGTTTTTGTCTGTGGTAATTTCTTTCACTTTCTAAAACATGTTTCAGGTATGCTAGTGATGCCAGTCTTCTGTTAAAGGGCCAGGTGTCTAGCGGGTTGCAGAAAATAGCTCTGTCAAATCTTGGTACAGTAGTTCTAACTCTAGATTGTGGAACATTTGTTATGAGAAGGAATTTAAAGGTTAAGACTTCCAAAATCTAATCTGTCAGTTGTGCCTGTTAATTTAACTACACTGAGCTAGATGTTCATTTACACTGCTCTGGCAGGGTAAAAGGGAAATTTCACATCCACTTGTAAAGTCCTTTTATCTGCCAGAGAGATGTTAGGATGCAGTAGTGTAAATCAAAATCAAACACACTGATCCCAGATTACAGGTGGTCAGAAAAAGGTGGGTTTTTTCCATTGAAAACGTCAATTTGACAGTGAAAAACTGAAAACCAAAATAGCTTAATTGAATTAACCCAACTTCATTCTCAAGCAGAGGAAGGTTGGCCCAATAGGCTGGGTGTTGGCCTGATACCTGGAAGATGTGGGTTCTGTTCCTTGACTTCAGGCAAGTCACAAAATCTCTTTGTCTCAGTTCTCCATCTGTGAAATGGGGATTGTCGTATTTCTTTACCTCACAAGCGTGTTTGTAAGAATTAATGCACCAAAAGTTGCATGGCACTAAGATAATGGGAGCCTATATATACCCTAGAAATTGATAGATTCCATCTCCAACCAATTTGGCTGCAAGTGCTTCCAACCGACTTGTCTCTTCTTTGAGCTCTGCATTCAGAATATTCCAAGTCTTAACTGATGCAGTAATCACACACAGTCACCTCCGTTCTTACAGCACAATACTTATTTCAGATGAAATATAAAATAGAAATCCCAAATACCTGAGGTCATTAAAAGACCATTGAACTCTTTGTGCAAAAGTAGGGATGTTGTAATTGGTGTCCTGGTCAAATTCCAACTGGAGTAATCTTCCCTGGCACTTCCATTTGGACGCTCTAGTCTTCATTTTGTCTTTTGAATGGTTGTGCTGCGTCATGGTCACTGTGCATTTCATTCTTGAAGTTGTTGTATTTCAGTTCACAAGCTGCAGAAGGTCCCTAAAAGTGGGGGGGGGGCCCACTGGCACCTGAACTGTGACCCTGCTTCCCACACTGCCTCTTCACCCCAAGACTCCGCCCACGCACCAGCCCTTTTCCCTGTGGACCTGCCCCCGCACAACCTCTTCCCACTGAAACTCCACCCCTTGTCACTTCTCTCCACTTCCCCCTCACAGCACCCCTGTTTCAGTTGTGTGCTCCCTAAACATACTGGGAGATTTTCCATAACTGGTCAGCAGTGAATGATTTTGAATGTCAGACCCATTTTCTATGTTGGTTTGCTTCATTTCATAGGTGTTCTGTGATAGTTCAGGATGAAAAGCCTTGTGCAGTATAAAGCTATGGCCTGAGTTTCAGAGGCACGGAGCATATTCAACTTCTGTTTGAATTCATTGTGCGCTGCCAGGACCCAACATCTCAGCAATTCAAGCCGCTAGAAGCTATTATCATACATTAAAACATTGTCAGAAATATGAAGGTGGACAAAGCAAATGTTGTTGTAATCTCCGTGCTGTAGTTGGTGAAAGCTGGGTTTTATAGCCTAGTGCAGTTCCAAATGGATGGTATTTTTCTCTTAGCTCTTCATCCAGGGCCACCATGTTCGAGGCCTAGTTATTCCCTGCAGTCTAGAGACTCTCAAACTCATGAGGTGGTTTGTACCTGGTGAGTCTTAAACATTTGTTGCACATAGGATATCTTTAGAGGTTTTGAACAAGTCTTTTTACTAACCATTCTTTCTTTTTCCATCTATTTTTGTACAGCTTCTTGTACCTCTCTCATCGTCATAATATCTGAGCACTTTTCAGCAGAGCATTAAATAATTGGATTAAAATATGTACCATGCAGGGACAGTTGGGACATGTGTAGTGTCTTTTGTCTGGTAGGAGTTTTGTTTTTAAACACACAGCAGTTTGTGCATGATATTAGAGAAGGGGTGCACCTTGCACTCGGAAGGAGAGGTGTTGAAGTTTGTGATGATCCTTGGTGGTTCTTATCAGAGTTTGTTTCATAGTTTGGGACCAGTCTTCCCACCTAGCTCTTTCTCCTGAAAAGATGAGCTTATATCAGATTCCCTTAGGCATTAGTAGAGTTTAGGTAGGTCTAGAAATTCACTTACTGTGAAATTTCCTATGGGAGTGTAGCCTTTGCCATTCTGATTGCAGGGCTTCAGTGCCTTTCGAGAGAGAAATTTTCTGAGGGATGCTATACTTTCTGAACAGTATTTTATGTCAGTGTGTTTGTGTTTTAAACACTGGTGCCTTACTGAAGCTTCCAGCTAGATGCAGTTTTAAACCATGTAACTTATGAGATTCATCTTAAGTTTGTTTTCCTGATTTTATTATGTTCTCAGATAATTAGTGACTTTTGGGGGCGAGGAGAGTGGGGAACAGCCTCCTTGTTTTGCCTGGGAGTCCCAGGTATCCCTAACTTATAAGACCCCCCAGTTTCTATCTTAAGACTTTTGTTACTGGCATCTCCATTTTAAGCAGCAATAAGCAGCACTCTCAAATTGTAGCTGTACCACATCCTGCAGAAGAAAGGGTTCAGCGTTTCTTTGAACATTGGAAGGGTCATTGCAACTTATTTAGCAACAGCTTGCTGTTCCCAGGGTTTAGAGCACTAGTGCATCTTGTAAGAAGCTGCATATTAAGACGGTCTAAAATACTTCAGCTTGGTGGCTCTGGCATTGTCTCTCTATAAACCAGAAGAGTTCTCTATTTCACAGAAGATTGGTTGGGATTTACCCTGCTTGGACCCAACCTACCTTCTGTAACATCTGAGATACATGAACACTTATATGTCACTTTCAGAATGGAGCATAGTTATTGCATCAGTAGTACTAGACTACTGCCTATGGCCTGTATTCTTCAGGAGATACCATTCTGTGCCCATCAAAAATACCTTTGTTTCTTTGTCAAGGACCAAACCATTTACGGATTCTCTCTCTCTCTCTCCCCCTTTTTGGTTTGAGAATGACCGTGAAAATGCATGCTAAATTCTAGTAGATGTCACAGCTAGACTGTAGAAATGGGCTTTCTCTCCATTCTTGGACAAATACCAGCACTTTCCCTAAAGTTCTGTTTACTCTGAAGCAGTTCACGTCTATTTTAAATAGCCCGTAGGGTAATTAGACACTGTGTTAGAAAGCTACCCCAGAGACAAAACAAGTAGTGACCTTCACACTCTGATTATATTGGTGTACTGCAGTGAGGGGCTTACCTTAATTTTCTGATCTTGATAGCATTGTGTATTGTGTTTTCATACTCTTCTTTCATTACAGATTCAGTGTCAGATGGAGGACATCAGCTTCCTCTGCCCTTCTGTGAAAGGGATGTAAAGACAGATAACATAACAAGTTACTCTGAAAATTGGCACATTTTAGGAGCAAGAATACAGAGGACAAGTGGACTGAAAAGGAAGTGTTCTCACCTCCAAAGATTATTCCCCATAAGAATATGGACAGCGCTTTGTAGGCAGTGTCGGGCAGGAAGGGGATACTTAAGATTGTCAGAGTCAGTAGGCTTCCTTCTCCTTTCTGTAGGTATAACCACTCATGTAGGCCATCTGATCAATGAACCATAAGTAAATACTTATACGAAAGTTTGGTGTGGGATGGTTTAATATAAGATCCTGCACCCGATGAAATGCCTACTGAGATGTTTTTCCATCAGCTGATACCAAAGTAAAGGCTGAATTTTCTGGCCCTGTTGCTCATGAGACTCAGTAGCGATGTGTGTATTTGTTTGACTTTTTGTAGAACACTACTTCCTTTCTCTAAGCTCCTCTTAGAGCTGAAACAAAACAGGATGAAAGGCATTTTCATTCTGCCCAGCTGGCTTAAATAAATGTGGTTCTTACTGCTGATCCTACTTGAAGGTAAACTTGCAAGACTTTTTCTGGTACTAGATATATTTTCTATATTGTCTTTAACCATTTGGAGCACTCAATGCTATTTAACTGACCTTCAGGACCAAAACCCTGCAGAACGCGCCATCTTCCTCAGGATAGATGGTCGTCCCCCCCAGCCTCTTTTTGGGGTGTATGAGACTTTAGAGTAAAAAAGTTTGGTATCCTGGATTTCCTTGTGAAAAATCTGGGATGAGGTCTAAGCCAGAGCTTGTTAAAGCCCCACTATTAACTAGTTGAAACTTAAATAAGTTCCATTCATAAAACTTTAAATTTGGAGGGCCTCTACTCTTCATGTTTGCTTCTTCTTGGTGATTGTCTAAATTAAAACATATGCTTATTTCTTACTTTCCCTCGGTCTGAATCTCCCCTCCATGGCTTCCCTCCCCTTTTTAGGTGGTTGCAGTCAGTTTCCCTTTTGGGAAACTATCATGGCAACTGAAATGATGAAGAACTTGGCAGCACATCTGTCTCTGTGCATTTTGAATGTGTCTACCTCTGTAGTATCCATGTAACCTTCTGTGAATGCTGCGTCATCTCCAATACAATACAGTGTTTTCTAATGAGATAAGATGATTCTTTGCCATTCTTGATTTTTCCCTGTGCCTTCCTCCTCTTTCCACATTCCCCTAAAGTAGGCTGATCTTTTTAAAAGAATAATGATTAGAAAAAACAGGGATGCATTTAAAATCCTCTAGAAATATGTTTGGTTTCTCAAGCACTGGACATCCAGAAGGATGGGACCCTAAATATAATTAGCTCTCTTGTATTGCTGGCGTTTTAAAGAGATATAGTACCCCAGCTACTCTTAATTTTTGTTAAGAAAAAGAAATATGGCATTTTGCAAGCTTCTTTTAAACATGTTGAGAAGGCCATTTGATAATTTTTCTTTGCTTGCTGGCTTGCTTGCGGTAAAAAGCAGAACAGTCTATAGACAATGCAAAAAATGTTATGCCTTTGCTGATTTGTAAGTGAAAATTATTAATCAAAAATGGTATGGAGGGAGAGGAATACTTTTTTTTTTCTTTCTGAAACTTGTCTCTGCATTTCCTGGGTGAGTTTGCTGCTTCCATAGGGAGACCAGACCTGAGTTTGAAAGATACTGCTGTGGACTGTATCGATGATTTGCACCTGTGTTTGGAAAGCTTGTAAAATGGAAAGATCCATTGCTCTTGTTCAGATTGTCTAATTATATTGCTGTAATACCGAAGGGCCTTAACCTTGGACCAGAATCCCATTGTGCTGGGTGCTCTGGAAACCCAAAACGGAAAGATGAGTCCATACCTCAAAGAACTGACCATCTAAATGTAAGGCAACAGACAACAAATGGACACAGACAGGGTAGTACAATGAAACAATGAGACGTTGGTCAGCATGACACAGTTTTATCAGAATACTAGAAGCTTACCCATTGTCAAATTTTTTGTAGGTATGCTGGCATGGGAGAGTTCAAAGGAGGCTAATGAGGTAGCCTTGTAGATGTTTATGGGGAGTTCCTGCAAAGCATAAGGGATAGCTTGGGAGAAAGCACAAGGGTTTTTGTTTGAAAATGTAACTGTGGTCAATGGAGGCTGATATAGCTGGCATCATCTCAGCTGGCCTAATAGGGAAGCAAGTTGAACTTCAATTTGGCAATAAATCCTTCACTAAATATCAGTATCGAGCAATGTGTGATGTTCAGCATTTCATCTGTAGGGGTCTCTTTAAATCTCCAGGTGATGTGACTGAATGTGATTACCATCTGATGACTGTTCAGTGGCTGACGTAAAACGGGTTGGTAGTCTTGGTCTAGTTACTGAAGGGGAGATATTGCATTGCAAAAATAGCGTCAAAGTCATGGACACCAGTTGGCATTCACGCTGACGATTTTGGGAAAGCAGCCGAAGATTTCTAGTGTCTCACCTAGATGGGGGTGAAGTACAGGGAAGATGTGGTCTAGGGAACCTGGCATTATTGGTATCCATACTATATCTGGTCTCGTGAATAACTAAAGGGTTCCAGTGTCCAGTGCAGACAACCTAGCACTCTTTGTGAATGTGATGAAATTCCCTTTATTTAAAAAAGTGGGGGCTAAATGTTTGCCTTTGGCTTAATGCTACTCATATGTTGATGGGTCTCAAGACCAGAGAGAGTCTGATTTCTTCACATGTGGGTTTCAAAAAAGCATCCAGTGTGCGGGATGCCAACTTGAAGAGGCCCAGTTTGGCTCAGAGGATGATGTCTTTTTTGTTCTGTTTTGGGGAATGGCTGCACTAGAAACTGGGAGGGGAAGTGGAGGCAGGGAGAGAGAACAACAAGCTGGAATAGTAGTAGTGCGAAGGTCTAGAAATATAACATGCTAGCCCAGGGGTCAGCAAACTTTTTGGCCTGAGGGCCACGTCGGGTTCGCAAAACTGTATGGAGGGCCGGGTAGGAAAGGCTGTGCCTCCCCAAACAGCCTGGCTCCCACCCCCATCTGACCGGCTCCCACCCCCATCTGACCTCCTCCCACTTCCCACCCCCCTCAGAATCTCCGACCCATCCAACTCTCCCGCCCCTTGTCCCCTGACCGCCCCTTCCAGAGACACCGTACCCCCATCCCTAACCAGCCCCCCGGGACTCCCACACCTATCCACCCCCGCATTCCCCATCCCGACTGCCGCCCCCCGAACCTCTGCCCCATCCAACCATCCCCTGCCACCTGTCTCAACTGCCCCCTGGGACTCCCCCTTATCCAATCCCCCGACCCCCTCACCCTGCCACTCAGAGCAGCATGTCTGGCAGCTGCATGGCCCGGAGAGAGTGCAGAGCTCCTTCGCCCAGAGCGTTGCCCACTCGGTAGCGTGGCTGAGGGGGAGGAGGGACAGCTGGGGGTAGCTTCCCTAGCCGGGAGGATGGTTCTGCAGGCCAGATGTGGCCTGCGGGCCATAGTTTTCCCACCCCAGTGCTAGCCCCTCTTAATCCTGGTGTACAATGAACTAGTGGATTCCAAAGTACAGAAAACGAGACTCACAATTTAACCTGATGCTGTGATGTGTCATGTGTGAATGGACTGCTGTGCCTGTGCAGAGCCCCACTGAGATGCCGAACTGCATGCTCTGTGTTGCCGGATCAGGGCCTAAGAAATGGTTTCCTTTTTCAGAACATGCAATAAAGAGATATGATCAAATAAACAAAAGAGAGCTCATATTTCTTGGCCATGGTTTAGAACAAATTCGCTTCCCCTCCTCCAGTATCCATTTGCAGTGCACATGAATCTAAAGTCTGTTTTTATTGTCATGAGATTTATTGCTATTGAGAATAGTTTGAAAAGTATTTATATTTAGCATGATTTGTTCCATTTGTTTTGTTTCTTAGCTGTGAATGTTTAGTACACTAAAAGTTTGCAATGTCTGCTAGCCTTCTCATATGACCAAGCATAGGTTTTCACAAAATTATTTTTCTGTGGATTTTTCCTTTTGGCTTTCTGGGCCGGCATTCTGTTGACTGAGGTAGAATTTTTTTTTCCTTCAGCATCACTGATATAAAGTATAGACTGCTAAATCATATGGCAGAATGCAGCAACAAAAATTTGGTAATGGAAATAACATCATCAAGATCGTTGTTGGTTGAGTTTTAATGGTTCATTAAATACAGTAAAGCAGTTTTTTTTTTTTTTGGACTCCCTGAAATTAAGTGTTTAGAATGTTGAATAGGTCAACTTAAATTTTTCTTTCCACAAGAAATTTTATACACTATAACATGGCTGATGTAGGAATTAGCATACATGTGATAAAAACACAATCAGTAGCTGAGGAGTAGAAGTTTATGAATAGCTTTTATGCATGTATTAGTGATCACTTCTTTTGAGGAATTTTGTTCTTTGAATCAGATTATGCAAACGCAGAGTAATTTTGCTCATGTGAATTGCCTCCTTCCACTTTAGAGAAAACATCCATGTAGATACCTTTCTGTGTGGAGAACGACAAATGACCAGTGCAAAGTAACCTTAATGATGAAACTAAGGAATTCCAGAGAAAGGAATGGGGGGACATGAGAAGTATTGTCTCCAGGTCAATGTTTTTCTCCTCTTGTATCAGCTGTCTCATGTCACACTCTCCCCTCCCCAATGTTCCTTTTAGGTTACTTTTATCTATATTCTCTTCCTTTAAAAGGTATTTATGCAAATGTCTCTGAGAAATGAGAGACACAAGGTGGGTGAAGTAACTTTTTTTAATGGGTCCAACTTGTGTTGGTGAGAGAGACAAGCATTTGAGCCACGCGGAGCTCTTCTTCAGGTTTGGAATCATTGGGGAATCATCAGGACAGGGATGGATAATAAGGTAGAAAATGCCATATTGCCTCTGTATAAATCCATTGTACACCCACATCTTGAATACAGTGTTCAGAGCTGGTCGCCCAAACTCTAAAATATATACATAGGAATTAGAAAAGGTACAGAAAAAGGCAAAAAAAAAATTATTAGGGGTATGGAACAGCTGCCATATAAGGAGAGATTAATAAGATTAGGACTTTTCAGCTTGGAAAAGAGATGATTAAAGGGGGATATGATAGACAACTGTGAAATCGTGACTGGTGTGGAGAAAGTAAATAAGGAAGTGTTATTTACTCCTCATAACACAAGAACTAGGGGTCACCAAATTAAATTAATAGGCAGCAAACAAAAGGAAGTATTTTTTCACACCACGCACAGTCAGTCTTCCACACACTGCATTCCCCACTTGCCAGAGGTATTGAGGGTAAATATATTAAAGATTGAGAGGGGCTCACCTACAGCTGCAGTGGAATCCATATAAATACCTTAAGTCAAGCTTTTTCAAACTTCATTGCACCGCAACCCTCTTCTGACAACAAAGTTACTACGTGAGTGGGCCGCGGCTCAAGCCCTGCTTCCCTAGGAGAGGCCAGGGAGGGAGCTTGAGCTTCAGCCCTGAGTCCCAGCAAGACTAATGCTGGCCCTGGAGACCCCATTAAAATGGGGCCACGGAGACCGACTTTGGGGTCACGATCCACAAGTGGAGAACCGCTGCCGTGGGGAGGGGTGACAGAAGTATTTGTTACGCTCTTTATGCTCCCAGTTGTTTGCTCAGTTTAACTTTTGGTTAATGCCAGCTAACTGGGGTTGGAATATATTTGTTGAGATGAATTTAGCCATTCAGGAAGAATTGGGCGTGTTTTGTGCTTGTACTTCTAAACCTAGTGAATGGAAGTGCTCCCTTGATGTATGTAATTTAAAATAGCAATTTCCTGTCTGTAGCGCTGCATGTGGTCATTGTAGCAGTGAAATAAAGCATTTCTGTGGGGTTTTTAAAGGTGTGTTTCAGTATGTGTTGAAGCCTTAAAAATTGAGCACCTCGATCTGATTTTTAGAGGACCCAGACACTCCTATTGTCTATGGATTATGCAACACATTTTGTGGGCTGTTTTTTTTTCAAATTCTGTAAGCTAGATGCGCTTTCTCGCTGCACAAAGACAAAGTAACAAGATTTTGTGTAGCAGAGATGGAATCCCTCTACCAGACTAGCACATAGCTCCTCATGTACAGGATGTGTTGTGACTTCTGCTTCCCCTATGCAAGAGTGTGAGAAGGAACTTCTGCATTATTGCAGTTAGAGCCTCTATGGAGCAAAGTTTTCACAGTCTGTTCTCTTTTCCTGTGTGGGCTTTTCACAACCTTTCTTCCTCTTACCCCTCTTGAGCAGAATCCGGATGTTTCCTCTGCACATTGGACCCCATGTGCAGGTAGGATTTGGACCTAGCATGTTCCAAATTCATTTTAAAGAAGTGTGTAACAATAGGTGAGATTCAAGAAATTGCCTGCCTCCTGAGAACTATTTTTTTAAAGCCCGGTTATCGCTGCTCCCTTCTGCATGCCCAGTAAGTATCTGTGGTTTAAAAAAAAAAATACAACAAATGATTGCATTTTCCAAATATCCCAAATTATTTAAATATGGCACATAAGACAGAGGAATTTGGAAGCCTGAGTGCAAAATCTGTGTGTTGCTATTGTCTTTCATGTTCTGTTAACAACATTTGTATTTGTAAAATCACTAGGAGGAAGGTCTAATATTTTTTGGTGTAGTGTAGGTTATGTTATCCTACTCCACTGCAGACACCTACTTGTCCTTGCTGTGTACGTATATGTATAGCGTTAATAATAGTACACCACTAGCTCCATGTTACTAAACTAAGTTGTTAAACCAGGTCTCTCCTCCTTCTACTACAAACATAAACACAGACATTACCAGTAAAACAGAAGCTGTTTAAATGATTTGGCTGCTAAAATGGGCTCCTGCCATCCGGATGCAGCAGCAGTTGTACCGTATTGTCTTTGCCGGCATCACCAACATACTAAAGAAAACATGATATAAGAGCTTATCCTGCCACATGATAGTCTGCCCTTTCTTTTCATTTCTGCATTGCCACTCACAAGTCAATAATACAATATAGAAAGTTTAAATTTGATTTTACAACCAGCTGAGCAATGTGTTTTGAAGGGGTCTGGTAAAATATGAGGCTTCCAAACTTTGACGTATGAAAACCAGACAGACTCTATAAACAATGGCATGAGGAGCATTTATTTTTATTTCATTTTAAATGGGAACCATGTTGCTTGTACAGCTGATCCTTTAGTTTGTTACAAACTCAACACAAAGCTATTAATTGTGTTTATCTGATTCCATTGATATCAACGCTTTACATGCTTTTCAGATAACTTGTAGAAAAGCATTTTTAGCTTTTTTTTCTCTTAGTTATGTACATTGTAGTGACTATTTAAAGACTTTCTGTTAGTGGAATGGTGAAAAACTGACACCGTGCTGTATGTAGAGAGTCTAGGTGGAAGTGTGGTGAAAACAAACGGTAGAAGAGAATTTTGATTCCACATTTGGAAGTCATTTATGTGCTGAAAAGATACTGAGTCCTTTTTTGTTTTGTTTTGTTTCTTATGTTTCAACAGGGCAGAGTTTAGGGTATGGATTTGTTAACTATATTGATCCAAAGGATGCAGAGAAAGCCATTAACACTTTAAATGGACTCAGACTCCAGACCAAAACCATAAAGGTAAGAGAACACAAAGAGCCTTTTGCTAAATTTAGGAAGAGCAGTAAGTAGTTACGACAGTTTTTGGAAATCTCATCAGTATTTTAATCTGACAATGTAAAGGGCACAGCTAACTAGCTGTTCCTTAAAACAAAGGATGTATGGCAGATGGAATCTTTTTTTCTTTCAAACTGCTACTATTTTTATTTATTGGGGGGGAACCCTCGTCGAGTATTCTAAAGCGTTGTAATGGGATTTGAAGTTAGGGTAAAACAGCCATTGAGAGAACATTACCCATAGAAATCTGTAGAACAAAGGTGAAATATACAGTTGTATCATTCATAAATGACCACAACATGTGTTAATTACAATTAATTTGTCATGTGATTATCAAACATTCAGCTCATAAAAGGCATCCTCTAATCAAGATACACTTCTTCCCAGCTAGGTACCATTTTGAAAAACCACAATACTCTCTTTCAAGGGTTATTCTTCCAGTTTCACTATTCTTTGTTTGATTCACTTTTCCCCCAAAGGGACTAGAGATCAAGTAGAAGCCACCCAGTTTGTTATGCAAACATGCCATTAGTTTCTCCCTGGTTTCCTCAGTGATCCAAGCAAATTTTTGCACTGTAGAATTTCTGAGTGCATCTCTGATTTCAGAAAAGTAGCCTCTGGATTTGCTCAGTTAATCCATCAGAAGCAAAAGTGTTGAGCCTTAAGAGGACAAGAGACTAATCATTGAGATTATATATAAAATATTCATTCCAAAAGTCATCTTTCAGGAGCAAGACTGTCACACATGCATGTTTTTATACCAGGGGTGGCCAACCTGAGCCGTAGAAGGAGCCAGAATTTGCCAATGTAAATTGCCCACTCACCGGCAGCCCCACTGATCAGCACCTCCCCCTCTGTCCCTGCACCTCCTGACCAGCTGTTTCATGGCATGCAGGAGGCTCTGAGGTCAGGAGTGAGGGCACAGCAGGCTCAGGGGAGGTGTGGGGTCAAATGGAGGCAGGGTCTGTGGCAGAGCCATAGGTTGAGCAGTGAGCACCCCCCGGCACATTGGAATGTTGGCGCCTGTAGCTCCAGCCCCGGAGTTGGTGCGTATACAAGGAGCCGCATATTAACTTCTGAAGAGCCGCATGTGGTTCTGGAGCCACAGTTGGCCACCCCTAATTTATACCATGTACCGAAATCCTTACAACAGGTTTTTATGCAGTTAAGGTTTGTATTTATATAACATATCCAAATGTGTAAAGTAAAACAATAAAATAAACAATTCTTATCCACTGCTGCAGATTGAAATTTAATGCTCAGACTCAGCAATTTATTCATTCCACTTATAAAGTTGAGCTGCGGGTTGCTCTCTACAGTATCTTAACGGGACACTGACAAAATAAATAGTTTTTAAAAACCTGCTCTTACTGTTTTCTAAATGCCTTGGATTTAAAACTCAAATAAACATCTAGTTTATTTCCTACTTTTAATGCTGTGCATTTACGATTTACATATTAGTCAGCTGGGGACAAAGTGTCTAAACTCTCTTTTTTTAAAAAAAAAATTAAATTTCTATTTTTAATCACTTTCACTTTCTGGTTCTTCTGAGGAAAAACTGTGCTGTTGTATTTCGGTTTCCAGTGCTCCTGGGGAATGTCAACTGCAAAAGAACATTTTAAAATTATTCCCTGTTTTATGAAACTACTTAATTTCTTATGCATTTGTAACTTTTTAAAAATAGTTTTAAATTCACAACTATTTTATTCATGTGTCCTATTAAGGAGTTAGAACTTCTGCAGTAAAAGTTTGTTGTAGGGAGGAACTTGGTACACCACAAATTTAGGGAAGATGATTTTTTAAAAAATATATTTTAAAATTGTATGGAAACAGTTTAGTGATTTTTGGTTACTTTTATGCTTATAAATAATTTATTAATTACTTGGATTTCACAAGTGAAATTCTGCTGGAATTCTGAAGGCATTTAAAATTTAATTGTAAACAAGGAAACAAGTCTGTTTTATAGTCATAAGAGTTGTATACATTTTACAAGGATTAGTAGAACATGTACAGTCTTCAAAATACATATTTTAAATAGGTATTAACAAGTCAACTGAATTAATCTGAAGGAGCCTTATTTTTGAATGTCCAGGCTTTGTTTACTGTAACAATATCATATAAGCAATAACACACAATAAGGTATGCATAGTTTTTGGGCAGTTTGAATATAGCTTGGAATTACATTTATTGCAAATAAAATGCACCCGAAAAGTGTTTGAAGTAGCAAAATGGCCTTTTATTAAACTTCCCACCCCATCCCCACAAACCCTTGTAAAGCCCCGGTAAACCTATCCTATTACTATATTTATTAATTCTCTTAAAATAGGCCCTTTCGGCCATGTTTAGCACAGTTTGTAGGCTTCACAAAATTGAAGTTTCTGAGACGTGAAGAATATATTTGGAGTAACCTCTCCAGCTCCCTTGCCAGTTAAATATATTGGAGGAAACTACCTCTGAATTCTAACTTGGATTCCAAATACTCTTGCAAAGCAGCAGCAAATCATCTTCAATAAGTTTTAGACCACTTTACTTTGTTCCACTGTCCCTCCCATCCCATTTCACATTGCGCCACAGCTTAAGATAGGATCATTTTTGTTTGGTTTTATTATAGTTATTCTTTTTATGTATGTACTGGATTAATGCACAAAAATATAAGCGCACCTACCTACTGCTCTCAGTGCCATTTGCAGATCTTTAATAATGCAATCGGTACTTAAACCTTACTTTTTTAACGCACGGTTACTTTGCAGACTGGAAAATAAATTTGATTTAATTAAATAGTAGCATAAAATTTAAAACTTTCTCGGATAATGTCATAGATTTGATTGTATTTTTTTTAAGGCCAAGATGGGGTCATCATCATCTAATCTGACCTATTTAGTGCCAGATCGAGCCTTGGGTCAGTGGCAGTATAAGGTGTGATATGGAGTTGGACACAGCCCCAGGGAAGACACTTCCTTTATTATCTCTCTCTTTGCTAAACAAAGATTTTTGTCCTTGTGCAGCCTCCTGTGCTCCTACACCCCAAACCAAGGTCTGGGATGCTGTCCAGGAGTATGTGGCTGAATAATGTTTTCACTCATCCTCTTGCCCCTGCATAGCTGTGCAAGGCTGGGAACAGTCTGACCCTGAACCTGGACGCATTTTTAAAAGCAAAGGTAGAAGTCCATGTGCAAAAATACTGTGCACACAAGAAAAGTTACAGATTCAGCCATCTGCACAGATTACCAGATGGACCTCAGGCTCTGAGAGGCAGTTAAGGGTGGTGTTTTTCTTTTAGTTTGATTTTAAAAAATTTGGCATTAAATCTTGTGTTTAATGAAGTACTAACAAATTTAAATTTAGTTCTTTAAAAAAGAATTCAAATTAGTTCAGTTACTACACCTGTCCTTACATCCCAGTCTTCTCATGTTTATGGATTTGCAGTTGAATTTTTTTGGCTGTTTTTTTAATATTCTTCTCTCACCTGATACTTATGAGAGACCCATATGAATAAGAGAAATTTTTGACTCTGCAGGGAAGTCAACAAAACTGGCTATGCACACTCTGCTGTCAAATGTACAGAATATATTAATTGAAGAGTTAGACTTTTTTCTTTAATTGCTTGGTATTATTATATGTAATCCTTTATATCAATGAGAGCTAAAATATTCATATTTAAGTGTTTTGTTCAATGTCCTTTATAATCAAAGTTGAGAGGAGATTGTATGTTTAGCAGAATATCTTTTCTGGGGGAAGAGTCCAGATGATGGATAGATGTGCATGTTGTATTCATATATTTAGGTGTAGATGATTATATGAGCAGTAATCATATTCAGCTAATCATTGCATATTTCAGCAAAGCTCTTTTATATTGTTGTCATCTTTTTGTGAAGGAGGGACAGTATTTGAAGGTGCAGCGAAAACTTTTATGTAGTTCCACAAAACACTTTTGGGTGAATGAAGATATGTCTCATGTTTGAAACAAATCCATCTGCTGGAGATGGTATCCATTTTAAAAAGATTAATTTTGTCCATCCAAGAAAGTGCTATGGAAGCCTACTTGAAAAGGTCACTGCTAATATTGAAGATTGGCTAGAATTTGAATGAAATATCAGAAAGGAAGCAAGATGTATTCCGCATAACCTACAGATTGCTTAAACTCTGCTCCTGAGCACTGAATAAAATGGATAACATTTAAAAGGATGTGGAGGAAGTGTTTCATAACGTTCTCAAATGATTCAGAAAAGCTGAGTGTTATGTTTAAGGGAGTTAGAACAAGGAGGGGATATAGAACTTTGAAGGGAGGTTTGAAATAAAAAGAAAGTATTATCTACCAAAAGCACAGTCCGATTCACTTTCCCTTGCCCTACCTTGAGAGAGAGAGATTTCCCAGGCAGAAGTAAGCAGCGTGCTATCTCATGAGAACGAACAGAAGAGGTGCAGGGGGGGAGGTCCTGACAAATAGCCCAAATTTTGCCTGATAAGATGCTATCATAAAGAACCAGCCTGGCCTAAATTCTTGAATCCTGCGATTATAATCCAGTGTTTTAAATTTTTGTGCGTAGAGACAGATTCAACACCCAAAAGCATTCAGTGTGGTCAAAGGCTTTCTGTGCATCTCAAGTTACTACAATTTCAAGCTTTTTGAAAATGAAGTTAATAGTGCAGTGTATAAGTGCTGATATTTAATGCTTTCTAAGGCTAGTTAGAAACATTCACTGTTGCTAAACTGTTTTGTGGAGGTCCCTGAGGCTGGGGGTGCTGATGATGACGACGATAACTTAAAACACATTGAGTAGAACATTGGCAAAGGCCAGGACTGATCAGCTACTTTACTGTTGTGTTTCCCTACAGCAGAATGTGTCAGCATTACTTTAAAATGTTAATGTATTTGTTTTAGGTTTTTTTACCATGCCAGATTTTAAAATCATTTGCACACCCAGACCTGCCTGTACCTTAATGCAAGGCAAGCAAATAGCAGTCCCCAATCCCCTTCACACCCAGTCATGCTGAAGAGAAAAAGTTGGCTGTGAAGCATGCCCAAAAGGTTAACAAGTGATGCCTCAGGCAGACCAAGAATTTCCAAAGCCACAAATGCTCTGCCAGCAGAACTCAATTCCATTCAGATTGAGGGTGGACTTCTGGTCAGAGCTGCAGCAGAACGTTACACAGAGAAAGGTGGTCTCCCATGTTACCAGGTCTCAAACTGTTTAGAGCTTGATGGGTTAAAACCAACATAGCGAACTCCAGCCAGAAATTTATTGGCAGCTTGGTGATGCTAATTACAGTGTTCTGACGACGTGTGCCTTCTGCATGATGCTTTGCTAAATAAGTGGGTGCTTCCATTTTGCACTAGCTCTAGTTTTCACATGGTCTCAATCTATAATCCCCATGTAGCGCACATGGCAGTAATCTAACCACCAGGTGACAGAAGCATGGATAATTGCAGCAGGGTGCTCCCTTAGAAAGTGGTGGTTGAACATACCAATTGATGCTCTCTTGGAATAATGGTGTTTCATTCTGAAATAGGGTGACCGCACCTAAGGTGCATTTAACCAATCTGTCGAGTACATTTAGCTGCACTCAGACACCCTACTTCTTCCTCCCCAACCCCAGAAAAGCTTTATAAGTATTGGGAGGAGTAAGGGAACAAATGGGCATTTGTTGCTTTCTCTGTATGAAAATTCAGATTACAGGCTGCAGACTTGGCGGATAGCTTTTCCCCGCCTGTTCCTTTTAAAATTAAGTGTATTTTTTTCCATTGTGTAGCAGATGAATATTAGTCATAAAAGAGAGACTTTCTGCTGTGATTGTAGAGCCATGGTGATAAAATCTCAGACAAAAAGCTTTAAAGATACCGCTGATCACAGAAAACTGACTGACTGACTTACTGGGGTTTTTTTGTTTTTAAGAGGAGGCTCTGTCTGTCTAATCTTCTGGACTTTGTGATGCTTATCAACATTCTCTTTCACCCTTCTGCCCATAGTAGCACTGTCACTATAACGAAAGGGACCTTTTCAGTGCTTACGTTTCTGAAGATTCTAATTTGGCTTTGCTGCATTCAACGTGCACCAGAGAGTCTTTATCTCTCAGTTTTTTGCATCTGCTCTAATTGAGATCTCTTGCTTTCTAACTGCTTCACTTTTGCCAAGGAGTCCTTTCCATTCGACGCATCATGAGCAATTATTTCTCTTAGCATTGCTCTTGATGCTTCCCAGAGTGCTGCCTGGTCATTATGTATGGATAGCCTCCCTGAAGTGATGGGGCAGAGACTTTTCTTATCTATAATCATAATTAATCTCAATAAAGCTGCATTGAAATGCCAAGTGTAAAACAACTCATGACCCCAAGGAAAAGAGAGTAGTCTTATGAGATGATGATGCTTTGGCTCTTGGACAGTAATGACACAAATATGCAAGGAATTTAGCCAGATCAGTAGGATTTTTTCTGCAGGGTATTTTAACAAATCTGGATTTTTGCAAGAGTTAGAGCATGCAACAGGAAATGTGGAGGCAAGGGTTCCGTTCCTTGGAATTTCTAAACATTATATATGAGCGTATCCTAACTCAAAAAGTCTTGCAGTCAACATGGGGAAATTCTTTAAGATGCATAAAGAGGAACTGATCACAGAACTAAAACTAGTGTTAGCTTAGGTTCAGGTGATCCTGACTTCACATTTATAATATTCAGCCAGAATAAAGTCCAGAACAATAATAATTGGTGCTTTAATAGGGCCAGTTTCACAAAGTAGAAAACAATTGAGCCAAATCATCTGGGATGAAGAAATTCTACTGAATGATAATTGGCAATCATTTAAGAACACTTTAGGAGATGCCCAAAATCCCATAATCAACAAGGAGGACATAATCGTTAAAAAAACAAAACTGTGATTTAGAGGGGAAGTGAAGGCAGCTATAAAAAAAATGGTAACAAATGGAAATAAGGGGAAGTGGATAGGCATGATAATGCTAACTTACCTTTTTAAAGCACTTTGAAATCTATAAACTGAGTACCAAGTATTCATTTATTTTTTATTCCATTGGTGCCTACAAGTAGGCTTTTTGGGGAGAGTGGGCTTGGTGTAGTTTTCCAGTAGCAGGTTGAGGCCTCAGCCAAATCAGACCCTGTTGTGCTGGACGTATGCCCAGTAACGGACAATTACAATCGGAGTGCTTACAATCTACTACATAAGACAGTGGCTGGGCAAGGGGAAGTATTGTCCCCATTTTAACAGATAGAGAGCGGAGGGACAAAAAAAATGTTAACTGACTTGCCCAAGGTCACACGGAAAATCTGTGGCAGAGCCAAGAATTGTACCCAGACTTTTGGAATCCCAGTCTAATGATTTGAACAAAAGACCATCCTTCCTCCCTACGTATCCATCTGAGGGACAAGTAGAATCTTTCAGAATTGTTAATAAGGTCATTATAGAGTGAACTGTCTTTGTCACTAGACCAGATTTCACAGTTTACAAAATCTCAGGGCTACACTGGGATCATAGAAGCTGGTAGCACAGTAAACATTGCTTGCACCTTAACTTACAAAGATTGTAGCTATGTTGCAGATATCTGAATAATCAGTGCTATAAGAGCTGTTCCCGAGGTCTTAGGGTGAAATTCACAGGTTAAATGTTCGACACTAGTCTCATGAGCTCCAAGCTAACAGTGACTGGGAACAGTGCGAGAAGCAGTGCACTAATTTCTTGCACCTTATGTCACGTAAAGCAGCTTTTGCAGCCAGATAGAGATGAGCTGATGTACTCCAAACCACTGTGTTATGACAGCGAACATCATTGCAGTGAAAGAGGAACAAGTTCCTCTAAAAGACCAAATGGGGAAAAGAAGTCTGAGGCTATTCTGTAATTTTGTTAACTTAAACTGTCTAGTCTTATTTCTGGGGAACTGCATTTCAGATGAACAAATACTCCGAGTATGAATGACTTTGTGTCCAATAACTGTATAGACACATTAGGTGAGTATATCATCAGAGAAATGGTTGTCTGCATTTTAAATTGTTGCTCTTAAGTGTCAGAGTTCTGGCCTTGGCCTTGTTGAGAGGAATGGGACAAGTTCACATCTTCTTTGCTGCTTTTGTTAGGGTCTGTATAATAGGAAGACTAGATTGTATCAGTTTATATTCTTAAGGGTCTTGAGGGCTATGAGGAAATAGGAGAAATTATTCTTCATGTGGAACTTGAAGATTTTTCTGTGAGAATGGACTGAAAATATTATTTAATTTAGTCCATGGAGGACATGAAATTCTGGAATACACAACTCTGAGGCATGTTGTTTGTACTGCACACTTGGCAAAGAGAGACTGTAGTAAATTACTCTGTTCCTGGGTGGCTTGAATAGAGAAGTATATTGGCCCAGCACTGCGTACAGTGGTGTAATTTGACAAACATAGTCACAAAGCACTGCGTGGACCAACCTTTCTCCTAGCAGTTGTCTTGTACACAGTCATTAACATGAACTTGCAGTAGTAAGGATTTTTTTTTAACTAGTCTTTTGTGTTTCAGTTCTCTCCTGCTGGTAAAAGTAAACTAAAGTTTCTAAGGGGAGATAAGTGTAAACATAACGAATTCATGCAACACATTTTCTGAGTGTTCTGCAATTCACTAACAAAACGGCCGTCTGTTTTGGCACATCTCCATAATAAGTGTTCTAACCCCTTTACAGCACGTGAAGTGTTGGGTGGCCCCTTATAAAAACGTGTGGGTGCCCTGTACTAACTGAACAATAACTTTTAAGAGGATGGGTCTTTCTAACCAATGGATTTGTACTAGAGTGACCTGGGAGGGAAGTTGGGAAGACTGAAGAGAAGAAATAGCCTTCACTAGCCTTGTGTCCATCTCACACTCAGAACCCTATACCTTGGAGATTGAGGATAGCTAACTAACTTTTGGCAGCTCCTTGCCCAGAATCCCCTGCAATCTGACTGTGTTAAGGCAGGTGGAACTAAAATTAGACTTCAGTTAATTATGTGGTTTACATGCGGTGTGGGTGGATGTGTTTGTGTGAGAGAGTGAACTTTGCACAATCTCTCTCTTTCTCTCCACCCACTTTGCCTGTCTGCACAGCTCAGAAGAACAGAGCAGAGTATTAAAATATACAAGAATCCCAGTCTTTCAGTGCTCCAAAAAGTGTGATTTTTCCCTCTCCCTATACCTTTTCTGCTCAGGGTAGAATAAGGTTCTGGGTTGCTGAATGTGCTCCTGTGAAGAAACCCAGGATCTGGATTTGGCAGTTTGCCCAAGAATTTTGTATGTCTTGCAATTCTCAGTTTTTAGGAGCAGATAGATTTTTCCAAAGGGTAACTTCAAAGTGTTTGGGTTTTTTTCCTAAAGTAGGTTGAATTATAGAGGTGTGATCCTTTACAGTGCCCTTATTAAGATAGGATGTTTATAAAAAAATATTTTTAGGTGGTAGATTCTTCCTGAAAATTCAGGGTGAAACCCTGACCCCATTGAAATCAATGGCAAAACTTGGTGGAGCCAGGATTTTTATGCCGAGACTTAGTTTATTTCTCTTGAAAACAGAGGTTAATCATACCAATTGGAGCCTGGTGTAGTGTGAACAAGTGCTGCAAAATGTCCCAGAGGTTGCCCTGAAAGTGCATCCCCGAGTTAGCATGTGACACCCCTGCTATTCTAATCCTGGATCCGCCTTAAGCAGTGCCTGCCAGTTTTCCCACAACTTGCTTCAAAATGTGTGGCAGTTTTGTGATTATACATAAACTGCGAATCAGAAACCACCAAGCTCATGTATGGTCTAAGACAAAATTTTTAACTGTGTTCGCTGCAGATGAAAGGCCAGTCTAGGAAACCCTAGGACATCTCCACCAAAGCACCAGGCATCGCATAGGAGTTACATGAAGAAGTGCTGAGCTATATGGACTATACTCTCAGAGCCATACTAAACACCCAGGGTGGGGTTTTGCAAGGCCTGTAAGTGACTTAGAAGTACTTGGCCCATTGAAAGTTCATAGGACTCAAGGCACTGAAACCCCACCCCATATTGTTCTTTACTGCTTTGAAATACGTCCCTTTGATATTTGAAGACTGGTTACTTGTGCCAGTGCCCTGGTATATCATTGCCTGTCCCTGCCATCTTAAGTGTAAGTGGTTTTATTTTCCAGCATTTTCCTCACTTTTCATCCATTTCCCTTTAGTCTTAATGTTTAACATGAGTTTTAACAAAAGTTAAATGTGAGTTATTTAAAAAAAAAAGTTGCCAAAAACTTTACAATGCAAAATCAGTAAAGAGTTTGTCTCCTGTTACATGCAAAAGGCCATGGAAGCAAATATTAGTCATTCACGTACTTTTCTGTGTTGAGTCAACATTTATTTTTAGGTGTGGAGCGCATAAAGACATCTATCATTTGTGTTGAGGAGAGGGAGACAGGCTTGCTTAATGCATCGTATTCGTGACGACCTCCCCTCCCCTGCCTGCGTATACTGTATGTGTAGACAGCAGGAATTTATAGATGTGTAGATTTAAATACATTGCATTAGATGAAATTCAAATTGTTCAGAAAGTTAGAACGAACATTGTTTCAAATGTGCTGTAAAATAAATCTCTTCACAATCCTTATTTCATACTAGCCATGCAAAAAACACTTTTATCAGGGAGTGCTTTTATTAATCTAAGATGTAGATTGTTTTTAAGAGTGTGTTTTTTCTTTTAAAATAAAAAAAGAATTCTGAACACAATATCTGTTAAGTGTGGTGCAGATGTAAACCCATTTGAAATTGTTTTTGGGTTGTGTTTACATTTTGGTAAAAAAAAATTAACTCCTTAACAGAAATCTGGTGTAATAATTTCTTCACAATACATAGGTAGTACATCAATTAGATTTTTGCTTATTTGGTCATAATGTTTTTACACAGTCTGGTTTCAGGCTTACATTGCCTGACTTTTTGAAATAAAATGGCAGATAGGAAGATGGGGGATGCACTGTATTTACGGTTCCTGAAGTAGATATTCATTTAGCCTGATTTCACCAGTACTTTATAATTCAGCAAGGGAAGATGTTACCATCTTAGAATGAAAATACAAAGGGATATAGCATAAAAGGTCTCTCTGCAGCTAACCTGATCTGTTTCATATGCTTTAAACAAAACACACTGGAACCTCAGAATGCTATGTATATTCAAAAATTGTTATGTGTTGAATAGAGTAAATCATCTGTACACCCACAACCATGGGGTAAATTTTCAAAGCTGTGCATGGGAAGTTGTGCGTTAATCTACCATTGTACAGTAGCTGTTTTGTGCTTGCACATAGAAAGGCCTTATCCTTACATTTGTTCAAGTTATCTCTTTGCTTTCCTTTTATTTTCACTCACATATTCCTAGTCCTTGTTGCTATTAAAAGAACAGCTAAAATCTGAATTGTGGGGTTATTTAAATGAATGCTATGGATTGTAAAAACAAAAAATAATCTGTTGATTTAAATGTGTGAGGTAAATACATTCATGGAAAGTGTATTAATTCTTTACTTTTAATTCCCTAGGTGTCATACGCCCGTCCAAGTTCAGCATCAATCAGAGATGCTAACTTGTATGTTAGCGGCCTTCCAAAAACGATGACCCAGAAAGAACTAGAACAGTTATTTTCACAATATGGGCGCATCATCACCTCACGAATTCTGGTTGACCAAGTCACAGGTTAAAAAACTTTTCTTAAAATTGAAGTATTTTCAGAAAATGGCAGACAAATGCTTTTGAAGCAGAAGGCTATAGTGAAGCAGCAAGCTACAGATGTATATTAAGTCGTCATGACTTTGGATGTAAAAACATAATTATATATATATGTGTGTGTGTGTGTGTTACTGTACATAAACAGTTCTTTATATATGTAACTTTAAGGGGAAGGAAATGCACTGGGATTTTTTTTAATGTTTTTTAAAATCTTTTAAAAATTACTGGTAATCCATATTTAAGGGTAATGTATCAAGCAATTTGCTACTTGTATGTCTGTCATCTGCTACAATTATCACAATATAACGTAGGAGGGAAGGTTCAGTAAATGATCTTAAAAGAACAGGGTTTTTTTCCTGATGGGAAAAATAATTTTTTATATCACAGAGTAATGTGTTCTGAACTCAGATCAAAATGAACATGTTTTGTTTCCTTAGATATGTGAAAGACTCCTGAAGTTTGTTCTTATTTCTTTAACCTTTATTTAACAAGGTCTTTTCTTTATTCCCAGGTGTGTCTCGAGGTGTGGGATTTATCCGTTTTGATAAGAGAATAGAGGCAGAAGAAGCCATAAAGGGACTAAATGGCCAGAAACCTAGTGGTGCTACAGAACCAATTACTGTGAAGTTTGCCAATAACCCCAGCCAGAAGACAAGCCAGGCACTCCTTTCACAACTGTACCAGTCTCCCAACAGACGCTACCCTGGACCACTACACCACCAGGCTCAGAGATTCAGGTAACTATCAATCTGCAAAAGAGCTAGGGCTCTACCAGCTATGATGACTTGGGGTATGGGGTTGTGTTGAAAATGTATATGTAGATTGATTTCAGTTTCTTTGTAAAATTAAGCATTCTTTCCAAGCGACTGAACAGGAAAATCTGCTCAAAACCATAGTCGTTCCATATTGAGTAAAACATCTCAACTATACAATCAGATCTCATGAGGCCTTTCGTACAAGAATAAAAGGATATGTTGATACTGAAATGGAGAGAGACCTTTTTTTAAGCAACTTACTTTTTCTGCAGTATTGTGGTTTTGATGCATCTTTCAATTTAACATTGAGCGTAATGGGCTGGTAGCTGGCAAAAAGTTGAGCGTTTATTCTATTCAGCACTAGCTTTATTACATTATTAGCTTCAGATTTCTGCTCAAGGTATAGGAGACCTTGTGTGGTCTTTGATATGAGCGCTGAGATGCTGTGTGATGTATTATGATTTACATTTTGAAAGTACTGTTTGTATCTGATATGTAACACAGCAGTACTGGATTCTCTCTCTGTTATTTTGATGTTGTATAATATTTAGGTAACCTAGCATTTTCAGCAGAAGGTCTTTCTTTACAAATATTAAATAGGAATGCTTGGACTTATTGGTGTGGTTAAGATAAATATTAGCATTTAAATTTATTTGACTGTGAAATTTGCAATTTTAAAATATGAAATTAATTAAAGAAGAGTACAGAAAAGGTTAGTCACCTGCCTAGTTTATATGAAAACAAGTGTATATTTAAAACATCTTTGGTAAAGGTATGATAGCCACTGAGGCTACCACTGACTCCTTGTGTAGATAAAGGATTTTTCGTATTGTGTATTAAACAAAAAGTAGATGAAATTGAATCTCCCAAATTCAGTGGTAATTTATATTGACAGCTTTGGGGGATTGTTATTACTAAATATTTTTCTAAACAAAAGTAAAAGTCTAAACAGTTTTGTGAAACTGGGAATCAAGAGTTGCTTATAACCAGTGTGTTTCTATTCCTCTAGTTTTGGATTCTAACATTTTATTCACAAGTTTAAATGCAATGAAAGGTGAACTGTTGAAGTATTGTACTTGTTATGATTTCACACTAATGTAATCTACAAATGAAAAATCAGAGCGGAATTTTTAACACCCAGTCAGATCTTGAGATATAGCTATATAATGTCAGAGGGGTAGCTGTGTTAGTCTGTATCCACAAAAACAATGAGTCTGGTGGCACCTTAAACACTAACCAATTTATTTGGGCATAAGCTTTTGTGGATAAAAAACCCATGATGCATCTGAAGAAGTGGGTTTTTAACCCACAAACCCTTATGCCCAAATAAATTGGTTAGTCTTTAAGGTGCCACTGGACTCCTAACTGTATGGTGAGAGTTCACCTTTCTTAAGTCTCAAGGCTAAAAATGGCATTAAATATTATGGCTGAAATTTGAATGCAGTCTAAAACTCGAGAGTTCCTGTTTTCTAAACTCCTTAGATGTGGGAGAAACTTGTTGAACATTACTTCTTTGAAAATGGAACATTATTAATAATAGTTCCATTGAGCGATCTTGCCATCTGTGAGACATTAACCCAAAGACCCTCCTTCTCTTTTCAGGCTGGACAATTTGCTTAATATGGCCTATGGCGTAAAGAGGTAATTAGAATTCCACAGATTGCCAGATGTCCATGTTGGCACAGATTGGTGCTACAATTTTTTTTAAATCACTAACTTGATTTTTTTAAATTCCTTCTTTTCTTCCACCAGCATGTCAAATTCTTTTTTTAAGTTTGGACTTCAGTTGGTTTTGTTACTTTAAGGCCACACTCAAGTTGTGTGTGGTTTTTTACCTTTTCTTTTATTTACAGGTGGGCTTCTCAGATGGTTTAGGTGCAACAGCTACAAGTATTTTAACACCAATAGTGCTGCTAAATGGCATATTTTCTTGAATCAAAATTATTAAACTGAAGTTTTTGCTAATCTCTGATCTGATACTGTGAAAATTGTCAGAGGAAAATAGAATTCAGTAGCCTCAACCTTTCCTCTAGCTGTGTCCTACTACAAAGTTAACTTTAAAAGTGTAACTGTATGCACCTTAATCAGCCCTAAGTTTCTTTTGTTACAGGTTTAACAATTGTTGCAAATATTTCTTAGTGCTTGTGGTTTGTTTGTTTTTTTGTGTGTGTGTTTTTATTTAGACAGGTTTGTGTGTTCAGATTGGAATTAAAGCTCAGTTGATTTTGAAACATTCGTGTTCCATAATGTGTGTTCCGCGTTCAATCTGAAAAAAGAAGTTGATATATATTAGTGTTTCCTCTTTCCTAAGACACACACAGACACAGGGGAACCTTATAGAACTATAGGGGCATAGTCTCATTCCTGACATTATGCAGAGCTGTGCACCTATAGCCCTGCACTATGAGCTGAGGAAGCATCGTAATCTACAGAAATGGTCAGCCCTGCATGTTCAAGAAAACTAGGTCCTCTTTTATAAAGTTTATCCCATACATGGCATGGTAAGTATATCTTTAAACTGCTCAGAAGTGGACAGTAGAGTAAGTCTTTACTACTACAGCAATGGCAATTGTGCAACTTAATGGCAAGTATGTACACCATAAGATTACTTGTACGCCAAAGTAACTTTCAGATTAGATGTTTTACCTCTACCCAAAAAACCCAAATCACGTATCTCATGATCAGCACATAAATCAAAATTTGCTGCATGGTTTTGCAATTCATTATGCCCCTTTCACTGCCTCACTTGCAGTCTGCCCACTAATCCATCTTTCAGTCCTGCTAGTAATATTCCAAAACTCTTAGCAGCTTCAAATAGCTGCCACTTACAAAGAATTGTTTGAGATTTTTTTTTCTTCCAAATGTAATTCTGGGTTGGAAATTAAACACTGACCTGTGGTACAGGACAAATCATGTTCTGTCCTAGACTGCGGAAGGTTTAATTTCTGATTTCATGTGATTCCTCAAGGCGAGGAAAAGCACCCTAATATCATTAGAGAGCTAGGTATCTCCTTTCCACTGTTCTAAGGCTTTTGTTTCTAGCACTGAGAGATTGTGAGACATCAGACGTTAAACATCACAACAGCATTTTTTAGTGTTTATTGAAGTTTCTTAAAATTGCTAGTTATTTTCTTCTTGCTGCAGGTCCTGAAGAATTGTACTTACCCTACTAGCAAAGTCTGTGTTATTTGGATATATAAATAAAAAATTCTAAAACTGTCTCTAAAACATCACCAGATTAGTTTTGCTATAAAATATGTATCCTATAAAAATACACGATGATTTGGTGTGGAATAAAAGATTCATTGGGGTTGATTTCTATAATTCATGGCTTTGCCACTAGTGAATAATATGCCATCCCAAACTCATGTCAATAATTTTTTATACCACATCAGCCTTTATTGTAGTGAGAGATGAAGCAGTTGCTATAGTTAACATTTCATGAGCAATAAAAGTTGCACAGTTCCTGAGGTGTGGAGAAGAGAGGCTCTCTGTTGTGGACCTCTGAAAGTGCAAGGAGAAATCATTCTGATTATGACTAGCTAAATAGCTCTGTTTTAGTTTAAAAATAGATATAGGAAATTCCATTAAAAATTATAGTAATGGAAGATTAAGTTTGCACAGTTCAATTCTCAAATATTTGAAAAAATGACAAAGTTGAATGTGAAACTTTGACTCATGGTGCATGTGCAGCACAAGTCTTTTTAATTATATAATCTTATTTCTCGTGCAATACAGTATAGTGTAAACATTTGGCAACCTTAGATCCACAATGCAGCATACTGTAGAACTGTACAACAGTTTGTGCACCATATAACCAGTCTATTAACATCATTTGTATGGAACTACACAGTCAAACATTCTTACACAAACACACTATATATGAAGTATAACAGCCTAAATGGTATTTGCTGCTCTTCATGTAGGCTGTCAAAGTTTGCAAACTTCAAGACCCCATTTTCTGAATTGCACTCAAAGAAGCCTGTTCCGCTGGCTGAAAGGCATTAGTTCAGTACTTAACTATACTCTCAATTTGTTTAAATGTATTCCTTATAGAGAAGTTACGTTTCTATCTAATGGGACAGATTCTGAGCTGGTATAAAAAGGCATTATGCTCCAGCTTCGTCTAGAGCTGGATGAAATTTTTCAGACAAGATGTTTTTTTCATTGAAAACGGTGGTTTTGTGTTGACAGAAACAATTGACATATTTGTATTGATTTTGTTGACTTGCTTTTTTTTTTTTTTTTAAAGCCCCTAAAAGGTTTCCCCAAAAAAATCAGAATGATTCATTTAGACATTTTGGAAGCAAAATATTTTGATTTTTCAATTCAAAACAACTTTTCATTTAGAAATTTATTTTAATTTTATAATGCAAAAAAATTAAAAGCGTAAAAATCAGAAACTAAACTTCTTGGTTTGAACTGAAGGTTTAGTTCAATCCAAAATCAACTGTTAGCAAACGGAAAAATCAGTTATTCACACAGTTTTAGCTGTCTGTTTTCGCCAGCTGAGGAAATGCACAAAGAAGTCTACACTAACAAAACTGTGCTGTGCCGGTATGATAATTTAAGTATACAAAAATGAAGAAAAAAAAAGGCATTACAGATATTATGGGTGAGATTTTTCAAAAGTGAAATTCAGTGAGAACTGTTTGCAATAACTTCAGTAAGAGCAGAGTTACTGCAACCCTGAACACTTTTGCAAGCCTGCATATGACTCAGAGGGCCCAGTCCTCCAAGCTGTTATATGTGTGAATAAAGGTGCTGATTTGCATAAGTGTTTGCAGGCTGTAGAAAAAATTGAGTGATATTTCTCAATTTAGGTGTAATATTCAGAAGTGTTCTGGATGTACGTCAAAGGGCAATCAAGACTAAGTGTAATTCCACATAGAAGATAAGCAATCAACACACTGTAAAATTCCTTGTATGGTCTGTTCACGTCCATCTACAGTAGAGTAATGATAAGGAGTTCTATTCATTAAATGCACCTAAAAATAAATAAATATTATTACAAGTTTTCTAATAGAGAGCTTGCAGTCTGCACATCTGCATTGCAAAATAAAGGTAAGAATTATTCAGTATAGGGATTAAAATTCATTGAGGATGCCTGCTTTAAAATTCAGTGTGGAAATATGATTTTTAGCAAGACATTTCTTACATATAAGTTATTTTAAGTGTAACCCATTGATAATGGCCTCAGAAATGATGTTCTATCAACTGCTAAAGGGGGTGATCTAACCAAGCGTCTTCATGCACTGGTTTTCTTGCTTTACAATTACTACACACATGCTCATTGATATGTACAGACATTTTTAAGATAACGTTACCAACAGTGATTTTTTAAAAATATGTTTGAATAAAAGTCTGTATACTAGAAACAGACAAAACTTCCTGTTTTCTGTTTAAAAATATCTCAAATGCTTTTAGAATATATAAAGAGGCCAAATACAGCAAGAGTGCTAAAATTTGACAATGTTTTATATTCATGTTTAAAACCAGTCCCGGAGAGAGCCATTTTTCCATGACGGTCTGGTAGGATGTAAAGTGTTAAATCATTGGTAACTTTCCAGTTGTATTCTTAGACCTTTAGCTGGGTTATTCTGTTGATAGACATGTCAGGCCAAATGCTGCATTTCTTATTCAGTGAAATTCCTAATTAGCACTGCAAGATTTGGCCCATGCATATTTAGATGTTCCTTAAGAATTCCCTTTATTAGATATCAGACATAGCAAACTAAACTTATTGTGGAAGGGAAATGTTATTGTACCCAGTTCTTGTCTGTTACATTGCTCACAGCTACCATTCATTTCAATAGGTGTTGGTGGCATCTATGTAACTGAGAGCAAATATGGACATATAGTTTACATCCCAAAGACTGGATTGTGAAACCTTCTTGAGCTTTATTTTAAGTCTCAGTTCTGTGTAATTTGTGCTAAGCACTATGTCTAGAATAGCCCCCTCTTTTTATTTGGTAGGTTTTCCCCGATCACAATTGATGGGATGACGAGTCTTGTTGGAATGAATATTCCGGGCCACACTGGGACTGGATGGTGCATCTTTGTCTACAATTTGTCTCCCGACTCAGATGAAAGTGTGCTGTGGCAGCTCTTTGGCCCCTTCGGAGCAGTTAATAACGTCAAGGTGATCCGCGATTTCAACACCAACAAGTGCAAGGGATTTGGCTTTGTCACTATGACCAACTATGATGAAGCTGCCATGGCAATTGCCAGCCTTAATGGATACCGCTTAGGGGACAGAGTATTGCAAGTTTCCTTTAAAACCAACAAAACCCACAAATCCTGAATTTCATATCCTTACTTACTAAAACATATATATATATATATATATATAAATATATATACGAACAAACAAAAACTCTGCAAGGCTTATATTCAACCATGGACTTTATAAGCCAGTGTTGCCTAAGTATTAAAACATTGGATATCCTGTGATGAACAGGAAAGGATTTTATAATGCTTAGAAAAAAACAAAAACAAAAAAAACCTTTGATGCATTGAATGTTCTTTCATAGCTGTCGTTGTTGAATATAATATACATAGATAACAATGTGCAGGGATTTTTACCCGGCCAGCTAGTTTTACTACCTTCCTTGAAGGTGGCTCTTTTTAAGATGACCATTCACTCATTTGAAAAAAATAAAAAAGAAAAACAATTTTTACAAACTTAATGGGATTAAAAGAAAGAAAAAAGATTTTTTTTTCAAATGTTGATCCAATCAGATTGGTAAACCCCCCCATATAAATTAAAGAGGAACAATAAAAATTGCAAAAAACAACAAAAAAACACATACTTTTGCAACCTTTTTTATTTTTCCTTTTTTCTTTTATATCATGTGAACTAAACAGTTTTCTGTTAGGGAATGGGGTAAAAGGGGGATACCTGATGACAGAACAATTTAAATAACATTAACAATGTTGCCAAAGAGGTGGTCTCTTTGCTGAAAATGGGTTTCAAGAAAAATCTATTTTTATAAAATATAAAGAATTTTTACAAGAGAATCTGGATTTGAGAAAAAATATTTTGACTGGCTAATTTAGGGGAAATTGACAACTTTGTCATGTTCATACTGCACTGGTAACTTTTTAGAGATCAAGACGTGTGTTTTAAACTGGATTAGTAGATTGTTTTTTGAAGGATGGGCTACAAACAGATGATCTTCGTATCTTTTCATAGCATGTAATAAAAATATTAAATACAGTACGGGAGAGTGTTCTTCCCAGGCACACAGTTACCCACAGTCAAAACCCAAAAGCAAGGAGATGAGTTGCAAAACAGTTTTTCTTTAAGTCATCAGTATGGGATATCAGCAGAACAAAAGTTAAAAAAAAATAATAATTGTTTTGATCAAAAACTTCCTTGGTTTGAGCAGTAGGTGCTACAGAATTATTTACATATCTTAGTATCATAGTTAAATGTAATGTGTTTAGAAAAAATAATTTGCTTAAAATTTGTTAAGAATTTTCAGATTCACTTTATAGCCCATGCTGATATAATTGGGCTGTGTTGGCACATTTGGAACACTGTTTATGTTGCTTGAAACACTTATTTATTTAATTGCCGATGTGATGCATATGGCCAAAATCAAATATAGCTAGTTTGGCTAGTCTACTTATTTGTTTACTTAAACTATGGGAAGAAGCATATTATTGTGTCATTTTGTTGTGTGTGTATGTGTATATATAATATAAATATATATATATAAAGTTATTTTTTCTTTTTGTTAATTTATTATAAGTTGTAACACTTTGCTAGTTTTGTTTGTATATGTCTTAAAATGTTTTCTTATGATACTTAAGTGACAGAGGTATCAAGGTAACTTGTGTAGAAATATTGTTTGATATATTGTCATGTTTGTTGTGAATATTTTTTCTTACTGCACAGTAGAAAAGAAAACAACTGGGTCTTTATTTTAATGTAATTCAGATTGGGGAAAACAGAGCTAAGGGAACAAAATGACTGAGGGGGTGCTCTCCCATGTCCAGTGCACTGATCATTTTAGTATGTTTGTGCTTTGTACGGTTATATATTTAAAACAAAAAAGGGTCATGCTCTTCCCTGAGTACTAGAAACAGTTACTCGCTATGCATAATCTAGTTGATAGTTAAATTTGCTATTGCTTTTCTTGTCTTGTTATATAAAATCTTTTCAATACAAGTTTAGTCTTAATGGTAATAAAACGTTATGGTTATTTATAACTTGTGCTTATTTTGTGCATTTTTTTCCATGCTATACCCACTAACTGCACGTAGATTAAGTATTGTTTTTTTCCACACTGAAGAGGCAAACTTTTGTAGTAGACAGATAAAACTAAAGCAAAGGCTGCATCATAATTTTATCAGTTGGTTTTTTTTTACTTTTAAAAGATTTTATTTCTAAAGAACACTCATTCAATGTTCAGGGAAACCTTTATACATCATCTGCTATGAATGAGCGCTGTTTGCTGGGAAAGTTTTGATGCATTTGCTAAGCATTAGTGGGGAAGGCATGTCAGAATCTTTTCTCTACAATGTGTTTTACTAGCTGAATAATTTAAAAAAAAAACTTTCTTTGGGCCAGGCAGTTGTATACTTTAGTTATAATGAATGACTTCATGTTAACCTTGCTAGTTTAGATCATTTCTGAGGGAAAGTATTGTAAATGTTTTTTTTAATAACTTTGTTGTGTTTGAATTATTTGTACTTTAATTGTCCAGACAATAAATGAAAGTGTGTAGAATGGCTATGGATCTTTCCAGATTTTTAAATGTGTTCAGATGTTTTAGTAACCACAGCCACACAATAAAGCAGGGAGGTGGTATCGTCTAATTGCAGTAAAAAGTTCTTTAAGGGAGATCCTAAGGTACTAAACAAAACAGTTGAAGCATATTCATTGTTCATATGTTTTTCTTCCAAAACTTTAGCTTGGCCAAATTGAGTTGGTTTCACTAACATCAACTGCAGCAGAGTAATTGTACTTAAATATTTTTTAAATTTTTATGTAATTTTTTTTAATGTACACAATGAAAGTATTAACTCAGACAATATCAAAATTAAGCAAAAATATTAAATGCTTTAATTATACAAATTTTAAGCCATCAGTTAGTTTGACTTTTCTTTCTGACGTGGATATGCAATGAATGTCATACAGTATGAAGTGTACATATCTGCTGTATGGCTCTAAAATTTATATATTACCACATTCATTCAAAATTTGATTTTTTTCACCACATTTATAACCAGAGGTGATCTCTCTTTCAGTTGACTTATTGGTTTAAATTCCATTAAATACAACTATTCACTCCATGTTTGTGTTCTGTAACATTCTCTCGCTAATTGAAAATATGTACCTTGTAAAATTGCAACGCTGCATTTCATAACCGAGTATAGAAAAAGTGTATCAACCGGTTGGATGGACTATGCAGTTCTTCAGCTGCTTCACTAATAATAAACTCATGTTTTTATGATTGAATTACTATGTTGGTTAGAATAATTAATTTCAGGAATGGAATGAGATTTGTTTTTAAATACACAGCCTGCATGATTCATCCTTAAATTAACCTGAGCATTATATAGTGGAATGTAAACCTTATTGTTTTGCTCTGTTTAAAGGTTAGTTGCTAAAAAACCTCTAACAGCTTCACAGCATCAAAAAAATTTAAATACTCTAGAATGTCACTTATCCTAATCTATAATCCAGAAAAAACGTTCCTACAGCATTTTGTAATGCTGCCATTTTATTTTGAAACTGAAGTTCTTAAAAAGGTAGGAAGAATTTTTTAATTCTACAGTGGTAAAGACCTTTTCCAAATAAACTAAAATTGAAATTTCAGTTTTCAAAAATACACAGGTAACAGTGTTAGTAATAAAGTACTTTTCTATCATTGTATCTAGTGCTTTCATGACCTTTCTCCCACACTCCAAACCTTATGTGCTCTCTGCTTTGTGTGCTTATGTCAGGAAAGTAATGAGACTAAGAATCTGTTGTGGATTCTTATAAAGCACCAATCACCATACTGTCTAAAAGCTTTAAAGTGAAATCCTAGCTCTATTGAAGTCAATGGGAGTTTTGCCATCGACTTCAATGGAGCCAGGATTTCACTCTTAGTCTGTTGCTTTTCTTTCTATAGGATGCCGGTAGATATTGTCCAGAAAGAGAGAAGGTGGGAATCACTAGCAAAAATAAAATACCATTCATTCTAAGAACCCCATTCTCATCTCAAAATGCTGGCTTGTTGTTCCACATCTCAACTGATGTGCTGCGACTTACCCCTGGAGAAATACAGCAAAAGGTGTTTTGTTTTTGTTTTCCCAAATGTGTAAGGTAAGGCACTTTGAGTTTAGAGCTAAGGGGTGGCACTAGCTTAAAATAAATTAATCCATGCTTAGCACTAGCTTTCACTAGTAAAATTGGATTCATGGGCCATATTGGACAAAGCTCCACCCTTTTGTTTTAAAAATAATGCTCTGCACCCCTCTATAGTACCTTTAACGTGAGGCTCTCAAAGCATTTTACAGTTGACTGACTAAGCTTCCTAACATCTCTGTGAAGCTAGCGAGGTATTCATCTCACTTCAGAGATAGAGACAGGGATAGAACTTAGGACCCTTGACTCCAGACCTGTGCTTTAGCAACTGGACAGTCCTCTCAGTTCTTCACACTGGGCGCAGACTGGGTGCAGCGCTCCCTTTATATTGAGCGCATTATGTGTAACAGATGGCCCAAACATCCAAAATTTCATTTCTGAATACCCTTGACTCACTGCCTGATTGACCCAGCATCCCCTCTCTCCAGCGGAAGAGGCAGATACAACATATTCCTTTTGGTTCTCCGTGAATTGCCCCGGTATCCTGTTCAATGCCATACCAACGTAAAGTCTGTTGCTCATTCTCCAGATCCTTCGCAAATTGGGCCTGACTACCTGACAGGGGGCATCTCTGCCAGTGCATCAGACCAAAGTCAACAAGGACAACAATAGCTATTATAAATCTCTCCAGAAGTGGGACAATGGTGTTTTTGATGTATGGCCGTCAACTGAAATTCTCTGCCACTGGATGGGTTTCATATCATGCCTCCTTCGGAACACAATGCAATAGACACCTCTTTGCAAAAGCTTCCCTTCCTCCTCCCCTCCCCTCCCCTCCCCAGTCAACAAAGACAGCAGTAAACAAGCCAGCCACCTGCCTTCCCCTTTCCTCCCCACCCCCATGAAAACCAATGGAACACCATCTTCACTAGAGGAGAAGCACAGAAGATAGCTTGTACCTGGATAGATAACACAGATTTTTAATTCTTCTATTTGGCACCTAGATATCATAGTGAGGAGTTCACTAAAAAGATGCCTGTGATTATATTTTTGAGGGCCACGTTAGATGATAAATCATGGATGATCCTGATTTTTCAGGAAGACCCACTTCACCATGTGTATCTCTGCCTGTAGAGTTCCACTACTCCATCCCCAGCTGGGTCACATAGTGTGCTTGACTGACTTAAATTTGGTCTACAGAACATTATGCTTATGCAAGACTAGCTACATACAGTCATTTTGCTTATTCGTATGTATTTAGGTCATTTTTCAATATACTGTACAATTGATATTTATCACAGTAAACATTTTACAACATAATACAAGTTCTGTTGTCATGCTAAGAGACCTTCATGCTAACATTTCTGCAGAGAATATATTTCTCCCCATATTGGGAATTGGAGGGAGTGAATTAAAGATTTGCAACTTGTTCACAATGCACATAATTGTTCCAAGTTTATTCTTCCCCAGTGAAACAAGTACAGGGTGTGTGAAAGGAACATCAGTTGTAAGTGGTCATTGGTGTGTAAGGAGAATTTCCAGGAGCATTCACAAAGTCACAAGATTGATTAAATTAGTAAGAATCAAAGGTAAAATTGCCCTATGCCAAAAAGCCCCAAAACTTTCAAATGAACGTGCCCAATGTACAGAAAGTGAATTTAAAAACAATGGATTATTGATAAAAGAAATCTGCTAAGGAAAAAAGTGATAAATCTGAATGACACTGACTAACTGCTTTATTATCCTTTTTCATAGCAACATCTGGGGAAACTAACAAGTCCAAAATACGATTTTTTTAAAAAAATTTCAAGTGAATTTTAAATGTGTAGGATTAGTTGCTTTACAGTGTGAAAGGACTGACTTTAGTTACTACTATCTATTTGCATTAAAGTAGTACTCGTATGTCACCATCTTTATATTTTGTTTAAATTGCATAAGTCCTAACAAAATTATATGCAAGAATTAGCTTTTTACAAACAATACAATTCTGATTTTTAAGGCAGTACAAGCAGCACTTAATTAATTTTGCATGATAAGGAATCTGTTGCAAATATACAGCGGTACTCCCACTCATCACCATCTGCCATGGAGGATTAAATGTGCAACTCACAAATGAAATCCTGCAAAGTTGGTGCAAAAAGGTCCTTGCTTGAATTTAAACAAGGCTGTGGAAACCTGCAAACACATTGTAAAAGATCATGAAAACAATAACAACTTTGTCCATCTGTGAGCCAGTTTTAGCAGTTTTTTTATAGTGGTGCATTTGCAATAACACTTGCATCTCACAATGCAGATTGTCTGATATGTTTCATATCTCTTCCATTTGGACAGAACAAAATCATTAATTTTAGTACTTTGAAGGCTCTAGTGCTTTGGACCAGGTGTTCAGAGTTTTTAGTATGGACTATTACATGGAACACTAGTGGTGGTAGCTTCAACAACAATTTAAGAATTTTGCAAATATGGCAATTGTTTGGGGGTTATTTTATTAACAAACACTTCTGCACAGAGGTGAAAAATAAACATTGACGGCTACTGTTGCCTTGATTAGAAATTCTGTCTATGGACAAAACTGTCTTTACTATTTTAACACTAATGCAGCTTAGTTCTTTTTTTATTCTTACTACATTTACACTGGAGGCTTCATTGTTCTAGACACTGATTTTTTTTAAGTGAGTTCATAATTTGATGTGTAATGGAACTAGATGTGATATATTGAAGGGCCTATTCTGATCTCTTGAACCTAGGTGCATATCTTGACTCAATTTTTGTCAATATAGCTCATTATCCTGACAGCTGTTCTCTTGTCATTTTGGATCTACGCCAATAAAATGCTGACATGCACATGAGAGGTTTGGATCTCTCAGAAAACAGCTACCCTACACACCTGATCATGTAATGTGCTTGGTGCTCTTAGTTCCCACTAAACCAACCCCTAATCTGATCCCCATAAACACACACCAAAGGCATGCCTCTCCTACAAGTGGCAATTTGCACCATTCTGAAAATTGTAGCTATGTCAGTGAAGTTTCACTGAAATGTAAAAGCCTTTAAAAATCATAGGAATGGAGCATCAGGAAAAAGTAACCATTGAGAATGCCGGTACAATTTCATTCTGATGTGCACTGATTCAAAACCTATATACACCTAGGTGTAATGTGACTGATCACACAACCTATGTATATAATAATATCATCAAGGCCATTGCTAGCTGGAATTGTGTGTGTGCATCCACCATCATCATAGGGTCTACTCCCCACAGCCTTTTTTTAAGGAGCCACATTCTCTTTAACCTATCTCTATCCCTTCCTGTACCTGAAAAGGTTTCCTCAGGGCATACTATTTTTGTGTAACTTACATGTTAAAGCCCTAGTTACACACCTTACTCTGGCAAATTATGTTCCTGTTTGAGAAAAGCAGCATCGGAGTTACTGCTTGTCTGTGAATTCATAGAAAGAATGGAATCGAATGAATGCCTGCAAGACTATTGAAAAACTCTGACCATTGAAGAAAAAATAGGAATTAAAAAATAAACAAAAAACTACTACAGACCTAAGCAGGCCTCAATCCTCAGCCCAAGCATCAATGCTATTATGATGTGTGGGTACCAAGCTATCACCGCTGCTCCAGCCAGGTTTGCAGGCATAAACATCAGATCTTATCCAATCAGCTAATATTGCCAAGTCACCTGCTTCCAGCCTTCACCAAGTAGGCCTGATAAGTTGGTGGGAAACCTGTCAAAAGAAGGCATATGGAATACAGATGAAACTCCAGCAGTTGGGCCATGGGCTCTTTCATCTCTCTTTGGGCTTCTTCTCTCGCTTGTGTCATTACAAGGAAAGGGAGAATTGCATCCTACCATGGCGATGGAATAATACCAGGGTAAGGGGAGGCTACATCCTTCAGTACCAGAGGGAATTGGTTGTTTACTTATGAAATCATGCTTCCAAAAGGATTGGCTGGCCAAGGTGACCTCACCCCCAAGAGGAGCTATGTAGCCTCTGAGAAAGTAAGTCCCACATCCAACTGGATCCTATCTCCAGTGAAGACCGCTATAGATGCCAAGCAGCTGAAGGCTAGAGGGATCCAGTCTCCTGTGAACACAACCCTAAGTCCAGCAATATTGCCGGGACAGGAACGGGGAGAGACCAGAGGGCTTGGCTGATCTGAATGAAGGTAGTCAAAAGACGAGGAGTAGGCAGTGGACCTGACTTGCAGAAGCCAGCCGGGCCCTTGAGTATCTTACCCGTGCAGTACGAACTTGCATTTTTCAACATTACTCTCGTATGTTATTGAGACACAAGAGGGAAGTGATGGGCTGTGGGACTAGTGGGCAGCGTGAACCAACAAGTGGCAAGTTCTTTGAAGTCTGAGGTGCCAGAAGAAGCCTTTCCCTGAATGTACAAGGAACAATTTTGTTTAGAGAGCAGAGTTTTCAAGGGAAACATTTTTTGTTTGAGATGGCAATCAGCTTCACAAAGCTCACGACTTTGAGAATCATGGTTAATTAGTTCCGCAGCCTCTTCCTCTTCACGCACGGTCTCTCAAGGAAGGCTAAACTCAGTCCTGCATCCAATCTCGGTCTGCCAGAAAAATACCTTGGAATTCATAATGTCGTGCAATAATCCTTCCCAAGGGAGCATACTGGTAGGCTGTGTGTACAAGAGCTGCAGATGTTTCATGCTTAGAGGCTGGTTGGGTTTTTTGTTGTTGGGTTTTTCCTTTTGTATTTTTAAATGCCTCAAAGTCATTGGGCCGGACTCTCAGCTGTTGTACATTGCTGTAAATCCACTGCAGGCAACACTGCCAGGCTGATGTGCCGATGTAGGGGATTGGGCCCAATATTGTGTTTCCATGCCAAGAAATACAGAGGAGCTCAATGAAAATGGAAAAAAACACCCCAATCTTAGGCATAGTGCCAATAAGGACTAAGAGATCTGGCTCCAATGGGTGCTGTCACCCACTTTGCTCTTCAAAGTCCAGATCACGCTATCTTAAATCCTGATCAGGAAAGGAGGGTCATGAGAATGTCTGGTTCAATCAGTAATGCTGTCCCTGAAGGAGGCTTGTTCTAACTGATGCTCCTTTCTCTTTGTGCAAAGAGATGAGAGGAACAGGATCACTTCTCCTCCCCTCTCCCCTTCCCTTTCCTGTCAAATAACTGGCTTGTGGCCTGGTTGGCCAGTGCGTTTTCCTTCTGTTTCCATAAACACAGCAAATGCTGAACTTCTCAGCTCTCTCTCATGGCTGCTACCCTTGCTGCCAGTCAGACACTCAGTGAGGCAGGGTTTCTCTCTGAATTTTCCTGTGACTGGTTCCCCTGGGGTGCTACGTGGAACTGGGGTACCACGGAGTCCCCTGAATCACCTGCCTGGATCCCCTCTGACTGTACTGCTATGACAAGCCACAGAGCCCTCCAAACTTGCATATTCGTCAGCATTCACAGAGGTAGGGACACACCCAGCTGTAGTTACATGCAGGCTGTCCAATAACCAGTCTAGGACCCCAGAGCAGTACTGTCCTGCCCTAGTCAAATCTGGCCAGTATATGGGTTTAATGCCTGGTCCACGTCTATGTAAAGAGGACCATGCACACATGTAATAACCAAGCTGAGATTTTTCCCAGACACCTGAAGTCAAATCTGCACTGGTTTTGATTAGAACATAAAGGGTAGATTTTCAATGATTATAAGTGATAGCAAACAGATCAAAGCAGATTACCTAGTAAATAAAATCGTGAGCTAATCTTTACATACTAGATAGGTAGGATATGAATTAGCATATTCTAACCCTGAGTGATTAATAGGTTGGCAGATTCTTAAGGAACAAGCTGCCTTTGTTTTGCAGCTTGGGTTTTCATACACAGGCTAGAAATCCCTTTAGCCTTGGACCATCATTTCCCCAAATTCAGTCTTTCTTCCTCAGATGGTTCCAGGTGTGGTGTTGTATGGAGAGTGAGGTACCATCACCATGTCCTTTCCCCCTTTTATATCTTCTTCTCACTTACTGGAAAGCTGTTTTGCTGTGACGTGGATGAAACAGTTCCCATTGTGTAGTGCTATCTCTGAGGTTTCTGTTGTACCTAGTTCCTTAGGTTATCCTTGTGCATTTCCTCAATAAGCCATTGTTTGGCCTTTTTACTGTTGTAACTGAAAGGCTGCTTGTTGGTGTTTTCAACCTCACAGCATGTTTCAGTAACACCTACATATGACGATAGCACAGACAATCCGATGAGATATTAATATCTAGCAGATCCAGGATTTTAGAATACCTCACAAGGCATACTGTGTGCTTAACATATCCTAATTATAGAACAGTGGTGAATAAAGGGGTGCCAGGGTGTCACAGTTCGCGTCCCACCTTTCCCCTCATCCATGTTCTTGCCAAATCTTGTTGCTTCTCTCATCCAAGCATTCCTCAAATGGCCCCATCCCCTCTGCCAAACCCCAGGAATTTCCCCTTGCTTGGACTATTATCACCGTCTCTCCCAGCTCCTCATCCCTGCCTTCTTCAGTCTCTCTCAACAATCAGCAGCTCCAGTCATCTTCTCTTTCCCCCAACCTGAGTATGTCTCGGCACATCTTTGCCGGCTCCCTGGACCTTGGCTGGAATGACAACGGATGCTGCACCGTGCTGCCCTGGCAGAGCTAAGCTGTGTGTAAAGTCGCCGAGCGGGATTGCTCTGAGAGATGCATGACTGGACTGAGATGCACTGACAGAGTTCTGTCAGGAGGTATAAGCCTGGAATAACAAGGATGGTTCTTCTAGTAGTGTCCCTATGGGTGCTCCATTTCAGGTGCACACATGCCCCACATGCGTTCGAGTGGAGATTTTCATTAGCAGTATCCATTCGGCTCACACAGGCGCCCTAGACCACCTCACATCCCACACTGCGGCTATATCAGGCCCTCTGTTCCTTCTCAACCACCTTGGCTTGTGTCCACATTGACGACATGTGCCTCTTTCTGACTTCAGTCTAGCGTAGGTTAGATTTATTAGTGAATTGGTTAGTTGACTTTTATTTGGAGAATTGTTTGGTACTTCCTCCCTCAGGGGAGCCCTCTGTCCCTCAGAGGCACACACCTGGTTCACTGGGTTTTAACATTGCCTGAGAATCACTAGCAGGTGGAGAGTTGTTCAGTGCGTGGCTGTGCCTAGTGATGATCTTCCCCCCCCCTTACCATACGCATCACATTCACCCTTCTTGTGCTAGTCACAACAAACCAGATCCTCAAATACTCCCATGGGATCAGGCTAATTTATCTTTCAGTATTTGACTAATGGACCATAAAGGAGGAATCCATTATGATCCCCTTGCAAATTGCTTCTTGTACAATTACCTGGGCAGAGCTGAGTGTTTTTGTTTTTAATGGGTGAGTAAAATGTCCTTAGATGTTTTAGTTATCACAAGAAGCATAATAAAAGGCAGCTAAACAGATTTTGTGCCTGGCCTGGTAAGTTTTCACAACAATTTGTGAGGCTGCTTAGAAGCGGGCATATTTATGCATATTAGAAAATATCATGTGCTTGCAGAGTTAGATTTTCAAATCACAATATGGTACCTATTAAAATGCCAAAAGTAATGAGATCTTATCAGCTATGAGTTTTTAAAAAAATCAAAACACCAACAACTGGTTATTCAGTGGCTACAGCTGGGAAATCTTTAACTATTTTTGTACTTATTTAGTTTAAAATGACCAAACTATGTTTTCAATATAAAAATATGAAATATAGTTCTGTGCTATGTTATAAACTGAGTTTCGGGCAGTGGAACAAATTTTAACAGCTAAGTTATAAGCACTTGAGAATAAGGTGTGTATAATGGAAAAGCTGACAACCTCTTACCTATAGCATCGGGATTTCTCTTGCTATTAGGACCAGATAAACCAACAAGGTAATTCAATGTAGTGTTCCACCTCTGTGATGCTAATCTACTCCTTTTGGTCCCAGGTGTTTGGAGAAAGGTAAATATAAAACTTAATGAAACTGCAGTGACTATAGACGGTTATCCCTGCACTTGGGAGAATGAATTTGTCCCCATGGGACATTTCTAAAAGAAAAGTGGTGACCAGCTGTGGACTAGAGAAGTGCAGAGTGGGAGTATTCTGAAAATTTTCCCAAAGAAAATAAAATGGCTGAATGAATAAATCTGACTGCACTCTGGAAGTGGCTCAAAGCAAATGCAGTTATTGTTGGGTGCATCAGTTACCTGGGAATGAAAAATTAATTTAGATGGAGAACATTTCTATAAAAGAAAATGAATGGAGGATTCAGTCTAGTTCCTCTCTAAGATTTCATTTCAGCAGCTACTAGGGCATGTGGGGAGAGCTTCAGTGATGCTCAGAGAAAGTCACAAAGGGGTATCTAATGAGAAGTGTCCATTTCAACAGCAGGAAAATTTGACTGAATGGTGATGTGGAAGGCAAACTCACAATGGGAGGTGAGCACATGCCCAGGAGTACAAGACTGGCCCCTTCCTGCTCCAGAGGTTCTCTGTCTTCTGTTGGCCAGCCAGTGGGAGATGGGAGCTGATTGGACCTTTGCACCTCCATTTACATTTACCCAAGTTACTGGAGTCAACTTTGCCTCATTTGTGCCTTTGAAAATCTCCCTCCTACTCCAGCACATGCTTGCGTCCATCCCTGTTGAGTAAAGCTCTCCAGCACCTGATTTCGTGCTTTACTCAACAGGGATGGACTGCGGAGTCACAGCCAATGCTGTTAGAGTCTCAGCAAGTAAACTAAGGAATGCCTAGCATAGAGTAGTCCCTCCAAGTGGGAGGTGTTGGTAAGACAGTGTGTGTGAGCCTGCAGCGTTTGTACCTATTCTGTGGGCAAACAGAAGTTGAAATCAGGGTGACACCAGAGACAGGGGAAGTGTTGCTCATGCCAGGCTTGTTAGATGGTTTTTAGGTAACAAAACCCATTATTGTTCCTTTTGTTTGTTTATTTTAACTCCTCCCAGCTCACTGCATGAGACTGTCCCTAAGTGGGAGTGGTCATCCTGAGCCATCCTCCCAAACAGTGGAAGGGAAGGTTTATTAGAGGTAGGGCTGATAACACTATTTATTATTAAGATTGCCCAACACTTCCTATTATAAGACTCTATTTTCAGTTGCTTATAACTTTGGCAACTTTTGGGCTGAAATTTTCCAGTGTGGGTGCCTGCCTCAGCTTGATTATTCCTGGAAAGATTCAGCCAAAACAATTCAGCCATTTCTGAGAATACGCTGGGGGAAAATACCTTGTTCTTCCCCTTTTAAAAAAAAATCTGGCTTATTTTTCTTTGAGAAGCTTCCATGTCCATATGCTTTGGAACAAGGCCTTGGAATTTGCCAAGGCTCTTAGCTGTGCCTGTGAAAATTTATTCATATTTAACCACGGTTATAAGGCTTTGAAAATCGTAGTTTGTATGTGCTCAGTAGTGACTTCTTACATTTAAGCAGCTAAAATATCTTGAGTCCATCCTCAATGGGCATGCTTTACCTTCACAGAACTCCTAATGGTCACTGGACTTCATATGAGCATCCTCACAGTGACTGAGCCTGCTCCAGCCCAGGGATACAGGAACTAAGCCGGATGATCCCTATAACTGCACCTCCCTCCTACTCTGGGCGGGCACCAAAAATGAAAGGAAAGAGCCTATGTACTCTCAATGACTCCCTATAGTGGCACTCAGGCAGCACAGAGAAGGAAACCACCTAACTCCAATGCAGAGGGGACAAGACCTAGGGTGGGGCAGGGTGGAAGGAAAGGAGCAGATGGGGATAAGGAGCATGGGAAACTGCAACTGGAGAGGATGGAGGGAGGGAAACCGTGACTGACAGTCATCAGAGGCTGGGAACATGAGAGAAGTCTAGAACTGGTTGGCCAAGGGCAATGGGGCTGAGAGCCAAGCTGCGGTGGAGTGGAGGCCGGGATTCACCGAGCAAGGATACTGATAGTGGGGAGAGCATTGGCAGGTGGTGGGCGGGGAGCCTGGGACTCAGGGAGCCTGGAGGGAGGGACGATGACTGCTGTGCAAAGAGCCAAGCTAGGATGGCAAGCCTGAATAATGGATACCGGGACTGCCTAGGTGAGGAGGCAGGGGTGAGGAAGAGAGACAATTGGGACAGGGATGTATTGGAATGGATGAGGCAGAAAAGGTCAAGCTAGGGGCAGAAGGGTCTGTCACCCCTAGAGTACAAACCCCTCCAGAGCCGGGAACAGAACCTAAGATTCTTGGGTCTTGCTATTCTTCTGCCGTAACAAATACCTGTGAAACCCCCTGTTGTCCAAATAGACATGCCTAGGACCTGACTTATGTAGCATTATAAAGCACTTTGTATGTTCATCATACAGCTCCCCCCGACTTCCGTTACAGATGTGAGTGCTCAGCATTTCTGGATATCAGACCCAGGGTCTCAGTTTGGGCACCTATAAAATGAAGAACACACTACTCATGACCCCCTGTAAAAAGTCTGGTTTAATAACTTTCACGGCATCACTCTTTGGCAAAAGCAAGACACCATCCTGTCTCATCCTGCAATCTCTTTCACTACAGGGCTTGCAGAGGCCCATCAGCCCCCTAGTTCCACAACAGGAACACACTTTCCAACTTCTGCAGCAAAAGAGGCAGGGGTTCTACAGACAGCAACCTCCTTTGCGACACAGTCCTGCTCAAATACGCTGCTGAAGTCAACTGGCAAGGATCCACTGGTGATGGTTCATAGCAACACATATGTCACTGTGTTGCAGTGTATCTCACAGATAGTAACTGACTTCAGGGAACTCAGAAACATGCTGAAGAAGAAGAATGACCAAGCCATCTTCTCTGTGATCTTTTCTGTCCCTTGAAAAAAGGAATATAGTGTAACATAAGAATGGCCACTCTAGGTCAAACCAATCCTCCAACTAGCCCAGTATCCTGCCTTCTGACAGTCCCAGATGCTTCAGAGGGAATGAACAGAACAGGCAATTATTGAGTATTCCACCCAGTGTAGTCCAGTCCCAGCTTCTGGCCTTCAGAGGTTCAGGGATACCCAGCACATGGTCGAAGACCATCTTTGCTAATAG
>ML677352.1:41133561-41240627 GCA_007922305.1 Dermatemys mawii | reverse complement strand
GTTTAAACCTGATGCCTCTTAGTTTCATTGGGTGATCTCTTATTCTTATGTTATTTGAAGAGGTAAATAACACTTTTCCTCCACACCATTCTTTATTTAATACATCTCTATCATATCCCCCCTTACTCAATTCTTTTCCAAGCTGAACAGTCTGTCTGTTTATTCTCTCCTCATATGGAAGCTGTTCCATGCCCCTAATCATTTTTGTTGCTCAACTCTGTACTTTTTCCAACTTTAATATAGCTTTTTTGAGAAGAAGTGACCAGACCTATATGCAATAGTCAACATGTGGGCATACCATGGGCTTATATAGCAGCATTATAGTATTTTCTGTTTTATTATCTATCCCTTTCCTAATTGGTTCTAACACTGTTAGCTTTTTTGACTGCTGCTGTATGATGAGTGATGTTTTCAGAGAACTAGCCATTTGGCACGGGTGTGACCGCTGCTGGACTCCTGTCTCCAGTTCTGGTGCTGACAATTCAAGAAGGAGGTTGAAAAGTTGGAGAAGGTCCAGGGAACAGCCATGAGAATAATTAAAGGATTAGAGAAAATGCCTTAGAAAATTGACTCAAAGGGTATGTGTACCCTGCAATTAAACACCTGCAGCTGGCTCGTGTCAGCTGACTTGGGTTTGCAGGGCTTGGGCCATGGAGCATTTTAATTGTGCTATAAGGGTTTGGGGTCAGGCTGGAGCCCAGGCTCTGGGACCCCAGATGGGGGAGGGAAATAAACAGTATGTGATCATATAATTAAAGACTCTATCCTAATGGATAGGCACCAAAGGCTCAAATTAAGGGCAAGCCTTCATTCTGGTATTTCTTAACTTTCTATTACGTGAATTTGCAATCTTAATAATGTTTTTTTAATGTCCTTTTTTGTGTGTAATTACCTAAGGACTGCTCAGTGATTTCGCTTGGAAGGTTATCTTCGAGTGGTCCAACCTGCCTTTGCAAGAGGCTGATGTTTACTGCTGCAGTGCACGTATTTTGAAGCCGAGTTAGTGTGCTGTAAGAAATTACTCAGACCGTTAATTTTGGAAACCGGTGATGGAGGATCACAAATGTTAAGAATTCTAATTATATCGGATCTGGGCAATTTAATAAATATAAGACTTTTCATATGTGTCTCAAGGCATAATATTTGAAATATTATGGGCATTAATTATAATATCTGAAATTTTTTAAGACCCCCTCCTTTTATGTCTAGTGTTAGCACAGACCCATCATTCTGCTACAGCTACGAAAAATAATGTTCTTTGGGGCTGATAATCTCATTTATAATCATGGCAGGGCAGGAGCAACCTTTTGCAGGAATTTTGTTTATGCTTCAAAAATTTCCCCTCTGATAATTTCTCCTCTTCCCATACAATAGCTAGCCTGCTTTTGTCTCCTATGCAGTGCTGTAAAGATAAAAGTCCAGATGATTTGGCATTGTACAAGGGAAGAAAAAAACCTCTCAGGGTCTGATTAATGATGTTATCCATCTCAGAAGATAGTAATTCCCTCCTTTAGCGCCTAAGGGAAAAAATAGACTAACCTTTGAATTCATACTTCATCATCTTCTATTGGCATTTGTGGATTTTCATGGGACACTGGGGTCTGCAGCTCTGTTAGATAGTCACAGTGGTTGGGCTCGGAGCCAGCAACTATGGCGGCTTCCTCCCCGCCGCTATTCGAAGCAGAAAATCAACAAGGAAATAACAAGGCTGCTCTTCTCATTTCTAATGTCTGCAGACCTGTCATATACTCTGCAGGGCTCCCTGCCTCCTTTGGAAGCTACCTGGTCTCAGCAAGGCCTCAGTGCGGGAATCTTGAATGTCTCACATACGCCCTAGCCTTCCTCTGAGACAGTGATGTTGAATAGTGTAGCCATCACAGGGACCCGGCAGCCATATTCATGTTATCTGTCTAATTGTGGGGCTGAGGACTGATCTCATCAATCATTGCTGACTGTATACTGAGGCTAGCACACAGCATTAGTTAGGGGGACTGAAAACTCTTTTCAGAACTTGGGAGTTCAAATGAACGAAAGAGCTTAAAAGCTTCCTTTTGTCTCCAAACTTAAATTCTGGGTGCTGGGTTTTTTGGTTTATGTTTGTTTTTAAAAAGTATCTAAATAGACAGCTACATGCTTAGTTATTAATGGTTAGACCCCACAGTCATGAATGCCATTCTGACTTTTTGGAGTGTCTAATTAAAGGACCGGCGGAGGAGTTGCCTTTTGCTGTTAAACCGCTCTGCCTGGTTTACAAAATGGAATCTCTTTTCCAGCAGCTGCAAACAGAATGGATGATGTCTAGCAGAGATCTCAGATGCAACCAGAACCATTGGCACCACTGGGTCACTGCAGAATTAGATGCAATGAAACATTAGGCACAATGAAGAATCTGACATGCACTCAGCAGAATTTAAACATATTTTCTCTAGCAAAGACACAAAATGTATCTGTCTGAAAAGCAAAGGGAGCATCTTGCAGTGGATCAGAAAATGGACATTTCTACTAGGACAGCATACAAAAGAGGGGGAGGTTACTTTTAATTTCAAAGAACGAGGTACAGGCCTCTGTCTCAAAAGTGTTGGGCTCAAAACACCTGCTCCCATTGGGATTCTGTGCTGTGGTGCATTGCAGAAAGGACAGAGGTCACTGCTCTATGCTGGTATTTCCTAGCCCAGATGAACGTGCAGAATCAGCAGACCTTTTGGTTTGCTGGCGCATGTGTCTGCGCCGCACACAGCCGGGTGTCATGCAGGTGAAGTTGCACGTATACACGCTGAGAGCCCAGAGACTTTGTGGGGGGGGGATAATGTGGCTCAGTGCACAAAGAAGCCTGCTGATTTTGTATGTTCAGTGCGGCGGAGAAGAAAATCGATGCGGGAACTACAGACTGCTGCAATGGTGCACTGTAAAGTGTAACATCAGGCTTCTTTTTGGATGGAAACCGAGCTGATTTATTCTTAATGGCTTAGCTTTGCTGACTGTTACATTTTGTTTCATTATTCAAAGGCAAACCCTGAACAAGCATTTTCTGAAAGTGCCAGGCTCTTTCGGGTGGGAGGAGGCGAACTCCAGTTGTGTGTCCTTCAGACCCTTGCTTTATTTATTTCACAAGGTTTCAGGACACACTTTAACTGCGGAATGCATCTGGAATGGAACTCTTTCCAACAGGCCTTTTGCTCATGATTTGGGCTCCTGGACTTTTGGTCTTGTGTTTCTTGTATTACAGATCTGATTACCTTTTCCTAAGTATTTGTCTCATTATAACTGTTCTGTGACTTAAATACTGCACCCCCGACCTGAGAAAATAACAAAGAGCCATGTATGTTTTCCCCCAAAAGAGCAATAATCCTGCTTTTACCTGTATTCCAAGCTAGTTATGCACAAACACCCCCGAAGATCCCCTGCACTGTTCACCTTTGCAGACTAATCCTGCCCGTAGCAAACGTAATCCCCGCTGGGGAGGCTGGGGAGTGGCAGCAGGGAACACCCATTCCACAGACACTGCCCACTGAGCGCTGTTACAGGAGCTCAGTGCGTAGGTCTGTTCTAGAGTACGCATCCATGCTCAACGTGCAGAGGAGCTATGGAGTGTCAGCTCAGCCCCTTCTCTTGCACAGCAAAAGCCGGAGACTTGACAACTGCCCAGGGTCCAGCAGAGGAGAGAGTGGAGAGAGAGGAGCAGGATCTGGGCAGGATTGGAGAGACAGCTTCGTATTTACACGATTTCTTCCCCGCCCAGCAGCTCCTCACCACCTGCCTGCAGATCAAGTGCAGTCCTTCATCACCATGCCCAGTTGCCCCAGACTTGATTGGTCCTTTGCACACCCAGTTATCATGGTGGTAGGAAACCCATTTTACCTAGAGGATCCTAAAGCTTCTTCCAAGCTTCTATACAAACACCAATATGCTGGACTCATTTCATCCATCAGTGGAAATGTAGCCACCTCTAGGTGAAGCATGATGGCTGCTAACAGTGCCTACAGCCACCCTTGTATTTTACAACAGAAAGTGATGAATACTGTAGCAGTCCGGAACTGCGGGAGGAGTCAGGTCGGCAAAATGTAATTATCTCAGTTGGACACAGGCTATCACCCCTTTGCTTGTGGAAAGTGCCAGTGCATCTTTAGTGGCAACGAATGGCTAGGACATTTTGGGGCCTTTCTGTTTCCTCTTAGCTTAATTGTATATTAAACCTATAGCCTAAATCTGTAAGCCTGGAGTATGCAGAATTTAGCAATTTATCTGGCAGGTTTTAAGCACACAGTATTCGAATGGGTTATGTAAAGCAGCAAAATCTGCACCATTTAAATTGCCCTGACTTCTGAAAACTGCAGGTGCCAGTACCTGAAATAAAGCCTGAAGGCTGACAGAGTATCTGAGGGAGGTCCTTTCGGCTCGCAAAGATCAAGTACTAACTGAAAGTCAAACATATCCTTAGTTCTATTTTTTATCTCATTTCAGTTTCATGCAAAATAATGTTGCCCTAGAAATAAAATTTCCCCACACATCTACCATAGCTTCACAATGCCAGTTTAGCAGAGCAATAAAGCAAAGCACTAGGCGCTTGACAGTTCTCTTTGTAGCTGTCTCAACATGCATCCTAACTCTGTAAAGCTATTACCATGTATGCCAATGTGTTTGGCTTTTTTTTTCTCCTTTCTTAAGCGGTTACATGACTCAGGAATTTGGTCATCCTTTCTGTTAGTATGAAATGTGTATAGGAAGAGGACACTGGTAGAAAATACTGTACATTAAAATGTAGCCAGCCGAGGACATTAGTAATGTGATCTACAGAGCTCTGCAAAATGAATTTTTATGATTTCTCCAGCTTAATATGGTAGCATTAATATTTCATTACTAGATTTCACTCTGATTTTGGTCCTGTTTCTGTCGCACCCAATTTATTGCTTGAGAAAGTTATTTTTCATCTGTAGTTGTAACTGAGAATAAACCCTTAGAAAACTTTCCCCAGTCTGAAATTTGCTTGCTATGTCTCATTATAGCCCATGTGATGCTGCATCCAACATCAAACATCTCTGTTAATGGGAACAAAAATTATACAGCAATTTGCTGGGGGGGTGTTAACTCTTAGTTTCTAGCTCTAAATCCTGGCATTCTTCAGTTTTCTTACTTTTATACATGAACTATAGGTTAGGGATGGCGAAGATGGATGAAAATGACTTGATTCCAGGTACACCAGTGATGAAGCATCAGCCACTTGCGCTGGAAGAACAATGGTTCATGGGCCTTGTTGAGCTTAGTCTTGTACAGGATCTGAGGTCACAGGGCAAAGATGGCTTTTCACCACCTTTGTGTCTCCCCAGTGTTGTCATTTAGAATAGCCTCAGGGTTGGCCCTAGCAGCCAGAGAAGAACAAAGGGCTTTAACAGACTAGCGACCATAGCCCTAACTTGGTAACCTAATTGAACTGCCTAGGCCTGGTCCTGAAAGGTGCTGAGAACAAATGCTTAGTGCCAGGATTTGGTTCATTGTTACAAGCCATCTCCTGATGTCTGGAATAAGTCATTATTCCTCCCCTTTACCAGATGAAAAATGTCTTCCACTTCCTCGATGTCAGCTCCATTCAAACAGGGTTAGTTGGCGATATCTCTCCTAGGGATAGTTTCTCCTCCGATTCATGCATGGAGAATGCAGGAGAGATGTCCCTTAGGTTTTTACCTTGCTACATGTAATTTGTTCTTTTGACCACTCCTTTATAGGTCATTCCCTATGATCCCTTCATTGTCCTTCTCTAAATCCCTGTTCTCTGTTGCTGGGTGACATTGTGCCTGACTGCTCTATAGGAACACAAGATGAGAGAGCAGGCAAGAAATTCCCTGTCTGGCCCTGCTGCAAAACAGGCAGGCAAGATCGCTCCATCCTGCCTTGGCAAAGATGCCCCAAGGATGCTATAACCTAGTCCACTCTCAGTATGTCCAACAGAGCTGGCCAGCTGCACCTGTGGATTATGTTACACAGCATGGAAGGGTACATGTGTCTTCCCTGAGCTAAATCAGAGTCCTTCCCTCAGTTTTCCCTCGGGTGTTACAGCTCCCCACACACCCATTCCATGAGCTATGCCTGTATGACATGTTTGAGCCCATTGTGAGGTATCAAAAACTCGCAGTGTGGTCACGACATACCCTATGTGTAGGGAGACTACTCTGCTTGATCTGCTGCCAACATGTGTGTAACCCAATACAGCACTGGGAGTTTTAGACACCACATCACGTTCCATGACTTGTTTCCATGATCACACAGAGGCCGTTCTGTGCATTACTGCCTTCTCCTCTCATTACAGTCTGAGGATGTTAGCATAAGGTCAGTTCCAGAAGGCATCACCAAGCAACCCCAAGGGTTTCCAGTGCAATTTTCAACAACATTTATTTACTATCTCCCCTAGGCACTTGATTATTTAGAGATACCTACAGTTCTTGTGAAACTTTATCAGATCTCACTGTATGTAATATACCTGCATTCTGGGGATTACTGTTGCCCCAAAACATCTGCTAAGATCCTTTCTGTAGCAATTGTAGCAGCCTTTCTGTGTGGGAAGGGCACATGTACCAGCAGAAGAATGATGGGGCACAGTATTGGCATCCTAAACCTGCCTCCCACTCCTAACACTGCTGGTGGTGCAGCTGGCAAGAGTTATCTACCTGGATGGGGGTGCGGGCAGTCCCCAACAGACCAGATTACAGATGCAAACTGATCCAGCAGTGTTACTCTGAGCCTCTACGGAAAGCAAACGTGAAACGGGTTTGAATTTAGCCTCTTTGCAATATCTTTAAATGATTCCCCGACTCGGAACCAAATGGTCTAACTTTGATATTTCTTGCATCAGAAAGGTGCTTCTAGTTCCTAAACTTTAAGTATATTCTGCGTACAGAAGACAAGTGGCAGGAGAGGATTTTCATGTGAAAGCACTCTCTCCCGTAATTTTTACCGAGCTGAGAAATGTAACATGTACATGGAAATTACAAGCTACTATCAAAATTACCAAGACTAAAACTACCATTTTATCCTGCATTAGAACAATTTTACCATTGTTAGAGGAATATATCTCAGCAATTTTAAAATTATTTGAGTCATGACAGAAAGACTCACAACTGCAATATTTATCTTTCAGTTTCATATTAGGATGTTCCTTAAGACTTGAGCTATGACATATTATAACATTTTATGGGTGCCAGAAAAAGTTTCACTGACAAGTAGATTGGAACCATTGATTATGTATGTAGGATTTAATTTTATCTATTTTGTATTCATAGTACAATAAATAAAAAGCCATTAGTGGTCACTGCAGAATTTCAACAACTACTACAAAAATTCAATTTATCATTGCATTTTTTTAATGACAGGCTTTGAAATCCATTTGATTAAATTCTGCTTTCCAGTGGACTTAATGAGAATTTTAATTCTCAAGAGATTTCTATAAGCATAACAGGTGAGATTAGTCTATCAAGCCATAGCTGTGGTAGTTAGTACAAGAAGCTGATTCCTTTGAACATAAATAAAATGCATAAGTGTGTGTGCATATATTTTAATATTGCCGTGATGCATATTGGCCGACCAATAAATAGCATGAAGATTTACCCTTCTGCTGCTGTATCCATTTCCCAACGTACAAACTTCCAAATAGTCCATCAGCATCTTACAGGAATGTATTTTGGCTGAGTGGCTGAAGTGAGCTACCCTGGGGATTCTCTCAAAGAATCATAGACATTAGAACATTGTGATGGGGTGTACAAATCCCACACTGGGCAACAGGCGGTTAATAGCCAACATGGGCGCAGATGATGCTGCCTCATCACACCTGTGAGAGATGTCAGACTTGGTAGGAGGAGCTTAAATGGGAGAAATCCAGCTCAGTTGAGGGCAGAACAGAGAGGAAAGTAGACTTTTGGCTCTAAGCTTCTGAAGAGAAGGCCAGTAGAAGGCAGGAACTCCTTGAATGACTGCTGCCCAACGGTCTCTGCGGAAGGGCCTGATGGTGACTCACTCTGTTGACTTGTGAACTTGGTTTTACAGAGGGCCCTATGTTCATTGACAAATCCAGAAGGGGGCAGACTACCTGGAGCCCAACTAGAGGGCTAAGTCTCTTGGGACTGAAACTGGAACAGGAAAACCACCTGGACATCATAGAGCAGCAGCCAGGGTGAGTGCTGGGCCTCGACCAGACCCGAGCGGGGACCCTGGGAAAGGAACTCTGGTGACAGACTGAACAAAAGTAACAACTCAGCCTGGCCTTCACTGGTGGGTTGACCTAAGAGCCTGAAGAGTCTCTTTTGGCTGGTACAGTAAACCTATTAGTTGGTAGGAACCAAAGACTCTTCTCCCTTGGACACCCTTGGCAAGAAGCTTTTTTTCCACCTTCCCCCTTGTGCTGAGGTGGAGGTTTTGTAAGGAATGCCATGCCACAAGAACATGGTGTTTGCAGCAGTGGGGCACGTACTGCTCATTGCACTAATGCATAGTGCGGGATTTCCTGCACAGCTGGGAGAATGAGGAATTCTGGCAGCAGGCCACTAGGAAACCCAGTGATAGAAGCTGCTGGGTTTTAAGCTAATGGCAGCTGTAATTCTTGACCATGGTAATGCATTTGCTGACTTAGTAGTGGAAGTCAATTGGTATGACCTGGCTAGGTCAGATAGTGGAGAGAGTCTTAGGAGTGCCAGAGAGACCCTGAGGTCTGAGAGGCACTTTCTGAGGACCAAGATGAGGCCTCCACTGAGGGAAATGACTCTTTGTATCTGTCTGTCGCAGGGCAGAGGTTTTTAAAAACCTCTGCTGCCTGCTTCCCTGCAGCATGGCTGGGCTGAAGGGCTAAAACCTTGAGCAGGGAGCCCAGGTGAAGGCCCTAATTAGGGCAGGCTCAGTGTAACCTAGTGAGCCAGGTGGAACCACTGGGGCTGATGACTGGGCAAGAATACAAACCCAGGGAAGAGCTCAGAGAGGGAGGCTAGCCAGGCAGGAGGACAGGGGGTACCTAGCTCTGTCTCTGCTGATTGAGACAAGCTTCCAGGGACCAGAGTACCTGGGGCGAGGTCTGTGAGGGGCCTGGTGTTGGGGAAGTCGGGACTTTGTAAGCACTGTAAATAAAAGAGCACGAGTGAAGCACCAGAGCAGAGTGTCTGAGACCTTTCTTGCACCAGCCTAAGCACGGGGCACAGGGACTAGGGGAAGGAAGCCTGTGTCGCCCCGTGACGCTGTCCCTAAACCTGTAGCCTCAGGTTACTGAATCAAGCTCCTGCCCCGTGCCAATCTTATAACTTAGTATTGCGCTGCATCTTCCTTGTGGCTTGCTCACATGAATGTAAAATTCAGGGGTGAATCCTTGGCTTCTGACAGAAACACCTCCATGTATTTACTTAGTTTGCGTTAGCCAGTACAGCCTCTGTCATTCCATTCAGTGGAATTAGTGGACTGCAGGAGGCTCCAAATATTTTGCACAGCCTCACTGGTTTGGGGTACGTGAGCCCTATTGAAATTGGAGGTATAACACAAAAGGTCTCTTTCATTGAATTCAATGGTAGTTTTGCCTGCTTAGAGACTCAAAGGCAAAACTCCCTTAGACCCGAGGTGTAAAGTTTGGATCAGAAACTGAATGTGGATCAGATTCTCTGCAATGATTTTAGAGGAAGGGGACGGAATTTGGTGTTTTATCGTTTTTGTTGTCTCTAGTTGAATTATGTGACTTCTAATAGTAACCAATGGCCAATTTTTAAACAATCCAGTATAGTCAAAAACAAAGGCACATTGAAGGAACAGATTAAATATAGCTTGTGCTTATGCTGATTTCCAGAAATAGGTTAATAAACACTGCCTAGATGAAAGGAGACTCAAGCATTAAAAAAGAAATCAAAAGGTCTCACTTAAGTAATTTTTTGGGGGCAGGAATCAAATTAACAAATATAATGTGCATTGCTGACAAGGTGCTCAATCATTCTTCGCTGGGAGAATTCTTTTACATATATATAATGTGTCTATATGTTGCTTCCATTACCACTTCATTTGATAATGATAAATGGCATTTTTATCTGAAAGGAAAATAGTAAAAGTTCTGATTTGCAAGAGCAAGTTAGAATAAATGATATCATTCCATACTGCAGCACTTTCTGCTCCCGTAAAAAGACTGGCTTTTAACTAAGGGCTCTGCTGTAAAAGTAAGGCAAAAGTGATTTTTTTCACTTCACTGACTATTTTCTTCCAATCTCATCTGTAAGCGGCACAAAGTTCTGTTTGGCTGGGGTGGGGGGAGGATTTAAGGGGGTGGTTAAAAAGAGAGAATAAAGAGACAACGAGATCATGGCGTCTTTTCTCAAGCAATGTAGCATCTTAATTCCTGGTGAATTCAAATAACCTCCAGCTGGGGGCTGATTCTGTCAGTCTGTCTGTCTGTATCTGTGTCTGCTTTTTTCTCTCTCTCTAGGCATTCATCACTGTGACTTTTGAGCCCCGCTGAATAAACAGGAGTTCTGCAGGCAGAGTGGCTGCAGAATCCAGCCCCTACTTGATGCTGATCGAGTCCGACACTGACAAGCACTTATGCCCAATTCTCTAGCTCTTTGTATTTGGCCTTAGATACACGTGTTGTCTGGGGAAAGTTAAAAATATACCATTTGGGTCTAAATTGGGGCCATTTCTCATGCGGTTCTGCTGTGCGTGGGAGGGAGAGCATGGCTCACATCAGGGTCAGCCAGAAATGCAGTTAGTACGCTTGAGGGCGCACATGGATTGCAACCAAGAAGTTTCCCCTCCTAGGAGCAGCTGACCTGAAAGGCACCAGGGTGAGATAGGGAGTAAGCAAAGCCAGGGCTCTGCCCACACTTTGTATTAGCCAGGAGAGCTGGCTGGCCACCCAGGCACAGGAATAGATATTACGCCTTAGGACTGGTCCAAAATTTCCCATCGACACTTTTTTCAATTGCAAATCAGGTTTGTGAGGAAGTGAAAACACTTGTTGAAAGTGTCTGTGTACCCTGAAAACCTTCAGTTTGGTGGTTTGGTGTTTTTTTCATTGAAAGCCAGAATCTTGAAACCGAAAAGTTTTATCTGAGAACCAGTTTTCCAAGTTTGGAGTTTTTTGTAATTAGAAGTTGAAAATTTCCACCTTAATAACTTTGTGGGGTTCTTTTTTTTCAAAATGTATATGGACTCCCTCCACTTTTCTGACCAGCGCTGCTGCAGCCTTTTAAGAAGCATCACAAATTGCTCTTCCCCTTGCCTCAGGGGAGCTCCCTTAGGCCAAATACTCCCAAAGCTTCCCTAGGGCCATTCCACCCCCCTGCAGCACCTTACAGCAGATGGTGGGTAAGTGTTACAACCTAGCCCTTTGTTAATGAGCCCAGGAAATCATTTGATCTCGTTCACCCTGGTTGAAACTAGACCAAGTCCACCAAAACTAGTAGAATTGTGCAAATGGAGGAAATGAGATTGGAATCATGCCCTGAGACTTCAGAGGTTTGTCTCTGTAGAGATGCCAGTGACAAACCAGTATTAGAGGAACAATTATTCTAGGGTGCTGCCAAATACAATGATCAGCCCTTTTATAGTAGCATGCACTTTGTTTATATTTATTGATTGCTGAGGAGGCTTACACTTGAAAAGGAGCGACTCTCAGATTCCTTAGAGCAGGAGATTTAGCGACATGCTAATGTGCACCTTGGCTCTGAAAGCACATTCTTATCTTCATTACAGTTCATCATCACAGGTCAATACATATCACCACCTATGCCCACTGACTAGGGCTAAGCTGGAAGCCTGTGAGTCTGAACAAGCATATGCGGCAGCAGCCAGAAAAGTGACTCAGGGAAAACAATGTTATGGGATCCATATCTGAGCTCTCTTTGATTCTGTATAAAGTCTGTGTAGTTTGGAAGTCAAAGCACGATGTTTCCAAGCTTTGCAACCTCACTCTGGGCTCTGAAAGTCAATCGGTGTCCTGACTTCCCCCTACTTCATCACCAATAATAAAGAATGAGCAATTAGCACACATGATAATTCAGGGCCTAATATGAAGACTTCAGTGGGAGTTCACTTGAGCCCTTAGCTGATAATGTAAAAAGAAGGGAATCTCTCTCCCCATAACTATATTGACTTTGCAGGGCTAACAGAACAATGTTGTGGGATTTTGCTGATGGGAGCAGAAGCTGATCTTTTGAGTCCAAATATGTCTTAAAGAAACATATAAACATATCTGCTGACTCAGTGGGTCCCACTTGTACACAGCCCTTCTCTGCCTCTAGCTACTCTGTCACATTTTAGAGGTTTGCGGGGTTTTTTTTAATTGAGAAGAAAACAACAGGTCACCAGATACTGCCTGCTTGCTGCTGCCATTCAGTATTGCCATACAATGCATTCCCAAGGAACATTTATACCATCACATGTCCCAGAGAGTGGGAATAGCTCTGGGCTCTCAAGTGTGATCTTCAGTGCTTTTAATAGGAACGTCTATCTATTTCTGACAGGGAAATATTCATCGGGGAGTGTGTGTTTGTTGGGACAAATGTGGTCAGTCGGGTGGTAGAGCAGAAGGGCATGTGTTAGACACCTGCAGGTGACCCCCTCTGACTGTTCATATAGAAATAACAACTTAAATATGTTAGGTTGATGATATCACTAGTGCAGGAACAGGCAACCTATGGCACTTGTGCCAAAGGCAGCACGCAAACTGATTTTTAGTGGCACTCACACTGCCCAGGTCCTGGCCACCAGTCTGGAGGGCTCTGCATTTTAATTTAATTTTAAATGAAGATTCTTAAACATTTTAAAAACCTTATTCCCATTACATACAACAATAGTTTAGTTCTATATTATAGACTTATAGAGAGAGACCTTCTAAAAATGTTAAAATGTATTACTGGCACGCAGAACCTTAAATTAGAGTGAATAAATGAAGACTCGACACATCACTTCTGAAAGGTTGCCGACCCCTGCACTAGTGTATTCAACAGAGCAGTGGTGTACTGACGACTTTTACTAGCGGAAGCCATACAGGAGGGGTAACACTTAGTCAAAGAATGCTAGTTATAGATAATGTGTCAATAGCATGTTCTATATGTTGGACTTCTATGACTTATATATTGAAATGATATGGAAAATGCCCCCTCCCACAATATATATACAATATATAATCATATTGGTTATAATAAATATTATCACACACACATCCATTCCACATGGGCTGATTGTAAGGATCTGTGGGTTTAGAGTCCTGGGCAACCACCATCTCTGCATCACCACTGGGGAGCCAAGTAGAGAAGCATCCAACACTTACTCGATGGTTGGGCACTGAATGAAGTTCTGCCCAAAAAGGCCAGAGTGACAGACCTGTATGGCCTGCCTGATTGGTCCACACCAACTATTTAAACCTGGAATATGCCCCAGGGAGCCAGCTGAACAATAATGCAACTTCTGTCTTGCTACCACTACAGCTCTTGTCTTTTGCCCTGTCTTGCTCCTGACTCCTGCCTTCAATCCTGATCCAGCTTGACCTTGATATCCTTCTCCAGGCTTGTCTTGGTAACTAGTCCCAATCTCTGCCTTTGACCCGGGACCAGTGGACACTATCAGCCAGCCCTCTTTGCCCTGGCCATTTACCTATTGACTGAATTCACCCAAGTCATCCTAGGGAAGTCAATGGGATTGTCCTTTGAATAAGGAGAGCAGACTTGATTCTAACACTCCAGTTCATCAAAACAATTAAGCATATGCTTAAGTTCCATTGAAGTCAAGCACATGTTAAAGTTAAGCATATGCTTAAATGCTTTACTGAATCAAGGTCTAAATCTCCAAAGTGTTGTACAAACACTAAGGCCTTGTCCATGGAGGGAAATTAACAACATAGCTATTGCAGATAAGGTATTTCACAATAACTATTTGGAATAGCTCCCTGCCTGGACATTCTAGTCCAAAAGAAAAGTGACTTTATTCCAGAATAAATATTCTGCTCACAAAGCACAATCATTATTCCAGAATAAAATCACTTTTATTTCAGAGCAGAGTTATTCCAGGGACATTATTCTGGAATAGCTAAATTATGCAAGAATAGTTATGCCAGTCAATTTCCCTTGGGTAGGCAAGACCTAATTAATCCTGACAATATCCCTATGAAATAAGTATTAGCCCCAAATTTCAGATTTGGAAGTTGTATACACACTAAGATTAAATGGTTTAGCCTAGGCCAAGAACTAGTTGCAGAGTCAGAATCTGATCTCTGCAGCACTTGAGCCCAGATCCTCAGAGGTAAATGGACATTGTTCCACTCAGTGTTGCAATGTCTAACACCTTGGTGGCCTGCCACTGGTGGAATCCTCAGCCCAACACCCACGTACAATGCATGGAGAATTAGGTGTCTAAGAAAGGATCCCCAGAAGCCAGCAAGCTGGGATGGGGTGGGGGCTACCCAGAGCTAGCCATGAGTGAAAGCCCAAGGAATAGCACAGTGTGAGAAGAGGGGCCTAGGTGACTGACCTGGTGTATCTGGCTGAGGAGCCACAGAACATAAGAACAGCCATACTGGGTCAGACCAAAGGTCCATCTAGCCCAGAATCATGTCTTCCCACAGTGGCCAGTGCTAGGTGCACTAGAGGGAATGAATAGAACAGGTAATCATCAAGTGATCCATCCCCTGTCGCCCATTTCCAGCTTCTGGCAAGCAGAGGATAGAGTCACCATCCCAGCCCATTCTGGTTAATAGCCCTGGAGGATCTGGTCCTTGGTTCGAAAACCTGTGGTCAGTTCACTAGGCTATGCTGCTTGTCGGGAATTCATTTAGGCACTTTTACCCAAACTACTCTTCTCCCTGACAATTCACACTATAGTGTATTTTCCCCTCACACTAAGAATTAACTAACACATTTAAAATTAAGATTAGAACTATTTTAAGACTAGAACACAATTATTTCTCTGCTTTGCGTAAAGCTTTGGTACCACTGAGAAGGCTATCACTTGTCCTGATGTCTAGAGAAGATTATTAATGTCCCACATCTCCGGTCCCATGGTATTAATTTAAAACCAGATCACTGAATTTGCCACTCCAGATAACAGGAATATGTTACTGAGATAAGTGAGTTATTTTTATCCCTTTCTTTAGTAAAGAATTCTGTATGTGAAGAAATGTGGCCATCCCAACCTGAGGAATACTCTGCTTTCAGTACAGGAGGACACAAAACAATGCAGCCAAATCCATTCCTCACTCTTATTGGACTATGCAGTGGATTTTTTACCCAGATGACCACTTTGAAGCAAATTGCACAGTAGGTGGTAAAATATATAATATGTCTAGATTATCTAACTTTGAGCAATAATTATTTTTGTATCATGGTGTTTCCTGGAGCTCTTGTCTCCTAAATCATTTGGAATATTTGCCTCTTTATTATTAATTGAATGGCAGTTTTCTCCAGCAAGCAGAATTATACCTGCTTAAAGTGACAGATGTTTATTTTAATAAAGGGTGAAAAGTGTTAGTTTAGTACAAATGCTATTCACCCTCCACTGCTCTACCTAGCACTGTGCCCAGTTACTTGGGCTAAGTGCTGGGATCTGAATTTTCTACTTATTGTGAAATCCAGATTTTCACATACTCATGACTGTATATGTAGCGTGTGAAATTATAAGCATGCAGGAGGGGAAAAGCACCAGGCCCTAAATAATTAAGGCACATGAAAATACGACATTATATTAAGCTTCCATTTACAAATAGTTGTTATAAATAATAGCAAATGATTAATGGATGTTTAATGAAGAGTTACTCAATTACAAATTATCCTGCAGTCCAACGGGTCAATAGGTTGCTTATAACCATGGCTTATAACTATATAACACGCATACTACTCATGTCATAACATGCTTATAACAGCAATTAATCATTTATTCACATTAACAACTTTTATTACAAAGTGTCACCCAGATGACTGTTCCTGCCAGCGTACTATAGCACCCTAGCTCTTCACAAACATTATTTATGCTTTGTGGCAGATATGGCAATTTACTTCAATATCTTTGAATAGCCTTTTTTAAATTTAGTTTAAATATATTTGGAGTCCACTGTCTTAAATACAAAGATTCTGTATTATTGTGGGCCTGGATGCTCAAAGGATTAAATTGCCCAATGTGGCAGGCAAGAATGGTTTTTGGGGACAACACATGTGAAGTGGATTTTTTGGGAAAGAACTAGAAGAGTTGAATGCAAATTCCTCTCTCTCTCCACTCCCACCCAGCTTCTGAAAAAAATTCAGCCTTTTCAATCTACTTGCCCATAAGCCAGAATGGGCAGGGATGGTATCTCTAGTCTCTGTTTGCCAGAAGCTGGAAATGAGCAACAGGAGATGGATCACTTGATAATTTCCTGTTCTATTCATTCCCCCTGGGGCACCTGGCATTGGCCAGAAGACAGGATAGTGGGCTAGATGGACTTTTGATCTGATTCCATATGGTCATACTTATGTCAAAGACTGAGGCAGGGGTACAAATTGCACCAGAATCCCTAGATGATAGAAATAAGTTTTAATAGAAATTCAGAGTAGTTACCTGTTTAAAATATTCCACTGAAATGAAGCCCTGGCCAGCTATAGGGATATGTAAGAGTTGTTGGGCTAGCTGAATTTGCCAAATACCTGGTAACTGAAACACTTCCTTGTTCTTATGCCAAGGAAGGGACCTTTGCCTGCTGATTATTCATTCATGGAATCTGAAAATTAAAAGCCCCAAAAGGGAAGGCGAACATATTTATGGGAACGCTAGTTCTGAGCTAGAGCTGTTATGAACTTGTAAAGACAGGAGAAACCACTTGGTGGGATTTAAAGAACTGACTTTCACCGAAGCCACTGCTGGGATTTGTGTGGGGAGGCGATCTCTAGTAAGTTGTTAGCATGTGTATAGATTCTTTATTGTTTTTAAATATGTTTTCTCTGTAACACTTTCACCCAAGAATAAATGTACTTGTTTAGAGAAGTAACTTATAACTGTGGGCAATTGCTCTATTTATAGCCTCTGAAGAGAGAGCAAAGTGCAGACTCTGGCCTGTTTAGTCAGTCTGGCGTGCTGAGACTGTGAGGCATAGAAATATGCAGCCTGGAGAAGCCCCAGTCAGGAGGGAAAGAGCTCCCTGCACAAGTGAGGTGAAGGCTGAGGAACCAGGTGCTTAGAGGGGGTACCCTTAATGCAGTGGTTCACACATTTATTTGATCATGCACCCCTTTTTGTATTTGTAGTAGTTTATGCCTCCCCTGCCACACACAAGTATATATACTGATAAACCAGCATGCACCTCTCACTAAATATTAAAAACAGTAAGACATGGATTTAAACAGAGCCAATTACATAGATCGTAATGTAAATCTTAAGTGAGCTACAGAGCAGCATTTCTCAAACTGGGGGTTCTGACCCAAAAGGAGGCCACAAGCCTATTTTAGGAGGGTCACGGTATTGCCACCCTTACTTTTACGCTTTCTTCAGAGCTGGGTGGCCAGAGAGCGGTGGCTGCTGGCCAGGTGCCCAGCTCTGAGAGCAGTGCCGATGCCACCAGCAGGCACGGTGCAGTATTAAGGGTGGCATGGACTATTCATTACTGCGAATAAAATGTGTGCAGTAAGTTTTTTTTTCCTAAAGCTTCTCATGCCCAACCACCAACCCAAATATATTCCATGCCCTGGGGAGGTGCCCCCCAGTCTGAGAATCTTTGCCTTAGTGGGCCACCAGGGAGAAATACAACTGCAGCTGCCCTGAACTGTGACAATGCTCACAACAGCCTTGTGATATAAATGAATAAAGCACTGTGCCAGTTCAATAGATGGCCAAACCAAGGCAGAAGGATTGTGACTTGCCCAAGGCCACAAAGGCCTGATTTTCATTTCTGCCATTGCTGGAGCTGCCCTAGTGTAAACCCATTTTGCTGTTTGAACTTAAAGAAGGCAGAGAAATCCACCTATGCAGAGGAAATGCTTGGGTATACAAAGCTGCTGAAGGTGGCTTCATCGCCAGCTTGCTGTCTCCTGGACTAGAATACCCCCTTCTTAAGGTGAAGTAGAGGATGAATCTGAGGATGTCGCCCAATTCTCCACTTTGGAAAGTCCCCTGCCACCAGTGGTGTAAATTAAAGTGCTTTGTCTGGGCAGTGGAGAAAAACCTCTAGCCTAGGCGAGGATCTCTGCTAGAAAGCAGGATAAATGCCACCTATGTAAATCACAGCTTTCCTTGTATACAAGAGGGGTTTTCTACTGGTGCAAGTACACTTGTGTAATTACACAAATGGATGTAATTGGTACTATGGCCTTAGCCCAGGTCCATGCTGGGCGGGCGGTCGGCCTAAGATACGCAACTTCAGCTACGGGAATAGCATAGCTGACGTTGATGTATCTTAGGTCGACTTACCTGGACGTCCTCACAGTGGCGAGTCGACTGCTACCACTCCCCCATCGACTCCGCTTCTGCCTCTCGCAGTGGTGGAGTTCTGGAGTTGACGGGGAGAGCACTCAGGGATTGATTTATCAAGTCTAGAATATATGCGATAAATCGAACCCCAAGAGATCGATCGCTACCCACCGATCACAAATTGGTTAAAATTCAGGAGTTCCCGGCTCCCTGTGTCTTGTCTTCAAACCTCCTCATCAGCTGGGTAACAATTAAAGAAGTCCTGCAGCTTTTTCCAGCCCTACACAGTACTCTCAAGTGCTTGTTTTTGTTTTGTTTTGTTTTCCCTGCCAAATGATTGTTGTTCTCAGCTACTGTACATGGAAACTGGCTTGTCTTGAAGTGGGTCATTTTTGCAGACAGCACCAAGCAGGAGGAGAAAGCTTCCTTTCATTGCAGCAAGGCATATGGCCTGCCACAACACCCAACAATTACAGATAGAGCAATTTTCTGGAATCAGCTGAATCCCTGCGTGATTGTCAGCAATCAACATTGCAATTAGTAAATTATTATGAGTAAAACCACTGGGACAAAAATTATTTCCCTAGCCCAAAAATGATATTTTCTTGCCGGTCATGGCATTTGTAACGAAAGGTAACAATTCTTACACTCCTCAACAATTATACACAAATGCATCCAGTATTAAATAATATGTTCATGTTGTGTTTGACTATACAGCAATTTCAGCTGGCTCCTTCCTTGTTTTCCACATTACAACCAGTCACTGACACATTCATTTAAAGCCATAATGAAGGGTAAAATGTTTACATTAGGTCATGTCACTATGATGTGCCACTGACCAGAAATGCACCTTAAGGGAACTTATCATATATTTCAATATTTTCATGCTCTTCCACTCAAATTATCATTTATGTACAATATCTATTTTTAATTTAAATGTATGACCCTGAATAATTAAGTACCATAGAGAATACTAATACGTGGAGTAAAGTGGGACAAATAGACTTCGTCTATAAGATTTCTATGATCTTCTCTATATTAATATAAGCGTGAGTTCGTCTGGGTGTTTACATATTAGATGTGGTGAGCAATAATACAATGAGAAGTAATTTTTGCATTAATGTTTTTTCTTTCAAATAAGACCAGTTCCTGAACTTGTCAAACATAAATGCAAAATTATGAAAAACAATCCTAAGCTAAAACTCTGCTTATTAAAATGTATGGCAACTAATTATTGATCTAATGCTATTTTGCATAAAGAAGACATGGCTGGCTGAACAGAAATATTTTAAAAATCATTAATATACATATGTTTATTTTACTGAGTCTAAATTGGAAGTGGTAGATTATTCTTATTGTCTAACAAATTAGGCTGTGTGACAGGACTGCGGTATGGCCCTGATGTATGATTTCTTTCTCCTTCTCCTTATTAATTTCTGTCAAATTAAAACTAAAACACCATTGCAAACCTTGAACAGCTATAATATGAAAATCAAATGTGAATAGCTATTAGAAAAACCTAGTACCTCAGATTGCTCCAGGCGAACATAGAGATACAATACTAAACACTATCTGTGTATAAGAAAGGAGGAAAAAACTCTTATGGGACATGCTGCCAGTTGAAGCTAAAGCCCTGTCAAAACAGCAGTTCTGCTGTGGGAACATCCTAAAATCTTTGTGCAGCTGGGCTGGTTTTTCTTCCCCTTCTTCAGTTTTCTCCTTACAACGAAAATCTAAGTGAAATTCAGTTCACTGCAGATTTGCCAATGCATCATGTCACTCTAAGGACAGATTAATAATTCCTGAATTTATTTCAACTGAATTTCATGGCCAAGATATCTTGTAACTTTATACCTCCTCACAATGACCTTTATACTGCACTTATATTGCCAAATATCACTGGTAACATTTTTTCCATTCCAACAAGCTTCAGGGTATACATATCGTGCTATTACTTTGGAATTACGATGGTGCTGTAGAGCTCTCTGTAAATAATCAATGACGTGTAGCTCATTCCTTGAAAAATTCTGAAGAGCATCAATACTGAAGACTGTTCATCTTTCATGCATTGTGTGTAAATCTAAGTTAACCTTTATGGAAGGCACATGCTCATTTCAAGGAATCTCTATAGCAGCTCTACTCATCTAACCCTGGATAATCACAGGTAATGTATATATTGTAACAACGGCTGCGTTCTGGCTGCAGGTTTTGACTTCCAAATAGAAAGTGCTGTAACAAAATGCATTGCCGCTGGAGGTTGAACAGGACTAGCTGTCAGCTTCAAAAGTTCTTTCTTAACTCCTTTAGACTCAGAGTCTGTGGCTCAGACTCTGTGAGAAACCCCCACCGTGGCTTATGAGGGTGGCGCAGGCTGATCCCAGAGTTGAAAGCTTTCATTGGCAGGATATCGCCTATTGCCAGTCAATGAGATAGGACACAGCCACAGGTGTCGAGCGGATCAACAAATTCCTAAACTTGTCCTCTAGAGGCGTGCTGAATATTTAAACCATTGATGGCTGAGGGTGGATTTTTTTAGCATAATGACTATTGTTGTCAGTGTTTACACCATTGTGGAAGATCCAAAAATTAAGCTTTCTGGAGCCAGCTTGTTGCCATCTAAGGTTAGGTACAGCCTAAGGGCTTCTGTTCTTCAGCAGTGTCCATGAGACGGCAGTTCCATTTTTCGAGAGGAAAGGATATAAACTCAGTTATGCTAGTGCTAGTCTTATGAAGCATCATGTACTATCTCCATTGGTGACTGTCTTCCTGGCCTCACATTTGGCACTGCCTACAAAACTACTCAGGGACTAGGGCTAGGATTACTGGAAGGAAACCACATAATTCAGATTGCTCAGTAGCTACATCTATTGTAGACAAACCTAGTGTTTACAGCTATGATGCCTCTGTGCCTGACTCTGATTTGCACACCGGGCCCTCTGAGTTTATGATCTGCTGCAGTCTGCTTTCCGGTCTTTTGTAGTTTCCTAACCTCTGTCTAGGCTGTGGAGTTTGGTGTGTCCATGATGTTGTGTCAGTGTCACTCATTGCTGTTCCCTTAGGGCTGGGCTACACTACGGGGAAGGGAGGGTCGACTTAAGATACGCAACTTCAACCACGTGACTAGCGTAGCTGAAGTCGCAGTATCTTAGGTCAACTTACCTGGCCGTCCCCACAGCAACGAGTTGACCATGGCTGCTTCCTCGCCAACTCTGCTTACTCCTTTTGCCGAGATGGAGTACAGGAGTCAATTCGGGGATTGATTTATCGCGTCTAGATGAGACCCAATAAATCGATCCCCAATACATCGAGTGCTGCCTGCCATTCCGGCGGGTAGTATAGCTGTACCCTTAGATTTATGCTGCTGTTGGCTCTTCTGTCCTGGACCATTCTGTCCCACATAGTGTATCCTGTTCTTCTGCCATTGTGTCCATTGGCTTTGCAGCTACTGACCCGTCTTCGAGTCCTTGAACCCACAAGTCTCGTCCCACGGCCATACCAATGGAGGACTTTCTGTGGAGAAGAAAATTTAGTTTTCCCTCACATCATTTTCCCCAAGTCATTCCTTTAAGTGGCAAAGATTGTTCCCCCACTCTTCCCCCCCTCTCCCTCCAGAACAAGCAGTAGTTTCACCCCACCAAACCCTATGATCTAGATCAGTGTTTCTCAACCTTTTTGATACCACTTTTTGCTGCCCTCCTAGACTGTGTGGGAGAGACGTCAGGGACCAGTGCCAGGCCATGGACTGGTCATTGAGAAACAATGATCTAGACTTTCTGCCTATCCTCTTCCAGTCTCTCCAGAGCCCTGAGTGTCCATGACACATCTAAGACCCTCTGTCTCCCTCATCCCACTTTCTGACAGCAAAGCTCTACTGGAATGAAGACACTGGAGTCACTAGGTAACCTTGGGAAAATCACTATTATATCTTTCTGTGTGAGGTGTAAAATCACTCCAGACTTCTCTGAAAGCTAGTCATTGTTTTTCAACTCAGTTTTCTAGGCGTAGTAAAAATAAATGAAAAGCTTTTTGTACTACTAAGTAGCAGCCATAACCTTTAGAATACTTGCATCATTTCACACAGCCTACAAAACTGTATTTAGATTTTCCTTGGTCAGCTCAGTTTACAGTAAAATACACTTCTGTTTTACCAAGACACTTATGTCTTACAACCCATATTCAAAAATACCTTAGATAGCAGAATAAAACAAGACAGAGTATAAGTTAAAGGGAGCACTGATGGTGCCCAGACCTACAGGACTTGGATGAACAATTGTCCAAACTCATCCCATTCCCTCTCATTCTCAGCAATTACACATTAACCATTTTTAATTCCTAGCAAAAAACTCCAGCAGGTCACAGCCTTGCTAGACTGGGAAAATGAATATTATTCTTACAATTTATTAACTGCGGTAGCATCTAGGGGTAGTGCTACACTACCCGCCGGATCAGCAGGTAATGTTCGATGTATCAGGGATCAATTTATTGTGTCTCGCCTAGACACAATAAATCAGTCCCTGAAAGCGCTCCCGTTGACTCCGGAACTCCAGCTCCACAAAAGGAGTAAACGGAGTCGACAAGAGAACTGCCTCGGTCGACCCGCCACTGTGGGGACAGCCAGGTAAGTCAAACTAAGGTACTTCAGCTACGCAAATAGCGTAGCTGAAGTTGCGTGTCTTAGTTCGAACCCCCACCCCGCTAGCGTAGCCCAGGCCTAGGAGCCTTTGTCATGAACTGGGACCCCATTATGCAGGCATCTGTACAAACCCTGAGGTAACTGAGTATTACCTGTATTAGCGATGCTTAAAAACTTTAAAAGCTGGCATCCCAATGATTAGCAGTTTCTTTTTGCTTGTCTCTACCCTTTCCCAGCACTGACAGTTGACTCTGATGTAGTTATACATGAAGAAGCAGGAATAAATACTTTTTTAAAGGATCACATTCTCAGCTAGTGTAAATCAGTTGAGGTCAATGGCGCTACACTGATTTACATCAGCTGAGTGTTTGGTCCCTATATTGTAATAGGCCCATATTTAACCTAATAGAATAAAAAACTATAAAATGCATCTCCAATAACGCTTGTTAAAAATTTTACATGAGTCTCCAAATTTGGTTTCACAAATATTTTGAGCCTCCACCCTAAAGAGCTTATTGAATTGTGTCAATTGTGCTGTTCTTTTGGGTGTAATAACTTGAGAGCTCTTACTGAATCAACTTTATAATGAATCCTTTCAAATCCTGATGAAAATGGTGCACTTACTAAGGAACTTCGCTTGATTTTGAAATTAATGTGGTAATTTAAAACTACTTTGGTAAAAAAGGTTTAATGACAGCTGAATCCTCAGAGAGGACAAAATATGGAAGCTCTATGAATAAATAATTTGCTGCTTCTGCTCTTCAGGCTGAGCTGATGGGTAGCATCTTCCAGGACTGCTATTTGCTGTCATATAACAAGTGTTCCTGCGGAGCTCTTTATATGGTGGAAAGATACGATACCAAATCTACTGACCAAGCAGCCAATGACAAAACTCCCTTTGACTTCAATTGTACCAGGGTTTCATCCATTGTTGTCTGCTGTGGCTGTGACTTGCTTATAGACTTCATTAACTAATTCATATTTTACTGTCTGAAACGTAGCAACGGAATTTAGGAAGGACCAAGGCCCATAAATTCCTTTTCTCCCTACAATCACAGGAAATAGATCATATGAGAGTTCCCCACCTTCTCCCAAATGATGATCCTCCAGTGACAATAATTTCTTCTCAAGGTTCCTGCCAATATGCTGGGGGTAAGGAATTCTTTCCAGAAACACTGATTTGGTGCTCAGCTCAAATATCTTCATCTGAGCAAGAATGATCAAAATCCTATTTGCTAAAATCATCAGCACATGGTTCATTATCTAATCTTATTTAACCATGGGCATCCAAGTAATTCTATTACTGTTTTTAATCCTTAAATCCCAGTGAAGTGGATTAGGCCAGTATAATTTGGGTATGAACTTCCTACACCTCAATTACCCTTTGAGTACAAGCTAAAAATCCCAACACGTAGTTAATCTAAATTCTGGGACAAATTATCTTCTGGTGTAAAGCTCCACTCAATCCCATTGAGCTATGCTGGTTTTCTGATTTATGGCAGACGAGATACTGATCTTTTCTTTTTATAATTTTATAATTTTCAGGAGCCTGCAGTTTCTAAACTCTGGGGAAGGCTGACTAGTGCCTCGCATGAACTGCTACCATAACTGCTCCACGTAGTGCATTATATTCAGCTCTCATTGACACTCTTGCAATATTACAGGGTACAGGGCTGTAACTGGGAGCATACTGTGGACTGTAGTTGTTTCATGAATGGCTTAAGGAAACAGAAGAGATGGTCCAAACTTGATGTGCACTAGGGTCTTTTCTCACACAGTTTCCCACCTCTCTCTAGAAATGGGACTTAGTGTATTTGTCCATGCAGACTGGAAAATGTCCAAGGTGGAAAACTTATGTTCGGTGGAAATGTCCTACTTAGCCATTGTGCTGTCAAAGGGACTACTCATTAGGGTCCTGGTTTGATCGGCTGCAGTCTGGCCCCTACCGAAGTAGGTTAGAAATACTAGAGCAGATCTTTGGCCCTGCTCCAAAACCTTTGCAGCACTGTGGTGGTGCTAAGGGGTGGTAATGCTGATTTAATAGCCAGCTAAGGATGTGCTGGTTTGGGGAATCCCTGTGTGGCATGTAGCTGTGACTGCCACCCTTCTGCACAACTAGCAGTGCAAAGCACATGTTGGTTGCAAAGCCTTGGCACTGCTATGCACTAATGACCCCTGGCTGCTCCAACAGTCACCTTTGGCCTCTCCCAAACGTGGGAGCCAAGCATAGCTTGGCCAGGCCTAGTGAGTGAATCCACAGACTCTTTATGGCTCGTTGCTTTTTAAAGACAAACCATTGTCTTCACTTCCAATGAGGTGGGATTTTGACTGGCATTTACTTTGGGAAATCTGTCTGTTTTGAGCAGTTATATGGCCACCATAACCAGAGAAGCTGAGTATCTCACAATAGTTAATACCACCCCCAATGCTCAGAATAGTGAAGTATGGAGGCACAGATCCTCAGGGATTCAGGAACTGTTTCCTTAACAGGATTTGCTTTCAGGTTAATCATAGATTAGTTTATTTGGAATGGCTAAGATCATGTTTCTGAAAAAGTTTATACAGGCAATTGGTCTGAAATTTTACCATCAGCTTTGTTTTCAGACTATTCCTGTTTGGCCACATCTATGTGATTATTAAACAAGGCAGGTGATGCTAAAATAGTGGCAGTGGTTAAAACTCCAAAGGATGCTACTGTTTATAGAATTATATTGGTAGCTTAATTGGACAGGTTCAGAGGTGGAGCAGGAGGAAATTTAAAGTGTCTATATGTAATGAAAAATGGGGGAATTTTTTTAAAAAAAATCCCAACCAAAATTGTTGAATTTACAAGAGCAATTTAACTGGTGCATGTCTGAACTGCAAATATCTTTATTCCAATCTGAAAAATATCTAGTATGTTATTGCCACTATAACAATAATAAATAATGATGGTTATAATAAGGTGATGCACTGAGATAGAAATAATGCCAAAGCTAAATATAAATGAAATGGTGATGGATTTAGTTAACATGGGGAGGAAAAAAGCACCTGGTGTAGGAACTGATCCAATACTTAAATTTTCAGTTCAGCATACAACAACACTGAAGAAAATGAATAGGATGCTGGCATGCATTAAGAAGGAGGTATACAGGTAACAAATCCAATACATTTCTGTTTTCACATCAGAAGGCCCTGTAGTGAATAGACTGTACTTGACGTATAGTGTCCAGTTTTGGTCATGATAGTAGAAAACAGATAGAGTTAAACTAGACAGAGTATGGCAGAAGGCAATCCAAACAGTTCATGGATTGGAGGGGGCTCATCAGTACTTGAGACAATAATTAAATGGGAATTATTTAGCTCCAAGGAAAGGTGATTGAGAGGTGAATGGCTGAAACATTTCAACATGATAAGGGCTATTACATAATTAAACTTGGTGAGACTGGAACTAAGGGATGCAGGATTAAATACGCCATCCTCACAGAGTGGTCAGTATACATGGAAGTGGATGTGGTTGGAATGCTGGCTTGACTTATTGCACTCCACGTATAGGATAGGTAGTCTTTGAAGGTCTTTTCCCTGGCAGGTGGTAGAAGCTAAAAAAGTTTTCTCCTCCTCTATCACACCATCAACAAATCCCAGGTAGGAGAACTGTTCCAGATAGGTAGACAGACTGTTCAATCCAGGCTGAGTCCATTTTGAAACAGAATTGACTCTCTCTTGCTATGAGTAACTTAGTGTCTATATCACGGATAAAACTGACTGGATCCTATGTGGATCAACCAGCTCCATGATAGCAGAATTACATCATGAGGAAAGAAATATAGTGTCATCTATGGATGTATAACTCACTATTTATCATCTTGGGTACTCCTGTGGCCCCAAAACCATAGTTGCTGAATACCCCATAATCTTTAATATACTGGTTGTTGAGGTTCTAGAGACAGTGAGGGTAGGAGTCAAACACCGAATACAGCAAAGAGGGGGCTGTTTTTCATCCTCCATGTGGGTAGGGTGAATTAATTAAATAAAAAAAATAAGGAGATTCTGAAAGTTTAGGCATGCTGGGTAACATGAAAGAGAGGATGATGGAGAGTGATGACTTTGAGTTTACTTCTGGTCATTGATGGGGCTGGGAGATGTTGAGGAGAATTTTTTGATGAACAAACAGCTCAATTTGCTACTGATGGATGGAAGATGTGGGAACTGCACTGAGATAGTGCCGATGTGGGAATTAAATAGCGCAGGGTAGGAGAAATGAGCTATGCCTGACCAGAGAAGAAAAGAGGACACTGTGGCTATTAGCAGTGAAATATTATGTTGGTTTTTCTAATTAGCAAATGCTAATTGTAGGAATGACTATATAGTACAACAGAAGAACCAAATCTCAAGTGGAAGTAGGTGATAGCAAAATATTATTAAGCCAAAAGTATAATGAGGAAGATATAAAATGTAATAAAATGGGAAAGCAACAAAATGTTATTACCAAAAAACAAACGAACAATTTTTCTCTGTACTTACACAACACAAAATTACTTGAACTATCTTTTGCATAAAACGTCTTTAAGAAGTGTATTACAATTTTGAAAAATCAAATTTGGGTAAATTGGGGAAACTCAGTGAAGTACAGAAATATCTAGAGAGAAAGGATACTCTACAGCAAGAAAATAACCAGTGTGTTATAACTATGTAAGATAAGGAAAAGAAGGAAAAAAGAAAGATGCATAAGATTAAATTTCCAGAATGGTGTAAGAAAATAGATTAATAAATTCATATGCAGATAAAAGAATGTATCAGACAGAACAACCTTATACTTTCTCTAAAGCAAGGGTCACAATTACTTCAGCATTTGGTGGGTCAGGAGAAACTAACCATGAAACTGACACTTGCTCTTGAAGTTACATTCTTTCATATGTTAGTGTCCTGATAGATTGTCTTTGAGATGGAACCTACAAGATCAGAGTCTGCTCCAGCCTGGGTTTTAGAAAACACACCATGTCTGATTAAGAAAACACAAGTTGCTGCACAAATAGGATTCAGTGATCATATCATTGGAGTTGAAATAGTTGTAAGAAAAACATAGTTGCACCAAGTATTGTTCTCTTTACAGTTAGACTTTTAGAGAATTCAAAATGAATGAAACAAATGTGTCTAGAACACTAGTTGACAGGATAGATACTGTGGGTGCATTAGAAAATATTTTTAAAACAGATAGAGAGGATATAATTCAAATTAATTCCATCAAAGCCCACCGGATATCCGTTAAAGACTTCCTAAAGTTAAATGCAGTTTTTCCAGAACACATAACCACAGACACTCGGGGGGCGGTTTTTGACTGTGCCAATTTTATCAATCTACCTTCACTGGAAAAGTATTAATATTGTTCTTTATGCAATAAACATGCTTCAGTAGATCATTGCATTGTACATTATACTAATTTTATTGGAGAAAAACACATTAAATGTTATGTGAAGAGAAACTGAACAGATTGGGACTATTTACTTTAGAAAGGAGATGAATAAAAGGGGATATGATAAACATATACAAAATAATGAATGGAACAGAGATAGTACATCTTCTGTTCATCCATTCTTATAATACAAGGGGATATTTAATAAAATTGGAAGGGGGCAAATGCAAAAGTGAGAAGAAAATATATTAACACACACACTCCACCTGCAGAATTCCTTACCACTGGATATCACTAAGGCCAAGAGTTTAGCAGGATTCCAAAAAGGATTAGCCATTCTTACAGAAAACAAGATCATCCAGAGTTATAACAGTACATATTAAAAAATAAACACCATTTTGTAAGTGCTATAAAGCCTCATGCTGAATGAGCCAGTCTGTAATCATTGGGGACTAGAAGGAAACTTTACCTTGGAGCAGGTTATCCCATAACTGAAGCATTGCTGTCACCTATCTCTGGTGCTGGCTGCTCTCAGAGACAGGATACCAAACAAAGTGGACTCTGTTCTTAACTAGTCTGGCAATTCCTATTTTCTGGGTGGGGATGTGGTGCCTAGATACCACAGCAATGGAAACCAAATAAATGATTGCAATAATCATAAACAGAGTATTCAGAATATTTTCTTCCACTTTCTAGTATCTGGAACATCAGAGCATGGTTTCCTGATCACTATTCCAAATACTGATGGAATAGCGGCAGCTTCTCTTCTCTTCTTATTCATATCCACATCAGTGTCACATTATACTCTTCCTTGTATGTTGACAGGATTGGGCATGTGCAAAAACCTCACTCTTCTTATAAAGTTGCATATCCTGGCCCTCATCCTGCAATCAGACCTTTAGGACCACAGGGAGCCCTGTTGACTCTAATGGGAATCTACTCAGCTGGCTCTGATTATGGGATCACGACCATACATTGTTTACAAGAAAGGATTAGGCAGCAAGGGAAGGACATAAATGCACAAACCTGCAAACATGAGCCAATGAAGCATCCTGGGTGTGTTGATGGTGGGTCACTCTGTGGAGGTGGTGGGATTTGGACAACTGTGTACTTCTTGTTTAGAAAATAGATAGAGTTTTGTAAAATTTCAGCATGGGCAGGCATTTTCCAAAGTTACTACAGTACTAGTGCAATTTCAGTGAAGTTGGGGTGTGTATTGCTTCTGGGTATCTGTTGGAGATGGAAGTGAAGCTTTATGATGTGTTGGGGTGCACTTTCCCTGGGGGTGGGGGTGGGTAAGGAATATCAAAGTGACAAGGAACAAAGGAGACTTTTCCTTTAATTTCTGGTGTCTGTATTTCTCAGTTTTGGGGTTGGTGGGATGTGCCTTGATGCAACCTTAACAATCCCTGAACAAAGTCTTTGTTTGAGTTAACATTTTAAGGTTGAAGGTCATCCACAAGAACCTCTGGTTACCTGAAGAAGGGAAAGATCATTTATTTTACTTTGCACATCCAGGAAAATGGAAGTACCTTGTTGCTTAGCAATGAGCCCTCCAGGGCCCCGATCCTGCACTGAGAACTGTATGTACACCCCGGTCCAGCCCTGCTGAAGGTGATGGGAGTCTACAATACTATAATACTTTTCTATTTCCCATCTTAATTGCACTCTTTCTGTTTTGCAGGGCAAAGGGAGGTGGTTTGGGACAAGATCTGGTTTCACCATTGTGGAATGCTCCTATCCCCAAGAAGGTTGTATGAACTCATACACAGAAAGCTGCAGCCATTCCAGTCTGGAGTCTGGCTGAATAAACTTTGTTGCCTGTGAGTGAGCTCCAAATCACAAGGAAGCTTAACAGCCACACAGCACCTAAGTGCACAAGTAAGTTCACACATCTGGGAGAGGGGTAGTGTTTTTACTCGGGTGGCGTATATAGGGCCATTTGGTATAGGAGCTAAGATGCCTATATGGACCCCTTTATAGGCATAATGCAGCACTTTTGCCCAAACCCCACCCCCCATTAAAGGAGGTTTCCCTGTTTTAGAAAATGAATTTAATGTAAACCTCATGTTTAATAATGTCATCCTAGCTCTCCTCTTGTTATCCAGGGGAACATCATGGGGTGTGGTTACAGCACAGCCTGGGAGCTGGGAAATCGGGGCTCCATGCCTATCTATGCCATGAACTTGCTCTGTGACTTTGAGCATGCCCCCTAAGAACTCTGTGCCTCAATTTTCCCATTGGGGAAATGGAGCTAACAATACTTCCTACCTCTATGGAGGAGGAGGAGGATAGCATTCGCTATTAGAGTTAGTAATGTGCCTTGAGATCTGCAGATCAAAAACCCAGTTGAAGTGCAAGTATCCTCTCTCGTGGCAGGGGAGAATGTTTGGTTTTGCAGCAGCTGTCATTCCCCCCTGAAAAATTATTGCATGCCCCCTGTTCCCAACAAAATACCCCAAACCAACCCAGAGGAAGTAACATTGTGACTGGCTAGAGGAGAGTCAATGGACACTGAAGTGTGGCTTTGTCAGTTTAATAAACGGCTCCTCTAACAGAAATGGCTCCAGTCTTCAAACTTAACCCCCGAGAACTACAATTATTTTATCTACCAATCTTTAGGATTACTGACACCCTCAAAGGGAAAAGCTGTTGCCTTAGATTAGCCAGAGCAGCCACCGTTCTGTCCTCCTTAGAGACAGAGGATAGCTGTTTTATCCCTGGGAAATCTATATAATCCAGAGATTAATCTGGAAGACCTGAGCTCTTTGCAGCAAAAGGCCAGTCCTCACAAACTGCCTTCTCCACAGCAGAGCCACATCTTCACTTTCTCACACACACACACACATGAGTAAAAAGAGTCATAATTGTCCTCGTAAAAGTGGTTTAGCACCAAAGACAGCAATGATCACAATGGAATTTCTCACCCAGAGACAGTTTAGCCAGGGATAAGAAATGGTTCCTAGATTCCTAACTCGGAGAAGGGAGTTAATTATTGCTAGTTAAATGAAAGCCCTGAGAAGACTGGATGAACAGCTTTCTCTTAGATTTTCTGCAAATACACTGTATCTCTTAGCCTTCAAAATAGTTGGTACCATCTGTGGCTTGGCTTTAAAATCATTGTGGGATGGAAGTAACTCAAGATGCAGCACCTGAGCTGCTTCATTAGCCTGATTTACCACCCTGGTTCTCGCTTTCAGCAATCTGCTAGTTTTGCATGCGGGAGAATCACAGCCACCTCTCCTTGCTGCACTATCGGAGTCTTTTGTTCTCCCAGTCAGAGCGCCAGGCATGCTTTTTGCACAAACACAAAAGCTTTTTTAAAAAAAATTCCCATAAAAATCGCACTGCAAAATTTAGGAACAGAGGAAAAAAAGAAATCCCTTTTGGGAACAAAAGCCATTCCCTGATTGGTTTTGTTTTGTTTTTTTTAATGGAAGGTTTGGACTAGGACTCTGGAGAGTTAGGTTATATTCGCAGCTTGGCTAGTGGCCTGCTGGCTTACCTTGTGCAAGTCATGTCACTTCCTTGTGCCTCAATTTCCCCATCTATAGAATAGAGTTATTTCATTAATGGCTAGTAGCTAAGATAGGTAAGGAGTGGTGTCCGTAGCCTCTGTTGTCAGAGTGGGGTGATGGATGACAGGAGAGAGCTCATTTGATCTTTACCTGTTAGGTTCACTCACTCTGGGGCATCTGGCACTGGCCACTGTCAGTAAACAGGATACTGGGCTGGATGGGCCTTTGGTCTGACCCACTACAGCCATTCTTATGTTCTTATAATGCCTACCTCCTTTTTAAAGCACTTTGAGGTCTTCTAATGGAAAGTGCTATGTGTTAGATATTACATATATTATTTAAATAAACATCCATCTCTCTGCCCTTTAAGATTGTATGTATGTATGTAGTTTGGAAATTACATTCCTAGAGCCCCTGATTGTGGGACAAGACTGACCTCAGATCTATAGCAAACACTACAAGCTGGTAATGTCACTACTTCTCTGAGCCAGGTGGTAAGGAGAGAGGGAGTTAACAATAATAGTGGAGACTGTGGTGTGTGTAAACTTTTCATATTCTTTTATAATTGAAGTTGTCTGAGTTATCCCACCCACTCTTGCTAGTGATGGTGGAAAATTTCCGAGTGCAATCTATTGAAAATGTACATAAAATATCCTAGATTCTCTCTTCTCCTAAAGACCTTTATAGCATGTGGCAAGTAAAGAAGGCCTTGGAGTCAGCAGGAAACCTGTGGGGCTTTTTGTTTACCTTTATTTCTGTATTGCTGAGGATTTCTTTCTCAAAATTAGTGCCCTCTAAATTCTCTGAGTTTTCTGAGCACTGCAGTTAAACTACTTTTTCTGATAAATATGGAAACTTGATGACTTGAAAAAATCCTTCCATGTCAATTCTGCAGTTCATATTCCTGCTGAGATTGTATCTAATTTTGAAAATCTTCACACTTGTGCCCTGCCATCATGTGTAATCTTTTATGCATGGCTACCTCCACTGCTGCTGAAGCAGTTGCTATGCGACAGATGAACCTGCTCCGTGGGGCCCTGACATTAGTAAAAGCAAATTGACCACAGGAGCACTAATCTAGCATGAAAAGCAGTTGGTGCCATGCATTTCCCTGAGAAGGATTACCTAATCAACAAGCAAAACCTCCTTTCAAACGTGAGCTGAATTACCTGGTCCTGGATTTCCCTGTTTCACACCTTTCCACTATATCGAATCATCCTACAGGGTGAAGTCTATGAAGGCGCAATTCTCAAGAGGAGCAGAGAAGTGCCCCATTTTGCATTGTGCCACACTCGCTGTAGCATGTTTGCAGATTTGTCATCTGGGCCGATACTCACTGTAATTTGCTTTCTGGTGGGTTTTTTTTCCCCAAGGTTACTAAAACTGGGAATGAAGATGAAAGCTAGCCAGACAAAAGGGGACCGTTGCTTGCTTATCACATCACTGCTAGCACCTATGAACTTTTAATATTAATTAAGAGTTAGTTATAAAAACAATGGCTCAACGCACTGTAGTTGGAAACCAAGGTACAGTTCACTACAGAAAGTATCGTAGCATGCTGTTGCATTCATGCTAAAAGTCATCTCAGGGGAATTGAACGTTACTGGAAAGAGCTGTGCTAATACTATTCATGATTTAACTCTTCAAGTCCTAGGCAATTTTCTTTGGATCAATTGCCAAACCTAAGATTACAGCCACTGGAAAAATGTGCCATCATGGTCTTGAAGTCTTGACCTGTAGTTTGGATGCTCTGGCTAATAATCTACTGTATTTCTTTGGGGGCAGAAAGGATTTTTAACCCTTATCTTTTGTTACAGATGTCAGGACATGCTGGAGAAAGAGAGGGCAGCACTTCCAAAGTGCTACAAGATAGAGAAGTTTGTATTTTATGATGTGAAGCTAACAGCTGTATGGTATTTCTTGGGTTACTTCATCACGAACACCGGGGACTGGCACTGTCAAGGTGTTCTGAAACCAGAAGGCCAAGTTTGCTCGACTGAGGTCCTGGGAGGTGCCGTTAACTTGCATAAAGAAGAAGTAGGTTGTTGCCACTCTTCAGGTTCTTATCAGGATGCAGTGCAGTGCATAGAGAATAGAGGTTGCAGCAGGGAATGCCACTCATGTCCAGGTGTTGTGTCGCAGGCTGGAACAGTTAGTCTCCACGAGCCACATTTCACTGTCCCAAGAGAGTGCGGCCATTAGCTGTATTCCAGCACTTAGTGCATGACGTCTGTACCTGAGGCCATCCCTTTACTAAGGCTCTGCTCCTGCAACATGCTCAGCAGCACTCCCTCCCATTGTGGTGGAATTTGCTTGGTGTCTTTCAGCAGCCGCTTGGCACTTCATAGGATCATACCCTGAGTGACCTTGTGGCCAGGCTGCTGGTCTTCAAGGCCTATAAAAGATCTCAGCAAGGTAAACAGAAGCATTTCCCTTTCTGTGAAATCTTAATTTCCTCTCTTCCTTAATGCTCAATATATCTAAGCTTCCAAACAAAATCACAATCACAATGGGACTCTTCCAAAATAGTCAGTTCATTTAACTTATCAAATCAGTTTTTTCTTTAGTGCGGCTTCTGTTTACTGCTTACTCTCTTGCCAAGGTAGACAGCACAGGGGTGACTGACTATTCAGTGTGCCACACGTAGGGACTTAGCAATGTGACTCCCATTAACCTGAATGGGACTCATGCAGCTAAATCCCCACCCTGAATATTTAATCTCCCTGTCTCTGTCTATTCCAGTCTGTTTCAATTGCCTTGATGGGGGAAATAAATAGAAACAAATACACTCTGACTCTAACATAATGTTTAAACATATGCAGGTTCAGTATTCCCTCAAGCTGGCCTCAGAGGGATCTTACATTAGTCCACTTGTGACCCACCATTATGCACTGTACGTCGCCCAACAGTGATTTGTTTTACAAACATTACCCTGCTTATATGGAGGCCTTGGTATTGGAGAGCTTTCAGTCTCTTAAATTTTGCATTAATGGCTTTTTGTGCACGATTATCCACTGCCAAGTGTGAGGAGTTACAAGACTGCTTGGGCCCAGAACGCATTATTCATACTTTGTACAGAATATCATATGTGGCCTTCACTCACACTGTCTTTGTTTGTCATCAGCTCCCACAGCCTAATCAAGGTCAGGCCTGGTCAGTACTTGGATGGGAAAATAAATGCTTCATGACCACCACTGAGTTGGTACTGAACTAGCATAACATTAGATGGGGATGAACTGCTGGAGGGCTCCCTTTCATATGACCGATTAAGGCAGGCACTTGTTGCTAAAGGTCCCACAGCATTTTTTTTTTTTGCAAGATTAGGCGTGTATCAACCCTGGTGTCTTATCCAAATGACAATTTGGCCATCTATGTTTTTATTTTGAATGATCACCATACCCTATATCTATAGATAAAACTCATCTCAAGTCCTGGCTGGGTTTGCAAGACAAAATCATTAGAACCGAATTTACATTGAGGATCATGAGGTATTCAAATAATAACAAGGGGTCAAATGAACTTTCAGCATGCTCCTAGAGCACTGACTTAAGTGGTGAAGGATCAGGCACCTAAATTCAGATCCTCAAAGATATCTAGCTGCTTGACTCCCATTGAAATCGTCCCATTGAAACTGAAACTTTTGAGAATCTGGGACCTTGAGAAGTAGATGGGAGTTGCACATGTCTATCTGAGAGCAGATCTCTCCCCAGGACATTGTCTGAGAATAGTAACTCTCCCCTATTCTAAAGATTATCATCATTGTACGTTATTTACCCACAATGCTAATTGTTGGGTAAGTTCAATAGTTTCTGCTCTGATCCCACTGTGAAATATGAATCAAAAGCTTAAGATTCCAGCAAAAGCTGATGCTATTTTTATTTTTTTGACACAAAGGGAAGAATGACTAGAAATGCCATGTTTATTTTGACAATAATATATTTGCCTTTTCTGTACTTGTGACCTTCTCTCATGCATTTCATTGAATCTGAAAGATAAGTCACTATCCCTTAGCCCAGGGCACGTCAGGAATCAGAAAGAAGGATGGGAGTGGAAAGGCACAAACACTTTGAAATCAGAGTAGGGGCGGGAGGGGGAAGCGGTAAAAAATTGAAACTGCAATCCCGTACATTTCATGTGATGAAAACTAATTATAAAATCAGAATGTATTACCATAATTGTTTATATCTGTGTTTTAAGGAATTTGCTGTCTTCCGAATCTAATAAATGAAGGAACTGAAGCTTGACTGCTACAACAGTTTTTAATCTGTTTGGAAATTAGTCCAAACAATGAAGAAATGCTTTCCAATATTACATGAAAATGATACAGTAAGGAAAGAAAATGGAAGGGAAAGGGAAGCTTTTTAAAAAAACAAACTAATTTTTAATATTGAATCATTAAGGGCAGGATTGTTCCTGGTTAACTTGAGGTACATGGTGGGAGGTGAGGGCATAAAAAGATGTCCGCATGCAGAATTCCATTTGCTGTTCCACAAAGGCACCGTAAATCCAGTGGCCCCTCTGCCTCAGGTGGGCGATCACAGCAAATTACAAGCTGCTCCCCACAAAAAGGATGTGGAGTCTGCGTACCTGGAAGCTCCAGAAAGCGTTCTCCGCCTCTGGAGGCGGAATGATGCCACTTCACCCCTTAGTATGGCCTCTGCCTGAATGACGCAGTCTGGCTCTAAATGAGCCCCACTGAATTTGAAATATAATGTGAACATCTTACTCTTTGTGTATGTATAGTATGCTGTGGCAACTGACCATCTCACTGTATCTCTCATCTGAGGCAGAAGAATAGAATAGAAAGAGCAGAAATGTGTATATACGCTACAGTTTTAAGCAGGCTAGGTGGACAGGGACTTAGTGTACTTGTTTAATGTCAACCTGGCTTCTTAATTCCACTTCAGGTCACAAAAGGAAGATGAATTTGTTTGTTTGTTCTCTTGATCCGCACTTGTCCCCATCATGAAACTGTACTATTGTGCAACACAGTTATCAGTGGCTGCTCAGGTGATGCCCAAGACTGGAAAAGTCGGGGTGGTCTGGGAAGTGGCTGGGTTGGAAGATAAATGTACTCTGGAAGATGGCGGAGCACGCATTGCCTAGGAGGTGAATTTAGTAGCCAACCCAGTTTAGAAATAATAAAGGGAACTGGATGATTCAGGGAGATGATAAAGGTCTAGGGAGTCTTTGACCTCTAGATTACTACTTTGTATCTAGTTCAGGTCAGTAATAACTTACAGACCTTGGATGAGATTTTCAAAAGCGCAAAGGCCAGTTATGTCTTTGAAAATCTTCTCCATCGTCCTCTGATGGTTGTTGGGTGCCGTACGTGACATGACATAGGGGTCTGCATTTGCTTCCTAATGACTAGGGTTTGGGATCATACAAACCTGAACCACAACTCTTGCTCAGCCTCAGCAAAGAGGCCAAGATCTGAATGGACAGGAAGTGTGAATTGCCCTTCCACCCCGCAGGTGCTTTTTCGGGATTGGGATATTTCGGTGTGGAGGTGAGAGCCAGGTTCCACAGCTGTTGCCTGTGCTATACTTGTTCTACAGACAAAAAATGGATCTGGGTCCCTATCCCACAGGGCACTTCAAGACATAAATAGTCCCACTAACTCAACAGGTTTATTCACATCCTTAAACCTTAGTGTGTACTTGAATGCATTGTGGGGTCAGGGCCTAAGGTCCCATGGCTTTCAGCCTGGCATCTTTCACCAGCACTCACACTAATCTTTATTTACAGTAGAAGAGCCAGCAATGTTTCATCTGAATATTGTCATGTTCCAAGTCGAATAGGAGCCGTATCTCTGATTCTAACAGAAACAAAAAGCACCTCACATTTCTTTGGTTGAAGCCAGTGAAATTGTCCCTTTTCAGTCAAGTTTTGGCCAATATAAATGTTCTGCAAGGCTGAAATGGTGGGTGCCCAAATCTTGCTGCAGAATGAATATGCAAAACAATACAGTCATTCTGAACAGCTAAGGGAACAGAGAGTGCTGAAAGCAGAGGTCAGCTATTTATCCACAAGGCAAGGTAGAGGCGAGTGAATTTCTCACACTCCTCGGGCAATGTAAAGCGTTCGCTCTCTCTCTGTCTCTGAAGATGAAAGCAACATTTGTAGCTTGCTGTAAGGAATGAAGGTTGCTAGAGGACATTCTGCTTCTGGTCTAGCTTGCGTATATCTCCCATGTGTGTCTGAAATTTTCTGCTGCAATAGGTATTGCTCCGTAGAATCTCTGATGGGTTTATAACTGGGTCTCCTTTTCTGTCTTGTTAATTTTGAAAATAAAGTTATATTAGAGAAGTGGGGGTTTTTTTAAAAAAAACTTACTCCACAACCATACACTGTCAAGTGTCTATCGGGCAGATCAGATTTGAGCAGTGTGCTCAGCTGGGATGCTTTCCTTGGGAGAATTTCACAGCTGGGATGCGACCAGCTTCTAGACTTAGATTTCATTTCTGATAGAGGGAAGTCCATCTCAGATTGTGTAAGCCCCTCCAGGCAGGAATTGTGTCTCATTGCTTATGTATTGTACAGTGCCAAGCGCACTGTCAGCACTCAATAATAATAAATCTCAAAAGGATTTTATAAATGAGCATGAGAGGTGAGAGAGGAAACAGCTTAAATAACCAGGGCTAAATGCTGCTCTCAGTCACAATATTATTCAACACACTTACTGAGGTGTATCTGAGAGAAGAATTTGTCCTCTTGCATCGATATCCCAGTTTTTCTTGCTGCCACCCTTTCCTTTATTTTTCCATCCAGTTGTACAAACAAGCATTTCTACTCCAAGCCCTTTTACTTTGGGATCATGGATTGTCCCAGCCCTGAATTAGGTGTTTTCAAAAACACAAACTTGTCAAATTGGTTTTGACATATTAAAAAATGGCACAAAGTAATCCATGTCAACTAGTTTGATTCAAAACATGAACAAATGCAATTTAATGAAACTCTCCCTCCATTTTACACACACAAAAAAAGAATAAGATGATTGTGGGTGATTTATTATATTTATTTTATTTTTTATGATTAAAAAATAAAGAAACATTAAGCATTTTTACTACATTCTTACTGACTATGCTCAGAACATGCTACAGAACTGAGCATGCTTTAAGCTACAGTCTATGGCATCCTGGCACAGTGGGACACGCTTAGGGACATAGTATTTGCTCGCAGTCATTGGCGGTATTGGCTCCAGCTGGCTAAGATCACGATGGCCTAAACATGTCAAATCATGATGAGAAAGGTTTCGCTCATCTATTTCCCAGTTTTTCTAGGCTTCACCCAGCCCCTTCGTGTGATTTTAACATAGCTGTCTTTGTTGGCTGTACACTAACATTGTCAGTGTAACTGCTGCAAGCTCTTGTGTGCATAAAGGCACGTACACAAAGCTATATACATACATATATTTGGTAGGGGTAGGCTCTTGACTTGTTCTTCGATCCATTATTTTCATGTATGCAGCTTCTTATTAAAGGGAATAGTATATATAAATCACCATGCCACATGCTACAATTTTTTACATTTCAATCATATATATTCGTTGGCTTTTTCTCCCCTATTTTCTTTTATACATCTTCCTGTGCCTGCAAATGCCCAGCAAAAGCTGCGGTGTATATCCTTCTGGGTCCCAATTAAGATTCTGAACTGCTGTTCTCTGTATGATAACAACCTGAAGTGCTGACAACACGCTACCTGTCAACAGGCAAATGAAGGCCAACCATCTGTTCTACTATAAATTGTCTCCATTACGCTCAACTTGAAAATCCGCTTTTAAAGACTCCCTAATTATCTAGTAACCTGAGCCAAATGATGCAATGTTATTTTAACTAGAATCATTGCTGGGTACAGGAAAAATAAACACAAAAAGCTTTGAACAAAGAGAGGTTTTTGAAAACCTGGTTTAGATTTGATTTCTCTGTGTATGGCTCTGATGCACATGCTGAAACAGCTTAGAATCCCAGGAGCAAAGAGCAGCAGATCGCTGTTGGATGAACCCCTGAATTTCAGTTGGTAGAGAGGAACGGCTGAATATCCCTGCTCAGGAATCCTTTGTCTCAAACCACTGTAATTACTGAGTTCCTGGAAATAAACTACAGCAGCACAAGATTTGTGAAACCCAGTGTGCCCAAAACACCTGAGGAGTGGCCCTAAGTACATAGAATATCAGGGTTGGAAGGGACTTCAGGAGATCATTTAATCCAATCCCCAGCTCAAAGCAGGACTACTCCCCAATTACATCATCCAACAAATTTTTGCCCTATATCCCTAAATGGCCCCCTCAAGGACTGAACTCACAACCCTGGATTTAATAGGCCAATGCTCAAAGCACTGAGCTCTCCTCCCACCCCATAAGTGGCCTGTAATGACTATGGAGTGGGGTAGGGCAGTTGCCATTTTCTGTAGTGTAATTCCAGACAGTAACACCTCCAAATGTTGTATTCTTAGGACTGAGACAATCAGCGTGTCGGTGTTGTTCTGGGGTGAGATGTCAAAGGAAATGGGCTTGGACCAGTCCTTGGAAGTACGGTTACTGCGTGTCCAGATTTTCCCAGGATTGTCACTTTTTTTGAGGTAGCTGTCTCAGGTAGTCTTTGGGGGTGCCCAGTACACATTGCTAGCTGTCCAGTTTTATGAGCTAAGGATCAGCCTGGGTGGCCTGGGTTTTGTACCTCAGAGGTGGCAACCCTATTAACAGGGTGGCCTTCCCCTAAGGGAATGGGACCTGCCAGGCCTGTTCCATTACTGGAGCCAGGAAGGGGTCAAGTAATCCTTATAAAGGGCTGCAATTGCTCCGCTGGAGAGGAGGTACAGGAGGGAGGTTGGATCCTGGGACTGTGTCTGGAGCAGAGGGATGCACGCAAAGGCCTTGGGCCCTAACAGCCTCTCTTGGTCAGGGGAACAGCTTTGTTTTGTGACACACTGTGAGTGTTTATTTTAATTAATAAACCTTGCTCTGAGGGACAGGTCTGAAAGAGACGTGGGTGTGGGTGTGGTGTTAGTGCTTCTTGGGCAGTGGGAGACAGTCTACGGGAAGATATTACTTGGAGTTGGGTATGCCAAGCTACTTGCATTGAGCTACAGCACCAGTAGGTTTATAGACAGAGGTGAGCAAAATCAGTCAAAATATGAAGGTCCAACCCCATTTTGTCTATATCTCTGCCTTCATCTCCTTCCAAATCTTCCTGCTCCCTATGCTCTCTTCAAGCCTCGCTTTTGACTGCTTGCTTCTCTCCTTCAATCACTTCTCACCATGTGCCTTCGTTCACGCTCCGCTATAGGCTTGCAACAACTCATTGTTAATTGGCATGGAATCTTTCCACCCCCCTCCACCCAAATACTTAAGCGAATCTACTTATTTTGTCAAGTGTTCCAGATGTATGGATTGTGGATCACTTTGTTCTGCATCGCATCTTTGCAGTCTAAGCTGTACAGAGCTGGGACTTGTTATCTCTTAGGGCTGATCCACTTCCCATGCACTGCCGTGTACAGTCTGGGCAGTATATGAATAATACCAAGGAGACCCAAAACTAAGTTCCATTAACACTAATGATCCATGACTTGAGCGAAAGCAAGGAAATTGTGAGATTGGGCTGGATACTCTGCTGCCTGATACCTTATGCAGTCACTTACCCTTCTTCAAAGAGTGGGTTTGAAAAATGAAAACCAGAAATAACCTCTAAATCAGAGTTTGCGCAGCAAACCATGCACCCATGAGACTTATAAACGAGAACACAAGGTGCAAGGCAGGGAAGAATCAGACCCCGAGCACCTGACTTTTCTGCTGACAGTGGCAGATCCTTAATCCAGCAGTTGGCTCAAACAGACAGACCAGGCTTTGGGACTATACAGAGGAGAAATCTTCCACTTCACGGTAGGCTATACACTGTCTGTGTGCAGAAGAAGGCTCTGAGACCTTGAACACTTTGAATTCCAGATAAGCGCCCCGCCCCTCCGCCCAAGGGACTACTATAATCAGGGACTGAAGTGGGGATCTCAAGAGGTGAAAAAACCACAGGGAGCTAAAGAGGCAGGCCCATATCCTCTGTGGAGTGGTCAGGGTGGGATGCTAACTAAATAATGGATCCTGCAAAGTCAGGGAGGAACAATCTCTGCTCCACAGAGTCTGCAGCCTGTAAATTACATAGTCAGTCTTTCCAAAATCCCTTTCCCCGCCCCCTTATCATTAATAATGACGGTAGTGGAAAGAAGATTATTTCACTTGCCTGTCAAAAAAAACCCTTCCTCATCCTGGATGAGTAGGAATTTGCAAGGCTGAGTTACATTATTTCCAATTAATTAAATAGATGCCAGCGCACTTTATAGATCTACTCTAACAATCTATCAACACAGCTGTAATTGCAGGAACTTTTTAAAGGAACTATACATACAAAATACGTTACCACTTTTAACAAACATTCTTCCCAACTACTCACAGCAAAGAATCATACATGCTGAACTTCAGACATCAGACTGCTCATCTAGTCCATGAGGCCCTGCCCCTGACCCGCCTTTTCCCACCTCTTCCTGCCCCCACTCCAACCGCTTCCCCAAAGTTCCCACCCCAACTCCACCCACTCCTGCCCCTATTCCAATCCCTTCCCCAAATCCCGGCCCCAGCCACGCCTCTTCTCTGCCTCCTCCCTGAACACGCCGTGTCCCTGCTTCTCCCAACTCCCTCCTGGAAAGTCCTAAGTGCCACCAAACAGCTATTTGATGGTGGGAAGTGCTGGGAGGTAGGAGGAGGAGCAGGGACGTGGCATGCTTGTAGGGGGAGGGGAGGTTGGCTGCTGGTGGAGTCAGCGCCGATGGTGTGCCGCAGGAAATAACTCCACAGGCCATGTGTTTGAGACCCCTGCTATACATCATGCCAGCAGTGTGCCAACTATCATTGGGGTTCTTGTAGGGTCGGAGGGTTGCAGAAGGATAACAGGAGAACGGAAAAGCCAATAGATAACCTAGAGTTAGACAATAGGGAAACAAGGTTTCGGAGTAAGATGTGGGGTTTTAATAGGGTTAATCCCATGAAAGTCATTTGGCATCATACGTTTCAAGCCCTCTGAAAGATTAGGTAAGTCTAATCACTTGCTGGTAGACATCAAGTTGTGACTATATTTCTTTGATGGTTTTCTGAACTTACCAGCAGCTGTTCAGACAATGTTTGCATACCGTGCCTGAAATTTCTGTTTATGAATTTGTTTACCATGTGCTATATAAATCCCAGAGGAGGATATGGTCCCCATCCCAAGGGGCTTACAATCTACTCAGACAGACGAAACAATTCAGATTCCAAATGTCTAGAATAGTTCGTAGGATGTTTATAGCAGAGTGAGATTTTCTTTGCCTTTTGAGGGAGTGGATGACAGCGTTACCTTGGTGGGCTTCACATGATGTGTTTTATTTAAAGAATGCGATGAAAGAATAGGTGGCTGCTTTACAACTAAGGCCCAAATTCAGGCACAGACAAATACTGCCCTGAGAAGTGCACAGATGATTTGGAGGGCCTGGGAGTAAGCAGACACAACTCTCATTGAAGTCCAGAGCTAATGTTCCATTCAGAAGCAGGAGAGAGCTCCAGACAGAAGGGGTGACAGCACAAAGCGAAGATTGGAGAAGGTTGGGTGAAGGTTAAAGGGAACAGTGAGGCAGGAAGTGAATCAGCAACAGGAAGTATGGAACAGTGAAGGGAGATTAGCTTTTAGCCTAGCACCATTGATAGAGCCCCTTTCAGTTTGAAATGTGGTCTGGCTTTGTCAATCACCTGACAGTATATCAGTATCCAACATATATGTCTCCTAGATACCCAGGAGAAATGAAGGAAGGAGTGAGGCTGTGGGAGCAGGTGAGGCTGTAATCCTGGGGTCAGGGAGGCTTAGACAGTGGGAGGGAGTAAACAGCTGTTGCTGGAAACTGCGTGGCGAGCAGGAAGCATATGTGGGAAGGTGTGCATTTGTGGGGAGAAGGGAAGGATGGAGACCAGGAATGTCAATGGGGGCAGACAGTGGGAGGAGAGGTTTAGGCCATTGTGAATATCTGATACCCAAACTGATTTTAAGGAGCAAAACCAACCTGGCATTTCTGTAGTGCTTTCCACCCAAGATCTCCGAACACACCGCAGACATGAACTGAGCCTCACAACTGCACAGAGAGGGAGCGTGGGATTATTGTTACTCCAGTTTTACACATAGGGAAACTAAAGCATGGAGAAAGTGGAGTAACACTCCCAGGTTCCCACAGTAAATCTATGGCAGAATTAGGTATAGAACCTAGGTTGTCTGACTCCCAGTTTGCCTTTAATGCAAGACCATACTTTCCAGTCTTTTGATTTATGTGAATGCAAATCCAGTTAAATGGGTAGATTTGTGTGCAAATGTGAAATCTAGGCCTCATTGAAGTCAACAGCGAAACTCACACTGACTTCAGTGGAGCCAGGATTTCACCCAAAGTCTTTGACTAAAGGACTAATAATCACATTCATACTTTATTCCTGGGGGCCAGATTGGCAGCAGGTGTAAATAAATCCTTGTAACTCTGTTCAAGTTCATGGAGCTCTGCAATTTATGCAAGCTGAGGATCTGACCCAGGGGAATTTGACTAAAGAATGCTATGACCTGTTTTTGACGTACACATTTATACTGAAAATATATTACAAAGTTACAAATAGATTGTAATAAATAAGATGACAGATGGCATGGTTATCATTAACTGAAGTGAAAGAAGCTAGAGGAACGCATCTGGATTGCTCTTTAAGAATGAAGGCTCAGGACCTGGGATCAGAAGAGAAAACCTACAGACATTTTCATAGCCTGTAGCAGAAGCAACTGGTGAATGGCAACTACAAAGGTCACAAAGAACAAAAATTAATAATGGGAAATATGGAGACACTGCCATGCAAATACTGTTATAATTACACCTATGGAGGCATTCAGATGCATGATGCTTTACAGATAAGAAAAAGCCAGTGCATGGGACTTTCAAATGAATCTAAGGAGTATATTGGATGGAATTGTCGATGTCCTTACTGTAAAATGCTTAATAGTGGAGGGCCCAATGCTTACTTCTAGACTAGCTCTATTGAAGTTAACAAAACAACTCTCTGTAGTCAGCTCTACACCCATTAGTAGGTTTTCATAGATCTGGACCATAAACTAAGCTATAACACGGGAAGGTAAACAATGGAGAGTTAGAGAGATCAGGTTACAATAAGACCATGTGGTTATTTTAGCTATTAATGCTCCTTTGTGGAAGGTTATATTTAGGTTTCTCTGTTGGTTTGAAAGGGGAAGACTAGAGTTTGTAGGCTCTACAGAATGTTTGTAAGAGACTTGAAGGTGGAGAAGGTGGAGGCTTGGTGTAAATGGATCAGAACTATATTAATGTAACAAATGCAATATTTGCAGGTTTTGATCACACAGTTTTTTATTTTGCAATAGCTGTATCATATAATTGCCTCCATGCCTGCAAAATGATATGTGTATTAACATGCTCCCCACCATTCTAAATGCCCATAGAAGTTCTTTCTATGGAAAGTTCTTTTAAAATGATAAACAATTGCATTGTTGTGTCTATAACTATGGAAAATCATCATAGTGAAGTCTGAAGCCATGAATGTCTCATTACAGGTTTCATTAATAATGTGAAACAAAATTCAGATGGCTCAAACCTTCTGATCAATCCAGGCCTATTTCTGACTGAACCAGAGCTGAGTATGGAAAGAAATTGGGTCTAGTTTTGAGACAGACTTGGTTAAGTTTTGATAAAAAGTTGAGCAGAGTGCTAAGAGACCAATGGTCATTTTATGACTTCTAGCAGAAACCTTCTGAACATTGTAATTTCCCAGGTCTCAACCCAAAACCAGACTAAATCTTGTAGTATAGGCAAGTGCCATCTAAACCTCCACATGCAAATACCCCTGAATTTGGTATAGTTCCAATCTATAATCAATCTTGGCCATCAGTTATTTGGAGGGTTGGGTTTCTTCCAGCCAGAAATTCTAAATAAACCAAAACAGAAAACAGAGGGACGGTCTCACACACACACTCTGAACTGAAACCATGTTGTTTGTTATAGCTCTGATCAGGACCACTTCTTTAAGCAACTAATGACATAAATCATGGTAATTACTATTTAAATAAATAACAGAGTTGCATTCCATAAACCACTGAAATACGGTATGTGTAAATACCTGTTAATAGACATAACATAGCATGTAGGGGGGAAAAATGTAGTTTCAACAACGTGACAGGTATTTCAGAGTATCACATAATTAACTATGTTTGGTTATTTTAATTTTGTTTCTATTGGCAAGATTCAATCTGAAATATCTAGTAATTAGATAGGAAGTTCCCCTGAAGACATCTATCAACTGTTTCTATTAATACAGACAACTACGAATAGCTAGGAACAAAAAACATTTAGAAACAACTTTTAGTTAGTTACATTGAGGTATGGATGCAACATACTTTTTTCCCCTAACAACCAATGTTTGAGCCTGTCTCCTAGACAACCATTTTAAAAGTTTTTCATCATATATTTCTGAGCGAAAGTTAGTCTGAAAGCCTAGATTTATATTAGATCTTGAATACCTATCATCATCTACTTTATTTGGAAGAACTTCAGGACAGTTACATAAAGTATTTGAGCACAAAAGACTGCCAAGAGATCTATTCTCCATTTAAAATGTAGTTATGACTCCTGTTGATGCCAACAGGAGTTGTGTGTGTATACACAGGGGCAAGGAACCCTCCAGTTACAGCTGAACATTGTTTAGAGCATTTTTTGCTAGAATGGGATCTATAATCCTAGGCCTTACTTGACTGTGATAATATAGCCCAAAAATAAGATTACCGTCTCTTGACAGGAGGAACTCATAGCTGATGGGATTTTTCCTCCTTTTAAACTCACTAGTTCTGAAAAGACCCCATTCAGGTACACTGACCAGCTTAATGCCAGTAATTTACTATGTCAGCATCCAAGTCTGTTACACTGCAGGAAGGCATGTGGGGTCAACTGAGGTTAAATGGTTTAGGAACACATTAGCAGCCCCGGGGAATCATATTTAAGCTTGACATTTTTCAATAAGATGCAGTAATAATTGGCAGGCAGTATTCTCTGGTTCTAGTGACCCACCAGGGGAAACAAAGGAAGCAGAGCCAACAGATGTGACTTAATGGTGACATTGGACTGCTCCATTTTGGGGGCACAACAGGAGCCATGCCTCTCTGCAACTCCCTGTCTGGGGAGTCCCCAGTAAGTGTAGTAAACACCAGTCAACTTATGACCCATGGTCATGAATCTTATCCAACCATGGTGTCTGTGTCTGTTTGGTACCAGTCTTAAAACAAAATACATTTTAATGCCTCTGATAGGACAGGCTGAACAAGGGTGGATTTGTCACAGGCTTGACCACAGGTTCTGTGATGTCTGCTGTTGCCAGGGAATGGCAGGGCAAGTTCAGACTGAGACTCTGTTAGCGACTACACGTGGGCTGCCTTGAAGGAGCTGAGGAGATTTAAAAGGCTTAGCTTGGTAGGCCAAACTGAAAAGTTGCCAGTGCTCTGAAGCAGGAGGTGCTCTGAAGCACCTGACTTAAAGTGAAACAAAGCTGCCCATTCTAAGGGGTCTTTTAGGAGCCAGCCATGTAGAATCTTCCTTCCTTGGCTTCTGAGGTTGCCCTTCCCATCTATGGAGTTGGATGTATTTCTGCTCTTCATAACTTCTTTGGTGCAGTTCCGCCTGAAGGAACCTGAGGTTCCCAGATTAGGGAATGCTAAGGGCTTCTTTAGAGCTTTGTTCACCCCTGCCAGCTGCAGTGCTTTCATCTGTTCTGGCATCAGTGATAAATAATGCTGTGTATCTGCCCTCCTGCTAAGATGGGTGTCTTTTGGGTTCAATTCAAAGCAATTTTCCCAAGAGCACCACAGTTTCTACAGCTTCCCATTGCACAACCTTTCAGGCCCCACCCTATTTCTCGAGCTTGGAATCAATGTATTGAAAATACATTTTCTACATGTTAACCGAATACAAGTCTCTTCCAGGCTTCCTGGTATGTTAAGCCAGAGTCCCTAATTTAGGTCTTGATCCTGCAGCAAGATCTAACGGCAGGAGGGAATAACCAACCCATACCAGCTTAGGGGAATGCTTGGCTCTGATGTCTGATAAAATCCCCTCTGGTGTGGGGCTGGTTTCTATTCTTCGGGGAGTAGAAATAGGGCTGCATCGTTACAGGTGGTTCATGGTGCTGTACTGCAGTGGTCTCAGAGTCAGTGGCTCAGGAAAGACTTCAGAAACCTGAGGGGAGGAGCAAGATTACTGAGGATGGGGGCCTAGAACATTGTCACTGACGAGATGGGAAGAACGAGTGAGGGAGCGGAGAGCTCTGCATCAGGAAATTTGTTCTGGATATCTCAGTGACGTGATCTTCCTGCCCCTGAAAAGACAGTGCCTCCTCCCTTCTCCTGTGGCAGCGCCTGGCCGGGCAAGAGGTCAGTGGGTTGATGTCCAGTGAAGCATAGGTCGTCTCAAATTCCTAGGCCTCAGTGAACCTGCATAGCAGACCTGGCCCTGAGAAGCAGCTTGATGTGAGGGCTGGGTCAAACATGAAATTATCTGTGGGAGTGGCTTCTTCACACACAGCGTGGGGGAAGGCTGGGAGGCAGGTGGAGCGCAGACTGTAGCGTGGGGAGAAGGATGCAGATCTGTTCCAAGCCACAACAGCAGAAATCACTGAGAACAGGAAGACAAGGTCTATTTATAGGGGATTCAAACAACTTCTTTTCTCTCTGAGGACCTGACATTTAGAAGGTTAGGGAAAAATCTATTTGCAAAAAGAAATGTGGCTTTATTTCCTGACTTTTAACTACATCATACGGCTTAAAGAACCAGAGCAGCTGAACAGCCAGAGAATTTGCTAACTGGATCTGGCACCCAGCGGTCTATGTACCAATTCAGCTCACATGCATAAAATAACTAGAGTCTGATGCTAGCTTATTTTGTTTCCCCCCCACCTTTTTATAAATTCACATTCTTTACCACCTGCATGCAGAGAATGGAATAAGTAATGATCACCACTGTGATAGAGAACTTCTGTTAAAATACCAGTCAGTCATCAAATGGCTGCTTCGTACAACGATAATGCAGTCAATCGTGGGGCTTTTTCAGTGGGAGTAGGAAGCAACATTATATGTGCATGTTTTATTAGTTACAAAAATGGATATCTCAGGATAAGCACCACATGTAGATCAAACTGACAGACTCCTTTGGGATTAAGCCCCATCACCTTCCGAATGCAAGACAAGCATAAAACCACTGCAGCAATGGAGAAAAAAAAATCAGCTTGAAAATAATTAAACAGCAAGGCAGCCACCCATAATGATATTCAGCAGTGCACATTAGGGACAGTTTGCTGGGAATGCACAAGAGCACTCCAGTTGTTTAATTAACATTGAAACGGCAGTTCCACAAGAACTAAAAATCCTGTTAATTTATGTGTCTCTTAATGATGCTCATTTAAATACTGTCAACTTTTCTCCAGTTTAATATTCATGATTTCTAGTCATTAAAACACCACACTCAGCCCATGGATTCACCAAGAAACACAAAATTGTTTGATGTCAGTTCTTGAAAAGTTCTCTTACCCCATAAAGTGTAAATCTCTCACACTGGGGTCAGGGTAATCTGGTCTATAAATATCATTTTATCATTCCAATAATACAGTAAACTACGGTGTTCTCTCTCACCTTGAAACCTAAGCTCCGGTCTCATTGTCAGGAGTTATTTATGTAAGAGTAGTTATCATTTTATGACAGAGCACCTCAGCTGGTTAATGTAATGTCTTTATAGTACTGGGAAACTGGGCTCAGAATCCCATTTTAGATTATAAAAACTATTTATCCCTGCAGGAAACATTACATTAACAATAATTTTAGTGCAGAAAAGACTTTTGCAGCTGGATATTGTTGAAGCAGACAGGACCAAAATTTGACCTATCCGCATTGGTTTAATATAGGCATGTAGACAGGAATTATATGTGAATTCATGCACTTTTTGCTGTCCCTCCACTCTGGGTATGTCTACACTACCTGCCGGATTGGCAGATAGCAATCGATCTATTGGGGGGTCAATTTATCACGTCTAGTCTAGACGCAATAAATCAATCCGCGAGTGCTCTCCCATCGACTCCTGTACTCCACCGCCACGAGAGGCATATGTGGAGTCAACGGGGAGAGGAGGGGCAGCAGTTGATTCAGTGCCGTGAAGACACCGTGGTAAGTCGATCTAAGTACGTCAACTTCAGCTACACTATTCTCGTAGCTGAAGTTGCATATCTTAGGTCGATTTCCTCCCACACACACAGTGTAAACCAGGGCTTTGTATGCTGGATGCTGCTACTGCTGGGTGGTGACTATACTAAGGAATTTTAGAGAAACATAATTTTACTATTTTTACCTCTGGTGGGAGCCATAATGTGAATATGGTGATGGCAGCTTTGGGATTTTTTTAAGGGGCATAAGTTTATTGGTCATTAACAATAAAATATTTCAATTAGTGTTATGAAACCTATAAGCATACACTTTTTTACAAAATTAACAGTATTTGTCAGCATATTGGCCATACATTGTTATATCATTACACTTTCTCCTTTTTTCAAATCATTTCAACACAACTATAACGTGATATATATTGTATTTAATAATTCATATTAACTTATTAAAGTTTAATGTTTTTTGTCTTTGTGGGGAAGGAGATGCTAAGAAATAAGAAGTTTGGAGAATTAGAAGGAATTGAAAAGGAGAATGTAATTCAAATATTGTTCTTTATATGTGCCCTTCTTGACTATCTGTTGTTCATGTATGTAAAAGATTATATCAATGACTTCAGCATTTCTGATGTATTATTTTCTTGTGCAGGGTATGCTTTTACTTTTATCCTTTTTGTGAGGTTGTTGTGTATGGTTGTCACAAACTATGTTAAGTTTTCCATTATTAGATATTCTACTAATAGTTCTTTTTCAGTGATCTAGAGTAGAAGCTGTTGACTGAGTCCACAGATCTAGGATAGCATGATGTGTTTTGTGTTTTTTTGCCATAAAGAGCAAGACTAAGAGTTACTTCCTTTTTCCTACCTTAAGCTTTTTAACAGCCCAACTACCAATACATGTCTTTAAGTCTTGTTCAGATTCTCTCTCTAGTATATATTTTTATTTTGTTCAGGATAGATTTCCAAAATATGTTTATCATCCAGCTTTCCAATGCCATATGTATGAAAAAGGGCCTGCCTATTTTGCATTTCATACAGACATGTGGGTCAATATAATGTATTTTATTCTACAGAGATAGTGCAAGTTCAGTACTGTTGGTGAGTATTGGAGTTGATATTTATTGTCTGTGTTCTTATTTTATTATTTTGCTGTTATTTCATATTTACGGTCTGCACTCCATAATCTAATAACTTTATGTGCTTTGTCTGAAAAACATAATTATTAAATCTTGATTGCTGAAACTTCAAGCCCTTGTGTGAAATTTTCTAATGCAAAGACCTTTGGTAGTGCCTTTCTATTTTGAAGGGTTTTTTTTAATAAAGTAAGCAATCTGTCTATACTCACATTGTGAGTTGTATACTGGCTCCCAGATATTCCATGTTTACATATCTGCTAGGGTATATCTCTCAGCAATAACGGGGGAGTCCCCCATTTTTGTCTTTAAGGAATGGTATGGCTATTCTCAGTCTTCTGTTAGAAATCTGTCTGGTCAGTGATCTGCCTGAGTTGTTCTTCCATTTGTTGAACCTTTGTTTTGCAGATAGGAGAGCTTTTCTTTCTGTTTTTCTCTTATCAACGCTCCTAATGCTAGTTTGGCTTCTCAATCTCCTGGAGCAAGTCTGTGTTATTAGTTGTTTATACAGCTCCTGCAAACCATTAATTTGTTCCTCTAAATCTGCCTAGTTTTGCCTCGCACCTAGTTCCTGGGCATATACCATGTAAGGGATGCTCCTTAATATGGTTTTCCGTTTTATTCCCGAAGTCTTTGTCTTTGAGTAATATCTTAGTGCTTGTCCACGCAGTGGCTTTAGTCTGCACCAGATGGGTGTAAACGTTAATCTGCGCTGGCATGTTGTGCACTAACTGGCCTGTCTGGACCCTGCTGGCACACGCTAAAAGTTCCGTTGTGTGGATTAACATAGCCCTGGTTCAAAATGTAGAGTACTGGAGTCTAATCAGTGCCTCCTTCTTACTGCTCACATGTATTTGGTTCCAGCACTGAGGTCAGGAGTTTGAGACTACCCTTGAAATGTAGAAAGTATGGGTTTGACTCACCTGCTGTATTTTTAAGGTAGCTGGGAATATCAGAGCACACTAAAACATTTTCCTGTGGACCTGCTCTTGGGCTTCTGTAATCAGCCTTTTTCCTCTGTACAACCATGGAGTAATCTTGGTAGAAGTGTATGTGGTTAACCTCCACTTATTTCTTTCAACTTCCTGGCTGCTTCAAGAATTGAAACCAGGTCTCTGTATTTCTGTAGCTATAGTATGACTGGACAAGGTATAGTAAAATTTCTGTTGTATATAGGGATGCCGATCTGGTGTGACTGTTCAGTCTTAATTTAATTTGATTTGACTATCAGATTCACAGCGCTGGGGATCTTTTTCCACATCATCTGTCACCAGGTTGCCTCCCTCATTCAGTAAGGGGCCCACACTTTCCTTGACCTTCTTGTTGCTAACATACCTGAAGAAATCCTTCTTGTTACTCTTTACATTTCTTGCTAGCTGCAACTCCAAGTGTGATTTGGCCTTCCTGATTTTACTCCTGCATGCCTGAGCAATATTTTTGTACTCCTCCCTAGTCATTTATCCAATCTTCCACTTCTTGTAAGCTTCTTTTTTGTGCTTAAGATCTACAAGGATTTCACTGTTAAGCCAAGCTGGTCGCCTGCCATATTTACTATTCTTTCTACACATTGGGATGGTTTGTTCCTGAAACCTCAGTAAGGATTCTTTAAAATACAGCCAGTTCTCTTGGACTCCTTTCCCCCTCATGTTATTCTCCCAGGGGATTTTGCACATCAGTTCCCTGAGGGAGTCAAAGTCTGCTTTTCTGAAATCCAGGGTCTGTATTCTGCTGCTCTCCTTCCTTCCTTGTGTCAGGATCCTGAACTCGACCATCTCATGGTCACTACCTCCCAGGTTCCTCAACATGGTTTCTGTAAAGGGAAATCATGTCTTACTAATCTTCTTTGAAGGGGTCAACAAACATGTGGACAAGGGGGATCCAGTGGACATAGTGTACTTAGATTTCCAGAAAGCCTTTGACAAGGTCCCTCACCAAAAGCTCTTACGTAAATTAAGTTGCCATGAGATAAGAGGAAAGATCCTTTCATGGATTGAGAACTGGTTCAAAGACAGGGAACAAAGGGTAGGAATAAATGGTAAATTTTCAGAATGGAGAGGGGTAACTAGTGGTGTTCCCCAAGGGTCAGTCCTAGGACCAATCCTACTCAACTTATTCATAAATGATTTGGAGGAAGGGGTAAACAGTGAGGTGGCCAAGTTTGCAGATGATACTAAACTGCTCAAAATAGTTAAGACCCAAGCAGACTGTGAAGAACGTCAAAAAGATCTCACGAAACTAAATGATTGGGCAACAAAATGGCAAATGAAATTTAATGTGGATAAATGTAAAGTAATGCACGTTGGAAAAAATAACCCCAACTATACATACAATATGATGGGGGCTAATTTAGCTACAACTAATCAGGAAAAAGATCTTGGAGTCATTGTGACTAGTTCTCTGAAGATGTCCATGCAGTGTGCAGCAGCAGTCAAAAAAGCAAACAGCATATTAGGAATCATTAAAAAAGGGATAGAGAATAAGACGAAGAATATCTTATTGCCCTTATACAAATCCATGGTGCGCCTACATCTTGAATACTGTGTACAAATGTGGTCTCTTCATCTCAAAAAGGATATACTGGCTTTAGAAAAGGTTCAGAGAAGGGCAACTAAAATGATTAGGGGTTTGGAATGGGTCCCATATGAGGAGAGATTAAAGAGGCTAGGACTTTTTAGCTTGGAAAAGAGGAGACTAAGGGGAGATATGATAGCGGTATATAAAATTATGAGTGGTGTGGAGAAAGTGAATAAGGAAAAGTTGTTTAATTGTTCCCATAATAGAAGAACTAGGGGCCACCCAATGAAATTAGTGGGCAGCAGGTTTAAAACAAATAAAAGGAAGTTCTTCTTTACACAGCACATGGTCAACCTGTGGAACTCCTTGCCTGAGGAGACTGTGAAGGCTAGGACTATAACAGGGTTTAAAAGAGAACTGGATAAATTCATGGAGGTTAAGTCCATTAATGGTTATTAGCCAGGCTGGGTAAGGAATGGTGTCCCTAGCCTCTGTTTGTCAGAGGGGGTGATGAATGGCACGAGAGAGATCACTTGATCATTACCTGTTAGATTCACTCACTCCGGGGCACCTGGCATTGGCCACTGTCGGTAGACAGGATACTGGGCTAGATGGACCTTTGGTCTGACCAAGTATGGCCTTTCTTATGTTCTTATGTTCCCATCCACTTTTGCTTCCCCTACTAATTCTTCATGGTTTGTGAGCAGCAGATCAAGAAGAGCTCTGCTCTTAAGTCATTTCTCCAGCGCTTGCACCAGAAAATTGTCCCCTACATTTTCCAAAAACTTCCTGAATTGTCTGTGCACCACTGGATTGCTCTCCCAGCAGATATCAGGGTGACTGAAGTCCCCTTTGAGAATCAGGGCCTGTGATCTAGTAACTTCCGTTAGTTGATGGAAGAAAGCCTCATTCACCTCATCCCCCTGGTCTGGTGGTCTGTAGCAGACTCCCACCCCAACATCACCCTTTGTTGCTCACACTTCTAAACTTAATCCAGAGACTCTCAGGTTTTTCTGCAATTTCATAATGGAGCTCTGAGCAGTCATACTGTTCTCTTACATATAATACAATTCCCCTACCCTTTCTGCCCTGCCTGTCCTTCCTGAACAATTTATATCCATCCATGGCATAGTTCCAGTCATGTGAGTTATCCCACCAAGTCTCTGTTATTCCAGTCACATCATAGTTCCTTGACTGTGCCAGGACTTCCAGATCTCCCTGCTTGTTTCCCAGGATTCTTGCATTTGTGTATAGACACTTAAGATAACTCACTAATTGTCTTGCTTTCTCAGTATGAGGCAGGAGTCCTCCCCTTTTGCATTCTCCTGCTTGTGCTGCCTCCCACTTCCCTTCTTACCTCAGGGTTTTGGGCTCCTTCCCCCGCTGAACCTAGTTTAAAGCACTCCTCACTAGGTTAGCCAGCCTGCTTGTGAAGATGCTCTTCCCTTTCTTCGTTAGGTGGAGCCCGTCTCTGCCTAGCACTTCTCCTTCTTGGAGCACCATCCCCTTGTCAAAGAATCCAAAGTCCTCTCTCCGAAACCACCTGTATAGCCATTCGTTGACGTCTAGGATTCGGTGGTCTCTACCCAGCCTTTTCCTTCCACAGTGAAGATGGATGAGAACACCACTTGCGCTTCGAAGTCCTTTATCCTTTTTCCCAGAGACACATAGTCTGCAGTGATATGCTCAAGGTCATTCTTGGCAGTATCATTGGTGCCCACATGGAGAAGCAGGAAGGGGTAGTGATCTGAAGGCTTGATGAGTCTTGGCAGTCTCTCTATCACATTGTGAATCCTAGCTCCTGGCAAGCAGCACACTTCTCAGTTTTCCTGGTGGGGCGGCAGATAGATGACTCAGTCCCTCTGAGGAGGGAGTCCCAGACCACCACCACCCGCCTCCTTCTCTTGGCATCGGTGGTCATGGAACCCCATCCCTAAGACTGTGCATCTCATGCCTTACAACTGGTGGAGTCTCCTTCTGCTCTTTTCCCTAAGACATATCATCTTGTCCACTCTCCGCATAACTATTCTTCTTTAAATTCACACTCAACCTTGGTCCGAATTAACTTCTCAGTGTAGACAAGCCCTAAGTAAGAGTTGGCATGTGAGACCTTCCTGGAGGTCATTCTTGGTTTTCACTCAAACTGAAAATAATATAGAAGAAACATGAGAAGGAAATGAGGAGTTAATCACACCCCAGATCCTCGCCTTTTGGAGAGAGGTCCTTTTTTATGGACTTCAATAGGCCTTAAGCACATGCTTCAATACTTACACTGATCAACAGGGATGGACATGGCACAGAGCTGCATGCTTTGCTGCACTGGGCCATAACGCAGGCTTGAGCCCTTATTTGAAATCTATCTATAGTCAATGAATTATTATTAGTTCATATAGAACAGTGCACGCAATGGTCAGGGAGGAAAAGTTGCTGCAAAGTGGGGCACTGCACTCACACTCCCATATGATGTTAATGCTGGCAGCCTGCCCATGTAGAGAAATTGATTACCAACAAAAATTCCCTGCCCGGACATGAGGAGGCTTGGGGGAGCTGGTTTTATTGGGTTTCCCCATCATCCATGTTTAGAGAGATGCTAGTGATTTTTTTTTCACACAACACAGTCAACGTATGGAACTTCTTGCCAGAGGATGTTGTGAAGGCCAAGATCATAACAAGGTTTAAAAAAGAACTAAGTAAGTTCATCGAGGATAGGTTCATCAATGGCTATCGGCCAGGATGGGCAGGGATGGTGTCCCTAGCCTCTGTTTGCCAAAAGCTGGGAATCAGCAACAGGGGATGGATCACTTGATGATTCCCTGTTCTGTTCATTCCCTCTGGAGCACCTAGCATTGGCCACTGTCAGAAGGCAGGATACTGGGCTAGATGGGCCATTGGTCTAACCCAGTATGGCCATTCTTATGTTCTTATGTTAAAGACTGAGGCAGAGGTACAGGTTGCACCAGAATCCCTAATTGATGGAAATAAGTTTTAATAGACATTCAGAGTAGTTTCATGTTTAAAATATGCGACTGAAATGAAGCCCTGAACAGCTATAAGGAAATGTAAGAGTTGTTGGGCTGGCTTAATCTGCCAAATACCTGGTAATTGAAACACTTCCTAGAAGGCGATCAACAACAGTGCAATCTACAAAACAACTTTTAAAGTAAAATCTTTACTCTTTTAATTGACCACAGGGAATAGAAGATTTTGGGAATGTAAATTACAATTGTGATTAAAATATAAGCTGTGCTTTCTTAATATTCAAAGTGATATTTGCTACAACCGGCATTAAAATTAATTCAGATGTATTCTTATCTCTCCAGAAACACATTTTTTTATTAAAATGAAAAGTTTATTTATGATTATCTTGGTGGGAGTGCAGATTTTTTTGTCTATATAGAAGAATTAAGACTGTCATATCCTCTGTCCTGTATTTGCCAGGCTGCCTCACGGCTCATTTATTTGTGGCTGTTAAAAGTATAAACCTACTCTAGCTATTATGCACTTTATAAGCAATGGTGCATTAATTGTTATTCATGTGTAGGAAGTATTCTCTCATCGTTGGGAGGTGCCATAGTGAAGTGTGTAACAAAATGGTAATTCAGCACTTTGTTTTCGTTTAGCTTTTAAATAATCCAGAAGCAGAGGCAAAGGTGAAGAAAATAAAGTTTAAGCAATATAAAGTGAGTGCTCTTAAATACCTCTTTTTCATAGAACACAGAAATACAAGTAAATAGGTATTGCCATTACTGATCAGGACACTCATTCAACTAGCCCAGTTTCCTGACTCCAATAAGGCCACTATCATATACTCCACAAGAAGTTGCAAGAATCCCCACAATGGACAATTCTGTAACCCCTCTATAGAAGTTTTGTCCTAACTTCATGGATTTAGTAGTTGAAATGTGCCCCAAATGAGCAAAACACTTAAGTACATGTTTAATTTTAAGCATGTGAATTCAGTGGGCATTCAGGGCTTTAATGAATGCAATAGATGATGCATGCAGGTATTATAGCCGCGTCGGTCCCAAGATATTGGAGAGACAAGGGGAGTGAGACAGTATCTTTTATAGGGCCAACTTATGTTGGTGAGAGAGACAAGCCTTTTTTCTAAAGTTTTGAAAGCTTTCTCTCAGCAACAGAAGTTGGTCCAATAAAAGATATTACCTCACCCATTTTGTCTCTCTAATAGATGATAAAGGTAGCATCCTAAAATGGATCTCTTGGGTTATTTTTTCTTGTGCATTACTGCAGGATTGTCTTCTATCTTAATGGTGTAGGGTCAATACTGGCTCCATGGGCCAGATCTTCCACTGGTGTAAATTGTCATGGCTCCATTGACTTCAGTTGAGCTACGACCAATGTTCCCTCTAATTTTGGACAGGTTGTGTGTGCAAAAAATTTCTTTTGTGCAAATTTTTGTGCTTCTGTGCAAATTTTTGTGCGTGCAGTATTTTGCCGTGTGCGCACGGTTTAGGATCTGTGCGCGCATGTACATGCACACAGTTTAGAGGGAACAGTGGCTATGACAATTATGTAAGCTGGGGCGTAGTCTTTGCACTGCAGAACTGGCTAGATCCCTACAATGCTTCCACAGCCATCCACGGGATCTCTTCACTGTGGGAGAGGAGCCTAGGGGATTGCACAGCCCAATGCTGAGTTCATTTATAGAGTGCAAATATGACTTCATAGTCTGACCCCAGTATTTAACCCTTAATTGTTTTATTTAATCTACTCTAGTCAGAAATGAGCTGAACAGTCTGTCACACTACGGAACTCCCTTAACAGGAAAGACCCATTATTTTCTTACCCCAGCTTGATTTTCCCAGAAACTAAACAAGGGCTGAGACACTCAAAGGGACAAAGTTGTGGTAAAAATAGTGTCTAACTCTGGTCTTGCATTGTTTTTTCTATTAAGTTCAGTGCAATTGGTCCTTATCTGTATCAGTGTAAATGAGGGTAAACTTAAGCCCCATGTAATTGTCCAGAAGCAAATATCCTTACCTGTGTTTTTAGTACTGCCTTAGGATTCTAAAATGGCATTTTAAAATTTCAAATGTGCAGTGTTATCTTTTAGGCTGTTTGCTTTCTGCCTTTCTTTTGGTTCAGAGAACAAACACAGACTAGTCAGTTTCACTCCAATTTGCAGTCATCTCTCCTGTTTGATTCATGAACATCCTCACTACACTGCAGATGCTGAGCTGCATGGAAATGCTTACATTAAAAAATGATTTGAAGATTTATGGTAATGTTTGCTTTTGGGAAGTTTCCTCCCCCCAAAAAACAAAATGTAGAATTTGGACCTGAACTACTTGCCCAGCAGTATTTTTTTACTAGTGGCTCTCAAGTTTGTGCCTCTGACCCATTAAATTTCCAGACTAATTAAACACAGGAGGAGGTCTGAACATCAGTCACAGTAGCGTTTCAGGTTTTATCCATTGCTACCGTAGCAGGGCTGAGCTGAGCTTCAGTCAGCAAAGGCCAGATTTTCAAACCAGCGCAGCTCCCATGCTGACATCTCAAAGAAATGGCCAGGTTTTCATGTGTTCAGCACTCAGCTGCTTGCACGGACAATGTGCTGGGAGCTCATATCTCTGAAAATCTGGCCACTAAGGGCCATTAAGGTACCAAAATACGTTTAAAAATTTGCCCCTTAGGGTCTTGAGGAGTAAGAAGTACTGATTGTAAGGCCTGATTCACCTGTGTCTGTAAAGAGATTAAATGGTCTCATAACCAGATAAGAGTAGAGCTGCACAGGACACCTATCACTCCCATCACTCTTATTCTCAGGCAGGACTCTTCTCTTTCCCTTCTTTTATGAATGTAGGAGGTGGGTGTGGGCGGGGGTGGCCCTGCCTGCTTTACTGTGTGGTAGGAGGTCAGCAGTGGCAAACACTCCCACTTTCTGGAGGACTTGTCAGCCCTTCACCATAAACTCAGTTTTCCTTTGCTTCCCCCTCATTACTTGACATGGCGTCCCAACATCCTTTTCTCCCCAGGCAAGGAAACTCCCCGAGCCCTTCCTCAAAGAATGGTGCCTCACCACCCTCCCCATCCATTTTACTGATATGGATTCTTATTGTTTTCGCTTAGCCACTCATTGTTCCCGGGTCCCTACATCAGCACCGTTTTGGCAGAGACCAATGCTGTTTTTTAAATGCCAAGGTGAGAAAGTGCTTCCATTACTGGGCAGGTCACCATTCTTTGCTACTGTCAAGTGATGAGTTTCCAGACTGTAACTGCGCTGACATTTGCTCGTGCCCTTAGAAAGTAGAAACATTGAATGGAGTCATAAATAGCTTGTTGGCTGACTTCAATTTTGCTTCTTGTCAATTTTGTTGCCTCAGTTGGTAGAAATTACTACTGAAGGTTTCTGAACAAATATTAAACATCAAGTTTTCTGTAGTATAAATAAACCCTGTGGAGAAGAGGAAAATCTTGCATCTGTGTTTGGTTTTTGTTTTAAAGATAGCCGCACTAGAATTTATGGTGAGGGAGGGGAAGAGGGTGTTTTCCTAATTTTGTTAACATGGTAGTGCATGTAGTAGCACTTTCTGTATTGTGTATATTAGTCCTCTGAGTCGAGTGTTTCTCTTAATATTATTTGTATTCCTGTTGTATCTAAGAGCCTAAGTCATGGAACAGGACTCTCCTGTGCAAGGTGCTGTACAAACTGATTAAAACAAGTCACCATCCCCAAAGAGCTTGCAGTCTACCCATTTTATAGACAGCGAAACAAAAACAGATAGATAAGGGGGACTTGCAGGTTTAAAATTATGTACTTTTTAAAAATCAGAATCATCATTGTTACTAATACCATCTTATAATGTTAAAAATGATTTTTTTTTAAATCATCCTTTTTCTTACTAGCTACCATTCACTGTTTGGCTACCTTGAACTTTCCCCCTCAGCTTGCAATAGAAACTAAATGAGACAGTTTCACTTTTGTGAATTCCACTTTCAGGGTCTCCAGCAGTAAAACAATGCTGCAACATTTGGGTTGCCAGCACTACAGACGATTGCTTTCGGGATTTGTAAGTGTTTCTGTGGAAATTTGAAAAGAAAATCAGGAACAGTTGTGGCTACATTTGCCCTGACAGTACATCAAGTTAGGAGCATGGGAGTGATTGTACAAATGAGACAAGATGGTGAGGGTGGGAGTGGCTATGCTAATGAACCTCTGAGCTTTGCAGTGGTTGAACTAGACACTTCAGCTTTGAACTAGACACTTCAGAAGCTTGAGCAGTGTGACAGAGTCAGTCCAGAAGGATATAGGAGAGTGCTGGAAGGCAGGTACATTAGTCTCAGGGTGTGCAGGTCCCTGTTCCCTGGATAGCCAAACAAAGGCCACTCCAGGCCAATCAAGACACCTGGGGCCAATTAAGAACCTTCTAGAAAGGAGTAGAAACAGCTAGCCTAATTGGGACACCTGAAGCCAATCAGGGACTGGCTGAAACCAGATAAAAACCTCCCAGTTAGTCAGGTGGCTGTGGGTGTCAGGAGCTGTGGAAGGAAGTTATGCTGTTGGTGAGACTGAGTGTTGGACAACATATCATACAGAAGGAAGGAGGCCCTGAGGTAGGGGTGAAGTGGAGTTTGAAGAAGCGGGGACTGCTGTGGGGAAGTAGCCCAGGGAATTGTATTGTGTTTTGTGGATAAAAGGTCAGCCATCTTAGCTGATACTATTAGGGTCCCTGGGCTGGAGCCCAGAGTAGAGGGTGGGCCTGGGCTCCCCCCTTTCTGTCTCCCCTAATTAGTCTCTGAGATTGGGAGACAATAGAGACTGTGCCAGGAAGGATAGCTTCTCCTCACTGGTTTGTGATGAAAATGGCTCAATAGGCTGTGACCTTGTCTCCAGAGAGAGAAGGGCACCGTGGAGGGTCACAGTGAGCCACTGAGGCTAGTAAAAATCTGCCAGGAAATGCAGGATCCACGAAGATAAGGACAGAGCTTTGTCACAGCAGTCTTAGACTGACAGTACTGAAGCAGTTAATAGAAGCACACTGCCTCCTTTCCAGCCAGCCTGGCTCCAGAGTCCCTACTACCCATTAGCTGTCGGATGTTGTTGTGAGCCCAAGATGGAGCAATTACTTCCTCCATGTCCCTGGACTTACACAAAAACCCCACAGAAAAATGTCAACTTGAGCAAGAGTTTGAAATGTCCCTCAGCACCGCGAGTGCAGGCGGTGACATTTCTCCATGTGACAGGCCCAGCAGTGTTGCTGATACAGGCTGAGCAGGAGGACGATACACAGGATTGGCAGAGGTCATGGCTGGATTTGAGAGGAACTACAGTTCCATAAAAATGTTGCTTATGCGAGACATATGGCATTTCATTTATCATCAGCGGCAATAGGAACTGGTTGCTTCACATCAGACTGAAGTTTTAAAACTCAAACCCATGAATTGAAGAAGCAATGTGGCTCTTGAATAAAGTAAAGCCTGCTACATGTTAAAAACATCCACAAATAGCAGCCAGTACAGAAACCACAGCCACTGTTCCCTCTAAGCTGTGTGTGTGCACACACACACAGACCTTAAACCCTGCACACAGGATGAAACATTGCACGCACAAAAATTTGCACAGAAGAAATTTTTTACGCACATGGCCTGTCAAAAATTAGAGGGAACATTGACCACAGTCAGTGTGGCTTCCTACACTATATTACTGCTGATTATACCTATGCTCCATGATCTTCATAGGCTGACAAAGAATATCTGGGCAATGGTGAAGATAGTTTTGACCTATAAAAAGCGTGAATGCCTTGGTTCCTGCTTTGCATGAGAGACCACACCCAAGAGAAGACCCTGGTAGTTGTGACATCAGGATAGTTGTGATCATCTGAATTACTCAAGCTAACCCCTGGCTGCATTGCTAGGGAGTCTGGTAGCAGACTGTTCTTGGTGAGGTACTCAGGAACTAGTGTGCTGGTGCTTCACAAGAACAAGCAGTGACACGCTCCCCTCCCACACCATGAAGACCATGCAAACTAAGTCTTGATGACTGAGTTTAAGCACCATGTAAGAGAATGGGAAGGGTTGCTGTGAAGAAGTGGGAATTTTCTGTCATATTGTTATGAAGCCTTTGTGTGCTGCTATTTCCCACTATAGTTACTGTACCCCAAAGAGAAGAAAGGATTATGTTTGCGCTCAGGGCAGATTAAGAGACATAAGGGCGTGTGCATCACCGAGCTGTCTGAGCGGACTGAAGGGCTCATTTAAGAGACTGTCCAAGGCTGAGAGGACAATGTAAAGCCCCAATCACCAGAAGATTGACAGCTAGCAAATGACCCACAGGAAAGAGCTTTTCCCTGTCTCTCAGCATGGACTCATCATGACCGTGGCTGGAAAGCAAAGAACTGAGAGATGTGAGGTGGGGAAGTAAGTGTGGGCTCTGGAAGAATTTGCAGTTCTCTAGGGACTGACTAAGGAAGTCAGAGCCTGAAAATGGAGTTCACTGCAGCTTAGCAGGCGAATTGCTCTGGTTTGACCTGCATGAGCTCAGCTTTAATCTGTATTTCTCTAGGCCCTCCAATGCTGTGTTCCAGCTGACGAATAAATCTCACTGTTTTGAAAATGCTACTTGAGTGTCACTGTAAACACGTGCTGAGGTGCATTAGTCCTGGTAGTGTGTACAAGGCTCACTGGGTGGTGCTTGTGGTGTGAAACTGGAGTGCTGCAGTCCTGAGGCTTGAGTCTAGGCTGTGGTGAAGCTACCCTGAAGGAAGAGTTGTACTCCTTAGAGGTCTCCCTCCCTGAAGAAGTTCTTCTAAGGGACTGTTTAAAAACTGGAGCATAGCACAGAGCCTGTGATTCCATGACAATTACAATAACAGGATGAGGAACTGGCTTACCTAAGGCAGGTGTGTGCACATTATGATGGGACACACTCCAGCGATGAGTCTTCTGCGGTGGAGTTGGAGTGAGCTGCAGGGATGGGCGTGCCGGGCTATTGCCGGAGGCTCTGATGGGGGTGGTATTGCTGCTCAGACAGTAAATCTGTTTTAAGATTTTGTAGCTGCATTTTGTCAAATCTGTTTCATGTGTGTGGGATGCACCTAGAGCTTGGCATTGATTGTAAGGTGCCCAGGGAGGTGGTGAAGAGCACCAGTATAGTAAACACACACATAAACTCTCCAGATAAAATGACTGACTCAAAAGTGGTTTTCAGATGGTTTGAGACACTCACCAAGTTCCAGGGGACTGGTTTCCCAATGCAATTTCCCTACCTACCCCCAGCCAAAGATACTCTTCTGTGGAAGAAGATCCTCTGCTTCCCTAAAGCAGCTCCATGGATCCTCCCACTTTTAACCCTTTCACCTTCAAGGCCCACCCAAAGCAGACTAATGGGATTCCTTACAGTGGTCATCCACACAACTCCCAGATTTTCTAGCTGCGTCGAGACTGAGCCAAAGATCGCATGCCTTTCTCCAGAGGTTGTTCACTGCCTGCACATTTGAGTTCTTTCATTTGTTTGGCCTGCCTGAGACTGGGTGGAGCAAGCAAAAATGACCCATTCCTTCATTGCTGGACGAACTAATTGTCCTTTGCACTCAGCTCCTACCTCAAATAAGGAGACAGCTGCAATCATGACACACAACTTAGCAGCTCCATCCTCTGAGCCTGGTGCTAAGTCTACGTCAGAAATGCAACAACAAGCAAAACAATCATCCACCCATTGACTGTTCCTTTCCGACAACACCCTACCTGTGCCACTGCCGAGAGACCCTTCGACTCCTCCATCTTGAGAACTGACAAACGGCAGGCCAGAAATCTCTTCAGTACATTACTTCATACCCTTTGAACTGTCATTGTTTTTTAAGGTGACAGAAAACTTCTGATCCTCTTCAGACTCATCTTAAAAACTTCATTGGCAATGATATTAAAAATGCACTTAATCCAGCAGTATGTCTCACGTAACTGAGAATAACAAACGAAGGGCTGTTCTTTGTTTCTCTGGTATGTACCGGTTCCTGTTTTGTGCTGAGTCAGTTCCTTGCTTTTCCAGTCCCTCTTAGTGCAGGCTCAGGAAAGAGGGTAAGTCATTCTTTTAAAATGTAGCCCCTGTGTTCGGGCACTTACTGCCACTGGTTGAGAACAGCTACGCTCACGTGTTCACAAACCCCAAAGTGGAATTCTCCTGCTTCTGATCACGAACAGGTGCATAGCTTCGCTGAGGAGGGCCCCCCAGGGCCTATCTGCCCATTTCCCAGATAAGGCAAACCAAGACGGCATATCCTATGAATGCTCTGTGCTGTACACTGGCTGCCCATCCACTTCAAAATCCTGGTTCTGATCAGCAAAGCTTTTAAGAAATTAAGATTCAGATATTCCTCTCGGTGGCACACCGATAGTCTGCATGGGGTGCAGTAGTGGTGCTAACGCCCTCCTATTCCCCTGTGCAGGCCCATCATCTGAATCACAGGGTAACCCTTAATATTTTAGGAATCCAACAATATTTATCTTTTTCACCTCCATCCTTGGCTCTCTCCCGTTAGCATCAGCTAACTAAGACATTCTGAGGTGAATCCCATTTTGTCTGACAATGCTCTGCAATAGGATAGGCACATTAATATGACAGTAACCAGTGCCTGATATTAGAAAGGAAGAAAAAAGCTGCTCCATACGTACCTAGCCAATTGTGCAATGCTGTACATGGAGGAACACTTCCTTCCTGATCGCCACAGCGGATCAGATTATGCCCTGAAGCATTAGACTTGATTACGCTAATCATTATTTTAGCTAGCATAGCCCCAAACTTCATTAGTGGTGCCCACTGACTTTGACACTTTGGGAATTTAGTCAAACAGTTACACTAAATGAGACTATTTATTATATCCCTTGCGGTACCGACTTCTAAAACATCTCTGAATATCATTGAAATGAATATGAAGACTTTCTATCCTAGCGTAGTTTTGAGGATGTGTATATGTTGATATATAATTCTTTTTCTAGCAGGAGTTCCCTGACACACTCCCACCTCATTTCTGGCATTTTCCCAGCTGGGAACCATTGCAGCATTCCTGGCCCTGCTGTGTTGTCATGCTTAACACACGCCATTGCCTGGTGTAGTCAGGACCACAATGCCGCCTCTCACAGCACACTGGCCATTCCATCTTATTTCCCCTTTGAGGATGCTCATGCTTTATAAGAAGTCCTCTTTCAACACTGCACAGCACTCCTAAAAGAGCCTATGGGCCTTATTCTGCACTACTGGGCCCCTTTGAGAGAAAGAGAGAGAGAGTGAAGCAATTGTGGGGCCAGAGCAGAATTTTGATTTTGTGGCATTTCATACCCAGCTGGCACTCACATTGCATCAGTGTAAAATGATGGCACAAGGTGCAAGAGGGTGTAGAATCAAGCCCTTTATTTCTGAGTTCCAATAAACTGCCATTTTCCAGCACATTCCAAGGAAATTAGAGGCCTGAGAATCTTTCCAATGACGTCAGTGAGCTTTGCATCGGGCCCTAATGGCAGAGCTGGGCTCAAACATTGCAGAATATGGCCCAGATTTTCAGAAAATGGCCTTTATTTTGGGGTAACCAAATTTCCAGACCTAGGGCCTCACTTTCAGAGGTGTTGAGCCTACCTCTGAAAATGTGGGCTTACGTTCCTTTCGCGTCCCACACTATATCTGTGTGATCTTCAGGCTAATAAAAAATGTATGTACAGTTGCCACAAGACCAATACGTCTCTTTACTTCCTCCTCATCTTCCCTCTTGTGCAGCACAAGACTTTCTATAAATAAACTTCTTCAGCTCCTCATCCCTGACTGAACGCCATTTCTCTGAGACACCCTGCAAATGTTTATGTGCTGTGGGCTTTGTTTTATCTTTTTAAACCTCTGCATCAGCCCTGTTTTCTCCTTTTCAGTCTCCTTAACCCATCATCTGCTGCTTTCACTCTGTAGCTTCCCTTAACCTTGTGCAAGATCTTCAGTCTAAGCTACTTACTTACGCTTGTTCCTTTGATTTGAATACACACATGCAGTCTCTGATATGCTGAGGTGTCCATATAGGTATTCCACAATCTCTCTACATTTCTTCCATTGCTCAGTTCAGCAAACAGGTTCAGTTCATGGAGCTAAATGGCTGGTGATTTGCAAGATCAATAAGAGTGTTGCCATCCTCATATGCAAGCATTTTCTCTTTCTCTTTACTTGCCTGTTCGCACTGCACTTCTGGGGGAAAAAAACCATATTTCAATCCAATGTAACTTCTCTCCATTTTGCATGCAGATGTGCCGCAAGATGTCCATCACTCATTACAAGGGACTACAACATTGTCACCCCCATCCAGGTGCCTCCAAAGATTTTACACACAGTGGAGATAACTTGCAAATCATTTGTGACTTTACGCGAGCTAACAACAATATATGGTCAGAGTGGATATAGCTGTAACACCTGCTGCTATTTTCTTCACCAATCCCATATCATGAAAGTCGTGGTTTTGCACAGTTGTTCATCAAACAGAGGTGGGGGAGAATAAACTAAAGTTCTGGATGATTGTAAATAATCTTTATTACATTAATCAGCCAATTTTATTTTTACAATGCATCCAACGGATATTTCTAGGAAACATTTACATACAAAAGATTGCCATGTGTTTTCTGAACACTGATACTATACTTAGAACGTAAACATTTTTTTAAAAAAATGAATGTTCATGTGGATTAATGCCAATTATTATAGCTCTCCATAGTTCTCTACCTTTGAGAGAATCTCCAAGACAATACTTAACAGTGTTGAGAAAGATAATCCAGGTGAGTCAAGAATTTCCAAAGGTGCAAAATAGCTGCCTCTCTTGAGCTCTATCTCATAGGAAACAGCTTTCCAATTAGTTTACTCCAGACAAGCTGGCTTCTCCACTCACACATTGCTACATGGCTATTGTCCTTTTGAGCCTTAGTTTTGTCCTACAAATCACAATCGGTATGATACTGTGAACTTTTGACCTGCAATATTACCTTATTTAGATGCTACATGGAACAGTACTAAGGTCTAATAAATTGCCCACCTTTTCCATCAGTGCTAATAATATCTTTGTGTGTGTTCATATGCAAGATTGGAACATATGGGACAGCACCTAGACTATGGACCATCAGCTTACTTGTGTTTACTTGTATGTCTGTAAACTGCTTAACGACTCACTTTTCTTATAAAAGCTTCTGTTCAGTTTTTCTGCCTTCTGAGCATAATAAACCAAATATTGTATGAAGGGGGAGGGGTGACTTTCAGACATGTCCGCCAAAGCTGAGGTCATATCTACTCTGAGTGAATGTTGTCAGCGGGTGACTTTTCCACCTGCTCTCTGTCTCAGTCCACACACCTAGTGTAAGGTCAAAACTCACTCCCTTTCATGGCGCTAACTAACAACAAGGTCTAGAGTCCGAACCTTCTCCCCAGCTGTGGCTGCTCTTAAGGTTCTGGTTCAGGTCTATTCAGCCCACTCCCTAGCTCCTCTCTGTCACAGACCCAAGATCTTTCTGCTGGGCAGCCCAGCTCTGAACTCTGCTTCCTTAATTTTTAATTCCTTTTTGCTGGTGGTCCCTCCAGCCAAGCTTGATAATGCTGGCAAGGCAGGGCAGGGCAGACCATTAATCCCTTCCTGCTTTGGTCTCTTTCCAGTCAGAGATGTTAAATACACAATTGAACTTCCACTGTTCAGCATGCTATTCACCAGCTGTTTACTAGAGGAAAGTGCATTTCTGGGATGGCGTATGTATATTGGCTCAAATCCTGATATCCTTACTGAGTTTTTTTTATACAGCCTATGCTCAGGCAAACTTCCACTGAAGTCAATGGGAATCTAGCTGAGGAAAAAGTCAGTCATAAATGAGTAAAGGAACTCAGAATATGGCCCATTCTTTCTAAAAATCACTGGAGTCCCTAGGGATGAACCCTAGAGTTCTATATCAGGTTATCATCATTAACAGGATGTGGAGAAATTATATAACATATTAGCTCCCAGTCATGTGGCTCAGTGAGAGAAATCTCCATTAAAAAATCAACATGGGCCATGGATACCACACTGTGGTATCTGAGATAATAATATTGACGCCTCTTTACTTGGAGCAGGAACTGCTGTGCAGTACCTGGTGTCAAATACTGACCTTTCAGTATGAGTTGCGTAGCATATTGTAATGCTAGGTAGAAGACTCTAGTTTTCTTAGCCACTGGATAGATATCAACATTTCCTTGTCAAACTACTGAAAATACTTTATAAATGAGCCTCATAATATTGGGTCTACTGATCTGATTGTCAGTTTCTTTTAAATGAATCCAAACATCACAAGATTTAGGTGCCAGAAGCTAGAGAAGCTTTCAACCTCCTGATTGTTTTAGTCCAGGCTGTGCAGCAAACACACTACCTGAAGTTGTTGGTTGAGAGAAAACCAGAATTTCAGATCCAGCAATTCACAGTCTAAGATTCTAGGTCCTTTAAATTCCCCTGGAGTAGCTCTCTTGCTTGACCAGGGGTATAGTGAAAGGATGGGTTTAAAGGCTCGTTATTTCTAAGGTTGGCGGCTGGTGGTGTCCAGAGCATGATTCAGCAGGTATGCATTAAAATCTTTGTGCTTGAGTCTTTACCGCTTTCCCTGGCCGCCAGGTCTGTTAATGCTATAAACAAAGGTGAGTCGTTCATACAAGCCATTGGTCTTTGCCTTTCCGTCAGTGTGGACGGCGATAAAGACTCATAAATGACATTGCTAAATAAACGAGGCATTACGCAATTGCTTACGAAAGGAAGAGTTCCCTGTGGAATCGCACTTAGCCTCCGCAGCAACTGAACCCAGCTGACACCAAGGAGTTCTCACAAACCATAGATGCTAATAGTGTCTGGAATAGTTCCTGTGTGTTAGTAAAGAACCCCTTAAAAAGACATTTTAAAAAATGTAGAAATACACACTCAATAGACAATGAAGCTCCCATTGTATATTTAACACTAGACTACGATGATTCCAAAATAGTCATGAAGGTACTATAGGGAAACAATAGTCTCTGTCTACAGTACTAGGTAAGGCTTATTGGAAGAATTCTCACCAGACTCCCAGGAAGTTTTGTGAACTAACTTTAACAAACAAAACTAAAAGGAGCCTCACCTACAGGACAAGCACATTATCCTAACGTTAAAAGGTTGGCTTAAACTGACAGAACTCAGGACATTCAGAGTTAGATACAGAACGTCAGCTTTTACTCGTCCTGTTGTACCTATGTATCAGGGATAATAAAGTCTTCTCTTAGGTGAGCCACAGAATAGTAGGTGACTTTATGTACCAAATGAGCCGTGATTACTAGGTACAGCAGGGGAGAGTTAAGGGAGGCGTTTGAGCCTTTAACTGAATTTCATGTGTTTTTTCAGTTTACATCAGCTCCATAAATGTTATTTCAACTTATCTTTTTATGAGGGTGCACAAAGACAGAGGTATGTATTCTTGAGATTTTATATGTACACACAAACCTGCAAGTCATGCAGTTACTGTAAAACCCTCCCCCACAATCTCTCATTTTAGTGTTTACTCTGACACAGGAGGCATCTATAAGTCTTCCTACGATAGCTTCTCTATTCATTGCTACAAGAGGCAAAAACACAGGGATCTTGGCTAACTCTCAACCACCAGGAAAAGTCAATACTTTTGTAAAACCAACAAGCAATCATAGTGCATTTTATTCACAAAGGGCCTCTCTGCATTTTTAATATGCTACTTTCTAAATAGTTATGCTCAATAAATGTACACAAAATATTGGGCAAGCAGTAAGTACAGCCCCAGTGTAGTTATGAGCATCCTTGATTTTGTCCAAGGCAGGGGTGATAACAAAAGAAAACATACAAAGATTTATCTTACAGACAGTTGCTGCAGAAAAAAAGTATTAATTTCTACCATAAAGTGGTTCATTCCACTCTGAGCTTTTTGTACAGTATACACCGTGGCTGCACGTCAGCTGTTATTGTATGGCAGAAGCTGTATCCATCTGTAACTTTTATTAAAATAGAATGCCACTGCGTAATTATAGTTGGATTTTTTTTTTTACATGGCGTACCAGTAAATTTTTCTTTCTGTAATAGAAGAGAGCGTGTGTATGGGTTCTGAATTTAAATCTAGAAAATGTGTGGATAGCATCAAAACATAACATGGAGAGTAAGCATGATAAACATAGAAAAGACAAAAAGTTAGAACATCAAATTGATGTCTGCCACCCATAGCTTCTCCAGATTAGCTAGCAAGGCTATAAGAGAAAATGGCTGTTTCAGAAAAATATACAACTCTTCCTCAGTCATTTATGTATTTTTAAATGTTTTATGCCTAGTTTCCAAATTAAACAGCGATAATTCTCTCTCTCTTTTGTTGTTCTGAATATAACGGTTCAGAAATAAGCTCTTTGCTTTCTCGTGATATTGTCTTATTAGAATGATGCTCTACCTTTAGCCTCAGAACAAAGAGGAGGTAGTAGAACAGGAAGAGAATTCTTCACATTTTGAGCTTTGACACTCTTGGAATTGGCTCAGTCACAAATAGTCATTCTTATTCTCAGTGAGTTTAGCACATTTACATGATATAATTTACTCTGTTGCACCCTCTAGTGGGTTTACTATATACTAATCAGATCCCTCCTTCCCACCTTCGATTCTGTTGCTTTTTCATGCTAATACTATTCAAATTGTGGCCGTACCGATTAAATAAGGAGAGTCACAGAATGTGTATTTAGGTACCAAAATGAGATTTTTTTATTGTACTTTGACATTTCACTTTATTTTAAGATTTTGTTTCCATTAATAAATACCAAGGCATGTAATATCTTTGGTGTGTACACATTATGCACAATTATGAATGCCCATTTCTGATCTTTACAAGCTAGCTTATCTTTTGCGTCGCAACTTGGACTAGAAAGATTTTTCCATGCCAAGAAAAAATTACATTCTTTCATTAAGGTCAAACCAAATATATCATAAGGAGGAAACTAGAGAGAGAGAGAAAATGCATTTTTGTGCATTATTAATTTGCTAAATGCTATATTAGGTATGTTCTGTAGATTTTTTGCCACAAATTAGCCAACTATAAAAAGCCATGCTATTAATTATTTAATTGCTTCTGATAATGTCCGTGATGTTCCTACCCTAAAGTGCTTATATTCTAAAAAAGTTCAGACACACCCTGAGAGATAGGGGTAAGCAATGAGGGAACTTTAAACTCTGGCCCCAATCCTGCAAAGATTTAAACACGGACTTACCTTTACATATTGTGAGTAGGCCTGTTGGGTCTGATGCTGCTCCCACGCGAGTCAATGAGAATTTTTCCTTTCATTTGAGCCCATATGGCCCATTGACTTCAATGTAACCACACATAGTGCTTAACGTTCAGTATGTATTAATGTTAAGTTTTTGCAGGACTGGGCATAATAAAGTGGTCTGATGGTTATTGGCTATATGCTCATGCTACAAAGTTTTGATAACAGTGGATAAGATCTTCACCCCTGCTTTGGCCCCTTTATGGCAGGTGGCTTAAAGGAACTCAATGAGTATGTCTACACTGGAGGGAGGGGGAAACAAAGCAGCAAGTCTCAGCGTCCAGTCTACAGATTCAGGCTTATGCTACGATGCTAAAAATAATGACATAGACATTCCAGCTCAGACTAGAGCTCAGGATCTGAAGCCTGTGGCAGGTTTCACAGCCCAAGCCACAATGGCTACACAGCTATTTTTAGCACCAGTCCTGTTAGCCTGTGTCTGGACCCCAGATTTGAGATTACTGCCACCATTTTTATTTTTATTTTTATTTTTTGCAGTGTAAATATACCCTTAAGCCCACGATTTGACTGTGGAAGGATTCCCCAGCACTGGAACTGAGGAACAGCAATCTGCCATCTGAGGACCCCTTGCAAACCCTGATGAGCATGTTGGGGCAGGCTGGAACACTGATGCACATAAGCAGCTAGGGACAGATGATCAATTTCCCCAGGGCTGTCTGTGTCAGGTTGGGGCCATGAAGGTGCCCATAACTGGGAATGCACAAAGGAAGCTTCAAGCCATGAGCCATCTCCTTAACCCTGAGTTCTGTGCTGTGCTTCAAAGGATGTCTACCATGTTGAAGCATTGGAGTGGGTTACCTAGGGAGGTGGTAGAATCTCCTTCCTTAGAGGTTTTTAAGGTCAGGCTTGACAAAGACCTGGCTGGGATGACTTAGTTAGGGATTGGGCCTGCTTTGAGCAGGGGGTTGGATTAGATGACCGCCTGAGGTCCCTTCCAACCCTGATATTCTATTATTCTATGTGTTTTTTTAATACACACAAAGATATGTAGATAATCCCAAATTACCCTCCCAAGCTATATTATGATTTAAAATATCAAGATACTTTCAACAAGTTCCAACACTGGATAGCAAAAAGGAACAAACAAAGATGTCTATCTTATCTTTTATTCTAAGATGTGTTTTATAAGAGTATAAAGAAAATCAATATCCCTCTCATAACTCTTGCTTCCTCTCCTTTTAGGCACAAGGGCTGATGTCCATGTGAAAATATCAAAATGAAAAAAACATTCTGCTCTCAGAGATTTTGGTCAATCGGGCATAATATTGTACAAACAACACTAATGTAAATAAATGCCCTGAGAGTTTGAAAATTCACAGAAGATGAACCTGTTCAGGTGCAGGTTGTGAACCCTTTGCTCTGACTTGTAACTAGTGACTTGTCAAGTACCCCCATTGACTTCTTGAGTGAGTCACCATTCTCTGGTATGAATACAGGACTCACAATCTAGCTTTTAGCTATTTCCCCCAATAAATTAACATTTAAAATGAATTATATATTTTTCTTAACTTCATTTACTAACTGGTAGATTGCAACATAAAACAGAAAGACCCGTTCTAATTGGTCAGTATGAGCATACTCTGTCTTACTTGTGTCATAACTGGGCCATGAATGTATGACAGTTGGTACTGCACTACAGCTATAGTACTGCAGCTGTGACTCTCTAACACCGTAATATAGACACTTCCTAGATAGATGGAAGCAGGGGTTCTGTTGATTTAGATAACCCACCTTCCTGAGAGGCAGTGGCTAAGTCAATGGAAGAATCTTTGAATTGATTTAGCCACGTCAATACTGCGGGTTAGGTTGAACAGTGTTCAGGGCATGAATTTTTTTACAACGCTGAGCATCGTTGACCTAAGTTTTAGGTGCAGACTAGGCCTCGGTATAACTCAACTAAATCTACAGGTACCTCCAAAAAGTTGAATCTTCATCTTAGAGAACCCTCATGATGTGGACATTATTCTTCTATTTCTCTGCGTGACACAGGGCACATGTCAACATAAAACTTGAATTGTGATGTGCAGAAACTAAAATGTAAACCTGCTGCAAGTTCAATTATAAAATGTGCTTGCGAAAGCTGTATATTTATGTCATCCAGTTTCTTAAAAAATGACCATTACCAAATTGACTAGGAGAGTTGGAATCGCTTTAAATGAACTAATTGATATTTAAAAAAATTAAGGAATTGTTTCATTTTGTAACTGGGGCACTTAAAAGCCAAATGCTAGGTATTAGTTAACAATACAAAATTAAATGCAAGCACTCTATCTGATGTATGAGAAGAATTTCAGGAAAATGTACATTGATATTTTTATTACTGGCCAACTGCATTAAATCAAGTATATTATATGATGCTCATCTGAAAGGAAAAGATAGTATGAGGGTGAAAATTTTGTAGGAAATTGTTGATAACAGAGGTAGAACAATGAAGAGAATAAAACTAATACTGGTTCTAGTATCCTGGAGGCAAAATCTAAAACACAGTGTCATCAATACCTGTGACATCTGTGAAAAGAGTCATCATAATGTTAAAAAATATATATTTAATTTTCCCCACTATGGTAAGCCCTAGGAACTTGCTCCTCTGCTGCTCACTGTTACCTTGTCAGTGAGTGAAGTGAAATCCACTCCTCTTCACGGCAAGGCAAGGCTTATGCGCCACTTCAGTTCCACTTTATACTACACATACCAAGAAAGTGTAGGCTCATCTGCTAAACATAAAGGGTGCTTTAGAGCATAGAAATGTAACATTTGCTGAACTGTGAATTTGATTCCGATCTTGGAGACATGGTTGGAATTTAAGGGACATGCACGGAAGATGGAATCCTTACAGTTTCTGTAACCTTGAATTTTGTTTCCCATCAGGATTTTAATGTTTAATTTCAGGAAGCATTATGCAGAAAATTGAGGCTCTCGGACAGATTCCCCACTCCCTTACACCTCGGGCAGTCATTAGCACCTTTGAAAATTTAGTGTAAAATAATATCAAATTGAATTCCCCACTCGCAGCAGGGTAGGGTTTTACACCCACTTTATGCACATGCATACATGAATTGGAGAATCAATCCCTCTGCATTTAAAACAATCAGATAGTGTGGTGATGCACAACTCTTTTGCCTGCAGAGCCTAAGAATCATATTAGGGTTAGGCTACAAGGGAAATAAGCTTGATGAGCTCAGTTTAGATTCTCACGGATTTTTGTCCATATTTCAGAGCCATCACATAGCTGGAAGGTGTTGCTTAACACAAGGCTGGAATAAGAGAGTTGTTATAAATCAGAATGGAGCCACATGAATGTAGGCATGTGGGAAAGCTCCATTGCACATAGCTCTTGTTAGCCACTTGTTTTCATGGGTATTAAATGTACCCCAAATTTAAGGCAAAAACCTACTCAAAAAAGTCTTGGTCATGAAAAGCATAATTATGTATATCAGTCAGGAAATACCCCCATCCTGAGTTTTAATGCCTACTAAATATTATTCGCACAAAGTGAAGCATTTCCCGAGTGTTTAAATCTAAAACGATTCTGTAAGTGACTTGAACTCCAGCTATGTGTAAACTATTTAATGGAAGAATAACTTATCGGCAAATTAATTTGATATAAATAGAATGGTCTGATGTGTTTTATTTTAGCTGTCAGCAAACTCAGCATTCATAAAGGTGATCATCAGTATTATTGTATTCAATCAAATAAGGCCCATACACTGTATAACATTACAGACTATAACAAGAGCTGTTATAATTTGGGCTGAATCTGTTATCTTTGCTACCTTGTGACTACAGTATGAAAGAGTTACTGAAAATGCTGATATACTTAGAATGACCTTTGGTTCAGTATGTTACAGGCATAGTTGGGTTTTTGTGTGTGTTTTGTTAGTAGGAAGGAGAAAATTACATTGGACTAAAATGAATACTAATGAAACTCCTTAGTTAGCTTTCTTTGTGATAAGAATAAAAAAATGAAACTATGTTCCTCTAGAATCTCAAGCAATTTTTGCCCTTTCTTCTGATAAAAAGATTACTGACAGTAGAGAAGGAGAGCAAAGTAATTTCATAAAATATCTTCATTTTTAAGAATGCTTTTGTTGCAAAAATGTTGGTATGCAATTTCTTCAATCTACTTTTTAAGGCTGTAAAGAAAAAGTACCTATTTGTTCTGCACTGCAACAATGCCAGCTGCATTCAATCAACTAAAAAGCTGCAAGCCATAAACCTTCCTCCACAGCTATAGAAGAAAAAAAGGCAGGGCCATAAAAATTCATCAGGATAATGTAGAGATGAGGCGCGTTTGAATCACCATCCCTGCAATCAACCAATCACTCATCCTGTGGCATTTACAGCACATCTCATTCCCCTGTTCCTTAAGGACAATTGATTTTCCTGATTCCATTAGCATAACGGCGAGGAAAATGACTGCAGTGCAATATTTCTGGAAAGTTCCAACAAGTATGCTGTGTGCTGGAGTGTGACCATAATAATAAGCTACCTAGCTAGCAACTGCGTGTGCTTCTGTTGCTGCTGCTATGGTATCACATCAGAGTGAAAAGGACACAGACTAAGCAATTTTGGGTTCAAGCGCAGAAAAAAATGTTTTCGCAGAATATAAAACAAAAACTCATTTAAGCAAATAAACATAATTTCAAGGAGGGCCGGTCAGTAGGCAACATCTAGGAGCCCTTGAGCATTATTGTGTTATGGTTAATAATTCCATTTTCTGAATCATTAGCAATACTTCTTCATTCCTCAATGGCTTTTTTTCCTCTTGCTTTTGCTCAGGTTTAAGAAAGAAGAAAATGAAACTTTAATACCACAGATTCCTTATAAATATACAGGAAGAATGCATCAGTGGATTCCCCAAAGAATATATAATCATTCACAGCATTACATAGTCATCAGCCCTAAGCAGGAGTCTACACATTTTTCAGTTTTCTCTTTGACTTCAACAATAATATCCTCTCTGGCTTAAATTATTAAAGATGATGAAACCTTATTGGTGAACATGCACTGCCTAACTTTAAAACTGTGCATGATTAGCTTCCCTTGTAAATGTATTTTAAAGATATGTTCAGCTTTTTTGAAGCGTAATTCAGAGACTACTGTTTCTCAGACAACATAAAATACTCTCCATCTTGTGAAGAATCCTTTAAACTGCTAAGGTTTTATCTGTTGTACATTTTTAAGTCCCTTTATAGTTTCAAACTAAGTGGGTTATGCATGTTAAATTCAAACCCTAAACTGAATTCAAAGCTGATACAAGGCTGCCCAAAGAACTAAGAAAAGGCTTTCTCTTACAAGTAGTAAAAATCAATAATTTTAACCCTTTTATTGACATGATTGTTGACATTCATTCCTAGAAATACTACTTCATTACTACTCGTGACCATGGGAGGGATGGGATAGGGAAGAAACTGTGCCTGTGTCCAATACAACCTTTGCCATGGTTATGAGCTGGTTTAATTTTAAACATGATGCGACTACTCACAGGCATGAAGTTATTCATGTGCTTGATGGTGAACGTGTTAAAAGTGCCCGTGTTGACCTAACTCTGCTCCATTAGTCAATTGACCTCAGTAGGAGCAGGGCTACATATGATGTTAACGTCTGCTCCCACTGAAGCCAACTGACTTCAGTGGAAGCTCGGTAAGGTGGGAAGAGAAGTAGGATCAGGACTTATGCGCTGGATTCTTAGCAGCACAACCTGACTGACAGTGGATATGGAGAGTTATCAGGGATTTTCCCCTGTGCAGGGGAGCTCTCTACTAGCATGAAGCTGATGCGTCACCAGCCACCTCTCCCAACTCTGGTGCAAAAGGAGGGACAGGGTGGGAGCAGGACATGGATAGAGCTCCTGTTGTACTGGGTGAAATCTAGCGCTATTGGCTCCATGCAGCTCCCCACTCTCCAGTGCATCTGAGCAGAGCAGGGGTGGGCTGGAGACACTCCCTCTGTATTTCTCACACACTGGGCTCCATGTTTCTGATTTGAGATAAAATTCACAGGAAGTGCTTCTGTTCCCTGCTTAACAGTGTAAAGGAAGAAAATGTGGTTTAATATATGTTGGAAACAAGTGGCTTTAAAGAAATGCTGTTATTAACTCTCTGAGTTTGTATCTTTTAAATCTAATAGTCCCTTGCTGCACTGGCCATCCAGCTATGTTGCCTAATAACAAATATTCATAATTAAAAATTAGCACTTGATGGAGCTTTGCATCTTCTAAGCACTGTACAAACAATAACTGGCCCTTACAATATTGCCATGGGGGACAGTAGATAAATATGATCACTCTCATTTTATGGATGGGCATAATGAGACAGAGAGGAATGGCTCCAGAGTCTTGTAGGCACTTTCAACTTCCAGGAAGTTGTATCATTGTCTGGCAGAAAGGAGACAGAAAATCAAGGTCTCTGAAGCTCTTTGTTCCTGCCTACATCACAATGTAACACTGAGAACCTCTGAAAATCAGGCCGTTTGTTTAGATGACTAAATAAGGATTGAGGAGCTTGACTTTAGCCACCCAAGCGTGAAACGTTGGCCCTAGATCTTGTGTTTAATTTGTTTAGTTTTCATGCTACCTGGTGTTTATATTGTACTTTTACTCCAGCAGGACCCCAAATCACTACAAACCATACAGAGGAATCATGTGTAAACCCCTTCCCTTATGGGGGCCCCTCAACCAGGGATGTTTTGATTAGGGCTCTATGTACACTGTATTGACTCCAAAGGACTACAACTACTTCCAGTCAAACCATAGAGACACCACTGTAAGGACTACAAATCCCATGATGCTCTGACACTTTGGCCTTGGCTCTGTGCTCCTGTACCTGGGCAGAAGTGGCAAGTTGGGAGCTCCTACAAAGACTGCACTGGTAGAGTGGGAGACTGAAAGGTGGGGCATGGCTAAGGAAAGCTGGAGGAGCGTGCAGACTGGGCCTTCAGCCAGCTGTGGTACCGTACCAGCTTTAGGTGTCCTGCAGGCTAGGAACTAGTAGCAGTTGTCTGTGTTTAGATCTAGAGATTTGGGAGATGCTGCTATCAGCCCCATTTCTGCTGAGACCCTCTGACTGGTGTTAAAGCCACATTGCACCTGCACCTTTACTCCTCCTCAGCAGCCAGTTGCTGAAGGATGCAGCCAGAAAGCACTGATTGTACTATGAAATCCTGATCCACGCACACAGGACATTGTGGGAAGTGGGAGTGCCCCATCGACCATCCTTCGTGTTTGGGGAGACCCTGTTGCGCCCCTTGGCGGTCTGGTGTGAAAGTTCTTGTGCTAGGGGCAGTCCCTCATCACAGACTAGCTAAAGCAAAGACCAGGGAGCTTCTAAAAAACACAATTGCCTATGTAGAGTTGGTGGCTGTTGTTTTATAACCAGGATTACTGCCAGCTGCCAAGGTGTCAATTTTAACCTGCTCTGTAGAAAAGTGGTTCACTCCTATTATCGGGATGGCCTCTGCTAATTCAGAACTACCTCGTGTTGCCCTTGAACTCCCGTGGCAAGGGTTTTAAAACTATGGGGGAATGCGCACTGTGGGAAGGGTTTGGTTTGTACAATATTAATGGTGAGTGTTTGGTTTGTACAATATAAATGGTGTAAATTTAAGGGGGGGGGTGTTTGTTTGTTTGCTGTTTAACATATGTAGGGAGTAGGGGTTAAGTTTACCTTAATATTTATAAGTCGCCGCCATTAGCTGAACTGTTGCAATGCCACCTTTTGACTTTTCACAGTCATTACAGTGGGTACTCTGGTTTATTCTATTGGATTGTCATTGTAGTTTGCTATATTACATCAAGTAAAGCTGCTCCTGGCGCCAGAGTGGATGTTTAATGCTTTCCTTAGAACACTAAGTATCATTTGCCCTGTCTGCTAGGCCTCTTGCATGATTTAGGCTGGAGTTGTTTCTGGAAGCTAACAAGACATTCTGACAGAGGTCAGTCAGTGCATTGTGAGGTGCAGGGGACCGCCAGCTGTGTCATTCTTCCTATGAGCAGAGAGCTACTGCAGGTGAGTGGGAAAAGATTCCCACCTATCCAGCACCACCACTGGGCCCTCCTCAGAATATCCATGATCTTCAAGACCATCAGGCATCCAGGCAAGAGGTGAGCGTGTGCCTATTCCTGGGTGAGCAGGGAGAGAAAAGAGGTTTGCACATGTAACCTCTAACATACAGGCAGCAGCATGGTCCTATGAACTGACATGGGGCCCTGTGCCAAGGCCTCCTGAATTCAAATCGCTGCCTTGATGTACAGTCTTGGACAAATCACTTGACCTCTCTTTGTCTCAGTTTTCTCATCTATAAAATGGGGATAATACTATTTAGCTATATTTTGGACTGTCAGTTACTAGTTAATGTCTGTGCAGCACTGTGACAGCCTAGTCTGTCTCTTTAAGAGATTGTGGGTGTTTCTAGCAACTTGGTTTCTGTGACCAGCATTTTGAAAATACAAAGCACCATCTAACTTGGATGATTTAGTTGAGGATGGTCCTGTTTGAGTTGGGGGTTGGACTAGATGACCTTCTGTGGTCCCTTCCAACTCTGATATTCTATGATTCTATGCTAAGTACATATTTATTATCACTGAAATGCAGCCATTGCAGAGTAGAATGTGGCAGGCTATTTAACAGTGCACAGAAATGCTTTGCAACTGCTTGGTTGAGGGAGAAAAGAGAAATACCAGGGCCGTTCTCCACTGGCTTGCACCTTGCAGAGTTGTTAACGCCGATGGAAAGTGAGTATAAAAAGACACCCCGTCAGAATTCTCCACTCGGACTACTGGCAGCACTGAATGCCCAGTTTACACAGTTATATATATGACTACACAGGGTCTAGTCCTCAGCTGTGCTGGGATTGCTTGCAGGTACACTGGCTGTTCAAAGCAACCCTAGAGCTGGCTTAACCAGTACAGGAGAATCATCCGATGGAGGGGGATCCTCTGGTGGCATCAAGCTGACATTGCAGTTTGGCTGGGCTTCCTTGCTGTGATCCCTAGATGCTATGGCAGCCCCATGGGGCTTAATCCCTAGATTCTCGAGCAGCCCCATGAGGCAGTGGCAATTAGTGTAATTTAGAGCAGCCTTCAGGGATAGGCATGCTGAGGAGCCAGACCAGTGCACAGGTATCGTAGAGTTCAGGGGATAACAAAGGTGGTTTAAAATCACCGTTCCAACCCACTCCTGAGTTGTGCTGTGCACTTCTCAGCCAGAGTTTAGGATTCGGGCCACAGGTACTAAACACTGGAGACCCGGGCCCATTGTGTCCAATTAAAAAAATCCTGGGGAATTTAAAGATTCAGCATGGAAGTCACCCGAAAGGGAACCAGGACACCCAAACTCACACCAGTGCATCTTGTGAAAAGTGTTAGATGGGATTTTTAATGACTACTCAGGAACTCAGCTTTAGATCCCATTTGAAAAACGGCCTGTCCAGCAGCACAGTGCATGGCTGAGGCATTGGCTCTTCTGGGCTTGTCTACACGCCAAATGCTTTGGCAGCAGAACCCCTGGTGTAGAGACAGCATAAGCTGACAGAAGCACTTTGCTATCAGCCTAGTTGCAGTTACGCTGGGGCAGTTCCTGTATAACTGTCAGTTGGATGTGCCCCTCCACCCTTGCCGCAACACTTTCTGCTCATAAAACCCACAACAAATAGCACAACCTATTCAATCACCACCAGCCCTTTCTGTACATGCGTAGGCCATGTGAATGTCCACACTAGGGAGATGCTACCAGCATAGCTACATCGCCATAGCTATAGTGGCATAACCTCGTAGCTGAGACATCGACAGAAGGACGGTGTAAAGGCAGTGCCTCCCCGAGTGATGACAGCTAAGCGGACAGAACCATTCTTCCAAAGACATGTCACTCAGGGGTGGGGGCTTTTCACACCCTTGACCAACATAGTTATGTTGACCCACCCTTTAAGTGTAGGCCAAGCCCATGTCTATGCACAGACTGTCTCCGATTTAGTTAAAGCAGTTTGGTTAAATGGGTGCGAACCCTTGCGTAGACGCTCTCATTTTGGTTTCAGAGCAACTTAGTTTGGTTTAGCGTAAACCTGTTGCTAATTGACTTACGCTAAACTGAGAAAAGCCTGGTTTAAATGGAAAGACGAGTCTCCACACATCACTGGGTCAACTAAAGTGGTTTAAATTAACACCTTAAATGAAACCAGTGTAACAGTGGGTGTAGATAAGCCCTTAGACTTTGCTTGGATGTCTCTTATTCATATACTGACCAGGCACAGCCCTGCTTAACAGGTGTGATTCACTGAGCTCTGATAGAATCAGAGGGGTAGCCGTGTTAGTCTGGAATTGCAGAAGTGACAGAGTCCTGTGGCACCTTAAAGACTAACTAACTTTTAGTTAGTCTTTAAGGTGCCACAGGACTCTTTGTCACTTGAGCTCTGATAGAGGTGAAAGGCTTCCTACTTCCCAGCTGCTTCCTTTCAGTATCTTCAGTTTTGCTTCTGGGCATCAAAGCCATAAAGCCTCTGGGTCCAATGAAGTGCCTTGAGCTTTGAGCCTTGAAGCACTGCGACAGACAGGGAAATTGAGATACAGGAACACATGAATCATTGCATTGCAGAACTCCATAGTATGCTAATACCAAGAACTGGCTCTTCAGCACCAGACGCTGTCCCTGTTTGTAGGCTAGATTCAGTACTAGGTGCTGTGTTTTAACTATTAAAGGACATTAGGTGCAAAGTAAAAGTTAAGATCTGAATATTCAGATGTACCTTCTAATGTCCAGTGCCCAGGTTGAGTCTGAAGCCAGCACTTCCATTCTCCTTACCACCCAGGCTCACAGCTGTGGTGTTATATTAGCTCCCATTCCTGATTTCACCCAGGCATTTTCCCACTCTGACACCTCAGAGGTGTGGCCTTTCGTCTGGGCCACCATGGCTAAAGCCCCCTCCGTGCTCCAGTGAATGTCCATTACTGTAACATCCTCCTGTGCAGCTTCCCCCTTCTCTTCCACTCAGTCTGTCCACGTAAAGCATCTTCTTCTTCCTCCAGGTCCTTAGACCTCTGCACTTGTGTCCTTTCTGCAGGCAGGTGCCTCCTCAGCCCTTTCAAAGCCCTCCCCAACTTCATCCTTTCTGCATCTCTGGTCTAATACCTTCTGACACCCCTCACCCACCCACTCACTCCCAGCTCTCCATCCATGGAGCTCTTCTAACCACACCCTTTAGCCACTCCTGACTCCTTGCTCCTGAGAGTAGTCCCAGTGAAATCATTAAGTAGCAGTTGTAGGCGTGAGCCCTTTCTCCTGTGCCATCCACTTCTATGAGAACGGCTTCCCCCGGCCCCTTCCAAAGCACTCCTAAAGCTGAGGGCTACATGTGCTAATGGTCATACGCAACTCTGTTGTCTGCTGTTTGCAGAACAGCCCCTGCTCATGCATTTAGGAGCAAATTCTGCCTGTCCCTCTTTGGCCATTGGAGGGACCCTGGACAGCAAAACCACTGTGGTCCCCACCGCACATGTGGGGCAGGGTTTTATAAAACTGAACATGGTGATGTAGAGACCCTCCAATCCTTCTCCAAGTGGGGTATGCATGAAGACTGGGTACTAGGGCTACAGTGAGGGAAGTAGCCTCTGCAGAGTGGATTCAATGCTACGTTGTGGCCTAGGAGATTCCTCTTAGCTCTAGGGTCCAGTCCTTCTGTCCTTCCTTAGATTAAACGCCCACTGACTACAAGGAGGAATTGCTTTTAGGGTGTATAAGTTGTCTGAGACTGGGCCATTGTAACTGCAAAGTGCTGTGCACATCAGTCACATACATAATGAATAAATAATGATCCCTCAATGCTATTTCCACCTGGCAGTTTCTGTAGTGTCCGGGGTGTGGTATCTGTAATGACATCAGGCGCTGACCAATCAGACACCATCATGCCACTCGGAGCCTGGTAGTAAGATACACCCAGATAGCCTGGAGCCCACAATGGGCTTGAAGACGGGAGGGGGTTGTTGTTTAGAAAGCTGCTGGATTTATATACTAGCATATAAAAGCCCTTTTAAAAAAAAAAAAACGCTTCCCTTCTCTTAGCTGCCTGCCACAAAAGCACTTGTGGTTGGGGGGAGAATGCTCTTTAAAAGACTATTAACTTTTATTGTTAAAGGAAGAAGCTGCTCATAATGTGATTCCTTCCCCAGTGCAGTTCTTTCCTCTTCCCACAATAGTGTCCCAGCTTTCTGTTTGTTTTGCACTACCAGCCTCGTGTCAACATTGTGCCTCATGATGAGCTGGTGCTTGATGTCATTGCCAATGCTAATAGAGCTCCGAATGGAGACGACTTGGTTTTATAATTGCAGCAGCTACGGCTGGCACTGATGGAATAATTTTTAACCCCTTCCGTATATCAGTGTCCAAAGTAAATATTTTGGTAAGATGCGTGGTTAAATATAAACCCTTCGGTCAATTTTCACAGGTTCATCGATTCCAAGGCTGGAAGGGACCATTGTGATCATCTAGTCTGAACTCCTGGGGAGCACAGGCTGGAGAACTTTCCCCAAATAATTCCCAGAGAAAATGATCCAATCTTGATTTTATAATTGTCAGTGATGGAGAATTCACCATGACCCTTGGAAAATTGTTCCAATGGTTAATTACTCTCCCTATTAAAAATGTACATCTTATTTCCAGTCTGAATTTGTCTAACTTCAACTTCCAACCTTTAGACTGTGTTGATACGTTTCGCTGCTAGATGGAAGAGCCCACAGTTAAATGTTTGTTCCCCAGGTAGATACTTGCAGATTGTAATTAAATCATGGTTGCCTACTGATTGCTGCATGTCTGAGTGCAGTTACTAAGTTAACTACAGACAAGGCCTGACTGTGGGCATGGAAGTTTGAAAAGCCAAGATTTGCCCAGTCACATCCCAAGGGCGTGAGCATTAGAAATGGGTACAAATCAAGCTAGTGCAGATCCAAACTTCATGGTGAACCCTTCTCTCTACAGTGGGCCAGAATCAACACTTAGATCCAAATTCCCCTCAACTTTGGAGAAGTTTGGCTCTGGATCTGAGCCTTGCTGTCTAGGCCTCTCTTTGCTGAGCATGCTACGTACATAAAGTCTGTTCAAATACCATTATAGCAATGCTATGGTGACTGATAAGTAAGAAAGTTGGGAAACTCACGGTACCTCCTGTACATTCACAAATAACAATTGCCAAACACTCTATTTGTACCTGTATAAAAGAGGTCCCAAAGTTTTTTACCTGACAACTCCTCAATCCCATAGCTATCCTGCAACAGCTAGTGCCAACCCTAACGCTAATGCAGCAGAGCCGACTTTCTTAAACAGTTTTAAGGAAACCAAAAATTGCAGTAGTGGACAAAAAGTGCCCTGAATTCACGTCTGGGGCCCTGATCCTATAATAGAAGATCCCTTTGCAGGATCGGGGCCTTGGACAGCAAAGTCAGAAGAAACTTTTCAGGTTTTTTTTCAAACATTCCTGAGCAATGTGCAAGTCCTGTACCCATTGCCTGGTTGGTCACTGGCCTTGCAATCCTCTGCCGAAGGTGGAACCTTTTATTAGGAGAGGGAGGATATAGTCAGACAAGCAGCCCGAGATCAAATAGCATGTACTAGTGGCTATCCTGGCTTTTAACCATTATGATGTTTATTTTAAACGTTAAAGCAAGTGCAAAAATTTTACTCCCTCCTGCCGCCAATTTACTTCTTTTCATACAAATTAAAAATGAAAAACTGCTGTAGCTGTGAGTGAAAGCAGCTAAAAGAACCCCCGTTGCCTGCAAGTCTGGGAAAAGGGAAGGTTTGGTGACATTTCTGAAGGCCTGTGCAGTATGACAGGAGGAGACGAGAGAAACAGGAAAGGGCCAAGAAAGCTGGAGTGGGTATGAGGGCCAAAGGGGAACAGATGAAAGAGCAAGGCAGGTGGATTTTGTTCTTGTTATTGGAGGAGCCAAATAATCAAACAGTACTTTGAACTTGGCTAGATGGGTATCTTGTGATCCTGGCAACATCAAGCCACTCAAGTGAGCAAATTCTGGCAGGCACTGTACAGAGGTGCCCATCAGAAAAATCAAAGCCTAGCAGGGATGATAGCTGACTCTCCCAATCCCAGCACTATGGGACACCCTCAGAGAGGCTCCTCCACAGGCTTACGGTGATGCAAGCTGCAGAGGGGCATTCCAAACACGTACCAGACCCAGAGATCTGTGCATGTCCATCCCCGCCCCTGAAATGGCCCCTGTGCACACACACAATTATTTGTATTGCATAAGACATGTGCATATAGGCTGAGGCAGGAATTACCTGTGCTGGGGATGACTGCATGTGGACATATGTAACACCGACAGACCCCCAGTTCTCAGCAGGTACGATCAAACCTGGGATCTCTGGAGCTTAGTGCATGACCCTCTACTGCATGAGCTAAAAGCCTTAATGCCTGTTAGCTAAGGCTGTAGAGCAGACTCATTAATATCTCTCTCTCTAAACCCTGGTCTACACTGCGCAGAGATTGACCAGCATAGAATAGCATAGTTGAAGTCGATGTATTCAGGTTGACTTACCTCAGCATCTTCATGGCACTGAGTCGACTTCTGCTGCTCCTCTGTCGACTCTGCGTGCCCCCCCCCTCGCTGTGGTGAAGTTCCGAAGTTGATGGGAGAGTGCTCGGGGATCGATTTATCGTGTCTAGACGAGATGCAATAAATTGATCCCCGAACAATCGATCTCTACCTGCCAATCCGGCAGGTAGCATAGCCCTGGCCTAAGTGATCTCCGTGCCACTAGGTGGGGTAGAAGACCACAGCCAGGGGGTGTGTGGGTTACAGACAGACATTTCAAAAGTCTCTGCATCAAACCTAAAAAGTTTTGGAGCTCCGCTATGAAATATTGTACATTAAAAAAGAGAAATAATGAAATTCCAGAGGTTTCTTTTTGACACCTTTCATCTTTTGCATTTTCTCTAGAAGGCTCAATAAGGATTGTTTATTCCTTTCAGATAATGTTTTTTTAAAAAAAAAACAAAAAACAATACCGTAAATGCTACTCTGGGTCTACATTACTGAAACCTACAGATGGCAGGCACTCTTGCAGAAAGTGCTTCTTAATCCTTCCAGGAGCTGGAGCAGTGGCAAGCTAGCTGCTTGGGTAAAACAATGGGAGCAGAGGTCCTGTAGGACAAGCAGAAGATGAATTCCAGGGGAGTAAGAGGAGCAGAACAGATTCCAGGGTAAGGAAGCAGAACAGCAGCAGAGGAGGAAGTCTTATGGGAAAAAAGAATAGCAAGAGAGGTGAGGCATTTGCAGCAAAGCGCAAAGTGGCAGATCCTTGGGGCAAAATCAGCAGATAGATAGTGACATCCGTAAAACAGTGCAGCTGTAGAAGAGGTCCATGGGGAGGACAAGAGAGAGGCAGGTGAATCTGAGAGGACGGACGGATCTTTTAATTACAACAACACAATAGTAACATAGGAAACGTCTATGAAAATCTAGCTCCATATCACAAACAGTTTGAACTTCACCCTATGGTTAAATAGATAGATTGTGACTCTCTCGTGTTCCATAGGTTCTCATACTGGGCCCATCACTGAAGAAGCTAAGTTATAATAAGTTTATATACTGCAACCACATCTTACAGCAGGAGCTGCACTTAGTGCTATGGTTAAGGTGGGATACATTTTTCATTCGAGTTCCCTATTTTCAGTCACTCATAATTTTCTGAAATCTTCCTCCTCTAGGCTGATATTTTCTAGGCTTGTTCTCTACCCAAAGTCATTGTTTTGGTTTTTTGAAAGCTTGAGCAAAAACAATCCAGCTTTTTCTAAGCAAAGGGAGTAAGGAAAATATGTACACTTTTTTCTTACAAAAAAATAAATTCTCCCAAGCTTTTAGTTTGGCTAGCACCAAAATTAGCTGGGGGATGAAAGCTGAAATTTGGCATGAAGACAGGCTTAACTGAGAAGTGCATTCATGTACTGAGGTGAAAAATGGTTTTGATTTGACTGAGTTGCAAGCCGATTGCACGTGCATGGTACATTTTGCTGCTAAAGAAGGCTACATTGTGCAATGCCTGGCCAATTTAACTGGGCAGTGAAGAGAGTATTGATGGCTCCATAGTAAAGCAAGTACACAAGGGGGCAGAGTTAAGGTTATTCATGCAGCCTTAATATTTTAATTTTCTCATTTTCAAATGCCTTCATTTTGAGCTTTTATATATGGAACCTTGATGTTCTCTGTCCAGAACGGAACATTATGTTCAATAGATACGTTTGTACAGTTTTCTCTGTATATTTGTATAGCATATATATGAACTGCATAATAATACAGACGTCAACCTCCAAGCACTTCTCAAAGGAGGGCAGTATCATTATCCCCATTTTACAGATGAGGAAACTGAGGCACAAAGCGGTGCAGCAACTTACCCAAGGTCACCAAGCAAACCAGTGGCAGAGCTGGGAATTGAAGGCTCTAAGGCCAGTACCCTTCCCACTAAGCCACGCTGTCCATGCATATGTAATAGGCCAACACACATGGAGTATTATAGGTAATTGCTGTTTCTTTACTGATCCTTACCCCCCCTTCACAGAATTGTGTAAGTTAATGAGTTCTGAAATATGAGTTTCAAAAAACTTTCATTTCAATAACATTATATAGCTTTCCAGTGCCCACTAAACTACTTTGCAACAATAACACCATTCAAAACAACATTTCAGATGTGAATTATAGTGATACTGCACCATAGGAAAGCTTAGAGACAATTAAATAGCAAAGAACGCATCGCTTTCAGTCAGCTAGTCATCTTGGCTATATCCAAACTAGCAATGAATAATTCCTAGGGATGAGTAAAATGACTCATATAATAAGAACCAAATCTGACCTTTCCCCCAGTACACAAAAATAACTTTTTTGAAGGTTTAAAAAAAAGCTCAGTTTCAACTGGAAAACTGAAATACCACAAGAAAAATCTTGTAGAATTTCTGACCTGATTTTAAAAAAAGACACACTGGACATTTTGTTATCAACAGACTTTCTGACCAGATCCCACCCAATCACCTCAAAGAGTTGACAAGAAATCTGGGGGGTGTGCGCCTAAGTCTTTCAGGCGCTTTAGAAAATTCCTCCCATAGCGACTTAGAGACCACGAGGGAACACCGATAGGTTTGAATGCTTATACAGAAAGGTGACATTCCAACACTACAAGACTTTAGAGTGGAGATGAGTCTGGCATCAAAGCCTGGATTTCACCACCACTCAGCTTTGAGATATTTGCATTCTGGATCCAAATGAACCCATCTCTACAATAGAGGTTCATGCTGTAGCTCTTCCTGAAGCACCAGTATAGAAGCCCATAAATCACAGATGGTTGCACATTTTTGATAGAATATAAAGCTTCCCAAATGCATCACCAGTGGTGGAAGCCAAATTTCCAAAAGTGCTGCAGACAAGGCATGCACAAATATTTACGCCCTCGGATTGCAGGTTTACATTTTGACCCTGTCTCTACAATGAGCTCCATATGTGTGCCAGGATTTTTCCTGCATGAAGCTCATTGCAGGATCAGGGCCTCTGAGCCTAATTTTGATCTTTGGTCCTGTGTATCTGTGAGCTATAGAATAAGGCAAATGCGAAGCTGAAGATGCTCTTTTTCCCTGTAAGCTATTTGTATAACCCGGTTCCATGTAATCAATGACATACGTTTTCTGTATTAGGTTCAGCCACAGACAGAGTTCTTTTAATATCCCCGGGCTTACATAATTCCAAGGCCGTCCAACAGAGTGGGCAGCCAGCTTGCAACTGGTGTCTGTTGATTTTTTGTTTGTTTGTTTATTTGCCGATCACCAGGAGCATGTGAAGAGTGGGAATGTGTGAAAGGAACTGCAGGCTGAGCAGCTTAAAATTGGAACGCGTCTGAGTACAAACCAATGTCTCCATGCTCGAGATCGTTGAGGACCAAACCTGACACCTCGGTAAAGCCGAGCAAACAGGTTTTGGGGAGGGAGGTCACCACAGGGTCAGGGGAACAGATTCATTAGGTTATAGACCTTTATCAGTGCCATTCTGCAGCTCATAGTGCAGCCCCTTCACTGTCCATCTGCAGGAGCTTTGGCCAGTCAATTTGATCAGTCCATGGATCCGCTGATCACTACCCTGCTCCTTCCTTGCCCTCATTCTGCTCCACAAACCTCGCCGTGGGCAATGCAGACAGAACTGCAGAGAAGCTCTGCTGCATAACACACAGAGAGAAGCGGGGGACAGACAGCATCCCCACAGCCGTGGGCACCACCCCGCTGAACCCAGTTCTGCTGGGGACCCCAGGATTGGAAATCCTTTGATTTTATTCTGCATTAGAAGAACAATGGCCAGAGAAAAAGTATATTTTGCAAATAAAGCAGAAACATTTAAAATGCCATTTTTTCATCAGTAAAGGCTTCTCTGGTTGAATTCCCTTTATAACTCCATGCACTTACTGCATTGCTGAACTAATTCCCATTACCTATCCTCATTTATTGCACACAACAATTTATCTTAAGCACCTGCATGAGAGCACAGGGAGAAGTTCTCTCACATGGGTGCAACTCCCATGGAGATCCCATGTACATGAGATCATGTATTTACCTTTACAAATTAGCCATACTGGTTCAGAGTCCTGGCTAGTCAGGACTGGTGTCCTGCTTCTGAAAATGATTCAGAGGAAGGGAAAAGAAAAAACTATCCAAAATTCCCATAACGCCCCTGACTAATCTGTTGTTAGTACTTGTATATTTCTTAAGCACTGTACAAAGATATAAAGAAGAGCTACCAGTCTATGCGCCATCCGTATTATTTATGGTACATGTTACAAAGGGGGAAGAGGAATCTTTGGTGTCCATCATATTGATGGCCAACCAAAGCCATTCAAAATCATGAGTCAGGTCCTCAAATAATACAAAGTTGGCTTAAATATCATTTGCTTTAAAAGATAAGGTTTTGATTCATTTATTTGCTTTGAAGTGCTTGTTTTCAAGTTATTTTGTGCAACCATGTGTACTAGAAGCTTACTTTTTTTAAAATGAAAGTTGAGATTCGCACAAAATAACATGACTCCAGGAGCTAGGGCTTTAAAAATAAAACACCACATATTGCAAGACTCACTATAAAAGAGCTGGCAAATAGCAGCTTACCTCCCACAAGATGAGATTTCATTGTCCCTGTCTTAGCATAAAACTGCTAATGTTGTTACTGGTCATAAAGTTACCTGGCCTCTTTTTAGATCCAACTTTTGGGCCTGTCACTACTGCAGCTTTATATCAGTGCAGCTCCATTGAAATCTGTGGAGTTACACAAGTATAAAACTGAACTAACACAGTGAAGAATTAGGCCCGTGCTGTTAAAAGCCACAACCCAACATTTTCCTTTTGATTGAATCCTGTCTGTAGTAGGATGAGGCCCTGAAGCATAAACTCTTGTATCAGAGGCCCAGTATGAGGCATAAGGCCTGAGCTAAAGTAATGGTCAAGACTTTGCTAACATAAAGCAAAGTTAAGCTGTGAGCTAGAGGCAGGCCCTGCTCACAGAAGTTGGCAAGGAAAGGGCTGATGTTGCAAAAGTACACAGAGCTAAGAGGTACTAAGACACTGGCACATTCCACACAGATAACAAGGAACAGACCGACCCATCCTAAAGACAGGGGCAAAAGGGTAACATGATGGATGCAGTTGTTTTGAGCGAACCAACTTGTACAAGGTGAGAGGCAGTACCTTACTATGTAGAGGGGATGTACCTTCCTACGTAGAGGAGATGCACCTCAGTACGTCAGGAGTGATGTGTAACTTGTTTGTACCTGTGTATAAGAATAACAGCCCTGGGGCAGTGTCTTCGGCCAGCCGAGGGGGCATTAGTGGTCCTGCTACTGACTGAGCTGAGTCCATTGTCAGGGAGCACAAATTCGTAGTATGTCCTGTAGAGTCTACGGAAAACAATCACTGTGCTTCGTTTGGCAATAAACCTGGCCCGGGTGCCTTCGTACCTTACTAGTGTCTGTGGTCTTTGGGGGTTCTCTTGGGTCTGCTGTGTCAGCTATCAGCGCAGAGCTGGGGCAGCACATAGAGAGAACACGCACGCAGCCGACTGATACCATCATCGAACAAGAGCAGAGCACCACACCGGTAGTTACTGACAACACTGTCTAGAAAGAGAATTCATGCTCCATTATTTCCCTAAATTAGGGATGAAGATGGGTTCTCAGAAAGCACTATTGTAAGCAAAGAACTTCCTACAGAGAAGGGAAAACATCATTTTTTGATTTTAGAAGTGTTGGCCAACCCATGTTCACAGGTGGTACTGAGTGCTTCTTGCTTAATAAAGGGATGCTAAATGGTTCCAATTTATAAGACTGCCAAGATCGTATCTGTGTTGTGAAAGCAGACTACAACCTTGGTCAGACCATGATGACCCACCAGAGATGTACCCATATAGCCCAGATCACCTAGTATCTATTCGCTTAATAGAAAATCCCTCAATGAAAAATTTTTCAGTGCCACCAAACCTTTTATTCACTAATGTTGTACAATTATGCCCATTTATTACTAATTGTCATTAAGTGATTTTTTTTCCCATTTGATGTCAATTGAAAATTAACAATTTCCTGCTCCAAACAACAATTAATGCCCATTAGCAGCTTGCGGACAATACCAAGCTGGGAGGGTTGCAAGTGCTTTGGAGGAAGGATTAAAATTCAAAATAATCTGGACAAACTGGAGAAATAGTCTGAAGTAAATGATAAAAGGATGAAATTCAATAAGGACAAATGCAAAGTATTCTGCTTAGGAAGGAACTATCAGTCACACACATAGAAAATGGAAAATGACTGCCTAGGAAGGAGTAATGTGGAAAGGGATCGGGGGACCCCCCCAACCCCCATTCCTTCACCGGAGGCTCTTCCCCTTTCGGGGTCCAGAGACAGCCCCAGCCCAGCCCCATACCGGTAAGTCCCTACACTTACTTTCACCGAGATCACAAGCTAAATATGAGTCAACAGTGCAACACTGTTGCAAAAGAAAAAAAAAGTGAACATCATTCTGGGATATAGTAGCAGGAGTGTTGTAAGCAAGACAGGAGAAGTAATTCTTCCATGCTACTCTGTGCTGATTAGGCTTAACTGGAGTATTGTATCCAGTTCTGGGTGCCACATTTCAGGAAAGATGTGGACAAATTGGAGAAAGTCCAGGGAAGAGCAACAAAAATGATTAAAGGTCTAGAAAACATGACCCGTGAGGAAAGATTTGAAAAAAATGGGTTTGTTTAGTCTGGAAAAGAGAAGACTGAGAGTGACATAATAACAGTTTTCAAGTACATAAAAGGTTGTTACAAGGAGGAGAAAGAAGAATTGTTCTTCTTAATTTCTGAGGACAGGACAAGCTGCAATGGGCTAAATTGCAGCAAGGGAGGTTTAAGTTGGACATTAGGAAAAACTTCCCAACTGTCAGGGTGGCTAAGCACTGGAATAAATTGCCTAGGGAGGTTGTGGAATTTCCTTCATTGGAGATTTTTAGGAGCAGGTTAGACAAACACCTGTCAGGCATGGTCTAGATAATACTTAGTCCTGCTGTGACTGCAAGGGACTGGACAAGATGACCTCTCGAGGTCCCTTCCAGTCCTATGATGCTATGATTATTGTATTCAGAACCATATGGTGCTACAGGTTTTTCAATTTTCCACTTAACTTCACTGTGTAATGTTTTTCTAGTATCATGGTTTTCAGGTCTGTGAAACAAGGACTTGGGTGGGCTGCAGTGATGATTTCATTTTTTGCTATTAAAGAATTGAGAGTGCACAAATATTGCAGTGGTGGAGGCCATAAAAGTAAGATGGGAAAGAAATGCCTCTGCTCTGGTTATTTCTATTTTAACTTGAAGAAGGTCAGTTCATTGATCAGAAAATCCAAGATAAGGCCATGTTACATTGAAATGCATGGTAGGGTCCTGTTTACACTACAAATAAAACATGACTACAATGCTCTTGTTCTTTAACCAGGCTACACACTTGGGGGCCCACTGCTAAATACTAGTAACTTCAATGAGATTCCCTACAATAGTAAATTCTGTGCCCTCAAGTAGACACCTGCAGGATCGAGAGCATAGCTCGAATTTGCAGAAACGACTAAACCTAAATGGTCTTTTGAAATGAAGATACAGGCTTGGTTTGCAAAAGGCAGGGATAAGGGCAGGAACTAGAACCAGTTGAAAGTTTTCCATCCAAATATTTTTTGATAGAAAATTGGTTTTTTGCTTAAATGGAAATTTTAACTAAAAACATCCATTTTTGCTGTTTGGAGAGGTTGTTTGTCAAAAACAACGAGAGTTGGGGTTTCATTGCATCAACAAAAAGGAAAGCATTTGAATTTTTGCTAAAACGTTTCAGAGAGAAAAAAAATCTTTTCCTAACCAGCTGCAGCTGGGCCCACTCCGTATTCCATTTCATGTGGTGTTGTGCTACTCACAGCTGTCTCCTCTCCCCAGATCTGTGCAGTGTAACACACTCCAACTTATGCAGGGCAATTTCTGATGCATCAGTACCAGTGTACTGCAGACTGTGGTCCTTATGCTTCTGGGAGAATGTCACCCTCAGTGACTAAAACAGTGTAAACATCTTGCTTCAAAATATTTTTTAAAACAAAATGACAAAACTGCAGACTATTTCTTTGTTCTAGTGGCTAAAGTCCAAAACCACAATCTCTGTAAATAGAGTTGAACTTATTTTTTTGGTGATAAAGCTCTTTGAGCTCCTTTTCAAATAAACATGTACAGCTTTAAATGAATAAATCATGCAAATACATGTTAATATATACATAAATTAACACAACATAATAAGGAAACTGAAGAAACAAGATTACAAATTTTCTGCACCTCCAAAATATGTGAGCGATATTTGCTTTAGAAAGAACAAATTCATTTAGAGGAAGAGCTTATCCAGAGCCAAACAAATACGAATCACCAGTGAAAGTTAATTTTATGTTTTGCAAAGAAGGAAGATGTGCTTCCCACTACAATAGGCAAAATCCAATTAAATGAGGCAAATTTAAAAACACAGAAACAAAATTTAGTTCAGTAAATAAAGTCTAAGGGCCAAATTCTCCTCTCATTTGCAGCTGCATAACTCTGCTGAGTGACCTGGAGTAAAGGTAATTGACAAGAGCATTTGCTCCAAAGAAAAAAGTTTTCAAGTAGATTTTACACAGAAATGAAACCTTTCTATTTTTTGGTCTTTTGAATTGATTTGAAAGCATTTAAACTAAGGAATGTTAACTCGCATGCCTGAGATAGTTGGGGATCGCTGTTGGAAATACAGGCTTTCATGACACATTCTCAATGCACAGTGTTGTACTCTGTGTGGAGATTTTCAAAAGTCTAATTCAGCGCCCATTGAGATCAATGGTATTGACTTGAATGGATGCAGAGGTCAGCAAATACTTTGTGCTTTTTGAAAATTCTGCCCAATCCTGCTGGTGTAATTGCAAGATCACAGCCTCATTGATTTTAAGACCAAAAGGGGACATTATGATTATCTAATGTGATCAGCTGCATAATACAGGCCATAGAACCTCACCCAAGTATTTCTCCATGAAGCCCAAGTTCTAATATAGACGTATGACATATGCTATTTCTGGAAAGTATTACAGTAAATGATCACATAACGGATAAGCTATGATACTCCTTCTATTGTTATTACATCCTGATGTGTTAGCTATATGAACCCCATGAATTTTGACAAAGAACAAAGCACCCAGTTCTTGCTAAGTGCTAATGATAGGGTCCAATCTGGTGCTTAATTTGTAATGGAAGAGGTGCAGGGGCTCAAGGAATTTTTCTGCATTCATAACTGATCCAGCAAGCCCGGAGGTGCCAGGGCTATGCACTGGCAAGGCCTGGCACAAAAATAAGCACTGGTCCAATCCTACTGCCTCTCTAAATACATGCTGTCCGTTGTTTGGATTTTAGCTCCCTTAGGTAACAAGAGTCAGACAGAATAACAAAGGATGCTGGACAGTCATGAAAGAGTCAATAAAAGAACATAACTTAAGTCAACTGGCTACATTCTATGCCTTTGCCCCACGCCATCCCACTGAGTGCAGTGCAAACTTTGGCCATAAGACTTCTTGATAAGCTCGGGAGTTTGAAACTGGCAAGCAGAGTCTAAAGTAAGGATGTCTGTTGGGTGTAGCTAAAGGTGTCTGTCTAATGCATTTACAAGGCTTTCATGATGTAGGTGCCAAGACTGACTCCATATACTAGTCAGTCTTTTTATAGGGCCTCAGAACATAATTCTCCCTATTACTCCTTAATCTCAGTGCTTATCGAATGAATGAATCACACCAGTGCCAAATTCAGAGGGTTAAATATCCTCTCTCCTCCCCAAGATTCCATTTACGCTTTCCAGGATTACATTGGCTCTTCTCGCCACAGTGTTCCACTGTGAGCTCATGGTCAGCTGATTGTCCACAATGATCCCCAAATGTTTTCACAGCCACTGCTTCCCAGGAGAGAATCCACTATCTTGTAAGTATGGCCTACATTCTTTGTTCCTGAATGTATACATTTTCATTTAGTTGTATTAAAATGAGTATTTTTTTTGCTTGCTTCCATTTTACCGAACAATCCAGATCACTCTGTATCAATGACCTGTCCTCTTCATTATTTACCACTCCCCCGATTTTTGTATCCTCTGCAAACTTTATCAGTGATAGTATAGTTTCTTCCAGGTCTTTCATAAAAATATTAAATAGTATAGGGCCAAGAAGTGATCCCCCTGGAACCCCGCTAGAAAGACATTCATTCAGTGATGATTTCCTGTTTACCTTTTGAGACCTATCCATTAGCCCATTTTAATCCTTTTTTTGTGTGCCATGTTAATTGTCTATTCTTCTCGTTTTTTAAATCAAAATGTCATGTGGTACCAAGTCAAATACCTTACAGAAGAATAAGTATATTATGTCAACATTATTACCTTTATCAACCAAATTTATAATCTCATCAAAAGAGACAGGAAGTTAGTTTGACAGGATCTCTTTTCCATAAACCTATGTTGTTTTACATTATTTACACTATCATCCTTTAATTTTTTATTACTCGAGTCCCATGTCAGCTGCTCCATGATCATGCCTGGGATCCATGTCAGGCTGACAGGCCTACAATCACCTGTTCACCCTATTCACACTTCTAAAAAATTGGCACAACATTAGCAAGCTTCCAGTTTTCTGGAACTTCCATAGTACTCCAAGATGATTGAAAAGCAACATTAACTGTCCAGCAAGCTCCGCAGGCAGCTCTTTTAAAACTCTTGGATGGAAGTTATCGGGACCTGCTGATTTAAAACTGTTTCACATCCTCCAGAGATACTATCTATGGTATCTTCCCTTCAGTTGAGAGAGAAGCATTAGGGTTTTTTTGTTTGCAACTGTCTCATCATGTACACTGCTGTTCTCTAAGACTTGTTAGGTATGCTGGTTTCACCTAAGCGTCAGACTCCAAGCTATTATCATACTATTATATATTGCTACTTCAGAGTCCAATCCTGCTTCCAAAAGAAGTAAATGGCAAAACACCTATAAACTTCCAAGTTACAGCATCAGATTCTGGTCCTCAAAGCAATAAGTCATGAGGTATACGATTCTCTGGTGTTCATATGTGTTGATTAAGGCTAAGCATAGAAAATATAACCTTGCATTGCTTTACCCTCCAAGCCACCCAGCTTCCACCCATTTCTCCTATTAGCCAAAGCTAATTTTGATATGTCAGAAATATCAATATATATTTCTCTTGTAATACAGGGACTATACAATTGCCTCACAGATTTCAGTGCTGAACTGTCAACAAAAATATTGCTACAATAGAGCTTCAGAGATAACAGTGCATTTTGTGATTTCTGGAGATGTCAGTAGTTATTATAAATGACTTTCCAGTTAATTACCTGTTTTGGAAATTAAGGAGATTGAGGGTTCACAGCTGCTCCAATAAGTAGCTTCGGTGCCCGCCTTATCCCACTGAGTATGATAAATAATAGATTCTCTGCCACCCAGACTACCAGACAGGGGTCTGTCCAACCCCCCAGAGAGCTGGCTTTGTCTGCCATGTGTTATGGGCAACATTAATGATAAAAGTAGAAATTAGATGGTGGTTAATCTTGCTTCTCTGAGTCCATGTGGGGCACAAGCACTGCTGCAGTGTGGTTTGCTGGACAGCTGTCAAAAAAATTACCTCAGGAAATTGCATGTGCATCAGGATACAGCACAGGGAATATTCTCAGGCAATGATCTGAGGCAAACTGAGCATTGCGTGTGCTCTTAGAAGAGCAGCTGAGTGGCACAGAAGAGCAAACACTATTTTTCCCTTATAAAAGTAAGTATTATATTACAGGTAGGCCACAGTCAAGGAGTGAAATCATAATGCTCAGGGTTTTTTGTTTACTTCCTATTACTACTTAGACTATTTAGCTTCCATATCATAATGATATACTCTGTTATAATGACACTTCGCCCAGTATAACAAATAAACTATAATGCTCAGCAGCAATGGCCCTGAACTCTGCAGCTCTGGTGAGATGTAGAGGGCCTGAGTCTCATCTCACTTACATGGGTGTAAAGTAGGAGTGAAGTCACTAGAGGTGCACGATGGTGAAAAATCAGCATGACTGAGAGCAGACTCAGGTACATAGTTTGGGCCATTGCAGTACAAGTCAATAACAATATACAACACCCCTGGAAGTTTTGTCTGAAAGAGTACTATGGCACAGATTCTCAAATAAGCTCTTTCTACTTCTAAATCAGATTTGTTTCAATTGCTACAGTAACTTAAATTGACTCTGATTTCCCGCTGTCCAATTGAAAAAATATATAATTGTAACATGAAAATCATACTAGATTAGATTAGAATGTGCTAAAGAAATCTGCTAGTTGCAGATTCCATTTCCACCATATGAGGAGAGGTGGCACAGATACCACCAATCAGCCTGTACGTTTTACTCTTCACACCACATACATGGTTCAGTTCCCAACAAAAAAAAAATCCATTTACAGCTGATGAAGCCACTTGCTCTTTGTACTCCTGATTCCCTTAATGCCCAGGATGGGCACCAATGGGATGGAACTATAAGGCTAGACTGCAACATCTTACTGCTTCTGTAGTTTGCCACTGGTTGTACCTTACTGCCTTACTGCTCACCATACCCACATAAACAATCACACTGACGTCAACAGGGTTGAGTGAGGGGAGAAGGTTTTTGGCTCCTGGATGTTTTACAAAGAGTAAGAACAAATTAAATGAACATCAAGCTGCGAATTGCAGGTTGTTGTTAATCCTTCACATGCATTCAACAGGAGAAGCAATGGGAAATTTTACCTTTACCTCAACTAAATTTTTTTTAAAACTTTCAATGACTCACCGGATCCAGAAGTCCAATGAACAAAAGCCAGTGCCATGCTTAGGAGACAGCTAAACCTCTCACTCAGGACTGTTACTGGTGTCACTGAGGTTCTTTCTATTCCCTTGCGGCTTTTCCAACTTTACCAAGTTTTTCTCCTCCTCTGTAATGCCTGCATATCTGTTGGTAGGGTCAATGGCTTAGCATAACTATCATAGCCACTCCATTTACAATGACCTTAGCCACCAGTTAATGACTTGAAAATGTAGCATACGTCTCTAGCCTTATGCAAAAGATATCTTTGTATTTATTACTGCACAGTTGTAATGAACACACCGCAAATCTTGTGTACACTGCGTCTTTCATTCTGAAGTGGCAAGACTCAGGAGTAGAGTTTCAAAGGCAACCATTGGCTTTCAGTGGGATTTGTCCTCCTAAATCCCTTTGGTTGTTTAGAAAATCTGCCCCTCAAGCCTCAGACTATATAAAAATATTTTCTGAAAAACAGAGAATTTGGGATAACTAAAAATGTGCTATAAACACAGCCACCTTGTTGATACAAAGGCTCAACATAAATTTCCTCATAGAAAACATGATTGTTCCTGGAATCCATTCAGGAACAGTTACAGTTTATTTTATTATGGGACAAGGTTAAAGGGTTGTACCTTTTAAATAATACTCTGCTTATTACCCTGAAATCTGTTGATAGATTTTCATTAGATAGATCCATCCTCGCACCCTTTACTAGTAAGATCCAAAAAGCTCCATTTTTGCTTTAATTTCACAACATAAGGACTTTAGCAAGGTTGACAACTTTGGTCTCCAAGACTGTAAATATTTATCTATTCAAAGGCAGTATTTCTCTTACAAAAGCACACATACCAGTTTTGCCTCTGACAAGTGTCTTGTTTATTTATTACTCTAATAACAAATAGACTGTCATCCCTGCTGGGCTTCACAGATGAACTAAATCTGCTGACACAACTGATTGGGAGCGGCTGCAAATTATTGTATTAAAAAATGTGCAATAGCAGATTCGTGTTAGGAGAAAAAAATGCTGAAATCATTATTTCTGATAGTACCTATATATTCTGGAGTAACAATGCTCAGAGATGGTACAAATGCTTTTGTAACCCGTGTGCTTATACTGCAGTATTTGGTCTTCGTTTTGTCCAAGGAGGGGAGAGAAGCAGTGGGGAGGAGACATGGATTTTTTTGTTGTTGAATCCTCTATGTCTTTGTATACGTGCAGAGACTAAAGGAGGGCAACTGAGATAAAAGGGCCTGGAGGTAGAAGAAAGGGGTTGGGGTAGGAATGCACAAAAGCTGCCTCTGAAGTTAGGCAGAGAGTTTCCATTAAGGGCAAACAGTCCAGCAGGTTGCTCACATCTGCCATCTGAGAGCTGAGCCAATTAGACCTCACTGGGGAAAAGGTTATAAATTGGAGTTGAAGACTCAGCCCTGTGGATTTAGTTGCTGAACAATGTAGAACTAAGATGTATCTGCTATGAGGGCTGCGTCTCAAAGCCTGTGCCGCTTTAGATCTAGGCAACAAACTCGCTATCTCAGTGGAAGCTGGGGAGACCAGATACTCAACACAATATTAACAACAAAGGTGAAGGAACATAAACCATAATAGGGAAAGAACAGATTAAAGCTGTGTTCAATTGGCAGGGCATGATCAAATTCATCCTATGGTACGTAAGGAACTAGATGAAACAATCTCGGAACCGTTAGCAATTATCTCATGGAGGACGGTTGAGTACCAGAGGACTGGAGCAGACAAACATAGTACCTGTCTTTAAAAGGAAACAAAGGGGACCTGCAGTATTATAGACTAGTCAGCTTAACTTCAATACCTGGAAAGGTACTGAAACAAATTATTAAACAATCAATTTTAAGCACCTACAGGATAATAGTGGTATAAGGAATAGCCACCATGGATTTCAAGAACAAATCGTGCAAACCAACCTAATTTTCTTCTTTGACAGTGGATGAGGGGGAACCAATGAACCAATACACATGATATAGCTTGATTTTAATGTGGCTTTTGACACAGTCTCATGTGACATTTTCATAAGCAAACTAGGAAAATGTGGTTTAGATGAAATTACTTTAAGGAGGTTGAAAAACTGTATTCAAAGAATAGTTATCAATGGCTTGCTATCAAATTGGGAGGGTGTATCTAGTGAGGTTCTGCAGGGGTCAGTCCTGTGTCTAGTCTATATTTTCATTATTGACTTGGATAAAAGAGTGGAGAGCATACTTATCAAATCTGCAGATGACACCAAGCTGAGAGGGGTTGCAAGCACTTTGGAGGACAGGATAAGAATTCAGAAACAACCTTGACAAATTGGAGAATTGGTCTGAATTCAACAAGATGGAATTCAATAAAGTGCAAAAAATTGAGCATGTTTAGTCTTGAGAAAAGAAAACTGAGGGGGAGTCTGAAAATAATCTTCAGATATGTTAAGTACTGTTTTAAACAGGACTGTGATCAGTTGGTCCCCATTTAAACTGCAGGTAGGCCAAGAAGCAATGGGCTTAATCTGTAGCAAGAGAGATGTAGATTAGATATTAGGAAAAAACTTTCTAACTATAAGGGTAGTTAAGCTCTGGAATAGGCTTTTATGGGAGATTGTGGAGTCTACATCACTGGAGGTTTTTAAAGAACAAGTTGGACAAAGACCTGTCAGAGATGGTGTAGATTTACCTGATCCTGCCTCAGTGCAGGGGACTGGACTGAATGACCTCTTAAGGTCCATTCCAGCCCTACATTTCTATAATTCTGTGAGAATGCCAATTATCGATCCTGGGTCTAGAAATGCTGCTGGCCATGAAGATACTTGGATTGTTTCTGCTGAGAAGATTTGAGGAGTTTGGAGGGGAACTGTGAGGCTGCCATTCTCCTCTGGTTCTGAGCAGGGCTCCCCAGAGAGATGGGGGTGGTGGCAAAAGGGATAGTTTGCCCCAAGTGCCCATGTGAGTGAGTCCCCAAACTGAGTGGTGGTGTGTGCTGGTGAACAGGGTTGCAGCACCACTCAAGTTTGGCCTGGCTGCCCCACTGTGCACCAGGTCACAACATTGCTCACTCAGAGCTGGACCAAATTTTTAAACAAGGTTTTTTGAGAATTAAAAAATAAAAATGCAGCATTTTGCAAATGCTGAAACAAGACATTTTGTGGAGGCGGTTCCCACAGAAGCAATTCAGCAAAATCAACACAAATTCCTGATGTCGCTGAATCTACGTTTTTCTCCAAACTTTTTACCCAGATAGAATAATGCGTGCCCAGGGGTGAAAACAAGTTCTTGGAACTACATGGGTTTGCTCACCTTGTCGGACCCTCCTGGTCAGATGGTCTTTTCTAGAGCCTTACACTGCCTGATGTTCTGTGCTGGAATGAAATTCTTGGGCTTTATATTTGATTTAAGCAATTGATCAGCCAAATCTTGCTCATATCGCACATTGAGTAGCAATGGAGTAAATTGTGGGTTGGACCCCCTGCCACACACACAAACAGCATTCGGGGTGAGGAAAAATCTTTCTTTTATAGCTGCAGGAGCTACTCAGTCTTTGGGTCCAGCTGTTTACTCCCTACCTGGTGGAGGTGGGTGGTAACTGGACGGAGCCATGGTCATCGTTTGCTGCTGGCATAGGCTGACAACAAATTATTATCCCTTCCCCGCTGCCTCACGCACAGCAAAAGGGACATAGGCAGGTGATAGCACCTCCCAGACATGCCTTGGACTCAGGAGGGCTTCCTGGCACAGGGCAGTTTCTACTCAGGGCTCTGCCTAAAGGCACCTTCTACCCCTTAACTTCAGTGGAAGTGCTCTTGTGAGGAAGGTGTGGAATTTACTTGCATGTAAGGGACCAGCACAAGATCTATGTGCCACTTAGACCCACACATCAGACCACATGGATCTTGTGCTGGCCCCCTGTACCTAGAAGAATTCCACCTATAGTGAGCAGCAGCTTTCTGAAATTTTTATTCTCTGTTGTGCGGGTTTTTGTCCTGTTCGCATCACTGCGGTATCTATTGTAGTCAGCCATTTGTTTGAGACATTTCCAAGCAAAACTCTCCCTAATACTCGAAGAAGAAATGTAGTTTCTTAGCATGTCAAAAAACCATCTTCTCCACATACTTTATATTATAACCATTTATTCTGCAATGTAATTACATGTTGGCACAGACTCTGATTAGGGCTTTTAACAGGAACCAACAGCAGCTATGCTGAATATGTTTATCATCTGATGCTGCACAATACCATTGATTGGACGTAGATTATATCCAGCATTAACTCCGGCTATATAAAAATATCACAAAGGAAACTATCCCATGGCATAAAATACTTTTAATTGCATGGAGGCTCAGTACATGTGACTTTGCTTTAAAAAAAAAAATCTGGTTAGACAATAGAAGTCCTGGGTTGTAGGAGAATCATTAATTCAAGTAATTATTAAGCAGTGTTTATTTTTCCTCACAAATACTTGCACTTGCTTGGTTCTGACCCCTGTTGTACTGCAGGATTAAAAGTGCTGACAGAAATACCAGGTCATTGTCCAAGGATGCAATTTATTAGTACCTATTAAGGCTCATAACCCTACAAAGCTCTCTCACCAACCACAGGTCGACTGTAGAGGTCTCATATTTTTTGCCCGAGTCTGCAATACCCCAAAAGAGCCACATTCATACTACAGATTATACCTGCCTAGCTATGGTCCTCATGCCTCAGCACCTCAGTTCTACCTTTCAACGCCTCTGTGGGGTAGGGACGTACTATCTCCATTTTACAGACAGGGGAACTGTGGCTAAGGCCCAGCTCCTCAAAGGTGCCTAGGCACTGTCATGCTCAGTATTGCAACACCTAACCCCTAGCCCTGAGCTGGACGCCCAGGCTTCACATACAATGCATGGGGAGAGTTAGGCACCTAAGAGAAGGATCTTCAGAAGCCAACAACCTGAGGAAGGAGCCCCCCTAAACTAGCCATGAGTGAAATATCAAGGAGAAAAGATGGGCTTAGGAGCCTAAGCAGCTGACTTGGCACTCCTGCCTGACAGGCCAAGGGTAGGTGACTCCCTCTGCTTGGCCTCCTTAGCCACCAACCTGCTGGTGAAGTAGAGCATCGAAGCCAGGCCAGCTGCTTAGGTAGCCCATCCTCCAGCAACCAAAACGCTTTAATCTGGACCTGGGATAACTACTCCTAACGACCTCCATAGGTGGAGGCTTTTATTCCAGAATCAGAGTGCCCCACTCCAGACTAAGATCATTCAGAATAAGGCACGATTATTCCAGAAAAAGAGCACCCCTATGTGGAGCTAACCAAGAATAACTCCCCCTGTAGACAAACCCGTACAGGCGCGAGCCCTGCGCATGAGCTAGGGATTCCCTCACCTAGTCTGAGAGTCCTGTTTCAGGGCCTCCGGGGCGTCAGAGAGAACTTGGGCTCTGAGCAGCTCATTCGCTATGGGCAGCCTCAGGGCTGAGGTAGCCTTGCAATGGCTGACTGGTGGAAATTTAGGCATCTTGAGGATTTAGGGATCTACAGGGTTAGGTGGCAGCTGAGCAGCAGTGTAGGCAGTTAGTGGTGCCTGAATGAGTGGATGGAGACAGCTAAGTACCTGTGAGGCTCTGGGCCTGAGTGTATAACTCAGTTACAAACATAGGCATGTGTGCCGGGTGTACCCCGTCCCGCAGCCTCAGCGTGCCACGTGAGCGGTGCTCTGTGGGGTGGGACTGTGTGATAGTGTGTCTGGCTCCAGGCCAGACACGCTGCGCACTCCAGGGGATCATCACAGCAGCGACACACTGTTCTGAGGTGCTTCCATCGACTCCGGAACTCCAGCTCGCCAAAAGGCGCAAGGTGGAGTCAACGCCGGAGCCGGCTGCTGACCGCTGCTGCCGTGAGGACGTAAGTTGGCCTAAGGCACGCCGACTTCAGCTACGTTACTCACATAGCTGAAGTTGTGTATCTTAGGTCGACCTCCCTCCCCCTAGTGTAGACCAAGCCTTAGCTCAGGCTGCGAAATTTCAGCCAAAGAAGCAACTTTCTCTCTTAGCCAAAAGTTTGTTTTGTTGCTGAGGTACTGTAAGAAATTGAAGGTATTTCACTTTTACGCCTTTCAAATACAGGTCTTCCATTTAAAAGTGCTTGGGGGGAAAGGGAGGAAAACGCAACTAATTTGTGACACAGTTTCATAACAAAGCCAAATTAAAGTGCAATTAAGATCAGTTGGGGTATATCTACACTGCAATAAAAAAATCCCACGGCACCGTGTCTCAGAGCCTGGGTCAACTGACTTGGGCTTGTGGGGCTCAGACTGCAGGGTTAAAAATTGCAGTGTAGACATTCGGGCTCAGGCTGGAGCCCAGGCTCCAAGATCCAGCCTCTCCTTAGGTGTTTCAGAGCCCGGACTCCAGCTAGAACCTAGTCATCGGCATTCTAGTTTTTAGTCCTGCAACCCAAACCCTGCAAGACAAAGTCAGCTGACCTGGGCCAGCCACGGCTGTGCCCCGGGTCTTTTGTTGGAGTGCAGATGTACCCTTGGAATCAATGTGTACTGCAGTGCCGGAAACTACTGTCAGGATACAGGTAGGCCTTGCCTATAGGCAACTCCATTTGCATCATGTTCTCTGCAGAGGACATCATCAGATGACTCTACAACAAAGGGAATAGTGAGGAATAAGTTCCAAGCCTTTAATGAAACTATGTCCATTTCATTATTTTATTTTTATTATGACTGGTGAGTAGGCAGCTGAGAGGAACACAAAAGACTTTTTCCAGTTAGAAAAGGTTTAAAGTTGAAACTTGACTACTGTTAAAGGTTATGATTTCCATTGAAAGCATGGTGGCCATGCCTAGTGACATGGTCAATGGACCAGAAGGGAATGATTTTCATTGAGCTTTACTGAAGGACAAAGAAGTGCTTTAGAAAAGACATTTTTAAAATGTATATCTCATGGAAGGTAATAAAATATTAAACTCACAGCTGAGGGATGGAGGACCTTGGTACGCATACCAAGACTAGCTCAAGTGTAGGTTATTATGAATAGGCCCTTTGCAAGGTTTCTGACTGTCATAAAGATAGCAAGCATGGATAGGCAGGAGCAGCCAGGAAGAGCATCAACAGTAGGCTATTAATAAGTAAGAGAGAAGAGACTGATATAATGCCCACCGCAGGACAAGCTAACAATGCCATCATGGTAACAGATGAATGTGTACTTCATTACCCTGTTGACACAAGCTTTTGTTTAGACATTGAAAGATGACAACCGCATGGGTCATAATCATAGAGCAGACGATGGCAGAGGTTTTTTTCAAGTGGCAATTGATGGTAATTTGAATCTTGTGAAGTGGGAAGGTCAAAAGTCAGTCACTGAATTCTTGATATATATTAGTTCTCTGTACTTTTTCATGTGTGATTCTTTGTCTAACAAGAATCAGAGGGGTAGCCGTGTTAGTCTGGAATTGCAGAAGTGACAAAGAGTCCTGTGGCACCTTAAAGACTAACTAAAGTATTAGAGCATAAGCTTTCGTGGGCTAATACCCACTTCGTTGGA
>ML677352.1:41049296-41124673 GCA_007922305.1 Dermatemys mawii | reverse complement strand
ACACACACACAGAGTCTCTCTCCACACACACACACACACACACACACTCCGTCACACACTCTCCTCTCCCCCACCCCTACACTTCAGTTGAAAAGCAGCTGGCAATCTAATAGGATGCCCAGGGAATCATGGGATTGAGAAACCTGCATCATGTGATGCAGCACCTGCCCCATGAGGCATTTCAAGCCCTTCCCAAAGAACCCTGCAGCCAGTTGCACAGTGGGATACCCACCCACAGTGCACTGCTGTCTGTGGCACTGCAAGAGCTGCTAGTCTGCATGCACTCTGCAGACACTAGTGTGGACATGCAACAGCGCTTTAATTAAAGTGCTTTAATTAAAACAGCATAACTTTTGTCAACAAAACTCTGCAGTGTAGATAAGGTCTTAGTGACTTGCCCAAGGTCCCATCACAAGTCTGTGGCAGAGATGGGACTTGAACTCAGTTCTCCCATTTCCCACAAATAACCCAAATAAAACACCCTCTTCCTTTTTTGAGCATGGGCCAGAGGGCATTAAATGTCAGACTGAGTGATGTGTTACCAAGAGAACATAGTGTTTTGTACAGTTTTGACATATGCAATGAGTAAAGCATTTTGTATTCATAACATTATTTATCGTCTAATCTTAACTATAGTGTTCAAAAACCAACATGCATTGCACCTTTCAGAGCAATGCCAGGGTGGCGTCCTATTTGTCAAAGCTCACAAAGGCACTGCTGATAGTGCAGGCTTTGTTTAGGAGACAGAGCACACTTTCCTTTTATGCTGCAAATTTCTGGACAATGTCAATACCAGTTTAAGCGGCCTTGAGCCCTATAGGCCCTGTCAAGTGCTGACATCTTCTAGGAATCAGCAGATTTTATGCCTCTATTCAATTCACTTGACCTGCCTCCAAATATGTTCCCAGCATCTGACGAGCCATTCCTCGTACAAAGAAAGATATGGTGAATTCTGGATCAATAACAAAGGATAAAAACAAGCTCACTAAAGCAGATCTGAAATCTGAACAGATGCTCCTATCTGGACAGTTCAATATGATGTTCTGAATTGTACACAGCAGGATTTCATTTGCTGCAAAATAGCTTTGCACCAATAGAGCTTTCAATAATTTTGTCATGCACTCTTTCCTAGACAGAGCAATAATTCATTTAATAAATGACAAATTAAAAGAGAAAACAAACAAACATAGTGAAAGCATGTGTAGATTTGCTTCAGAGTTTTAAAGAAAATATTGATTTTTTTTTGTTAGTACTTCTGTGGTAGCTCATAAGGTCACCTTCATGACAATTTCAACAGGGGGTTATCTTGTACCGCTCATTCTGACATACAGACCGATGATTTATTATTGCTTAGTTCTTGATACTGTTCACTGCACAATCCAATCTAAGAGAGAGACATATTTCTCAATTCAGGGACTTCTTTTATTTTATGAAAAATCAGCTTGGTGCTTTGTGGTAGAAACTAGAGCTGGTGTTTAATTCTATTTTCTTAAGTATTTTTTCCATTGTGTGTGCCATCTTCGCTTGCTGGGGGTGGGTTTTTTCATCTCTATTTTGTTGTGGTTACACCCAAAAGGAAAGATTAGCAAGGCTGAAGCCTCTAGCATCATAGGCCTGGAAGGGACTCAGGAGGTCATGTAGTCCAGTCCTTTGCACTCACAGCAGGACTAAGTATTATCTAGACCATGCCTGACAGGTGTTTGTCTAACCTGCTCTTAAAAATAGCCAATGAAGGAGATTCCACAACCTCCCTAGGCAATTTATTCCAGTGCTTAGCCACCCTGACACTTGGGAAGTTTTTCCTAATGTCCAACCTAAACCTCCCTTGCTGCAATTTAAGCCCATTGCTTCTTGTCCCATTCTCAAAAGTTAAGAAGAACAATTCCCAGAATGATGGGTTTTTGTTTTTCACAGTAGTATTACACTGTTGACTCATTTCAGTCCTTGTGGTCCACTGTGACCCCCATCCATTTCCACAGTAATCCTTCCTAGGCAGTCATTTCCCATTTTGTAAGTGTGCAACTGATTGTTCTTATTGAATTTCATCCTATTTCCTTCAGACCAATTCTCCAGTTTGTCCAGATCATTTTGAATTATAATCCTATCCTCTAAAGCACTTGCAAACCTTCTCAGCTTGGTATCATCTGCAATCTTTGTAAGTATACTCTATATGCCATTATCTAAATCATTGATGAAGATATTGAGCAGAACCCAACCCAGAACTGATCCCTGTGGGACCCCACTCATTACGCCCTTCCAGCATGAATGTAAACCACTGATGATTACTCTCTGGCAAGGGTTTTCCAACCAGTTATGCACCCATCTTATAGTAGTTCCATATAGATTGTATTTCATCCAGATTCTCTCTTTTCATTTAGCAGGGGAATATATTTAAACAAAGGAGGGTTAGTCTGACATAAGGTTGCCACCTCTGTCTGTATTTTCCCAGGACCATCCCTTTTTTGAGGCAGCTGTCCTGGGAAGTCTCTGAGGGTGCTCAGCACACACTGCCAGCTGTCTAGTTTAATGGGCTCAGGATCATGCTGGATGTCCCTGTTTTTAACCCTATTTGGAAGTTAGAAATACATAGTTATTAAACACCCCAGCAAGTGCAGATTCATTGGGGTTATAAGTAAAAAGAACAACAAACAGGACACGATCTAGTTTCTCTCTGTCCTTGTATTTGTGAATTTAAGACAACTCCTGTCCTCGTATGTCATCCTTATGTCTAAGGCCTTATGACCGTGCTTCTTAGACTCTGATCACTAGCAAAGCTGTCTTCACTCTTCCAACAGACTGTTTAAGCCATGTGGTATCATTAACCCACATGTACCAGGATGTCCAGTAAACAGCTGCATTCCTGAAATTCTGACTGTTATTAGCTGGTACGTTAAGTAGCTAATGGTGCTCTTACAATAGCTGCTGCATCATGCAGGTGCTAAAGAACAAACATTTTTTAACTGCTCCTTTGTCCCATATCATTAAGGGCCCCCATCCTGCAGAGTTTTACAAATGTGACTAAACTGACTTACCTGTGCAATCCCACCTAATTCAACAAGAGAACTTGCATGCTTAAAGCTACTTGCTCGCAAGCTTGCAGGATATGGCCTTTAATAAGTAAAATCAATATCAGATAATTGGCTAAAAGCTTTTAGAGAGTGACTATAAAGTCATGCAAATCTCCGAAAACACTCTCTAGTCTGTATTGCCTTTTCCTGAGAGATGTTTACAACACTGATCTTTTTTTAAAGCAGGAACAAAGATTAATATTCACACCTGCTATTCTATGACATCATTACTTTTCCACTAATTGATCAGTATAAAAAAAAAAAAAAAGTCAAGGCACTATGAATATTCCCTTACTAATTGGCAGTTTGTAAGGGAGATTAACTGAGGGTATGTAAATTATTAAAGCCATAAACTACTTCTGGAGCCTCCCCCACTCTCTAGAGTCAGCTTGGGGGATTGGCTGGCTGTTCCCAGTGGAGCTGTCTTATAAGCAAGGTTAAGTAAGCAATCCTCATCTCTACATCTGCATCTATTAAGACACCTTAGTTGGATCTCTGGCGCCAGGAAGTCAGGCGCCACCCCCTACATTCAGCACCAGAGAGGCACAGCAAGTTGCAAATGTTACATTTGATACCACAGCAGGAGGTGCCATTTACAGTCCCATAGGACAACAATTTCACTCCCTTCCCTTTCATGCTCATATAAACAAACTGAGGCTGATGTAATTTCAAAAGCTGCTTTGTTTTATTTTATTAAAATTTATTTAACACATGTGCTTTCCTTTTAAATTTAAAATCTGCTCACCTTTCATATGGAAAAATTAAAGGCCAGAGATTTCATCATTTCTTTCTTTTTTTTGTCTGTTCATGTCACTGTTAAATTGCAAGGAGGATTTGAATTTTATGAAACCATTAAAGCCCTGATAAATAAAGGCAAAAACATTGACTACTGAAAAGCCCAGGCGATAACTTAATCTTTCCTTCTAAAATGAAAAATAAAGGTGTGTGAATGTTATAACCATAAGCCAGCCAGCACTTGTATGGTATTACTTTAATTTGAAAGATAAATGGAGAATCTTCTTCACCCCCACTTCCTCACAAAACCCAAGTAAACACATTATGTGCATTTGCAAATTATTTCTCTGTATTTCCTTTGCAGTATTTTGACATGCTACAATGAAATCTGTTTCTCTTCATATTACAGCAAATTACCAGGTGCCATATTCTGTTCTGTTACACTTCTCTAAATCTGAAATAACTCAGTTAGCGGCAGTGGATTTATTCTGGATTTTCAGTGGCATAAGTGAAATCAAGATTTGGTCCTGGATTTACTTTTTAAAAAAAAAGAATAAAATTTCAACCTAACTCAAGCATCTCCGCTATACAAGATGTACTTCAACTATTTTCCGTATATCTAATGTATTGATTTAATTCAGACTTTAAAATACAGTACATTAAGGGGCGAAATCATCAGTTTTTTAAAAAAAATTAGTCACAATTGTTTAATTGCTCTGGAATAATTCTTGCAAATAGATACAGAATACCAAAAAACAACCAGGGGCAGCTCTAAGGGTTTTTCCGCCCCAAGCGCAGAAGTTCCGCAGTCAGGCTGTCTTCGGCGGCATTCCAGCAGGAAGTCGGTGGCTGCTACGGATTTGGCGGCGGTTCTGCGGGAGATCCACGGGTCCCGTGGCGTCGACGTCCCCGCCACCAAAATGCCGCCAAAGACAGCCTAACTGCCACCCTGACGGCGGATGTGAGGCCGCACCCCAGGGCTTGCCATCCCAGACACCCACTTGGATCGCTGGTGCCTGGAGCCAGCCCTGAAAACAACCAGCAAAGCTGGTGAAATTCATCTCCTCTGTATAAATCCCATATATGCAAGCTCTGTGAGGCTGGAGCAATGGCCAAGAACTGACGAATTTATACCCAAACCTTTGTACAAGCATAAATGGGAGAAATGAGGTACTATGACAGAGCTGAATGTTTATAGTTGCTATTGCAAAGAAATTCAGACGTCTTGCAGACTGGTTAGAGTGAACGTAAAAACAAAAACTTCAGCAATGGATAAAGGAAAAGGTGAGAATCAACCACAAATTAACAAAATCACAAAGGTTTTAAGACCTGATTTGTTGAGCAGAAGCAACTGTGTCTGTCTGAGAGCGCAATTAGATTCATAATTAAGACAGAAAAGGACCACAGTGGTCATCAAGTTTAAATTCCTGCCTACCACAGGACAGAGACTCACGCAGTCATTCTTGCATTGGGCCCAATCATTTGTGGGTAGTGATTCTTACCTCCTTCTTAAAGCACTTGGATGTAAAATGCTAGGTATTATTGTTGGGGCTGGGGTAAAGCATCTCTTAAAAAGCTATCCAGTTTTGCATTAAACAGCAAACGCAATGGAGAATCCACCGCATCTCTAGGTAAGTTGTTTCAGTGGTTAGTTACCCATAGCATAAGTGAACAAACAGGCCATGGCAGGGATGACTGACAGAAGGGAAAGAGAACTGGCCAAAACTGCAAACTGGAATGAGTAGGTAGGAGGAATGTGTGTATATAGCAAGTCTGTATTACAGATGAACCTAGTCTATATTCTGTCAGCATAAGTATCTCAAAAATCAAAATTAACAGTTTTCCCACTGACTGTATACCAGATCTGTGGCTCTGAGATGCTGTACCATGATCTAGTAGAGCACATCTACTGGCATCACATTAGATCATCAGAGACTGTATCACACCACATAGGCACGCTCTGATCCTAACTCCCTTAGAACCAAAATATGTGATCAAATTTGTTTTCAGCATGAAACATTGTAAGGGGGGAAAAAATAGACTCAAGAGTTATTGTTTCCAAAGGCCACAACACAGACATTTAAATCAATAAGTAGGGTAAATTTTTCAAAATGCCTGAGTCACTTAGGAGCCTGCATGCCACTGATTTTCAATGGAATGTAGGCACATTCCAAATTCTTACTCAGTCACTAGTCCATACCTGTGACCAAATGGCTGCACCTTCTTAATTTTTTAATGCATCTAGCATATGTGAATTTTCTGCTAGCATATGAGAAGGACCAATAGCACTAGATAGAGCCAGGCATAGCATGGGTAGGTACTACTGTGGGAGCGCTCCCATTTGGTATCGGTCCTGACTGGCAACACTGCTCTTCAATAGAGATTGAGCTGGGACAGCCATTTAAACACACACTGATTTGGAGCTGTAGCTTCACTTGTGACCCAATACAAGATCTGAACTCATGTATCCACACTTCAGAAAGTGGTTCCGCTTAGCACTTATTCTTGCCCCCTGGCTACAGGAAGGATATAGGACCGACCACTCCATTAGCAAAAAAGAGAAGATTACTATTGGACTATCTTTGACACATCACAAAAACATGGAACATTCATTAAAGATTTATGGCATCAGCAAACATTCTGTTTTACTTTCAATTTTGTCATATAATTCCATTAAAACAGTGACTTAGCCGTATCTAGTAAAGCTATTTGTCACTGATGATTCCTTCCTGTGCACTTACAGATACTGAAATACACAAGCCAGAAAATGAAGTCAGTCTCCACTGAGTCTGTCTCCTCTGGCAGAAGGACAAAGGAGGATTCCCCCTCCCGCCCCAGGAATCAAAGCGAATGCATCGCTACTACTCATTGTCTTGCTAAATACAAGTATGGACTTTTAGGTAAAAAAAAAAAAAAAAAAAAAAAAAGATCTTCCAGATAATGCTTTAACATCATTTTATTACCCACAGATGTTTTTGTGACCAAATGCGAGGGTACAAAAAACAAATCACAAAAGCACATAGCCATACTAATATTAATATTGTATTAGAACAGAACTTGTCCCAACATCCTGATTCAAAATTAGAGCTAGGCAAATAATAAATTAACCAAAAACACAGTTTTTTGGGCGGATGAACATTATTTGTAAATTGAGCCAAACTCAGGAAACCTAGATTCAGTTCCCTGTTCTGCTACAGACTTCCTGTGTGATCTTGTACAAGGCACTTGATCTCAGTGCACTTCAAATTCCCCCATTGTAAATCCGAGACAGTAGCTCTTTTCCTACTTCCCAGGAGTGTTGTGAGGATGAAAACATTAAAGACTGTGATGTGCTCAGATACTATGGTACTGAGGGCCAAATAAGTAGGTAAGGGAGATGGGACAGCAGCTGGAGAAGGTGAGGTCAGTGGTAGATTTCTCGATGATGGAGGAGATGGGCACACACAGGTATAGTTAAGTAAAGGGGACCAGAGGAGAGTGATTTGATTAAGGAGGACAGGATGGGAAGGAGCAACAGAACAAAACACTTTGTGTGGCAGGATGGGCTGGAATCAGCAGGACAAGTGGAAGGGTTAGGAGAACTTAGCCTCTGTAAAAGGCAAAAAAATATGTGCATTCTAATTTTCATTAATTCAATACATGACCTGTAATTTTGTACCCTTTTAGCCCTGTCTTCATCCCCATCATGATCTTCAAGATCTCTACCATCATAACTGTGGTCCTCCTCCTCTCTCAGAATTTCAGTTGTCCTCTTTTCATTCCAGGATGTCTGTTTATATGGCATCTTTATCCAGCTCTGAAAGGTGTTTCAGAGCAACACTCTAAGGCAGGGAAGAGAGATCTGAGTTGGCTCTCAAAAGGCTACAGGAAGGTGACATAACAAATAGCAACTGATCCATTTACAAAATCATTAGTTTGTGATCCAGGGGGCTTGACTCATAAATGGCTTGGTCAGTGGAACAAAGTGCCTGTTGAATGATGCATTACCATGAAAAATGTTTTTCTTTCACAAAGGCCAGGTCTACGCTACCTCCTGGATAGTGATCGATCTTTCAGGGATCTCGTCTAGACACGATAAATCAATCCCTGAGCACTCGCCCGTCGACTCAGGAACTCCACCGCCATGAGAGGCACAGGCGGAGTCGACGGGGGAGGGGAAGCAGTCAACGCAGCACTGCTTTAAGTTGACCTAAATATGTTGACTTCAGCTACACTATTCCCATAGCTGAAGTTACAAATCTTAGGTCAATCCCCTCCCCTTCAGTGTAGACCACGGCTAAGTTTTAAAAGGGCAATCTCGCAGCAGGAATAGCTGAATGCAGACCATTTTCACAAAACTGTACAGAAATCTAAAATGTAAACTATTGAATGATAGTCCCACATTCACTTCCTATTGCCTTAAAATATGATTGGGTTTTCCTTTTTTTTTTTTTTTAAGGTGGTCCTTGTTTTTGCTGGAAGAAAAACACTAAACTTTTTTGGGGAAAGACGAGGCTGATGAAAGAAAAACAAATCTTTTTCATATCCAGGGATGTCAAGTTACATCATACACGTGACTGCGCTATGCAACTACATTCCATCTTAGGCATCACAAAACATCAGACATTTGCTAAGTTTGACTGGTTTTGACCTAATATTTTACTTATGATTTTGTCTGAAAACGGTGTGTCATTAAGAAATTTTGTTTGCTTGAGGAACAAGAATGTTTTCCCTTGGTGAGTTATTTTTTAAAAAATTGGCTAAGATTTTCTAAGCAGTCTAAGGGATTGAAAACTGAAATTAATGGAAGATGTGTCTAAATCCTCTAATAGTTGCTTCAACATCAGCCACTTAGTATCCGAATAGCTACATTTTTGTAAGACTGAAAGATAAATTTGTAAAACTTACACCAATTCCATATTGCCAATATCTCAGGCTCTGTCTACATTGTGGTGTAGTGTGGACTGAATGGCACAGGGCACCAAAGAGTTGCACACTAACTGCCCCATGTGGACACTGCTGGTGTGAACTAAAAAGGTTAACGTAGTCCTCTTTCAAACAGGACTACACTAATATGAATTAGGTATCATTTAGTTCATGCCAGCAGCATCCACACAGGGCATTTAGAGTGTAATTCTTTGGTGTCGTCTGCAGTTCACACTCATTGTAGTCCACACTGAGGTGCAGTGTAGACAAACCCTCAGTTTTGCTGAGAGAATGACACCTGTCCCTTTTGTCTCCTGATTAACAAAAGACTATTGCACAGTTTGCTCCTTTTGGGTATGCTGACAGACTTTTTTTTAGCGCTGTTCTATCATAATGAGCCAGGGCCTGGCCCGCTCTAAAAAGCTGTTTCTTTTAACTACCCAGCCATGGGGTTTGTGCACACATATGTGATTTTTAGAGTAGATTGTGTGTACGCTGCATTTTCCATGCATGAATACTTCATTTCTGAGGTGCTATATCTTCTCAGTGGAGGCATTCAGCTTCCTCCTAAGGCAGCAGACCACTGGTTGTCGCATTGTTATGTTTCAATCTTAGCTGACAGCATATTTTTCAAGTGTCCCTGGATTTGCCTTAAAATTTCCTCTCTCTCAACCTCTTAACCAAAAGCTGTTCCTAAACAAGCATGAAAATGTCAGATAAGAAATGATAGTTCAGCTTTCCTCCAAATGCCTTACTGGGGGGTTTTAAAAAAAAGTGTTCCTGGTATTTGCTCCTCGCTATTATCTACCTGTAATAAAGATACCTTGTATCAATCTGGACTTCTTTTTCCTTTGTTAATTTTTACGCTGATTGTGATTATTTGCTTAAGTGTCTAGAACCATATCAGCTAAAGGCATATTTAAGGAGTCGAAGTACATTCATTACATAAAACTATGATACAAAGGAGGAACCAGAGTTAAACAAAAGCTGACCTGAATAAATATGCCTCATTGTGCCATAAGGGTTGCAGGACTTGTGTCTAGGTAAGTGCCCAGAGGCATGAAGCCAAAGGCAGAGGCCCTCCATAAAGAGAGTCTCCTACCACTGGCCCTGGGGGAACTGACTTCAAGGTTCTCCTAGATGATCTTAACTGCAATGTCAGGGTACAGGATGAGAGGCGCTAATGATCTAGGATCTAGTTATGGGCTACATACATAGTCACCAAGACCTTGAATGACAACCAGATGTGAACAAGAGACTCCATGTCTGTCAGTTACCTCTCTATACCTGCTAGGACTAGAATAGAGAAGGAACTGCCTGCCCAGACATCATTCCACAGCATGTCCACTATCATATGAGCTAATTGGGAGATGGAGACATGAATACCCCACCCCCATCCAGGAAGGGCTTCAGAGCTGCAAAAGCACTGTATCAGGAACACTGAAAGGAGTCCTCCTTTCTCAGAATCCATATTTTCCTCCACGACCCCTTTGCAGCTCCTGAGATTCCACATAGTGGGTGCATCATGGAATAGAACTTGGCCCATAAAGTACTTTGATGTCCAGCCTTCACACAGGTTCATCCCATTATTTTTAATTATTCTTTCTTTAACCAGACTAAATATGTGTTGTACCTTTTTGATGACTAGCCCTTTTCAATTCTTTACAGGTAGTTCCTGTACCAATGAAAGGAAGGATATGAAATGGAAGGATACCACCAACACCGAATTTCCAGATTACTGTGCTTTCAAAAAAGTTATCTTTAGAAGGTTGAAGGATGCCTCTGATTGTTGGTATCTGGGGAAATTCTGAAAACTCCAAACAAAGGCTTTTTTTAATAAATAAAAAGTCATTTTACATTACCATATCAGTGTTAAAGCCTAAAAGGAAAAAAATCGACATTAATTTTGCTACAGTTAGTAAAATATGTACACGTATTTCTGCTGTAGCAATATGTCCTGTGCTACAAGTTTGAGGGTTCACTTATCGCAGATACAGCTTATTCCATAAACATGATTTTGCCCTAACGATACCACTGTCCTTTAGCAAAACCCCAGGGCCACGCAAAATATTCAGTACCATGGACAGCAGCTAATGTTTTGCAGACTGCCTAAGGCCTAAACAGGCCTTTCATATACAGGCCAGATGTTCACTCTTTCTTAGGCCAGCTTAAGGCTAAAACAAACCTTTTCAACCAGGGTTTATCAGAGTTTCTAAATTACATACTGGGAAGTAATTTAATTGGTTTAATTAAGAAAGTTTATTTCATGGTAATTCAGTTTTGTTATGCTGCAAGACTTAATGTGTCCTCTGGTAGAAGTGATTTGTTATAAATATTCATAGCATCCCTCTTCCCACACACACGCACATGCACGCACACACACACACACAAGTGTAAAGTTGCTAGTAAAAAAAATTATACCTTCAAAAGTCATGAAAGTGACTGATCAAATCCTCCCACAATACTGTCTTGTGTTATTTAAGCCAATATAATTAAGTGTTCTCTCTTTGTATAGCTCTGCATTGTCCTCATTGATTCTCTGTATACTGCACATGAAAGTCAAAGAGCATCAGACAGCAAGGTTAGAATTTGACTGACTTCCTTCCTTCCCATGAAATCAGAGTCATTACTTTTCTCCATGCTCAGTTGTGCTAGCAACTTTAAAAATAAACCAACCCTTGTTTACCAAAAGAGAAAATAGAAAAAAAGTTTAAACCCTCCTTTCACCTGTTTTGAACTGGAGTATGTTGTCTAAGATGCCTGGTAGGTGGTACCGTATCAGACACACACAGAGTTAGAGAGACATTGTAAATATTATTAATTCATTTCACCTGTTAAAGTTATGATTTAATTCTTCACGTTTAACAAATAGCAAAACTTAGCTAAAACTCCAAGTTCAAAGGCATCAGTCATAAATATAACAAATGATAGGCCAGGCAAGACAACAGAAGGAATACTAATGTTCGTTCAGCTAAAAAATGGTTTCAAGATGCAGTCATTCTTCCTAATGATTTTTTTACCCTTTCTCACTAACAATTTTCAAAATGAGGGAGCTCTGAAGAAACTCTGCACATTGACCATACAGATAGATAGCCAACAGAAGCAGTAATCTATATGGCTCAATAGTCAGGTCATTCTTTTGCCAGTGAACTCTGTGCTGGTGAAAGGTCCCAGCTAACAGTTCTGGAGCCTACTCAGTCCTCTATTCAGGCTAGGTACAGCATGGGTAGCAGCAGCATTCTCCCCATTCTGCCCTGCCAGTGAGCCCCCCCACCATGTGTCTCACCTCTGTGAGATGATAGCTAGGCACTGCAGAAAGGCATTTCAGAAAGAATAGAGACTTACTGTGATTGATTGGATCTCATATACAATACACTACGGTGCAATCCAAGCACCCCAGTCAGCCCCATTGTGCTGAATACTTTTCAAGCACAAGGAGAGACAGTCCCCACAATCTAAAAAACTGAAGAACGGATGGGGGTTACCATGCTCTCCTGAACGCATAATTTCCTTGCTTTAGGGTTCTGAACGCATAATTTCCTTTATAATTTATATTTCCTTTATAATTGCTTTAGGGTTCTGAACGCATAATTTCCTTGCTTTAGGGTTCTGGCTCAATTGGTTTTAAACCTGTGTTTTGGTTTAAGAAATATTAACAAATAAGACAAACACTAAGGATCGAAACAGCCCAGAGTGATCCACTGCCCAACCAGTTTTTAAATCCTCAACTACTTGTGAGGCGAGGGCAAGGCAGAGTAGCCCAATGGGTAAACTAGGTGAGTAGCAGGCATCACTTTCCCCAAACTCTGCCACGAATTCTCTGTCACCTTGACCAAGTCAATTGCTCTCTGTCTCAGCCTGGGCCTCTCTAAAATTAGAATAAGAATCCCAGCATTCCATGGGGGTTGTAAAGCTTCCCTACACTTTGTAAAGCATGAGCCTTCAGCTACTAGACACTGTAAAACTGTATGCAAAAAATTACAGTATTAGGATTATGGCATAGATCTCTGGGCATAGCCAAGGAGTGCACAGCACAGCTCAGAAGGCAACTGAAGGTGCAAAGGCAGCCTTTGTGTTAATCTCATCCTGATTCCATTCTGTGTGGGGCCGCTTTCTGGTCATTGTGTGATGCAAAGCAGAGGACCAGGGTCTGTATGTGTTAAAAGATTCAGTAGACTTCAGAACAACTAGGTATTAACAGATCATATCAAATGAATTTTGACTCCATTATTTTTGCATTGGGACTGTGCAGAAGAGTTTACCACTCAAATCTCCTCCAGAGAAGCCGCAGCGCCTGATTTCATGCCAATTCATGCCTGTGGAAATCATGCCAAACAATATCCATTCCTGAGCTGGCAGGACATCTTTTTCTCAATTGGTTAAATTAGGAAGAATGATGATCTCCTCTCCTGATTAGTAAAATCCATAAATAAGATGTCTTGACAAAGTATCTCTGCCAGCTCCAAGGGGGGGAAAAAGGCACTTTGCTTAAAGAGACTGCCTTGATGCAAGTCTATTTTCTTTAAACTCCTTGTGCACTTTATATAGGTATTTTAGGGAACCCAAAGTTGAAATAAATGAACTTTTCTAATATGGAGATGTATAGATTTCACAAGAGGTAACACTATCCAGCCAATCCTATTATGCCAATAGAAGAATAGCAGCAAAACAGAGTCCAACCTTATCATCAAAAGCTGGCACAGCAGAGTGGAGCTGGGGAAAGCAGCACCTGTACCTTTTTCAGGTGGCAGACCACGTTCAGGGAGGGCTGGATGACTGTCCTCGGAGCCACTCTTCAGCTTCTTCTTCCAGAAGCATTATGATGGCAGGCATTGCATCTATCATAACTTGGCCTTCTAGAGCTACATCCACACTAGATGGTTACCTGGCTAGTCACTCCCTTCTTGAATTGGAACTTCCCCTGCTCCTCTTGGTGGAGTTCTCAGGGCATTGGCTTGCTGCATCTGCCGCTGCATGCAACCTTAGGGAGATGTAATGAATCACATCTACATGCAAACACTGTAGTTGCCAATGGAGACTGAGCCTCAGTACCCAAAACACAAGCCGGCACAATTTGAGCTAAGGGAGAGCTTCTCTAGCTGTGATATTGCAACAGGCTGTATAGTTTCTAGGCTCAGTCTCTGGAAGACCTTCTCCCTTGCACCCTGCTCTCATGTACTATAGTGGCATTATCTACCCAAAGACACAGACAGCCCTTGCCCCTAAGGGCATACAATCTGACCTACAGATGTACTTTCCCCGGGCCTTCCAGTCTATTCTTCAATTATCTTTTTTATTTTTGAGCCTCCCAAAACTGATTTTTTTAGGCGAGATTAGAATATACTGAGCGCTAGAGGCCTCATAGACTGGGATTAGATGAGGCTGAGTTGAAGGACGAGTGAAAATGAGAAGGCAGAAATAGGACTATAAAGGCAAGAGGGCAGAAGCAGATGGTAAGTAAAGACATCATGGATCTAGGCTGAGGAAGGATTATCAGGCCTTTGAAAGAAAGGGTGAGAGATTTGAACATAATACAATAGGCAAAGGGGGAGGGACAAAAGAGAGTGACATGGTCAGGACAATGGGCAAGGAAGATCATTTCTGCCTTTCCATTTTGGATCATCTGGAACAGGAGTCTCCAAACTTTTTGAGACAAGGGCCATATTAGATTTTTGAAGGGGCTTCGCGGGCCGCTGCCGCAACCTCTCCTTTGCTCCTCCAGCCACTGCTGTGACCCCCGCCTTGCTCCTCTAGCTGCACCATGGGGGCACTCACCCCTCCGCACATGGGGCCACCGGCAGCAGCTCACATCGGGGGCCAGCAGCAGCTTCTCCACGTGCCTGCTCAGCTGGGCCCGGGGGCCAGACAAATCGATGCCATGGGCTGGATCCGGCCCCTGGGCCGTAGTTTGGAGACCCTTGATCTGGAAGGAAGAGATAGACATGCCAGGGTGACTACTAAAGAGGAGGTTACAGTAATCGAGTCTGAAGTACCAGTTCGGGTATAAACGGAAGTAGTTGGGATGCAAAAGACCTCAGAGTTTTTGTTTTAAACCAACTTTCTGAAGAGTCTCCAATTAGATAATTAGGGCCTAATGTACCCTTGTGTACCTTCACAGTGGTGAATAGAGTCGCACCTGTTCTACTAGAAAGAATAGCTTTCCTATGAATCACTTACCTCAAAAGTGCTGCACATTACCTCACATTCACCTACAGATTTAGCTGGGGCGGGGGAGGATTCTTTAAAAAGAAATCCATTCTTCTATTTTCATACACTTCTACTATCACTTTCAAAATAATTTGCTATACAATAGAGTCTTGGCTATGTATCCTGTCACTCTGAGGAGAGACCCGCCATTCAACCACAAATTATTTCCACGTCTCATTACTAATATTTATTTATTGCATTCCAGGAAGAAGCTTACAGTGACATCAAGTCTGTGTGAAATTAGAAACCAAAGACTGTACACTCTTTCCGTTAGCCACTTTTTTTAATTTGATGAAGACTGTGCATGATATTTAGACTTAAGTTCATAGCCGGTTCTAAGCAGCAATTCTTCAGTTCACTTGCTTATGTGGGGAAAAAAAACCAATTAAGAGCACTAAAAATGCCAGTGTTGGGTGGAGGAAGATGGGAGCGGAAGAGAGAGAGAGAGATTCAGCTAACCTACAAATAAAGGAGGGGGGGAATCTTACTACAGGAATTATCCAGTTTGACAACTGAGGTCATTTCCTTAATCAAAATAGTAAAGGTAACATACTAGATTTTTCAGTAATAAATTACCATTTCTATCTCTTTAAAGCCTACTTAACTCAGTGCTGTTTTTCTCCCCATTTGCTATACCATATTACTTCACAGACATGTTTCTGTGCATTCAGCTACCAATCCTGACACAGGCAACTTAAAACATCTATTTCTGAACATGGAGTATTTTCCTGTTTTTAATGTGCATTTATTTAAATGAGAGTAATAGGTTTTGAGCATTTCAACTGAGCACATACCCAGGCCAGAAACAAAAAATTCAAGTTTTGTGGGAGATTGTGCTTTAAGTAACTACTATAAGTAATGGAAAACTTGCCCAATGGATCTGGGTCATGTAAAAAAAATAATCACAGGTTTTCTGACTATGCGAAAGAACAGGTAGACCCCATACGGAGGAAGCTTTCTGGGGGCTGCCAATGATAAAATGGTGAAGCATAGTGAGGAGGAAGAATAGGTGGCACTCGCCTGACCAAGCAAAGTACAGAAACATTCAGAACAATTTTATTCCAAGACAGGCATGCAAGTTAAAGCTGTCTCCAGGAAGGCTGAATTTATGTCACTGATAACTTATTCAAACATTGACCTTGGTAGTACTGAGACCCTCGCACTGAAATATCAGACATAGGTCACCACCACCATCTCCTCAGACATGCCTCCGTCTTCTGCTATGTACCTCCAGGGCAAGTAAGGGCAGTCGGGTTAGGGCTGGGAGCAGAGCCCTTTCAGGTCAGGGTCCCAACTATGGAACTACCTGTGTTCAACGAGTCCCTGTTTGACTGTCTTTGAGGCTCAGACTAAGCTGTTTCTATTCAGATCCCCTCACACTTAACTGTTTTGCCTGCCCTCTTTTGTTTTTTTCTTTTGGCTATTTTGCTATCATTCTTCTTTTGTTAGAACTACTGCACTCATTGGGCCATTAGGTCCTTTTATATTTGCGCAGTGCCCCAAATGCACACTAAATAAATAAGGAACTTCCAGCCTTCACCACAAAGTCTCATAATAGAAATTCCCTACAGAACATAGGCCTACTAAGCATCCAGTCATCCTTTAAGTACATTAAAAACCCAGGCAAGTCAGCTAGAGGCACCCACCCAGCTCCGCCTTATGCCAACAACTATACAATTCTCTAGGGGAAATATTAACCATGGCCTTCAACTATTTGTCATCAAGTTCTGGCAGGAGGGCTCCCATCTGTTTATAGCCACTACAGAAATCAAATCCTTATCCTGTCAGTCTGTAGGCCTGATCCTGAACCCCTTGCTCCAGCAAAACTCCCATCAATTTACTGCTGCTGATTCAACATCTGCTTCCTTGGCAAGGCCAACTTGCTCGAACAAAGGGAGAAAGGTAACTGCTCTCAGAAAGCTAAGGGCAATCCATTTTTTACATTAAAAAGGAAGCTTCTGGTGTAGAATATTGCTACAAACTAACAGCTCCTCTTTGTCCCAGTTAAATGGCTCCTGCATATTGGTTGAGATTATTTTCCATCTTGCCAATTACTGTGCTAAGTCACTTCACTTAGTTTATGCAGTTCCTTTAGAAGAGCATGAGAAGACCTCTACTGAGATTTCAAATCCACACTCAGATCAGAAATAATGGGGTGCACACACCAGGTGTTTTGTTTTAATGATTGTACACATGCTTTTTCTCCCACACAGAGAACTCACTGCCTGCCACAGATTAGTCACATATTAGTAACCAGAGCCTCATTAATAGCTGTCTAAGCCTAGCCATGTTGCTAAACTGACCGGAGCAGTCCCACCCTTGCTTAGCCCCAGTCTTGCTGCTTCCAGATGCATTAGCAAGCTCATCAGTTTAATCACCGATACAATAGATCATACACATTGCGCAGTCCATCATGCGAGAAGGAGTAAAAAAAATTATTTCACCTATTAAGGGCCATTTCCTAAGGCTAGAAAGCTGCTCAAGCACTCTCTTGGCAGACCAAGAGTCTATTTACCCTTCAGCTAGGAATCATTTTTCCTCTGTTCTCTAATCTCTTCAATATTATATGAGATAACTGATATTATGCAACAGTTTTTGCAGACCTTTCCACTGGCTCAGATTTCTTGCAGGAATAATGAATGTCAAGAAATATGTATTTTTCCCCTTGTTTTCATTTGAATGGCAGATCATATATAGCACAAAATCCAAGGATTCCCTAGTGCTTTCATACATAAAACATTTTTTTTGTTAAACAGTACTAAAGCAATAACATTTGGCGGTAGACTACTTTAAAATTTCTACTGTACACCTTTTAATCTTTCTTAAAATTTTCACTAAAAATTCTGTTTGCCTTATTCTTTTTACATAAATCATTTTTCTTTAAACTGATGAGATTCCTACCAACATCCAAGAGTTTCTTTTACAATTAAAGAAAAGAAAAACATAATTAGCAACAAATACCTTGCATTATATAAGATTCCGTAAAGTGTTTTGATTTCTATGGATTAAAAAAATCTTATATAAATGCAAAATGTGTGTTTATTATCCCCATTTTAAATCAAATGGACAAACTGAGGTACAAAGAACTTCAAGTGGCTTCTCCTAAATCACACAGCATTGCAATGAGAGCACTGGAAATTAGGAATAGAATCTACCACTCCTGCATCCCAGCCCCATGCTCAGTCCACTCTATCACAACTGCCTGGTACTTATCCAAGACATTATAGGGTGTCAGATTATTGTGGGTGGAACAAAGCATTAGGAGACGGGAGTTCTTTTCTTAACTCTTACTACTTTGTTACACCTTATGACTGTGGGTAAATTACTTCATCTCAATGTGCCTCAATTTCTCAAATTGTAAAATGTGACTAACTATGCTTACCCTTCTTCATAAAGTGTCTCAATGTCTGCAGATAAAAAGCTCTATAAAAGTCCTAAATGCTGGTCATTGCTCATTCAGTTTTTCCCAGTGAGGTAATAGAATATCATAAAATGTCAGGATTAGAAGGGTCCTCAGGAGGTATCTAGTCCAACCCCCAGTTAAATCATCCCAGCCAGGGCTTTGTCGAGCCTAAACTTAAAACCTCTAAGGAAAGAGATTCCACCACCTCCCTAGATAACCCATTCCAGTGCTTTATCACCCTCCTAGTGAACAAGTTTCTCCTATTATCCAACCTAAACACATACACCCCCGCAAGTTGAGACCATTACTCCTTGTTTTATCATCTGGTACCACCATCATCTTTGGAACCCCCTTGAAAGCTGCTATCAAATCCCCCCTCATTCTTCTCTTCTGCAGATTAAATAATCCCAGTTCCCTCAGCCTCTCCTCATAAATCATGTGCTCCAGGCCCCTAATCATTTTTGTTGCCCTCTGCTGGACTTTTTCCAGTTTTTCCACATCCTTCTTTTAGTGTGGAGCCCCAGACTAGACACAGTACTCCAGATGAGGCCTCACCAATGCCGAATAGAGGGGAATCATCACGTCCCTCAATCTGCCGGCAATGTCCCTACTTATACAACTCAAAATGTCGTTAGCTTTCTTGGCAGCAAGGGCACACCGTTGACTCATATCCAGCTTCTCATCCACTGTAACCCCTTGGCCTTTTCTGCAGAACTGCTACCTAGCCATTCGGTCCCTAGTCTGTAGCAGGGCATGGCACTTCTCTGTCCTAAGTACAGGACTCTGCATTTGTTCTTGTTCAACCTCATCAGATTTCTTTTGTCCCAAGCCTCTAATTTGTCTAGGTCCCTCTGTATCCTGTCCCTATCCTCCAGCGTATCTACCACTCCTCCCAGTTTAGTGTCATCTGCAAACTTGCTGAGGGTGCAGTCCACGCCATCCGCCGGATCATTAATGAAGATATTGAACAAAACCGGCCCCTGGACCGACCCTTGGGGCACTCCGCTTGATACTGGCTGCCAACTAGACATGGAGCCATTGATCACTACCCATTGAGCCCGACGTTCTAGCCAGCTTTCGATCCACCTTATAGTCCATTCATCCAGCCCATACTTCTTTAACTTGTTCGCAAGAATACTGTGGGAGACCATAAGTACAGTGGATACAGTTCTTCCACATCAAAGGATAATTTTTGAACAGTGGCACTAGTAAATCAACTTTTACCATCACACAGAATCGATGACTTGTAGTAATAGTTCATGTTATATAATGTCATGGGACTCTAGATGTTGGCTTCTTAATGGCATCCACTGTATTTACTATGTCCAATTCCTCAAGATCCCTGGCTAGTCCCTCCCACACAAAACACACAGTGTGGCTATTTTTTCCCTGGAAGATGCAGTAACAACTCTGCTGACAGTCATGACCCCAGGAAGAGATTCCTTCCCTATCTCAAATCCTGTGTAGAGCCTCAGTCCCAGGCCCATAGATTTGGGCTTCTCCCATGGTACAGGCCTTGGCTCAGGATCATTATTTACATAAGGATTTGCAGCAGCACAACAGCTTCATTTTTTTTAAGCTGAGACTCAGTTTTCCTCCCGAATCTTTTTATACAGCAAATCATGTTAGTTTTACATTTCATTTGACCATGATGATGTGAAACTGTTTAATTCACAAGGGATATAACAGGATGTGAGCCTATAACAGGCTGAGTTATCTTTCAAATATCATTCAGTGTCACAAATAACAGCACTTGGCTGCAGCAAATTATTACATCTAAACAATGACAATGAAAAATAAGTAGGACAAACTGGCCTTCTCACTTGGATATGGTACAGGACTTTATGCAATGACACCAAACATTACAGGCCAAATGGAAAACAAATTTGCTGATGGAGCCATAATATGCAGAATATTTCAAAAATAAGTTTCAAAGCCTCGACAAGTATGCATTTTCAATCAGACAAAGATGAGGGGAACTTTTCAAGTTATTAACAAGGATCAGCTGGCATCACTGAAATCTGGCAGAAAAATATATTCCCCCATTTTGTTCACTAGCACAGATTTTGCAAGGAGCCTGCTCCTGTGAATAAATGAGTTGTATTTCATGGATATGGCAGCTATCAGACCTCTCACTCCTCCATTCACTTTCCACCTTACTTGGGATACACAGCTGAAACCAGAGACAGTGGTGATTAAATAAGACCTTCACACATGGAAGGAGCAACACAGTTTTTTGTATTACTCAAAGGAAGTATCACTTATTCACACTTCTAATTATCTATTTGCTAAGGCTATCCTTTTTCTTCCCCTTTATTAGAACAGAACAGTTTGGCCTAATTGTTATACCAAGGGATTGAGAGTTTGAACTCCTGGATTCTATCAATTCCCAGCCCTGCCACTGACTGCACAAATTCTGTCACCTTGTCCATAGGTATTTAATTCTTTTTTGCCCTCCTTTCCCCACCTATGCTAACCACCTGCAGTTTACACATATGAACAGGGCTGGCTCTACCTTTTTTGCCGGCCCAAGCAAAAAAAAAGAAAAAAAAAAAAGAAAAAGCCACCCAAACTGCCAAAGCGAAAAAAAAATGGGGGGTCAAATTGCTGCCCCAAGACTGACTGGAATGCCACCCCTTACCATGTGCCACCCCAGGCATGTGCTTCCTCAGCTGTTGCCTGGAGCCAGCCCTGCGTACGAATTGTACCATCTCCAGGGGTATCTCAGAGTATAATTAAGAAATGGTTTCAGAACTTCTTGTCCAACATGCTTTGTGAGAACTGAAGAAATTCAGAGGTCGGTAAAAACAGAAAATGGAGGCGACGTTCGTGTTCCATACTTCAAAGTAATGGTTAGAAATCTGACTAGACAAAAGAGGCAATTCTGAAAGGTGCTGAGCATTCTGTCATGACCCAGCAAAGCACTTCTGCCTATTTGGAACAGGAGTCGTCCCACTGGAGCCAGGAGCTGACCCACTATTGAGATGATTCAAAATGGAGTGTTTGTAATATGAGAAGGGTCAATCTTTCATGCTACTTCGATTTGGTTTCTTACTGTTATTTTTTTCCATTTGGGGATCTCTGCTGAGTATGGTATGCAAGACATAACTCCATTTCATTTCTTGCTTGCTCTCAAACTACTTACAGTTTATTCCATAGAGAACAGTTTCATCCTTAGGCAAAGAAAAAATGAAAACTGTTTGGTTCACATTTCTGTTTTCTGCAAAGCTCTTGCTAAGGAAGCTGGGCACAGTTCTGGACAAAATTATATCATTTGATTAGAAACTAGCCATAATTTTCTGCCACTGGATTTGAGACCCTACTTTATAGACATTTATTTATTAGTTTATTAGTACTAGAGGCGAGAGGGAAGGCTACAGTGGAACATTTTAGTCTGTGGTAAGTGCTTTCTCTTTGTCTGCTAATGTTAATGCAGTCTGCTGTGTGACCAATATGTGGACCCTGGCCCTGCTCCATTCTCCATTTGCTGAGGAGTTCCAGGATCTTGAATTCCACAACAGTATTGCTCTTCTTAGTATCTTTCTGGTCTTCTTCTTTCACTGTCCAAGTTCTCTTGAATGTCACCACAAGGGTTAAAAACTCAGCATATCGCACCGCTAACACAGCTAACGGAAACTGAGCCGAGAGCTGCTCTTCCTGTCAAATGATAAAGACTCTCTGGCAAACGATTTGTGTCCAGATCACATTTCTATTCATTTTTGAAACCTAGTCTGCAAACATTTTAACCAAAATGGAGAAAATAATGTATTTTTTTACGTGTCCTGAGTGCCCCAAAGTACTAGGAGCAAATGAGTATTCAATACCCAATTAATTTAACACATGCCATTTTCATTTTCACGTTTCCCCCAACTTCTGGACAGCCACCATCAGCTACTCTGACACCCCAAAATGCATCATTCTGTCATGTGACAGCTATCAATGATTCCACTGTTCAAAGAGCTGGCTGGTAGGGGTCAGGTTTTTTGTGTTTTTTTTTAAACCACACAGTGAGTGTGTTGTTGAGAAGTCTTATGCCCTGTGGAATATAAAATAATTTAAAAAACAAAACTTAGAATCAGGCTTATACCAATTAAGTTACCACTTATTCAATTACTACCAGACAGCTCCTTCTCAGCAGGTCCCAATGTCACAGGATAATGCTTCCCAGGGCCACAAAGTGGGACGGAATTGGCCAGCTCACCTGACTTTCCCTTGACTTCAGGGTATTTTGGATCAGTCCCCGTGATGAGCATCAATGGAACAACATTCAGTGGGAGATGGATCAGATGACTAAGCCAATGAATGGGAAATGTACATTAATGTAGACAAATGTAAATTAACACATCTAGGAGCAACTGACCAAGCCAAAGGACACGGATTAAAATGGAACAATTGTGCAGCAGGCTGACAGGGAAAACATTTTAAGAGTGATTGTGGGAAATTTCTGAGAGTCATCAGCCTAATACATGGCTGCAGTTAAAAAAACTATATAAAAATAAAAAAGGCAAAGAACACTGAAATGCATCAGGAGCTAGGGAGACTTCACATCAAAAGAAAGGAGGTTGGTGTTTTAGAAAGCACTGTTTAGACCAGGGGTCTCAAACACACAGCCCGCGGGGTTATTTCCTGCGGCCCACCAAGGTCCCCTCCTCCCGCACCCCCTCCCACCAGTGCATTGCATCCCTGCTCCTCTGCTTACCTCCTGGCACTTCCTGCGGCCAAACAGCTGTTTGGAGGTGCTTAGCACTTTCCAGGAGGGAGAGAGGAGAAGGAAGGAGCTGTGCACTCAGGGGAGGAGGCGAAGAAGCGGTAGGGCAGGGGTGGGAAAAGGTGAGGCCTCATGGAAGGGGTGGAATGGGCAGCAGGGCCAGGACCAACAGCGGGGGTGTCAGTGGTGCGGCCCTCAGGCCAATATATTAGTCCTCATGTGGCCCTCCTGGTGATTTGAGTTTGAGATCCCTGGTTTAGACCCACAATGGAACACTGTATTCAGCTTTAATCACTCTTTCAAAAAAGTAGCTGCCCTGAAAGTGGTGCAGTACTGAGTAGCCAGGATAAAGCCAAGTTAGGGTGGCAAAGTGTACTTGTCACGTTCGCAGATATCACTAGCATGAACGTAGCCCATTACGTGATTGTTTATATAGCACATTATTTTCTTCCCGGTTCCTCCAGCATCAGAAGTAATCAGGATTCCATCCAGACCATGGAAAATAAGGGCTGGAACCTTTGGGTTCTTTCTTGAGTAGCTGAGCTAAAAATAAAGGGAACAAGCTCACTGAGCTAAGTAGCTTCTCCATTCTAACAATCTTTATGCCCTTGAAATTCAGTTTCAAATGGAGCAGGCTGTGCTATTTCCTCACCAAAAATCAATACAAGCAACAGGTTAAAATGTTCTCAGTTACAATCAAAGAGTATCTGGGGAAATAATAGATATGTTAAACAGTTCTAAACTTAAGGCCATAATAAAATAGTAAACCTTTTTATTTGCCTGAGAAAACAGCATGGTGCAATGGATAGATATACTGGGGTCCAGAAAACCTGGGTTCTGTTCCCAGCTTTACCATTCTCCTCCTGTGTGACCTTGGGTAAGTCACAATCTCTCTCTGTTTCAATTTCCCCATAAATAAATAAATGGAGAGGATGATGATAATGCTTACTGACTTTGTAAACTGGTTTGAGAGCTATATATGGGAAGCACAAAAGTGCTTATTGCTCTAAAAAACAGGAATATCTTCCAGGAAGAAATTGGTCAATTAGCAAGACACATATTTTAAAGAGGGATTTCATTTAAATTCCTCCTACTTGCAAAAATATTTATTTAATGAAAATATTTTAAAAAATCAGAATACATGAACAGTAGAATAAAGAAATACCATATAATGCAATGCTGTACCGCGAAAGTCTCTCCCACAGAGCTGACCTCTGATTTGTATTAATTAGTTCAAGTGATGTCCTGGAAAATATGTAAACCTACATTATAGACCCAAACCTCCGGACTGTATTCATGCAAAACTCTTTTTAAAAGACACAAATGTATGAGTTATAAATGGGGTATTAGCCTTCAAGCCCAATTTCTTCACTGTCATAATTGTTTTATGTTAAAAGCGTAGGCGTTCTATGTAAGTTTTTGCTTCCATCAAACCAGTCTGTAAGAATGTCATCTTAACTCTTCCCTGAACACATATGCCACCCACCCAGCCAACATACAGTTTACTCAGCAGAACACAATTCATTGCCACAGCCAAATTATAAATACCTGAAAACAAGAGATTTGCAATTAATCTAATGATACAACTTTCCACAGGCACTCAGGAGCCATTGAACATAGCTTAACATTAAGACTTCAGTCCTTGCAGCAGTCAGCCTTTTCAGGTATCCTGCTGCCTCAGCTGGCCACTAGTATGACCTAGCTGAGTAGGGTCTTTCTCTGCACACGGAAAGAAGAAAAGGGTCACTGCTATGTCCCTAAAAAGAAAATTAAATAATTTTTAAGAGACCAATTTGCGCCATTTACTCACTCATTTTTTTTTTATGAGATTGGCACTTTAAAAATGCTGTTGTCAGCTAAGGAATATATTCTAGGTTGTAGAGATTCCTAATGGGTTTTATAAAAGTTACACCACAGCCCAGTTTAAATAACCAATATGGGGAGGGAGGAATTCCAATGAAATGGGCATGAGCTTCCCCAACTCAATGTGCAGCTACAACAAACAGATTCTTCAGAGAGCTCTGTAAACCTCATTTATGACATTGGTTCAAGGACAAAGAAGAACAGCAGAAGAGGTTATGTTAATCGCAGCTCTGTGAGAAACAAAACAATGAGAAAGGCAAGATTTCTACCAAAAGACATTTTGGGCCTTGTTTTGATCCCACTGAAACAGTTTTACACTGGCCCACCACATCCTGCCTCTGTGAAATTGCTCTTGATTTACACAGAGGGTAAGAGGTGAGCAGAATCTGGTCTATAACATCAAACTTCTTTAAGAAAGAAAGAACTCCACATAATGGAGAGAAACCCTGAATGCTACAAAAATGTATGTGATAATGTCCTTTGTTTTACAGAGAGATTGAGGTCTTAGAACAACGTACACCACACTATACAGACATTCTCAACCAGCTATTTTACCTAATGGAACACACACACACACACACACACAAATAAATGTATTATTGTGCCATTGAAATAAAAAAATTCTGACGGTTTAAAAGCTACAGTACAGTTTTCCAATGAGCTGAAGTGTGGCTCAAAATATCCCAAAACCTGGAGTAGCTAAAAAAAGGCATGTTTTAAAAAATGTAACTAAATCAAGTACAGTAACATGTTATTTGTTATTTTAAAATTGAATTACTGTGCATTTTCTAATGCCCCACTCAAAAATATACACAGAGGCTATAGGGATGTCCATGTTCCCCACTGGCTGTATTTTACACTATTCTAAAGTGATTTTTTGCCAAATATTTTTTATACTGCATAGAAGTTTGGAGGGGAACAAATATATTCATTTATCGTTAGGGTCTCTTGCTATTTCAAAAGCAACTGCTGACATCTATTGGCAGAAATTTAGAAGGACGCTCATTTTACAGACCAGAAGGGTTTGTTTTCTTCCCTCCGAGAGACATACAATATATTGTTATTATTTGTATTATGGTAGCGCCTCTGATATACAATGGGACCGATGTCTCAGGAAATTACCGCAGTCAGGACTCTTGAACTTGATGGAGTTACCCTGGTGTAAAATCAGAGCAGCTGAAATCAGAATCAGGGTAAATCCTTTCTCCTTCTCCCAGAATTCTGTGTTTTTTGCGAACATCTGAGTCTAGAAATAAGCTTTTAAACATGGGAGCATAAGCATGGAACACTAATACAAAGTCCAAATATTACATTTGGACACTTAAACTGGCACAAAATAACAAAACTTCCGCAGCACCTGGAACTGGAGGATCTCAAAGCACTTTGCAAACACTGTGACTATACAGAGGTGGCTATGCAGTATTATCCCCATTTCATAGAGAGGGAAACCAAAGCACAGAGAGGCAGAGTGACTTCTCCTGCCAGTCTGTGTTAGAGTCATGAATAAGACACAAAACACCCACTTCATGCTCCTGGGTTATAGTTCAAGACCACCCTTCCTCTTTTATACCATTTTGCAAAGCAGGAAGCAGAATTTTTATATCCTACTAAAGAACATAAAATTTTGCTCATATTCATAGTCTTGTTCATTGTCAGATCAAGTACCATAAAATACTCACTGCTAACACCTATGCAAAGTAATATCAAGTAGGTCGGGTGGTGATAAAAATTCCTCTGATCAAGTGGTCACTGTTTGAGATGCAGAGACTCCAGTGATAATATTTTCACAGGTTAAAGTCAAAATATTGTAGTAGTCGTAACTAAAGAAAAATGTAGGAGAGCTAAAGAATCTCAGTAAGGAGAACTGGAATCTAATTATTTTTTTCCATGAAGAAACCACCACCCAGTCCTCACAGCATAATACAATTAGTATTTCAGGCTGAGGAGAACCTCACTTAAAAAATATCCTCTGCACTATTCTAATGAATGGGATCAAGACAGAGAAAGAACAGACACTCTTTTCTCCTAATTTTTGACAAACTCTGGAGGTAGCTAGCTTTGGTGAAGAAAATGAACTCAAGGGAGAAGCAGGACCATGCTGGGCCACAGCAGAAACGCAGCAAGGTCTAGGATGACCTGTTCCAATAGGGAAACCATCAAATTTGAAGTAGAATAACAGCAAAGCCGTAATGAGAAGGGCATAAACATAAAGCCAAATAAGAGGTAGGAGCCCTCAAAGCTGATTCTGGCCATAGCAAAGAGAGGTTCAGTATTGGTCTCCACTGACTTCTGCAATGCTTGCACTCATGCTAGTATAAGATGGAAGAATACATTTAGAAGATATTCAGCAATATAGTTTCAATGGTTTGGTCCAGCACACCATTGGTTCAGGAGAAAGCCTTCAAGAAAGGGACTCTAGGGTGAAGTTGCTTTGTTTATTCCAATTTTCTCATCCTTGTCTTATCCCCATTTGTCACAATTGTTGATGGCGACTGACAATGGATTTTCATGTCCACAGTCATAAGCAAGGAAAGAGGAGAATGCGACAAGGACCGTGTTCTCCATCTACGGAGCTAGAAACAGCTCCAGGATAACTCAAAGTGTATCTGTTGTGATGACTATTACTCAGAAGGATGAAATAAAGTTGGGGAGTGAAGGGGACTGAAACTTAGAGAAAGGAAGAAGCTTAGTTTTAGGCCAAGGAGTATAGAAGGAAAGAATGGTAAAGAATAGAGAGTGCACTTTCACAATTACACAGCATAGGCCATATTCACAATAATCTCTCATGGCCTGTCTACTGCACAACTCTCAGGCAGCATGGAGACGATGTGTTGGCAAAATAGTAGCGACCAGAGAGACTCAAACGTGAATTGTTACAGGTGTGGTAAACAGTGCACAAAGCACTAACTTTTTATGGTGATTTATAGAACATGCATAGAAGAGATGGTCCCTTTTCTGAGAGCTCCCAGTATAAAATTGACAAATCTAGAATATGAGGATAGGCTAAGAAAGAGGCTAGAGAATGGAGGAACAAGGGTTGAGCATTGTAGAGGAAATGAGTCATATAGTTTCTACTGTTGTTTGAATTAGATACTGTGGTAGGACAAGAGAAAAGGAACAGTGACCATGGAAGTGATGATGGTAGAAAGGAAAGTTTAGGATGCCAGGCCCCAAGCCATGACTCAGCACATTCAGGTGATCTGCCTCTCTCGAGCACACAACTGAGTTAGCTACCAGTAGTGGGTAAAATTCACTATTGGTGATTCTCGAATACATAATAAAATTGCTTTCTGTTTCTTACCAGTGCAGCCAAGTCATTTTATGTCAACTTGAAGTAGGATAGTGCAGAGAGATACAGCCACAGTAATGAGATGTTTAGCCATTTGTGCGTAGTAGAGACAGGCTTAAACTGAAATGTCTGGATAAAAAAGAGTTCAACTCAGACTTTTCCAGATTTTGGGGAAATTTGGAACTGAGTTCATGGATCAACCCAGTGTACAGGTATAGACAAGCTGGAAAGTTCAGATCCAGATCCAGAGTTGTAGAATCTCAGGCTTTGATCCAAGCACATCTCTAACTTCTGAGGCATTTTCTGTATTTTTCCATGGATGCTGATGAGGCAAATATGGTTTAAGATCAGCCCTCAATTACTTGGATTGTCCTCTATTCACAGGCCCATTAAACACAACATATCTACCAGGAATTCATATCCAAAACAGAGAAAGTGATAGAGATTTTGGAAGAGGATGAAATGGGAGGCCATATAGAAGAAATATTTTGGAGAGCTGAACTTATTGGATTCGGTCAAAATGGAATCATCTCTGTATATACAATATATAAAACCTTCAGATATGCTGATGCATTCACAGCTGTCCTCCACAGACCATGCGAGCCAGAAGCAGTTATTAATTGGCCATTTCAGTTTTGCATTCAGTTACTTGTGTAGACAAGTGTTCTGGTGCCATTTGGCTGCATACGCAGCAGGGATGGAAGGATGTCATTGTTTCATCAGGATAACAAGGCTGTGGAAACAAGATCTGGCAGTTTGGAACGAAATTGTAGAAAATGCTATTGGCAGTGCCATGGCATTGATGCCAACTGTTTCCAATAAAGGGCTACAGTTCTTTTCAGGTACTTTCTATATGGCAGGAAAGTAAGAACTGGAAGCTTTATTTTGGAGGTTCTATTCCAATGCAGCAGAGGTGCAGTGAAAAGAGCATTTGTAGCAATGAGGCATTCTTGGAACATTGCTCTGCAGCTCTGGCACTCATGAGATGGAGCAAGTGACTTTAGAGACAGGAAGACTGAAATCTGTTGAGCATTTCATTTTGAAGTGCTTGATACTTCAGATATCCTTTAAGGCCAGGCATATAGTTAGGAGTCTGAGAAAAAGTTAAAAGTTCTCTCTCAGTTCCATGGGAGACTTATCACAGGTAGCTGGTGCTGAATGAAGAAATACATTGATAGAGAATTCCATTAATCTTCTGAACACTTACTTCCCAGAGAAAAGGAAGAAATGTTCTGTGATCCCCTATATGATCAGTAGCTCAGCATTAGTGTTTTGGAGCTATGGGCGATTAGTCTGGCACTTCCCCTATTGACCAGGGCATGTTTGTCTGTTGCAACAGGAGAGCATCTTTTGCAAATATCTAAGAAAAAGTGGGCACCAGGTGTTGACACCTCTCAAAGTAGGTAATGTAACTTGGGTGCTGAGTGGATGCCTATTAACTGCCTTGAGGGACAGCATGTCTTCAGAGGAGGGAGATGGTCCTGGTAGGTTGGCTGAGGATTGCTTCAAGAGGTCAGATAAAGTATTCCTAGCTCCCCTGTGCAGTACTCTCTGCTGGGCATATCCGTTGTCTTTCACTGAGGATGTTCATTTGGAGCATTGGAGAAGCAATGACACACAATAAAGAAAAAGGGGGAAATTATTTACCTGTCACTGTTTGTCACAGTCTAACTCTTCCTCTCCCCCTGTTGTGGGAGATTTGTCTTCACAAGCATTGTCATTGCTTCCTGATCTGAGAAAGATGTGGGATAACTGGTATCTTTATTGTAGCTATGCCTGACACTTCTCTTCAACTCCATGCTTTCTGCTAGCCAGAAATGTACCATTGCCTGACAGATATTCCCGGCAGGATGAAAAGGAACAGGTATCAGTGGTGACAAAGAACAAAGTGGACAGAAGAGGACTTCAGTGTCTCTCAGCATGTGGTAGGCTTTTTACCAATTCTGGGGCAATTCTACCTCCATCTGGAAATATTTAAGAGGAAAATAATCAAGACAATACCAATGAAACATGTGCATGAAGGAAGATCCTTGTCTGAAGGAGGCTAAACATATAAGATGAATTCCAGAAAACAAATGAAAGCCCAGCAAAATAAATCAACTATTTATTAGATACGGAGTTCTAAAGGATTCAGGCAGCATATGGATGAAGTGGTACCCTTGCCAGTGTTAAGAACTTTTTGCAGTAGTCTTCAACAAGGCCTGGGCTACTTGGTCTTTGCCTTGGTGAGAAAGCACAATGTTGGGGAGACAAACCACTGCACTTCAGAGAGCAAACTGAGATGAATGGGATTCCAGACGAAAAAAAATCACCTCAGCAGATCTAACTAATAGTCCATTCTTACCCTGCCCCAAATGGTCTTGAGCGTTGCAAAGCGAAGTCCATGGGAATTACAGTATATCTGCTTATGTCAGAGCTGAATTTAGCCCCTGGTTTATATTCCTGCCTCTGCCACAGACTCTGTGCAACAGAGTACAAGCTACTTAATCTCTATATGCCTGCATTCCTCATCTGTAAAGTGAGCATGATGTGTCACCCACCGCACATCAGGTTGTGAGGCCCAGGTCATTAATGTTTACAAAGTGCTTTCAAGTCTTAGAATGTGTGGTGCCCCATAAGCACATACATTATTAAAATCTGGGCATGACATTAAAGCTTTCAAGCTCTCATTTCATTCCTACTCTCACCCAAACACATCCTCTGAGGTAATGGGTCTTACTGATGCACAGTTTACTCAATGCTTAGAGGGCTCTTGTGTTCACAAAGTCATCTGATGCCCTTTTCTTGCCCTCCCTCCCCCACTACTTCCTGAGGCCAAGCCTCAGAAAGACAAAGCTGTTTGAAAAGAACAGCTGCCACGGTGCTGAGTCAATACAGACAAAATAAAACACCCTGCATCTGTGACAGTGTTTTTTCAGTCACAGTATCACCAATGCATAAAGTGCTGATGGCTGTTTAGTAAACAACAATGCAAGAGCCCAGAGAGAGGAAAAGAAAGGGGGGTTCTTTCAAAGAAATTCACCATATCCTGACATCTTGAAAACAGTATGCTAATTCCTGCAATGGGGCAACCAAACAGCTGGTGCTGCAATGCTTTGCTTTGAAACAATGATATTTCACTGATGGTCTACTAAGATGACTACTTCTAGCATTAAACAAGGGATGGAATGAGAGAAAATGATTTGATTATTTTTCACTGTTAAATGCAACAGGAAGAGCAAAATACTGCATGGTCTTTTTCAAGTACTACTTATCAAGTACTTGTATTTCATCTTATTCTGTGCCAAGTAAAGGTTTGCAGGGGGAAACCTGTCTGTATTCCACAATATTTCTCTCTCTTGTAACTATTTTTCATAGGCATGATATGGGCTTGTCTACATTGGCAAATTACATTCTGTAAGAACACGTGTTTAAAATAATGCAAAACATGGCTTATCACTTAGTATAGACCAAGACTATCCCATTTACCACTGTCAGCTGCTGACAATCATTTCTAGTGTGGGTTACTGATTAATGCTGGGATGGTCTCTAGGATTCAACATGACAGCCCTTGGCCATATTGAAAGTTTATACAAGATATATAATTTAAACAAGATATAATTTCTCAGTGTATGAAAACTCCATGATAGCATTGAGAAATATTGTACAAAGACAGCAGGGACATTTTAGCCAGCAAATTTAGAAACTTGGCCCAGTCCCTTTGACCTTTTGCTTCATTTCCATCCTCCGATTTCATTCAAAGCTGGAGAATGTTGTATTGATGTAAAAGACACCTACAAAAAGCTTCTTTTTAAAAAGAGTGAAACCACCAAGCCATGAGTTCAAAAGCAAACTTTTAAAATGGCAGCCTTGCAAATTATATGAGCTGTCAGCCAGCTTTGTGGATTTTACGAAAAACAAATGTGGACAAGCAAATTGCAGCATTCATCATCCATGAAAGAGACTCCGTACAGCTGCAGATTTGTACATTTGCTCTGCAAAGCTGCAGGAGGCCAGTTTTTCATAGCAACAAGCCAAAGTACTTTAAAAAACTCTTTGCCTAGGAACATGTAATTTGTGGGTCTTCCAGAATTTTATTGTCCAGCTAACTAAGGATTTGTGATGGGGTATACTGGACTCTGGACTACATGGGGTTAATGAGCTAATGTGTGCTCACTTGGCTCTGCCCCATACTACCTGTGTGAAATATGAGTATTGGAGGGAGCAGCTTAAGAGGAAGAAAATCAGCTGACTGGGGTGGAGAGCAGATCTTCAGCCCCCAGGTCCTGAAGAGCAGACTGATGGAAGGCAGAAACTCCCCAGCTGACTGCTGCCTGACAGTCCCTTCATGGGGAAAGGGAGGCCCAGATGCAGATGCACCTTAAGAGGGAACCATTCCTCTCTATTGCAAATAAACAGAGTTCAGAGGTAGTAATTCCCCTGGGTTTTGTTCGTTGAAGACCCTGGAAGGGAAGAGACTTAGAATTGACCTGGCTGGAGGACCACATCACAGGATGAGGCAGATCACAGGAGCAACCATCAACCAGAGATACCTGATGGAGAGAGCTACTATGCCACACCTGGCCACAAGGAGGTGCTAGTAGTGACTCAAGACCTTCTCAGACCCAATCCTACAGGCTCTCCATTAAGCCTCCTCCCCAGGCCATGAAGCAGATGCAGGAGACAGGGTTAAACTTGCCTCTAGCAACATTAATTCCTGTAGAAGTTTTCATAGGTCTTAGCATGGATATAATGACTTGTATAGTGCTCCCCTGCCCACACACACACCCCCTTTATATCTGTGGGGTCAGAAGAAAAGTATGATGCTGCTTGGACCCACTTTGTCCCCACTCATGTAGTTTGAGCCATATGGTGGGTTTTCTTCTGCATTCCTCCCCTTTATGCCTCACAACAGAGGGAAAGTGATTTTGCCTCCTGGCTTCAGAATTTTGCATTTTGTTTTGAATATGCATTTCAAACAAAGTGAAAATGAGGAAAAAAATATTTCAAGGACACAAATTAGGACACCAATCATATAAATAAGATGTCAAATGCAATAAATTAGCACCACAATAGAACAATCTCTATTAAATCTCCCTTGTCCATAAAGAATTTTTCTATTGCACAAAAACTTCACAGCTATAAACAGGGAAGAAAATATATTGGGCCTGATTATCATTTACTCTAAGGCCCCTTTATATCGTCCTGGCAGCGTAAAGGAGCCCTGTAGTGGCTATAAATGTAACTTACACCTACATTAACATCTCTTTATATTGCCATCGTAATGTAGAAGGATCTAGCTCAAAATGATACTCAGGCTCCTTGAGTTTGCACTAGAAGCTATTTAGTGATGTATTTTAATAAATAGGCATAACCGTGTGCTCAATATTGAAATAAGGTCAATTGCAGCAAAAAGATTTAAGATTGCATTTTTAAAAAGTCTAATTTTTTTTTACTTTATGTAAATTTAAAACCCTTTTTTAAAATAGTTTTGTCACTGGCTATATTTAAATTACTACACACTTGGCACTCAAATACCACAGTGATGAGCATGGCATAAGCAGAGTAGAAAATGTAGATGTTGTATGAAGTATAGGAATCTTGTGAATAATTCAGCAAGAGCTCAAGTGTGCTGAATCTCTGACAGAGGGCACTGCAAGTGTATTTGGTAAACTGCAGTTATGAAATGCAGTTTTCTAGGACTTGTTATAACTTGGTAAAACTGCTCAGTGCTGAAATTCTTTTACACACGGTTGATTTCAAATTGTTTACACAAAAATCACCGTATCTTGATGGCTATTGAAGTTATAGAAGTGGATTTAAACATTTGAGTTTGAAGCTTTATATTTTTGATCATCTCTAACTTGTCCCCTTGCTTTTTTTACAGGTCTCACTTTTTACCTGATTAACTAAAGGTATTTTCTTTGCAAGCCAGCCACTACTTCATACAGCTTGCTTTTACAGTGAAATATTTCAAGTTTTGGGTTCCAATCTTGCACACTTATACCCACATGTAACACCACAGAAGGGAACGAGCCTAACCAGCAGGTACATTTACTTTGGTGTTTGCAAGTTTGAGGACTTGATTGAGAATAATCAGTGTTAGAACATATGGCCATCCTTATGTTCTTCTGGGTCAGACCAAAGGTCCATCCAGCCCAGTATCCTGTCCACTGACAGTGGCCAATACCAGGTGCCCCAGAGTGAGTGAACCTAACAGGTAATGATCAAGTGATCTCTCTTCTACCATCCATCACCTCCGTCTGACAAACAGATACTAGGGATACCGTTCCTTACCCATCCTGGCTAACAGCCATTAATGGACTTAACCTCCATGAATTTATCCAGTTCTCTTTTAAACCCTGTTATATTCCTAGCCTTTTGTGTTCTAGACTATCTTCGCACCCTTAACACAAAGAATGATGAGTTCTTCATAATCAGCCATTGTATATACATACTAACAATTTCCCCAGAATAGTTTTCAGTAGTGTGATGACACTGGCAGAGAAGGGGTTAATAGAGAGCTGGGGTGGCTGCATGGGGAGCAGCCAATAGGAGGATGGCTGTGAAGACCAGCCATTTGGGGCCCATATAAAAAGGGAGCTGCAGGGTTGAGAGCAATTGCTGCTGGGATCCCAGGGAGTAAGGACTGTTTCTCTGGAGGGCTATGAGAACTGTAAGCACCTTGGACAGAACAGCGGCTGGCTCCTGGGACTGAGCTGCTGAGGCCATAAGACGAGGGCGAAAAAGGTGCTGGGGCCCTGGAGAAGTGGCCCAGGGAAATAGACCTGCACTGACCAAGGTTACAGAGAGAAGCAGGAGGCTGCTATTTATAGGGCCCCTGAGTTGGGGCTGGAATAGTGGGTGCCCCCCGCACCTTGCCACTGGAGAAGTGGCTGGACTCTTGGAAGAAACACAGATGATGACCAAGTCAGAGGGGTGAGTCAAGAAGAGGAGGCTGAGGTTCTGAGAGCTGAGAAAGGAGCCGTAGGCAGGAGCAGAGACAGGGAGCAGGTGTGCAGACCATGGGCATTGGTCTCAAGCTAATTCCCAGCAGGACCAAGAGGAGGCGCCAGTCTAGTGATGAAGGCTGTGCTCCATGACAACTGGCATCTTCATTATCACTTTAATAGTTCCACACAAATCTGGCTGACAACACCAATGTGGAAGAAAACCTGCACAAAGAATGAAAGAACACAGAATAAGTTGGTTGCCCTGATTGTACTGGAAAGTCACAGAAAGATTGTGTATAGGTCCTCTGCAACCAACACTATGATCATCAGGGAAATAGGCCTGGCCCAGATGCCTATGTATCTTCTGCGCCTATGAGGCTGACCAGAACAAACAATGATCCTTATACCAATGTCCCTTTGGCAAATTATTCCTTAGGCTAGCAAGAATGGGATGTCTGAGATGCAAATTAGGAGCACACATTGACTCTGGTTTTGCAATGTATAAGTGTGTCTGTTTGGGGTTCTCCTGACATTTTCCTTGTATTAGCCAAAATTTAATCCCAAAGATAGACACACTATCACTTCAAAGGGAAAAAAGATAGAACATGAAATATCTGTTCAATACTCCAATACATTGTTTTTCTGCATTGTCACAGGTGAAGCCATTATAATGTGCTGGATCAATATTTAGTTTGCTCTTGGAAAACCTGATATTTTAGACCCATCAATAAGAGCAGGATTGGCTTTAATCACCCAACGCATTCACACTACTTCAGAAAAAAAATCTGATTTAGATCATAGGAACAGACAAATTAAACTTCAAATGTCAAGTGTTACCAATGTAATTCAAATGTTGCACCTGCAGCGAATTATTCTGTGCCCCATTTAATAGTGAGAATACAAACAACATTTACTATGGGCAGCACTGAAGCAGTGCAGCGATATGACAAGCCAAGCATCTAAGAGCAGGCCAAATCTTGCATTCCTTACTTATGCGAGTTAGCTCTATAGAAGTTAATATAATTACTTGAATCAACAAGATGAGCAGGATTTGTTCCAGTATCTATATTCATCAACTACTCCTGGGGAAATTCTGCACCACTGTACATGTGCAATATTAATGAGACACACATATTTTTATTTTTTTGTGCAGAAAAAAGCTTCTGCTGGAAAGTTGCTGCAGTTATGCCTTTTGACCACCAGAAGGCCCTATGGCACTAAAACCGAGCAGCAGCTCCCAGCCAGCTAGGGAAGAGAAAGAGCCTGCCTTCTTCACAGTGTCTGTTGGACCAGGTCAGGAACCTGGGGCTATGGGGAAACAGACAGAGTCGGGCTGCTGGGAGGCAGTCACAGACAGGGGCTTATAAGGGCTAGTGGAGGAGGACAGACTGGGTCAGGGGCTGAATGAGAGTGGAGGCACAGGGCCATAGGGGGAGGGAGGTGCATGGTCACATGGGTCAGAGGAGTGGCTGAGTGGGAGCACAAAGACACATGGGGATAAGGGGAGGGGTGCAGGTCCATATTGGGATGGGCGGAGAGGGTGTCTGAGTGGGGGGGTGGGACACGTGGACAGGGAGTGCAAGGACACATGGGGGTATAGAGACACAGGGGAACAAGGACAGATGTGCCTGACTGAATGGGAGATTCTAAGGGTCAGCCAGGGTCTGCATGGGGAAGCTCCCTAACAATCCCTCCCAACTCCCCCCAAAAAACAGTTCCATACCTTTCACACCCATACCCAACAACTCTCCAAGCTCACATACAGCAATTCCTTCCCAATTACCTCCCTCTCCCTCAGCTCAGGATCACCCACTCAAGTCCCTCACATAGACTCTATACAGCTTGCAAAAAAAATCCCGCTGTAATCTGCATACACTGTTTTATGTTGTTTTCTTTTGCATTCTGAGGAGTTTGGAGCACAAAAATCCTACTATGAGAAATATGGTTGTAAATCAGTCACTGTCTTTAAAATTAAAGAAGTGGAGCAAGAGGCAGCATTAGTGTAAGTGAAAGAATCAACAAGTTAAGGAAGGTTAATAAAAACCCTTGTAAATTTACCCCCAAAAATCGGATAGGGATATAAAAGCAGCACATAAAATACAGAAAGACATAATGTCTGCCAGAATCTAGACACAAATATATTTAAGATTGGTTCCACTTCATTTGTTTTAGTTCTGCTATAATGCCCAGATTTTCCTGGAGCAGATTCTCACTGCTACCGAAAGGAAACAAAGTTTAACATGTCAGTTGAAGATTGGATTTCCGTGGATCTCGCTGACCAAGCAAAACTGGCTGATTTAAAAAATTCTTGAAATCACTAACATCCTCTCTAAAGGCATAAATGCCTTGGTTAGGCTGAATTATCAAAAGTAGATAATCCTGCAAAAGTATTTAGCAAGATTCTTAGGCCTTTGCATATTAACAAAGGGGAAATAGCCATCACCTTAAGCACTGGAGGCCCAATGTAAAGTATTTCTCAAATGTAACAACAAGACAATGGAATATTTTATCACTGTTTGTTTCCTATTCCTGTCAGCAAACTTTCTCCATTCACCTTACCAGCCTCCAGTAGGATCTGATCCAATATCCACTGAAGTTAATGGGAGTCAGAGCTTTAGTGACCTGGCAAAACACCATGGGGACAGACAGGTCTTTGGCACATGCCTTTAACAGATTGCTCTAGGTTCAGGTAACTCTTCTCCTCTTCCCGTCTGTCCTCAGGGTGGAGAGACAAGGACAGGCTGCATTGACTTAGTGTAAAACACTTTAACACCCAGTGAAAACAAAATCTAAGAAAAAGTAAGAGAAAATCATATCAAACAGAAAACAGACAGTATGAAATCAGACCCCACCTGACACTGGGTAACAGCTTAACCAGATGTAGTAGTATTTTATTATTAGAGTTAGCTGATTTCAGCAGGTATTCACTTGCCTCTTGGGGCCCAGATGTTCATGGCATGTTCTATCAGGTCTTTTTCCTTTCTCTCTTGCTTCTGTTCAGTGTTCCACCATCTCCATGGCATACACTGAATCAGACAACCTGCCCCTGCTGTCCATTTCTTTCTCTTCTGGACCCACTAAGTAGCAAGAGGTTAAGTCTTAACTTGCTCATTACTATACCAGGCAGGTATAGTACTATACTCATTACTCATTGCTCATACTCATACTCATTACTCATTACTCATTGCTCATTACTATACCAGGCAGGTATAGTAATTAGTAATTACTTTGTAGTAATATTTTGGCAGTAAAGTTAGTACTTACCACAGACGGTGTTCTCTCACTGGCCGCAAACTTCTAGTAAATTCTTATTGTATCCCAAGACATATAGACCTGTTCAGACGTATGTGATAACATCTAAAGGGCCATATGGGTATATACATTTATCTACCACCCCCATCCCATGGCTTCTTCCCACACTGACAGAGCCTATTAACATGTAAATCTTCCTTATCCTGACCTCTGTTGTAGCCATGTTGGTCCCAGGATATTAGAGAGATTATCTATTATCCTGATCTGACATGTGAATCTTTCAAAACAATTTAACATTCCTTTTCCTCACCCTGAAGGTGACTGTTTTCCCTAGCCAAGGAGCCTTTTAAATGCTAATTAGGCATTCAGAGTCTTGGCTAAAAGTGTTAAATGTGAAATCATTTATCTTTCTCAATTTTTAAAAAAGGGACCAAACTTTGTTAATTCCAATCTGTCAGTAACTCCAGTCAACAGCCAAGGATGCTACCCCTATAGTCACAGGCAGGATGCACCATGGGATAGTGATAGAAAGGTTTTATCAGCACTTGTTTGGGAAAAACTGCATAATTCACTCATGAGTAAATAGTCATCCACGTTAGATTTGTATACCAACTAACACCGTCGCATGCTTATAACACAACACTGGAGCAGGGAAGATGGTCATTCCAAATGAATGAGATAAAACCTTTCTGCCACACCAAATCATGTACAGTAGACTCTCGATTATCCAGGATGATAGGGAAAAAATTAATCCTGGTTAATAAAATCCTGGATAATCAACATCCCTAGGAAATCTGGAGATGGGGGGTTGGTTCACCAGCCACCCTGCGCTGAGGGGGAGGGGATGTTGGTTCACTGGCTGCCCTGTGCCCTGGTAGGTGTTTTTTTGTGTGCATGGGGTGGCAACAAAGCCAGAGCCGGCCCCGCGAGTTTCGCATATTTTTTTTTGACATCCTGGTTAATCCACTTTCTGGTTAACCCAATCCTGGATAATAGAGAGGCTACTGTATTTGGTAAATGCTAGGGATGAAATTCCATTGGACTCCAATAAGGCTAAGCTATTACCCCATATATTTTGTATATGTGCAGGAGCAGACACATGCATGCAACGTGCATATCCTGATTTTACGAATTTTGTTTGGCATTACTTGTTTAATCAGTGAATTAAAGTACATTTCTGATACAGCTTCAAAGAAAATAATTATATCTACACTTCAAACTACAAGATATGCCAGGAGTTTCTGTTATACCATATACATTAACAGGTTTTAATTTACGTAATGGCAAACAGAGTACTCAGCCATAAAGTAATCCGAAACCCTTTTTTAGGCTTCAAAGAGTTGTACTGCGGTATAAAAAGCTTGGACAGCAAAACACTGGCTGAATAAAGACAATGTCATCAGTCTCTTATTGATCAGCAAAAGGTTCAAAGATGTCAGACAGCATATAAAGGTACCAGGAAAACTAATGTATATTCCGACAGATGAGCCAGTCTATTGAGTTATGCTCCCATTAAAAGTTAGTTTTATGACTAAATAGTTTTAGAATTATTTTAGCCCAGTAAACCCCTTGATAAATATGATGATCCCTACATTGTTGTTGAAAATCTTCCTCATGTTATTTAGCATTAGGACGTGGATGCTTACAGCTGAATCTACTAGTTAGCTAGGGATTCTAACTCTTGCTAGAAGCCCTCTGGGATATTTCGGTGTTTTAGAGCATTAACTATCTGCTATTCCGCAAGACTGTCAGTCTATCACTTTAGAGAGACAAGGTGAGTGAGGTAATATCTTTTATTGGACCAGCTTGTCTCTCTCACCAGCAGAAGTTGGTCCAATAAAAGATACTACTTCACCCACCTAGTCTCTCTAATATCCTGGGACCAACACAGCTACAATACCCCCGTACACAGTCTATCACTTTTTTATAGCACACAGTTTGAAGTAGACGCCATCTTAATGACGTGATGGCATCTTTTCAAGCCATGCACTCTAATACAAAAAAGTAATACATGTACACAGTATAATTCTGCATCAATATTGAGAATATATCTAAAACAGCTTTGTTGGTTATTACACAAAATAAGACTGTCCTGGAAGCTGTTATGGGCACTCGTCTTTGTTCAGGGCAGTTAATTCCCCCATCAGAACTGAATCTCATGAATTAATTTATCATTTTGGTCCATTCAGATTAGAACAACCAGTTGGCTTCTGTCTCAGGCAAATGCTACACAATAGCAAAGCCCAATAGAAGAGCCAGTTTGAAAGCAAACATGTTTTCCTTTTGAGGAAATAAATTAATCTGCCACTTGCAATTCTACTCGGTTTGTTCATTAGAAATAGAATCAGTCTCTTTTTGCTGTAGCCTCTGCCCAGCAGATAACCTACCTCACTGTGCTCGTATTCATTACAACAACTTGAGATGCCTAATTCTGGTCAGGGTCCATTATGTAGTTATTAGTGCCTGCAATGATAGGGACTATTGCTAACACAGCTATCACAATAAAATCCTGGGCTGTGATGCTATCGTAAGCCTAGCATACACGCTGAGATACGGGTATTGCAGAATGTGAGGAAATGCCAACTTATGTCTCTGACCTTGGAAGAGCTGCTCTAGTTCTGTTCCCAGTGCCACCTGACAAGCCTGGAATCACAGCTGCAAAGCAGGGAGTTTTGAAAGTCTCCAAGCACCAGGTGAGGCGACTGTCCTTTGACACAGCTAGCTTCTAAAAATAGAAAGCCAGAAGGATGATTTTGGCATGACCTTGTTCACTGAGTCACTGGGAGCCTATAGAGCAACAAGAATGGCTCTCACTACAGGGATGCTAGAATATTTCATGGCTTGTCAGTACCTCGATATAAACTGGGGTAGTGATAAAAGACAAAGGAAAGTAGCATGAAGTTTGGAAAAAAACAGATGTTGTCTGCTTCAGCTTTACAGATAACTTCTTTAAAAAAAGCCCACAACACATTTTCCCTATTATACTGTTAAGGGCAGCCATAAAAGTGGTCCCTATGCATCCAAGTTGGAATATGCACTTGGCCATCACAAACCTTCTTGCCCCTCCAAGGAACAGGCACATTCGATGTAAATATGTTACAGGTTAGTAATTAATGAGCTGTATTTAATTGACAAAGAATTAGTAAAATTCTAACAAGTTGACCAAAAAATGAGCCAATGGGAGAGAAGGACGTAACCCTTGAGCCAGTGACCCTGGTTTCTACATATGCTCAGATGTAGACACCACTACTCCATAGCCACCAGGCAGTGCATGAGGGGCTGAGCTATCTCCACTCAGTACTCCTGTCAGGACTGGCCAAAGTCCTGCTTCCTTACAGAGTGAAAGCAGCCAAAGTATCGTGCCTTTACCTTTCAAGTGGTATTCTGCATGGCCTTCAGCTTCTGAGCGGTTTTGTTCCAACTTGAACATACAATGTGATGTCAGAAGAGTAGCAAAAGATTATCAGGATCCTGGAGTTGTTTCTGTGGTTTATAGGGCTGCCAACCCTCCACGACTGCACTGGCGTCTCCAGGAATTAAAGATTATGTCATGTGATGATGCCTCCAGGAATTCGTCCAACCAGAATTGCTGACCCTGGTTTACAGTTGCTCTGAAGTGTGTAAGCATGAGGAACTGCACTGATCTGAAAGCCATAATAAAAGAACATCTTAAAAGCCACACCCATAATAGATTTGAATGAAAAGTATTGAAAGTCTTTGTACTGGATTGGTTGCAACCAACAATCTAAGGGCCAGATTAATTGTTAAATGATGGTGCTTGCTCTACTCTTACTAGGGCGGAACCCACTGAGTTATGATTAAAGTGTAGGTGAATAAGCATTGACAATACACCGAGGAAATAGATCTAATAGTCACCTATGTCTATTATACAGATGGGGAACTGAGGCAATGAGTGGGGTAAAAGCACTTCCCTAGCTTACAAGGCATTGAGGATAAATACATTAAATACTGAGAGATGCTCAGATTCTATTACGGTAATGTGGTCCACATAAGTACCTAAGATGGGTTACATCACTTCAAGCAAAATACAGGTTGCCTACAAAACAAAATATAGTACTTTTGGGCAACTGTTTGTTACTGGCAATTTTTAAACAAATGATGTTCACTAGTCCTGAAAGACGGTCCCAAACCAAACCTTTACATCTTAGGAAAGTTTCAGTCTGGAGCATGAGCCAAGCTGGATCCTATCTTCATAATCAGTCAAATCAAAATCTAAGCTGCAAACATGTCCAAAGTTTGGCAAGGTTCAAGTCTTGAAATCAATTATTTGGACCCACCTTTTCAATCCCCTACTGTTTTAAGAAAGAACTAACAAACATCCCACACACTTTAAATCTATGGAGAGGCAAGAACTGGGCTTTGTCGCATACAAAAAGAAGGGGAAATAGCTGCAATCAAGAAAAAAAAAGAACTAGTGACTCAGTGTAGAAGCAGAAGCAAACAGAGGAGCAGATAGTTTCATAGAGTATTGACTACACAGCCAAAACAAGGGGCAGCACGTCTCAGAGCCCGGTCTGAAGATTTAGGCTCATGCTATGGTCTAGAAATAGCTGTATGGACCTCGGACTCAGGCTGAAGCTTGATGTTTGGCTAATGAGTATATAGATTAGACCGTTCTGAAAATGAAAGGCAGATTGGCATTAAAGCAATTCCACATTTCTTACTATTATGGATTAGTTTATACCTGGTTGAAGCTAATGTGCACAGCAGCTGCCTTTCATTCAGGATCAACGTAAAAAGCAATTAAGCTCCTGTATGGAATATATAGCTGATACGTGCCTGAATTTTGGATGGTGGCCGCTATTGTATCAACACCCAAGACAAAGGCAGATATTGGTGGAGGGGTTTGGCGGGATATTGTTGAGTGAAGGTTTGTGAGCCTGTGAAAGACAGAAAAACGCAAAGAAAGAGCAGAACAAACAATCAGTGGCACAACCACAGGAAGCACCAGAAAAGTGGTCCTGAGAAAAAGTTGAGTGTTTTTTGTGGCCAAGAACTGTCTGAAAGAGGCTTGGAACTGTGAGCAAAGAAACTCTCCTGTTCTTTGATTCCTGTTCTTTTTAAGGAAATGGGACTTCGTATATAAAACAGGATTGCATCAAAGAAAATATCTGACTCCATCATCCCTTTCTCCTCCTAACTGAAACAATACACAGCACTCCAAATTTTGGCTAACTGCTTGGGTCAAGCTTCTGAGATAACTTGCACAACCACCGCAGACTGTGGGCTTCAAGTCACCTTCACAACATTACCTCAGGCTCCTGTGTGTCCCTGTGATAGGGGATGTGTCATGTTATTGAAAGTTGTTATATGCATCAGCAGGCACTTTGGATTTTAAAAGATTGTCGCTCAGGGGAATAAGAACCAAAGGGCCAACACTTTACAGTTTGCAACTGAAGAGGATACAGTAGCAGGGAGTGAGACATTCCCACAGGGTATTCTCAGTTGAGGAATGTAAGTGGATCTGATGAAAAGGTTAATAGCTTTAAAAATACCTGGAGAAATACTCATCATAATTCCATGAGCAAAATGTGCATTTTAGTTTAAGAAAAGAGGTAAGTTCCTTAGGCACTGATTTAGCAAGGTATTAAGCACATCCCTAAATTTAAGCATGCAAGTAATCTCATTGAAGGGATCATGTACTTGGGGCTGGATTGGAGCACCAGTTTCCATGTGCCTTCGAGACCAGGGACTGCTCTTTAATACCCTTGGGACTGGAAACTGCCCCAAACTGAGCAGAGAAGTTAAGACCATTCCCCTTCCACCCAGACAGCAGAGTAAACCAGACACAGGGTAGGAACACTATGGGAGAGCGCAGGGGAGGGTGTAGCATCTATGAGACCCAGACAAGACTTACTGCAGTGAAAATTTATAGCAAGTCATCTATCAATATTGAAATGAACAAATTCACCTGCAATATTGATCTCCTCACTTACAGCTTGTCTCAGTTCCAATGTTCCATGCTAGCTTCTCTCTTGCCTGCTGCATTCGTCTCCTTTGCCCATCCCAGTTCTATGGGTTCCTCCATGTTGCACCCAGCGACTTTCACAAGTGCCTTTCTTCTCCTACTTCAACTCACACTTGAACTCCTCCCCTCCCCACAACTGCACCAGAACCCCTGTGACTACACTCTGTGGGGCTGGTCCTTTGTCTCATCTTTGGACACGTGCAAGTCAATGGGTGAAAGGCAACCTCTGTGGTTGAGAGAGGGTACCAAGCAGTGAAGGTTAGATAGGTGGTAAGATGATGTAGCTCTTCTGACAGGCTATTCCCAGTGAGGGCTGATTATGAGTTAGTTTGATGGTGAGCAAACGGGATAGATGTAGAGAGTTAGTGGTCAGGGCTAGGTGAGAGGGTACATGGCATGTGCAACAAATATATTGCAATGGTACGGCCACAGATCTGAGCAGCACCAACACAAGAGAACTTACCAAAGAGGAGGAACAGTGCAAGTCACTCACCTACAGACTCTGTCGCTTCAGCACGGCCAACCCTGAAACACCTCACTCTGCCATCCCACCTTCTAGATTAGTGGTTCTCAACCAGGGGCACACGTACTCCTGAGGGTACGCAGAAGTCTTCCAGGGGGTACATCAACTCATCTAGAAATTTGCCTACATAAACAGGCTACATAAAAAAGCATTAGTGAAGTCAGTACAAACTAAAATTTCATACCGACAATGGCTTGTTTGTACTGCTCTATATACTATACACTGAAATGCAAGTACAATCTTTATATTCCAGTTGATTGATTTTATAATTATATGGTAAAAATAAGAAAGTTGGCAATTTTTCAGTAACAATGCGCTGTGATACTTTGTATTTTTAGGCCTGATTTTGTAAGCAAGTAGTTTTTAAGTGAGGTAAAACTTGAGGGTACACAAGATAAATCAGACTCCTGAGAGAGGTCCATTAGTCTGCAAAGGTTGAGAGCCATTGTTCTAGACAACTCCTGCAGTACCCCTCTGAATATTTTTGGCAGCATTTTCTGTCCAACATCTATGATGTGATCCACCATCCAACCACCCCCTTAAAACCAGGCACCTCTCGATACTCACTTCTCAGATTCCCCCTTCCAGAGCATGGGGTCATGCACTGTTGCCCTCTATCAGTACCCCAGCCCCTTTTCCCGGCACACTCCTTTACTATTCTCCCTCCTCTCCACCAAAAGATTCATCCCCCACTCTGTTCTTCACAGGACTAAGCACTTGTGACTCCTGTTAAAGTCAACAGGAACTGGAGGGACTCAGCCCTTCACAGGATCGGGCCCACATTTCTCCATCACTATTCAGATGCCCAATTGCAACAACTGTTTGGGAATCTCTGATCATCAGACACGAGGGAGAAAAGTCCTAATTTGAAGGACTGAGTGAAAAGAACAAAAGGAAGAGGGAATTAAAGGGAATCTTGCACCACAGAGCTAGCACAGGCCACTAGATCAATGCCAGAGCACAGCTCTGCTGCACAGAAACTGGCTGTTCTCTCTCATTCTGATCACTAACCAAATGTAGCTACATGTGCTGCTGAAAAGAGGAGGAACAAAGCAACTGAATAAAAGGTGCGTGTCTAAGTTCATTTAACTTTGGTATGCTCTGAACTTTAATATTGTCTTAACCATGGAATTTATGTCCACCATTCCCCCAACCAATAAATAGTAAATCCAAATAATCTACAGTTATATATCTGGATATATCTGAGAGAGGGGCTTTATCAGCCTTTATATGTGACATGGTTTGGTTTTCTCTCATTTATATATCTGTCTACTTGAAAAAGTTTGCTTTTTTTGAGCGAGAAGAAAATTGGTTGATTACTGTTGTCACCTGAAAGTACGACAGCCTGGGGAATTTTCTCCTTGCCCACTTGCCCCAGGCTAGTAGATTTTTGGATGGATGAGTAAAATATCATTAGCTTTTTCATGATCACCTCACCATAAGGAGAGCGGATAAGGCACTATATTGAGACTCAGGAGGCCTGGGTTCTATTTCTAGCCCTGCCACTGACCTGCTCTGTGACCTTGGGCAAGTGTTTTCACTTCTGTGTCTCTGTTCTCCATTTTACCCTTTGTCTGTTTATATTATAGGGCCTTTGAGGAATGTATTATTTCTTACTGTGTGTCTGTACAGCACCATGCACAATAGTGCCCCCATGTCAGTCGGGGCCTTTAGGCACTCCTGTAATATAATCATATTTCCAACATTCTTCTACCTGCTCCATATTATCTGAACAGCTGGAGAGCTGAAGCACAAAGAAACTTGTTTCCACATTGTTTTCAGGGCAGAAAACAAGGACAGGTGACACCAAGGAGTACCTGAAAGTTTTCTAACTTAATCACCCCATTACTAATAATATTTAACCTCAAACACAATCCTTTTTACTCCCTCTCCAGTCATCAAGCTGTGATTCAGATTATCCTTGACATGTGAGGAAGAAAGATTAAATGTTGATTTTATTTATTTATTTTTAATAAGTGACCATATGGTGTGAAAAAATTGCTATTTCCTCTGCCATTCCCAGAGCAAATATAAGTCTTGATGTTGTTTATGTTACTATCATCCAAAAATGAATAGCTTTTCATATATCTCTTGACTTTCTACTGGCTACAAGGGAAAAAAACTTGAATAAATTCAAGGCTAAAATGTCACTTAAACTGTCTCTGATATACGTGTATTATAGTAAATTACCATAAATGTGCTATGCAGAGATGGAGACAAATGCCCAAAGAGAGAACCCATGTAAACAAGATAAGTAAAACTGTCTTATACATATTTAAGGGGGATACATAAATGAGAGATAGTCATAAACTTGGCAAAGGTAATGGAAGATATACGTTAAACTTCATTGGTATAAAACTCGGGTTAAAAGGGTGATATAAATATTTTAGTCTTCTCTAAGATTCTATCATTAAAGATTTACCACCATCCTCTCTCTTTTTAAAGCTGCCTCCATCACACGCTATTTAATCTGGAGAGCTACCTTTGCAACTTCTGCTAGCTGTTTTCAAAGTCCTCAGTTTCTTTGTCCACAAATTTCCTAAAAAGGCATCATATCACACATTCATTCTGTAGTAGAAAATACACATGCAGCGACTAGAGGCTAGTAGTCAGATCTTTGGTTAGAACATTAGTACAGTTGCTCAGAAATCTGGATTAGAGGCAATGCATCTGAGAGTTATTTGTGGATCCCTCCAATGACTGAATAACTCCAGTCTCCATAAGGAAGGGGACTCAGTGATCAGAGTGCGATTATGTACAACCACCGTACTCTGCCTGCCACCAAAGAGCATGGCTCCAGGACAATTCTCCAAAATGAACTTTGTTTTCCTTCCCTGTCCCACTCTACCTCTTGGTTGCTCATATTTGACCCCCAGCTTTTGGTTGGTTTGTTTTTAAAATCATTTCTTTACCCAGGTGAAAAATTTCATTGACTTTATTGGGAGTTTAGTCTGAGCAAGGACTTCAGGTTCACCGCGTCTCATTAGTGTTATGTGACTGCTGGCATGGCAAAGGGATGTGTACTTTTTGGGTCAGGAACTACCCCTACGTATTTAGGCATCCCCTAACACTTTCCAAAGAGCATCACTAGAGACGAACAGCAAGACCAGCGTTCAACATAACTCAGTGCAAGGATAGTATGGCCAACAACAGCACATTCCCAAAATACCACTCTTGCCAATTCATGATTTCATCATGGTTCTCGTGATACTTGGTGTTCTTCTTAAAGCTCCAGTTCCTGGCGTCATGTGATTGGGGTGGAGGGGAAGCTGAGATTCTCATGGCATGTAAGTTTCCAGCCCTCATGATTGCAGCAAAAATGCTTGAAAATGTTGCCTGAATACAGCCTTAAAGGCTCAGAATCCCAAACACAAGAAAAAACCCAAGCGTGTTTTATTGAAAAACCTCGTGGGTTTTAAGCCAATTAATCTAATCTAACCATGGTTCAAAAATATGGTCTAAATCTGTTTCTTGCTGCCTGCACATTTACTGTATTTACACCTTTTGGGGCTCTTCTAATTTTTTTTCCTCTTTTGAGCTTCTCTGTTTCACAAGATGGGCCAGAGCCAAAAACTCCAGATGCAAACAATCCCAGACTTTTGGACATTCAAGACTCAAACCCAAACGTAGTGCCTTGATTCCATCTCTCCTTTTAATGTCCATCTTCTTGATTTCACTCACTCCTGCTCTCCTTTCAGCCATTTATTCCTTCTTCATCTCCCTTTTTGGGAGGAGGCCAATTCATTTTCCATTGTCTCCTCTTCCAACAATTCTTATTCTACATTTTGCCACTTTTCTGCCCTCCAACAGCCCAGCACACATTTTCCTCCCCATTAAGTAACCTTCAATTCATCAGGAATATGCGTTCCAACGCCAAGTAGCTATGGAGCTGGTTTAGAAGATTAAGCAAGGATTGCTTCAGCTCGCTAATAGAGGGTATCATCTTACTGCCTTTTAAATGAAATGTAAATTTCTTGTAGTCATGCTGATAAGTGCTATTTGCCAAATTAATTCCCAGAAGTGAATGAGTTCCAGCAAGGAGGGATTTGGCCCTTTATTTTCAGTTTGTGCATTAAAATAAATAAAAGCTCAAGGTGGCTGAAAATGTGACAGCAACATGTAGGACTGCTGTACCTAAAACAAGAATCAGTCTTAGAACTGACAGTGCTCAAGTGTCACACATACGGGACAGATCTTGCAGTCCTTTCACAACCTGAACACCCATTAGCTGCAGGGTGTGACATTATACGATTAAAACATGACCAGGTAGATCATTGTTGCTACCACTGTTATATAATTGCAACAAATCTGATACAAAGTGTGTCAAGTAAGATGACTATGGAAAAGTTATGATTTGCTGACTAGGTTTATGCTATTTGCATGCATCATTTTTGCATCTGAAAACATGAATATTGACTATGTACCTGTATTTTAAATGTGTCTGCTCCTATGGTAACACCCACAAGGTATTTAACCAGCACTTTGTAGAGGGACTATTCAAGTTGAATGGCCCTCAAGGAACATGTAACTCATAATGGACCATGAAAGATGCCCTATAAACACCTAATGGACTTCTCTGTGGACGTTCTAGCTAAAGTATGAGTGACGGCCCCTGCTATGACTCAGCAGAGCATGCAAGGGCATGTGACTAAACCATGTGACCCTAAACTCCATCTTACCACCTGTATTTTCCCACAAACTGAACGGAGGGCTTTGTTTGAAACAGTTGGTTTCCCTCCACATTGCAGAAACTTTAAAAGACCCTGGAAACATCTCCATTTTGCCTCTTTCCTGTTCAGACCTCTGGACTATGAATTTATGTTAATAGGAGCATGCTAACCGAAGGACTGAGGGCCTTCCAATGACTTGGGAGCAACCAGAGACTTAACAAGTCTGCAGTTTATTTCATCACTGCTACAAGCCTGATCTAAGAACCTGGCAATTGCTGTATGTATTTGATTCCTTTAAACAATTTTAACTCTCATTTTTCTCTCTTTCTTTCTTTTATAAATAAACCTTTAGATATTAGATACAAAAGGACTGGCAACAGTGTGATTATTGGGTAAGATTGGAGTTATATATTGACCTAGGTATGTGGCTGGACCTTTGGGATCAGAAGAACTCTTTGGTTGATGAAGTTGGTTTTAAGATAACCTCTCATCATTAAGTCTAGTGTCTGGGTGTTGAATGCAGGACTGGAATACCTAAGAAGGCTGCATTTCTGACTTCTTGTTAGCCAGTGTGGTGAGACAGAAGTTTACTTTTGCCTGCTGGTTTGGGGGATATCTTATGGAAGAATAACCACCAGTTTTGGGGTGTATCTGCCCTATTTCTCAGTAGCTTGTCCTGAATTTAGCATTCTCAGTTGTGACCCACTATGGCAGAGTGACACAGGGTTAGGCCCTAAGTAGTCCAGAGATCAAATAGGTCTTTTATTATTAGTTACAAGAGGTTTGCAAGGGATATAAACCTTCATGCTTCAGGTCATAAGCCCACCTCTATCTATGGAGAGTTGTGGAAGTCCTATGGCCTATGTTATACAGCAGGTCCAGCTAGATAAGGACAGTGGCCCCTTCTGTCTTTATAATCTATGAAACTTTCCCTGGGGACAGGTTATCCTGAACTGCTTACAGCAGGGTTTCTGACAATTTCCCCTGAAGCAGCTGATAGTGGCAAATTTCAGAAATAGGACATTGGACTAGATGGATCCTTGTCTGAGCCAATGTGACAATTCCCACCTTTCATAAGAACCTAGAACTACTCCTAGTGACCATGGACATTTGGTGCACACATTGGGAGGAACTATATCCCTACATGCGCTGTAGAGGAGATGGGCTCACTCTCCAAGGATGGGTAAGCCAGCTGCATCAAGAAAGGCCTGCTTAAGGTGATCCATGAAGCGATGCTGCATCTCAGGTACGCAAACATGTCTTCAGCTAATCAGGATATACTCCTATGAACAAATTCAGTGACTGCCACCACTCACTAGTTAAACACTAAGCATAATCCTGTGCTTGTGCTCACAGGCAGCCGTTGTTCACACCAATGCTGGAATGCAACAGCCTTGCTTGCACTCTCTACTATTCATTGCACAAGAACTCTCAGAACTGAGAACACTGGGCGTGTTACCATGCAAGCAGACAGTGTATTTATATAGGTAAGCTAGATGCCCACTTGCATAAACACCCTTGCTCATGACCCAACATTTCCAGGCACCTGTGAATTTTCCAAGCTGCCACAGGTCAAACTTCACCTCACTAATAATGTTCATCTACATCAACTATGCTGTTTAAATAGTGTTGGAATAACGCATCTTTCCTTTGCGAGATAAGCATTGTAGCCTGGGTTAGTCGGGGGTGCAAAGATACTTGTCACAAATAACAGGTTCTTTTACTCAGACAGCTACATGAGAAATGTAATTGAGTTGGAGACTGGTGAAGAACACAGAGACTTTATGAGCTCTCATTAGTACAGACAAGTACAATTGAAGTTATAGGAAAATAAGATAGAGTATGAAAAATGTAGCAAACTGACCACCTGGACCAGGCCTACTTTCAGCCTTAGGCTGGTACAAGATAAAGCAATCCCCCAATGCTGACATATTAATAACCTTGGGGAGGCCACTGAAAGCAAAGATGAAACAATCAATGAAGTTCTCAAAAGGAGATGATGTCTTGGGATGCAATATCCCACCTGTGAACATTAAGCATCAGATTGTACACCCCCTTTTATACATTTGCATATCTATGACCTTATTTACTTAAGTCTCAGCCCCTTATCTATGTGACTTTCCGGGTACCCATAACTGGACTTCTGACAGTTGACTTACTCTGTCTGCATCAATACATTTCCCAGTTTTCAATATCTTAACGTGGTTAATCTCAGGGTTACACATACTAAAAATCCCCTAGAAATCCATTATTTCAAGCATAAACTGTTCTTTTGGTGTTAACTCTTTCCCATCCACTCTATTAAAGTAACAGGAGCTGCTGAAGAGCTACTATCCCTTCCCAGAGGTTCATGTCACTGTGTCCACTGCGTCCCCAAGCCTACCTAAAATATGAATTAATATTATTGTTTCCCCTACTTGCATTACTGCTCTACTAGCTTCTATTTTGCTATCTTAAAGCATTTTCATATGGATATATAATTTGATCGTGCACCCTAAGACCAGATCAGGGGTTAGAAATCAACAGCATTCTAGCCCAGTTCTTGTGGCTGACAAGGAGGTAAACAGCCAGAAACTGAAGACTGTTTTAAACATTCACAGAGGTAATATTCCCTATGTCAGGACATCACAGAACCTTCTCAATATTTTATTGTGATCTGATTCAAACTGGCTCTTTTCTTTCTGCTTACATATTTTGAGTCAACAGCAACTTCTCAAGGGATGGACTTTATGCTGCAGATATTACACTTCTTAAAACGTGGCAATAAAAACCAAACCAAACCGCTAGCCAATGAAAATACCGATGTGGTGCAGCAGCATTTGGGACTTCCATTCAGAAAGACTGCACACTGGAAGTAGTCTCATTCATAGGTGAATGAAAACAACCTCTGCAATGCCGATGTAAAATACCAGAAATGTATGGACATAGACCCCTTTAGATTAGGGCTAAAGGAAATAATAGTGCAAAATACGCTGTTGATTAGCATATCAGGGTGATAGGGGGAAAGACCCATCAATGACAAGCTGTTGGGTTAGGTGCAGGAATCTCTGGATGATCTCTATGGCCTGTGTTATCAATGGCCTTCCCTAGATGATCCTAATGATCCCTTTGGCCTTACAAATCAATTAATTGGTTGCTAGGTAGGAGAGAGATGGAACACTGTTTAAGTTACCAAAGTCCTGGAACATTGTGGCCTTCAGTTTTGCAAGTTAAATTGCCACAAAATTTATTAAAAGGGATATTTTTATCTGCATGTGCAGAGTAGAAACCTACACTTTTCTTCCTCTTCTCCGCAGATAGCAGTTTAATGGTCCTTGGTCCATTCAGAACACTAGAGTGGACTAGAATGGGCCTGTTTGTGCTGTCGGGAGTTTGATTTAATGGGCCGAAACTTCAGCTGGTGTAAGTCAGAACAGCACCAAAGATAAGGCCCCATATACTGACTCAGTGTACTGTTTGCTGTGTCTGGGTGCCTCTCAATGAGCACATTTAAGTAAAACATACAATTACATAATGATGCATTTGGCCCAAGCTCCGCTGTGTAATCCACAGTCAATGGGAGCTGTGTGTGCATAGCTGAGGGCTGAATTTTTAAAGGCACTTCACTTTTTCCACCTTAGGGACTTGGAATTCAAGTTCCATTCCTGACCCAAGTCCAGCTTCCCCCACCCCCAGTAATATTTTGTAAAAATGGACAGAACCTGGTATCCACCTCACTTCCTATGTCCCATTCTGCAAGCCTCTTGTACTCTTTCCCATCCACTCCATTAAAGTAACAGGAGCTGCTGAAGAGCTACTATCCCTTCCCAGAGGTTCATGTCACTGTATCCATGCATTACATAGGAAGTTACTATTAGAAGTCCACAGGCAACTTTTCCTCCTGCTTTCTTCCCTTTTTCATCTGCACCCACCAACCCCCATCAACAAATGAGTCTCTGTCCCCCAAAACTCAGGGATGGAGCCCAATATCTCCAACACCTTCACTTCAAAAATCTGTCCAGAGCTTAGGCAATGGGATTCGGAATAAACAAAGCAGGACAGAATTGACTTCCCACCCACCCATCCTTCAGCTCTCACTTCTGACCCTGTCCCATGTAAAATACCACAGTAACAGACACTTTATAAAGCCAGAAAAAGCCTGGTAATCCAGCCTCATCCTGTCTCCCCCATTCTGTAGCTAGCTTGCCACATCACTACAAATCTCCCACACGGTCTCGATTGCCACTCAACTTTCCACCCCCAGCAACCTCTCCGTTGCCTTCCTTCCTGAGGAGTCCTGATTCCCCTTCCCTTTGGCATTGGTTATAAAAGGACCAGTTCACTACTGGCGTACACAGTTATTATTCTATTGACATCAGTGGAATTGCACCCCTTTTACCCAGCCATGGATTGAGACTCAAGAGACTTTGCACAGCCCACGTGTGGCCATTTAACTACTGAGGGTTATGTAACAAAATACACAGTTCCCCACACATAACATTTGGGGTTGATCCTGCAATCCTAACTTCCACTACATACATGGGAGTTTCTCCTGGGTAAAGACTGCAGAAATGAGTGGATCTTTTACAAGCCCAACCTTCAACTCTCACGTTGACCTCTGATCTTTCTGCTCTGCTCTCCCACCCTTTTTGCTTCAGGTGACAAACACAGTAATGTTCTGTCATGCAACCATCTCCTGTCTCTTCCATGAATTCTTGTGATGGATCCAAAGGGCAGAGCTCTCCACCCTGAAAACAAGTAGTGCTCCAAAGAAATGGCTGCATGACCCAGCTGGAGGCCTCAGTAGGAGCACTGAATCATAGAATATCAGGGTTGGAAGGCACCTCAGGAGATCTAGTCCAATCCCCTGCTCAAGGCGGGACCAATCCCCAATTAAACCATCCAACAGATTTTTTGCCCCATATCCCTAAATAGCCCCCTTACTGATTGAACTCACAACCCTGGGTTTAGCAGGCTAGGGCCCAAACCACTGAGGTATCCCTCCCCTGCGGCATGTATTGATCATCACACGCACCACCATGGAGGGAATTATACACTACCCTACATCATGGGGATAACATGGAACTGCACCACTCCAGGGAACTCTGGTAGAAAAAACTGCATGGATTCTCTAGCAGAGAAAGTACAAGAAAAAAGCTACTTCTTGGGGAATCTGCATATGGATTTAGGTGCCCAGCTTTAGACACCTAAATTTGAAAATTCTGTCCTGACTTGCCCATTTTCATCCAGTCAGTCAGTGGCAGGCCTGAGACTAGGACCCAGGAATCTTGTTTCTCATCCCCTGCTCCAAATGCACTCCAAAACAAATCAGAAGGAATCAAGCTGCACATGAGATGCTTATGCAGCTTCAATATCATTGACAAATCCATCTCACCTTTCTGACGACACGAATGCACGTGACTTGCTTCCTTAGTTATCTTGTTTTTCCAGTGAACATGACTAAAATCTTCCCTCTGATTCCTCAGTTTGTTCAAACATTATAGATTGGTTATTGGTGTAATTTTTTGAATCATCTAAGGTAACAGGTTGGTATTATCACACATTCTTAGTATAACTGACCCTCCCCGGTGAGGATACCTAGTATTACCTTCCTGTTTAGTACAGCAGAATCTCTTTAAAAGCAACTGTAAGCTGAAAACAAAAGTAAAAGATTTATCTAGGTTTTCATGCCATGCACATCACTGCATAGGACCTACACATATGAACATACAGCAAATCCAGATTTCCAAACATATATAAAAATAAGGTTTCATCATCCACAGCTACAAACTTTGTTTTGTCTTGTTCATGACCATCAAAAGGACCAAGTTGGCTTGATAGGACAATGTAAATGGTGTTTTTTACTTTAATGAGCCCAGAGCGTGAGCTGTGATGATCACAACTTATTTTTCTTTTCAATGACAAATGAACTCCTCAGTTATTTTCTCTCTTCTGATAAGTTTGAAAGGAAAGACTGTATGATGGCAGGGAGTAATTGAATTGTAAAGACAGAGGCACAGATGGGTAACAACTCTTTGTCATTTGTTCCTGAAACTTCCTAAATGAAATTCACATCAAAATGTGAAAATCTGCAAAGCATCATTAATTTCAAGAGATCAGAGTAAGATTTTAAACAGGAACTATGAAATAGTTTCTGTGTGTACCCTTCTGATGTCTTTCCTATTTCATCTAATTAACAATAAAACAGATGTCCCGTGACACAATCAGCGTTTTCATCCAGTAACACTGACAATCGAAAAATGCCAATCCTCTCACATGTGTAAGTTAAAATGTCACGAGAAACCATTTTAGCGATTTAGAGATAAAAGCAAAGAGAAAATTAACATTGTCTAAAACTACAGTGGGGCACAAATCCCATTGCCTGCCAGCCACAGCTGCATATCTAGATGTGGTGCTGGGGGAGGAGGAGGGTCCGTTTTGGTTTTTCTGCAGGAGAAAAAGTCAGATTAGTCCATTTTTTACTTGCACTGCTGCACAAAATGAAAAAAAAAAGAAACCTTCTGCCTTTGGGAAGCTGTGGTGACTTTAAAACAGGCATCGAGAAAAAGGGTGGCCTTGTGGTTATGGCACTAAATGGAAGCTTAAAACACCTGCTTGCAATTCCCAGCTCTGCCTGAGCCTTCCTTGTGAACTTGGATAAGTCACGTAACTCTGTGTTCCAACTTTCCCACCTGTAAAATGGGAAGAAACCCCCTTCCTTCGGGGGTCTTGTCTATTTACATTTTCAGCCTTCATGGCAGGGACTGTCTCTAATTTTGTATTTGCACAGTGGGGCCTTTAAGTGCTATTGTAATACATACAATACATTTTTCAGTCTAGTAGCCCTAAGAACAAATCTATGTTGCATTTTTGTTTCCCTGCTGCCCTCAGATGTTAGGGGCCCATTACAATGTCAGTGATTCAAATGCTTCAGGTATCAGCTCTTAGTTACCCAGTCTACACAGATAAATTAAGTTATCGCCATCTGTGGGTCTCCCAGGGCATCTTGGCTGCTCTTAGTGTAAGCAGCATCAGGATGAGATCTACTCTGACATCTGGTGGTGAATTATGGGAACTGCAGTGAGTTGTGGAAAATAACTTCAGGGCTGATCTATTTGCATAGGCACACCCACTGCACCTAACCTGAGCTCACAGCAGCCCACATGGCCACTTCGGCTGATGTGGGAGCCCCAGTTTCTATGTTATTGGGGCAGGAATGATAAAGTGTTGTTACCCTGATTATGTGAATGAAGGACTGTGGACATGTACTTGGCCCTTGTTATGATGCAGGGACTTGCCATCATCTAGGTAGCACTCATTGGGCAAAGGACAGGCATTTCCAAACCCTCTGAATTTGAGAGAAACCATAGACAAGTATCTATACCTTTTGGTGAGGACCTTGACTAAGGGCTCTACAGATTTATTGCACCTTGCCTCTCTCCACTGTGGCATGTCAGAGCTAATTTTTGATTCTATTAGGAGTCTAGATTCAGACTGTTGAGCTGAATTCATTTTGGGTCCAGTGATGCACCTGCACTAAGGTCCCCCTGCCCCCACTAAAAGCTGAAATCACTGAGCACTGTGTTAAGTAGGGGGGCCTGAAGATCTATTGCTGAGCAGGTGATGGAGCTGAGCAGTTCCTGAAAATATTATGGAGCAGAGGAGTTTGAGTGTCGGCTGGCAGGGCGGCCAGCGAAGCAGTTTGTGAAGCTTGCAGAGTGGCTGGTGCAGTTTGGGTGTTGGCTGGCAGGGTGGCCAGCGGAGCAGTTTGTGTAGCTAGCAGAGTGGCTGGCGCAGTTTGGGTGTTGGCTGGCAGGGTGGCCAGCGGAGCAGTTTGTGTAGCTAGCAGAGTGGCTGGCGCAGTTTGGGTGTCGGCTGGCAGAGTGGAGCAGCTGCCAGAGCAACTGGCAGAGTAGAGCAGTTAGTGGGACAGCTGCAGACCACGTAAGGTGCCCCTTAACCTGCCCTCCATTTCCACCCAGGCTGGGAGGTAAGACTCTGCAGATTGACTTTTGAACTCTGCACTGACCAGGAACAGAGACCCTTGGGCTGTTGGACTGTTGGGACTATTGAGTGACTTTTTGGGGTTGTGGAACTCAAGAGCCAAAGGGAAGGACACAGCCTATTTGCTTGGAGGGGGGCTTCTGGTTCATGGTTTGTTTTATCAATCCTGTTTGTGGTGTTTCCCCAATATAATGCCACATTGTTTCTCTCTGTTATTAAAAGGCTTTTCGTACACTCAGACTCTGTGCTTGAGAGAGGGGAAGTATTGTCTCTTAGAGGCACCCAGAGGGGTGGTCTATGGTTGTCCCAGGTAACTGGGTGGGGGCTCGAGCTGGTTTTGTATTGTGTTATTGGAATGGAACCCCTGGATACTGAACCTGGCCCTTGTTGCTGCCAACTCTGATGGGCAGAAGGGTTACATTAGTATGTCTTTTAGATGCTCAGGTCAGCTTCCAGATGTGACCCCAGTCCACCTCAAAAAGCATAAGGCTAATAATAGATTTGGTCTTCTCTTTATTTGAGACACTCCCATGATTTTTGGTGAGCCTGACTCATGATTTTTGAGCTTTTGGGGTTGGTAATACTGATTTCAACCACTCAGATGGTCAAGAGATTACCCCTTCCCAAAAGGCACTGAAACAATACTACTACTAGGCAAACACAGCCTTTTTTATCCCCATTCTTCTAATGCAGGAACTAAGCTGCAAAGAGATTGAGGTACTTTCCCAAGCTAGTCAAAGTCAGACAGCCTAGACACTAGACCCTGAGTACCAGTTCCCATGTCCAACCTCAGAACACTGGGAGGAACATCTGTACTCTATCCTATGATCACCCTTCCTTTTCAACACCAGCTGCTCCTCTAAGGGTACGTCTATGCTGCAATTAAACACTCTCGGCTGGCCCATGTCAACTGACTCAGGATCACAGGGTTGTAAGATCAGATCCCAGAACCCAGGCTCCAGCCCAAACCCGACTGTCCACACAACAGTTTTAAAGCCCACAGCCCAAGCCCATGGCAGCTGATGCGGGCCAGCTATGCATGTTCAATTGCTGTGTAGACATCCCCATAGCAATTATGCCCTTCAGCGATCATTCACTGTTGAAACCTGCCTACCTACTTCCCAGATCAGTAGAAAATGCTTTAAAAATTGACTCCTGGGTAAATGCCTAACCCTTTGCCCCACCTCCCCACCCCAAATTTAGGGGAATATTTTCAGATTTGCTCAGCACAAACAATCAAGACCAGATTTTTGAAGCTCAGATCCAAGCTAGGCACCTAAGAGAAGTGGCCACATTTCTGAAAGGCCTCAGCTCACAGCAACTCCCATCATTTTCAGCTGGGTATTTTCAGAAATCCGGTGTCTAAAATGGGAGCCGTTGCACATAGAGCAACCTGGACCTTAAAAATAAGCTTTGACTCAGAAAGATGAACCAGCAATGCAAACAGCAGGACTTTATTTCCTTTATCTGACTGCATAAAAATAAGAATGCTCATCACATGGGGATATACTTACAATAAATGGCTTCATTTCAGCATTTCACTGATCACAAAAGCCTTATTGTTACAAACACTCCAGTGCCATGAACATTATCCTTTAATTATTCATCAACAGTTTATATCTCTAGCTAATTTACCACCTGCCCATCTCTGCAGCCAGGCACCATTGCTTTATTTCTGGACAGGGCTGGTGGTTCAAGGGTAGGTCACTGGCAGGCTGGTAGGGAGGACAGGCTTTGTTACTGCTAACCACCAACCCCTTTTATCTAACCTATGAAAACTCATCCATGCACTAGGTGGCATTGTCAAGCACTCTTCACAAGGAACTCCCCTTTCTCAACTTGTGTCTAATGTGAAGAGTCACACTGCAAAGACAATGGCTCTTTACTCTGTCACTCTGCTCCCTCAGCATATCTTGACTTCACCAGCTAAAATAAGGTTTTACTTATTTTTAGGGCTGTCATTTAATCGCAGTTAACTCATGTGATTAACTCAAAAAAATGAATCGTGATTAATCACATTGTTAAACAATAGAATATCAATTGAAATTTATTCAGTATTTTAGATTACTTTCTACATTTTCAAATATATTGATTTCTATTACAACACAGAATACAAGAATCAGAGGGGTAGCTGTGTTAGTCTGGAATTGCAGAAGTGACAAAGAGTCCTGTGGCACCTTAAAAACTAACTCAGTTAGTCTTTAAGGTGCCACAGGACTCTGTCACTTCAACACAGAATACAGTATGCAGTGCTCACTTTATATTATTTTTATTACAAATATTTGTAAAACTGATAAAATAATATTTTTCAATTCACCTCATACAAGTACAGTAGTGCAATCTCTTTATCCTGAAAGTATAACTTACAAATGTAGATATTATTTGGTTTCAAAACTGCTCTCTTAAACAAAACATAAAATTTTAGTGCCTACAAGTCCATTCAGTCCTACTTCTCATTCAGCCAATCGCTCAGACAAACAAGTTTGGTCACCTTTATGGGAGATATGCTGCCCACTTCTTATTTACAATGTCACTTAAAAGTGAGAACAGGCATTTGCATGGCACTTCTGTAGCTGGCGTTGCAAGGTATTTATGTGCCAGACATTCTAAACATTCGTATGCCCTTCATGCTTCAGCCACCATTCCAGAGGACATGCTTCCAGGCCAATTTTGCTTGTTAAAAAATAATGTATTAATTAAATTTGTGAATGAACTCCTTGAGAGAGAACTGTACATCTCCGTCTCTGTTTTACCCACATTCTGCCATACATTTCATGTTATAGCCATCTCGGATGATGAACCAGCACATGTTCATTTTAAGAACACTTTCATAGCAGATTTGACAAAATGCAAAGATACCAGTGTGAGATTTCTAAAAATAGCTACAGCACTCGACCCAAGGTTTAAGAATCTGAAGTGGCTTCCAAAATCAGAAAGGGACAAGGTGTGGAGCATGCTTTCAGAAGTCTTAAAAGAGCAACACAAAGATGCAGAAACTACAGAATCTGATCCACCAAAAAAGAAAATCATCCTTCTACTGGTGGCATCTGACTCACATGAAGAAAATGAACATGCGTTGGTCCGCTCTGCTTTGGATCGTTATCGAGCAGAGCCCATCATCAGCATGGACGCATGTCCTATGGAATGGTGGTTGAAGATGAAGGGACATATGAATCTTTAGCGCATGTGGCACATAAATATCTCGTGACACTGGGTACAATAGTGCCATGCAAATGCCTGTTCTCACTTTCAGATGACATTGTAAACGAGAAGCATGCAGCATTATATCCTGCAAACTGTAACCAAATTTGTTTGTCTGAGCAATTGGCTGAAGTAGTACTGAGTGGACTTGTAGGCTCTAAAGTTTTACGTTGTTTATTTTTCAGTGCAGTTATTTTTTGTACATAAGTCTACATTTGTAAGTTGAACTTTCATGATAAAGAGATTGCACTACAGTAGTTATGAGGTGAATTAAAAAATACTATTTCTTTTGGGCTTTTACCCTGCAAATATTTGCAATCAAAAATAAATATAAAGTGAACACTGTACACTTTGCATTTTGTGTTGTAATTGAAATCTATATATTTGAAAATGTAGAAAACATCCAAAAATACTTAAATAAATGGTATTCCATTATTGTTTAACAGCACTGTTTAAGAGCCAAAACAGGAAAGGGAGACTGAGTTGGAGTCTGCTAATCTTACATTTCTTCTCTTTGCTGTTAACTAAGCTTAAATGCAGAGCCTTTATTGTTGTTGCTGATGCACAGGACAGAAGCTTGACTTTCAGATTCCAGATTGATTCTATACCATAATTTAATGAACATGGAAGCAGACTATGCTTTTTAACACTCAGAGCAGAACTTCACTTTCAATCCCTCCTAAAAGCACATTTCTCTCATAAAGCCTTACCACACTTCTCTCTCCAAAGACATATCATGTCCCATTTTACCCTGCATTGTCGCCTGGTGTATTGTCTGGCCTAAACTTTTAAAAATGATTTTAAACACCAAGGGCCATATTTTCAGAGGAAAGGTGCTAAGTATGTCTGAGAAAAAAAAGTTGGGCATCCAAAAATTAAGGCACCCAGACTCATGTCACTTTTGAAAGTGTCGGCCTCTGTGTTTGAACAGTTTTGTCTCTTTGATTTAGATGGCAAATTCCTGGGGGGCAGGAACAATTGTCTCCCTATTTATTTGTACAGCCTCAAACACTGACGTGACTTTAAAAGCCAATAATAATGCTCAACTGGAGGAGAGCCACACCCTTCTCGCAAAAGAAAACAAAGTTATTTCTCATGCTCAGGAACGTATCTGTTAGTAACGTCTGTACATGCTGGAGCTATTACATCTCTTAATGGAACACAGTGTGAGGCGCTCCGCAGAGAGCGACTTTGGAGAAGTTAATTATAATCATATGTCTTCCTCAACTGACAGCACTGGCAAAATATGATTGACAGATCCTCCGATGGCAGAATTCAATTAAGTGTAATTTGAATTCCCATAAAACAAGTTTCCCTTTGTTGTAACACTGAAATCAGTATTGAAACAGGATAAAACAGATATTAAATGATATAATACGCCCTATGATATCATCATAATCATATAAATGCCACTTAATAATGCTGCCACTGTTGCTTTCTGCAGGTCAGTGAGCTGTTTTTTTAAATATTAATTTTTACCATGAGGTACCACCTGAAAGTAAAGTATAAATGTCAGACAGGGCATGGGAGAATAAGGACCAGATCTGCAAAGGTATTAGGCACCTAGAGATGCAGATGGGTGGTTTCGAACACACCACTGGGCATCTAGGTACCTAACTCCCATTGAAGTCACAATGGAGGCACAGAAGAGTAAGGATCTGTCAGATAAATGCCATGTCCTCCCCTTTCCTCTTCGCCAAAAAGGTCAGTGACTTTCCCAAGAGACTGTATTACCTGGGAATAGCTGGCACAAATGGCCTTTGGAGTGTCACACAGGGGACTACAGTTCAATTTCCCACCTGCACCAAGTAAGAGCAGTGCACCCGTCTCTCAGATGCAGGCTTTGCTACCATTCTCCCAACTTTTGTCCCCTCAAGACTAAAAGACTGTAAAGTGCTCTTCTTGCTGCTATACACTGAGACTGGCCAGAAACTAAAGCTAGCACAAATGTGTTATAACTACGCCATTATAGAAATCATTAACCCTTTTAATGCTGTGCAATGCACATACCACTAGGTTTAAATCCAGAGCCTACAGGTAAGAGACTCCATATGACACTAACAGTTCCCTGAGTCATCCAGTTCCACCAGCTTTGGTCAGGGCATTCAGTACTACTGGATGCAAAAGAGCTAGATTCAACTCCCTGATGCAAATTAAGTAGGAGGTGGGATTTGAATCTGAGTCTCCCACATCCTAGGGGAGTGCCCAAGCCACTGAGCTATGGGCTATAATGAGGTAGAGGCTGTCAGGGTTGACCAGACTTGAGACAAACTCCAGGAGAGGGGTTACAACTGAGAATCCCAAGAGGAGAAAGGCCCCTCTCTCCACCCTATCGGCCAGTGACTGAAGGCCCATATCAATGGGAGTTAGACATGTAAGCACTGTTGAGGATCTGGGCCCAAGCTCTACCCTTTTCCCCCTGTATTTCATTCCTGGCTACCTTAGGCAGCTCCCTAGTTAGCTTGCTAGCTTCCAGAAGTTTCTCTCAGGCACCCAGTTCTCTCCATGCATTGCATGGTCAGCCTGGCTCAGGGCTGAAGATACCACTGGGAAGCAGAGAGCCTACGAGTTAGACATTGCAATGCATCCAGCCCTATTCACCTCAGTTCCCCATGTGTAAAATGGGGGTAATCTTCCTATTCTCCACACCTTTGTCTCCCTTATTTACTTTGTAAACTCCTTCAGTCATCCCTTGCTATCTGTTTGTACAGCTCTTCTCACAAAGGGATCTCAACCTTAGCTGGAGCCTCTAGATTTGACTGTAAAAACAAACGTTTCTGCTTTCATTCAAACCCATGGAAGCTTAGGTATGGAGCAGTCTTTGATCTAGAGTCCACTATGCTATAGTTTAAGAATTAACTTAAATGCAGCAATTGACAAAATAAAAGGAACTCTAAATAAATGCTTCTTTAATTTGTGCCTCTAAGAAGATTCACTGTGAACTTTAAATATGTAAAGAGACAACTTGTACGTGCCTTTAAAATGAAGTGGTTGGGAGAGGGTTAAAAAGGAAACTAACAAGTCCCTCTAATGCTATGCAAATGATATATAAATACAAATACATATTCCACAAACCAGGTTTTTGGTTTGAGTAGCATGATTCATCTGAATCACCTCTGCAGTCACAGAAGTCATCAGTAACACACAGAAAGGACCCTCCCATCATATTACCGAAAATATAATTAGCAGGAAAAAACAACTCTGCATAGCCAACCTATCCTACAAAACCACTTGCCTCAGAGAGAAACATAAAACAGCTCTCCTGGGACAAAAAGATTCTAGAGATGGGGCCAAACTAGGGGGTGGGAAGAATCAGCTCTGGCTCTGGATTTTGCACTCTTCAAAGCTCGGCCATGTTTGGATCCTGGTCCCATCACTAATGAGCCCCTTACACAGTTAGAATAACATCCATGTGCCAGGGTCCCCATAATCAGCTAAATGGTTGTCTTGGACAAATGACAACTGCTATTGGGAACATCCCCAAGAATGCTGCTGGGTAACTTTTAATGGTGAATTTTGTTACTTAGCAGTGCAAAGTCTCTGAAAAATAGCAAATAAAATTAGGGCAAATAATTAGTTTCTCTTTAAAAAAGGCAGGAATTGACACCTTTGACTTCTTACAACACAGATTAAATTGTCTCTCTCTATCACCGGTATATAGGGTAAGAGACACTGGAAATTTTTTTTTCATGCAGTCTCTGCTGCCCTCTAATGGGCGTTTTAAAGAGTAAGTGAGCAGAATGTTTTGTTTCCTGTAGTAGGTAATTATTTTAATTAGCATTTTCAAACTGCATTAGGAAATCATGGTTTTTATTTTTATTTTATTTTTGCTTTTCCTTGGTATTCGTAAACTAATTTTTATAAGTGTTTTGTTCCCAAGACTAAGAATTAAGCAGTGTCGTGCCTTCTGCTGTATTTTACACTGATGCAGTTTCCCCACCATTCCAAAACTACATCAGAACATTGGTGTAGATTAGTAATCTTTTTGGAGCAGGGATTGTCTGTTCCTATGTATTTGTACTCCACAAAGTGTAAAGGCCCAATCCTGATAGCGTCCAAAGGCCCCATCACAGAATAATAATAATAAAGTCAAATTCAGCCCCTTGAATAAGCAGATACAAGGGAACTGAAGCAAATGCAGCTACATCCTGTTATGCCAAAGCTAAATTTGGTCGTTAAGTTGTTAAATGCCTGCCACATACCCATTTCTAGTCCATGAAATGGTCAAAACAACAAATTATGTAATGCTCACCTCTATGGTCAACAAACAAACCCTAGCTGGAGTTTGGGCTCCTGTCACTCAGACTTAAAAAGACTATAAGAGAATATCCTAGGCTGAAGCTGTAATGGGCTCAAGATGCAAAACTGAGACCTAGAACTGGAATATCCCAGCATTTGGGGTGTTCATGTCCAGGCTGGGGCCTGGGTCTACAGCTAGACTAAAGATAATGAGACAGATCCCTAGATGTGCCAGAACACCACATGGAGGCAACACCCTCTGATCATGAGTGTTGCCAAGAGCCAAACCAGTCCCCAGCACACATTAGAACAGCCTCAATCTGCTCTAACTTGTTAACTGCAACAACAGCTCTCAAGGAGCCTCACCATTGGCCAGGATAACCAGAATGCAACATCACCCCAAAACACCCCCTCCCAACTCCCACTCCATCCCAGAATGCCCCTGTGTCAGGAAATGGAGAGGGGAGAGAGGACAGGAGCAGCTGTGCTAGCCCTACACCAGATGACTATCCCTCTGCACTAGTGATATCCTCAGATGCTGCTTCAAGGCAGCTTTTACATCCCCTTTCTGCTATTAGAGAGGTGCAAAGGGGACATCAAAGGGGCCACAGATCTGGCTCACCACGAGTGACCTAAAGACGCACAAATCACTATATTTACATGAGACACACAAGGTGGGTGAGGTCAGATCTTTTATTGGAACAACTTCTGTTGGCGGAAGAGACAAGCTTTCGAACGTACACAGAGCTCTCCTTCAGGTAGTAGGACAATCAAACAGATCGTTAATCACATTTGGTTGGGGCACGCTAACAAAAGGGACAGGACTTTGCTTGCTCCTCACTCCATCATCTATGATCTTTCTAGGGAAACCTGTTATTTAACACTGTGCAGCCTTCTGAGGTAGTTTGTATGAAAGTCTCTATACAAAATAAACTTATGACCAATTTTATTTTTAGCCTCCACACTTTTGTTTGCATACAAGTCATGCCGCTTCCTGCTGGAAAGTAACTCTAAGCCAGAAAAGTGGCATCAGGCTGGGTTTCTGTGTTTACTGTGATTGACTCTAGTTCAAGTTTTTACAAGAAAGAAGACAGACTTCTTAACTGCCAACCTGACAGACTCACCCTAGGTTCTGGATTCTTCTCTACTCCTGTATTATCATTCATGCTAAAGAGTCAGTGACCCGTTTCAACAGAAAACCCCAAATTAAGCACTCAGTCACACCTGCGCTGCCCCACTGAAGGCTAATGGGATTGCCCAGGTGTGACTGAGGTCAGAGTCTGAAGACAGTAGGGTTGGCCTATTGACAGCACTCAGGTGCTGTAAGTCAGAGCTAGCTTTGAAATCACCCACTGACTTCAGTGGGAGTTTTGCAAGAATAAAGCAAGGAGGATTTGGCACCAAGATCAAGTAAGAGGATGAAATCCTGGCCCTTGTGAAGTCAGTGGAGCTTTTTAGCATGGACTTCACTGGGCCAGAATTCCACCCAAAGTTTTTAAGACTAATTCTGTGCCGTGGGGCCTGCTGTCACCGCGGTACTGGTCTCTTCCTCTACTTCTCTTTTGTCTCTTTTCTGGTTAGAACATCCCTTTTCCTGTGCTATCTGCTGCCCACCCACAAACATGCATACCCCTTACACTCTCTCAGGCTCTATTGAGCAAATATCAGGATGCCCAAAATTAACTCACAGTACAAGGCAATTACTTTATTTTAACTCATAATTACTTTACTTTTACTTTACAATTACTTTACTTACTTTAACTTTACTCACTTTTACTTTACTTTACTCACACTACAAAGCAATTACTTTACTTTAACTCTCTTCCCTGCTCCGGCCTTTGTCTTCTATTTTCATGTCCCATTTCAATGCTGCAGATCAGGGCAGGGATTATAGCCTTTTAACATGTATGTCATCCGTACCCCGTTTGTTCTCCAAAAGTGGGAAAGCACCTTCTTCATCCCTTCTCAGTCTCTCCATGCAGTCAGTCTCTCCACCTAGTGGCCAGGTGCATGAGCTAATATGCAACTCTAGGTCATCTTATTTATAAGTAGAGGAAATCAAGGACCAGGTAAGGGAGAAGATAAGGGAATCGAGGATGTCAAATAAATGAGTAACCAACCCTCCACCACAATCCGTCATATACTAAATACCCATACACTGAGTAAAAACAACAAAATGCCCCCAAAATCTCCTTCCAGGTGTTCACTGGTGGGTGGAGTTAGATTTCAATTAGAAGAGCTAGCATTCCTCCCCAGGAAGCCAATAGCTCTCCTGTTAGGTTGGAGCTGGTCTCTAGCAGCCTCAAACTCTGGCTGTTTCCTGGCTCCCCATGCAAAGGAGGCATACCGGGCGCAGCAGGCACTTGGGGCTCAGTCTTTTCTTTATGGAGCTGGAGGCTCTGAGTCAAGAGACACAAGTGGCATTTCTTCCTCTGCTGCAGTGAGCAACACCAGAGCTGCTTCCCACCACAACTTCAGCAACCCAACTCCCTGCAGCCAGCTCTCTGTCTCCACAAACCCTCAGCGCAGTTCCAGCTACAGGCCGGCCATCTGGAGCCTGCCGCTGCCCAGGCAGGCATGTCAGTCAGCCGGAGGAAGCTAAGCCAGAGCCTATCTGTGTGTCATGAACAGGAAAGGCAGGTAGTCTCCATTTCATTTTCCCTGCATTTGCACTAGTGGAAGCTGCTTTACTTAACTCTCCAAAATGGAGAGGGAGCTACAAGCAGAAGGTATTGTATGCATTTATGATCTGTATACAGGAACTGCACAGAGAGACAGGACAGTCAGAATTTCCCCATCATTTTTATCATGCCAGCATCCCATGCAATAGCTCCATGCTATGAACACAAGAACGGCCTCACTGGATCAGACCAATGGCTCATCTAGCCCAGGATCCTGTTTTCAGACAGTGGCCAGTACTGTGTACCCCAGAGGGAATGAACAGAACAGATAATCATCAAGTGATCCCTCCCCTATTGCCCATTCCCAGCTTCTGGCAGAGGCTAAGGACACTTCAGAGCATGGTTTTGCATCCGTGCCCATCCTGGCTAATAGCCATTGATGGACCGATCCTCCATGAAGTTATCTAGTTCTCTTTTGAACCCTGTTATAGTCTTGGCCTTCACAACATCCTCTGGCAGAGTTCAACAGGTTGACTGTGCGCTGTGTGAAGAAACGCTTCCTTTTGTTCATTTTAAGCCTGCTGCCTATTAATTTCATTGGTGACCTCTAGTTCTTGTGTTATGAGGAGTAACTAACATTTCCCCCCTCACTTACTTTCTCAACATCAGTTGTGATTTTATAGACCTCTGTCACATCCCCGCTTAGTCATCTATTTTCCAAGCTGAAAAGTCCCAGTCTTACTAAACTCTCCTCATACGGAAGCTGTTCCATACCCCTAATCATTTTTGTTACCCTTTTCTGAACCTTTTCCAATATATATATTTTTTGAGACAGGGCCACCAGATCTGCACGCAGTATTCAAGATGTGGGCGTACCGTGGATTTATATAGAGGCAATATATTTCATATCTTATTATCTATCCCTTTCCTAAGGATTCCCAACATTCTGTTTGCCTTTTTATCTGCCACTGCACATTGAGCGGATGGTGTCAGAGAACTACCCACGACTCCAAGATCTCTTTCTTGATCTATAAAAAAATGCATCCAAAGAAGTGAAGCTTATGCCCAAATAAATCTGTTAATCTTTAAGGTGTCACAGGACTCCTCGTTGTTTTTGTGGATACAGACTAACACGCCTATCCCTCTGTTTCTTGATCTATGGGTTAACTTGATACCTTATCATCACTCATGTCAAACAGCTGCATAATACCTCCACAAGCCCCAGTCTTTTGTAATGTAGAACAAGAGTCCTCAAGGCTTACAGGGTCAAAAGAAGTCAATAGGTACTTACAAACTAGTTTGCTTCATAAACTAATCTCTCCATTCTGCAATCCACACATAGCCTCAACATGTATGTTGAGTATCTTACCACCCCTTCAAAAACTCCATTACAATTATAAGCAAGGTCTGGCATAAACCCGTTAGCATGAGTCTCAGTCTTCACATTTAACTCACTGGGTGGTGTTGAAGAGTCTGGGCCAAATCTTCCTTACCTTACTAATGCAAGACCTGCTCCTGGCAGGAATTTCTGTTTCTCCTGTACATGCTGCAATACCAGAACACAGCCCGCTAAGTTTGTAAGCATTCACTCTGAATTTCCTTTTATTTCATCCCCCTCCCAAGTATAACTTAAATCCTGACATTCACTGAGCATTTGACCCTGCAGCCTCTATTCGGGAAAAAACAAAAATCCCATTAATTTCAGCAAGAGTTTAGCTGATTGTACAGCACTTAACACAGTGGGGCCTTAATATTAAATCAGACACCGAGTGATACAGTCCCTGCCCCGAAGTCATTAAAGCAAGACCTAACAAGCATGTGTAGGCAGCTCCCTGGTGGTCTAGTATCAGTGCTCAGTTGCCAGATACAGTTCCAGAACACACATCTGGTGCTTCCAATACTGTCACTCACAAGTGAGAGGAATGTAACCGTGCACAGGTTCCTCTGGTTCTGGGTAGTGCCATGTACCTCATGGCTGCAGGTTCCACACGCTGCACCCTCCCTACCCGGTGCCCCATAGCGCTGCACACTGAGGGCTATGCCATGTTCCAACACCCCCACAAGCTCATCACCAACACTGGCGGAGTCCCCGACACATCCCAGCAACGGGCAGAGCACTCTTACCCTTCCCAGGACGGAGCAAGTAAGTGAGAGGCACCCGCCAGGACACACGACCAAACTCAGCTCCAACTGGAGTCAAAAGGGACCATGGCCTAGCAGGAAGCTCCAGGCGGGGAGGGCCACTGGCTCCTCGACCTGCTTGGGCGGTGAGGGGGTAGATATAAACCAACAGCCAGTGACTCCCAGCCTGCCTATCAGAAGGGACAGTACCAGAGGGCAGTTCCAGCTCCTAAAGTGCCAAAATAGCATTCAGAGCCTTCCAGCACAACTCAAGCCCTGCCTAATGATCAGGAACTGCAGCCAAATTTGATTCCCAATCAGGGAACCCCCTACAGGCTCCTGGTCTCTGGCAGCTTTCACCTGCCCATCTCTCACTGCCGGGAAGTGCTCACCATACCCCTGGTCCCCGCTGCCCAGCAGGAAGACATCACAGCAGGCAAGCCCCTCCGCTGTTCCCCTGCATCAGTCTGCTCTGGCTCTCCAACCAGAACATCAGGAGACAACTCCCACTGCCGATCTCTGATCATCAGCCCCTCCCAGCCTTGGCTCACTGGCTTGGGGAGGTCAGCTAGCAAATCCCTCTTGCTGCTCTCCTGCCTTTAGCCCTCCCCCAGGATCCATGTATGCTGACTTCCCAGCACAGGTGTGCCAGGGTGGGGCTAATTAAATAAGTCTGGCCAGCTCCAAGAGTCTTTGGTCTTAAAGGGGCAGGCTACCCGTTATAATAACAATCAGAAGAAGGGGGGCAGTGTAGAAGACAGAAAAGAGAAACAGTAGCAAGAGCACGCGTTTACATTGGCTAGCTATCATTGTTAGTTGGGCTACATTAGCACCTATAGATCACAACAAGATTGGGGCTCCATTCTGCTAGACACCATATTAACATACAGCAAGTGAGCTAAGGCAGTGCAGTGAGCTCTGGGGAGACGGAACAGCAGGTAAGGGGCCGGAGGCTAGTCTCCCAGGCCAGGAGCTCAGGGGCTGGGCAGAAGGGTCCCGCAGGCCATAGTTTGCCCACCTCTGGAATAGACCCAAGGCCTCCTAGCTATGTGCACTGCTAGCTGGTTTTCTCCCAGTTATTATTTGTGCAGGTTTTATTATTTCCTGAGTTGTGATTGTTATGTTCACAGCATACTCACAGAGACATTAGATAAAAAGCATAGGATACTCTCGCTGGAAGGTTTCAGTGGAACAACTGCGACAGAGTCCTGTGGCACCTTATGGACTAAAAGACGTGTTGGAGCATAAGCTGTCGTGGGTGAATACCCACTTCGTCAGATGCAACATTCACCCACGAAAGCTTATGCTCCAATACGTCTGTTAATCTATAAGGTGCCACAGGACTCTTTGTCACTTTTGCAGATCCAGACCAGGGCCGGCTCCAGGCACCAGCACTCCAAGCATGTGCCTGGGGCAACAAGCCATGCAGGGGTGGAGGAAGCAGAGGTCCACGGCTGCCGCTGATTCGGCGGCATTTCGGCAGCGGAGACAACAAGGGTGCAGGACCCATGGACCTCCCACAGAAATGCCGGACCACCCGCAGGCGTGCTGCGGAACTTCTGCGCTTGGGGCGGCAAAAACCTTAGAGCCGCCGCAATCCTGACTGACGTGGCTACCCCTGTGATAGTGTAACAACGGTATTTCTTAGAATTCAGAAAGGTAACATACAAGAACCAAAACAGAAAGAGACAGCAGACTGCTCTCTAAACAGGGAGGCATAACTCACCCCAGGTACTCTAGGCTGGCTCTCTGCAGAACTGACTGATTGCACACTTTTCTACACAGCACTTTAGGCTGCACACAGGGCCAGGAAAACTGTTAAGGTTTAAACTGACAGCTTGTGATTTTTTAAAGGCAGTTTTCAATACACCACAACAATAAGCATCAAGAACTGCAGAACCAGATGTTTTTGTTGTCTAGGCTGTCTTTCATATTGTGTTAATAAAGTAGTGGCTGCACTCCTGATATCTCCAATTCTCTCCCTGCATCAATTTCATTTTACTTTTAAAATGTTGGGGCTTAAGGCACATTTTTTTTCAACTCAATTTCCTTACAAATATTTGGGGCTTGATCCTGCATTCCTTGAAGTCAGTGGAAATTTTGAGTAAGTAAGGGATGCAGGAGCAGACCTGTGAGCTGTGCACTTTTACCTTATCATTTGCTTTGGGACGTGGCATGATTTGTTTCTACAGACGAACTTGGCTGGAAGACCCATTAGTAATTTCCAAATTATGTGAAATGGCATATAAATGAACAAGTACAATTTAAAAATCAAGGTTACCGCATCATAAAACACTTGGTCCTGCAGACAACTGTATTTCTGTTTTCAGCTATTTATGGTGAGACTGCAGCACATTGGCGAATGTTCCATAGCACGCTTTGCAAAAGTAATAAAGAAATCTCAGCACAACCATGAGAACCCATCACAACTTTTAAATCATTGCTGAGAAATCGAGAAGCCATTTGTGGGTGTGTAAGTTCCAGGCATTCATGTTAAAACAATCGAAATTAATGAGGAACTAGTATTTTTTTTCTTTTTGCTTCCATTTCAAGCAGCTTACTTGACTACAATTCTTTATCAAGGCCCCAGTCATGAGTTTTACTGTAACCCTGTCATCCCATCCCCACCTATCTGTTTCTTTTAACTGGTGCATCGTCATAATCATCCTTTGCAAGATCTCTTGGGCAGGACCAATTTTTCAAACTTGTTTGAGGAGTGCCCAGCAGTGCAGTGGAGCCCTGTTTCTGACGGAGGCCCCGGGGTGCTACTGTGAAACAAATAAGTACTCCTGGTGTAGGAGAGGTAAATCAAGGCCAGTGGCTTACCAGCAGGGTGGAGTATCAGCTCTCTCTGTTACTGGGGGCACTTGCTGCTGTTTCCCTACATCTCACCAAGCTTGAACAGAGATTCTGAAATGGGAAAACCTGAAGCGACTGACTGGTTATGACCACACAGTGGCAGCAGAAGCAAGACACTGCTAAATGAAGTCCCTTAAGGAATGGGAAAAGAGGCAGAGGAGTATGTTGTCAGTAGCTACCGGTGTGGTGCTCTGCTCTTGTCCGATGATGATAACAGTCAGCTACATGCATGTTCCCTCTGTGTGCTGCCCCAGCTCTGCGCAGATAGCTGACACAGCAGACCCCGAGAGAACCCCCAAAGACCACAGACTCTAGTAAGGTATGAAGTCACTCGGGCCAAGTTTATTGTCAAATGAAGCACAGTAATAGTTTCCCATACACTCTACAAGACATACTACAAATTTGTGCCCCCTGACAATGGACCGGCTCAGTCAATGGCAGGACTCTCCACTGCCCCCTAGGCCAGACGAAGACACCCCCGCCCAGCTCTGTGTTCTTATACACAGGTACAAACAAGTTACACATCACTCATGATGTATTGAGGTGCATCCCCTCTACTTAGTAAGGTGCCACCTCTCACCTTGTACGTGTTGGTTTGAGCAAAACAACTCTATCATATTACCCTTTTGCCCCCGTCTTTAGGATGGGTCAGCCTGTTTCTTGTTATCTGTATGGAATGTACAAGTGTTCTGGTACCTCGTAGGTTTGTTTACTTTTGCAACATCAGCCCTTTCCTTGCCAGCTTCTGTGAGCAAGGCCTGCCTCTAGCTCACAGCTTAACTTTGCTTTATGTTAGCAAAGTCTTGACCATTACTTTAGCTTAGGCCTTACGCTGAGCCTCTGATACCAGGGTTCATGTTTCAGGGCCTCATCTTACTACAGAGTACACATCCAGGATCTTTCCTTCACAGGGAGCCACAGGCCAATGCTATTTAAAACTAGACTGTAAGGAAAGGTCCTGCATCAGCAGAGAGGTTACCTCAGGTATCCCCTCTCTCACTTCACTGATTCGGGCAGTTTCTCTGGCGTAGTCTCACTCACTGATGAGCTAGCATCGATTGGGCCCAAGTCTTCAAAATATGTAGGCTCTTAATGTCCACTGACTTCAAAGGAAATGAGGAGCCTAAATACCTTTATAGATCTAGGTCTTTGAGCCTGTCTGCAGTCTCCCAGAAGAAGTCAGTTGCTTGAGTGCCCCAGGTAAGCGCTCCAGGCCCCAGCTGTACAATAGAGAGCATAGCACTGCCTTTCCTCACAGGGGTGTCAGGAGGATAATCCCAGAACAGACTGAGGTGCTTAGGTCAAGCTCTAGACCACAACCCAATGACAACATATCCCAAGATGATTATTTTAGCCTCCGCTTTCCAGAGAATCATGTGGCACTCGATGAGTTAAAACCATGGGAAGAAGTTTGCTGTTGAAGCCAGCGGCCCTGGGGCAGGCGAGAAGGTAGATTCAGTACAGAGTGTGCCCAGTCCATACACAACAACGCAAGGCAGTTCCCTTCACCCGCTATCCCGACCCTGTTACAGCTGCTCAGAGCTGAGCCTGGTTCCCTGGAAGAGAGGAGACAACGCACCCCGCAAGCATTTTGTGGTAAGTTTCTAGCCCACACGGTGGTGGAGGAACACTTGCAAACCTGAACCCTAGAGGCTCAAAGGCTAGAAGGCAAATAAAAGACCAACTTTTTTTTTTTTTAATCTGATGATTTTTAAGCCAATCTCATGATGTTTTGGGGCCTGACTCATGATTTGGGGAACATTTGGGGCTGGCAATACTGGGGTTTACAAACTAGCCCATAATCAGGTGGCCTATGACAGTCACTGTCTTGTGCTCTTCCGGGAGCTGTAATTTTAAAATTATTTTTATCCCATGTGAATCATAAACTTCATAATGATTACAGCAGAACTATGCAGGATAACTCCCCACTCAGCTTACTGGCTACAGTCTACTGAAACCTGATGACTGAGTCAGTAATTTGTACCGTCCCTATGTACTGCTCCGCCTGCTCCTCCTCTCATCGCAAGCCTGTGGCCGTCTGCTTTCCTGGGCTCCTGCTAAATCTCTTTGCCTCAGGTCCTCAGAGGTAGTTAGGCACCTAACTCCAGTTGAAATCAACAGGAGTTAGTCAGTGGGTCTTTGGTATTTCCCTCTTCCCTGATGCACTTTACCTACAGCCAGTTCTTCCCCTGTCCCTTGCCCCATTCCTGGCTATATCGATATGATCCTGCCTCCTGCCCATGCTTGAACCACATCCGGAAATTTAATTTGAGCAGTGCAATGACAAAGCTTGATTTCAGCATAAAGGGGAACAGTCAAATAGGGGCCAGACACTGGCTTTCAGGGCCACATGCCAATGGCTAGAGCAAGCACAGCTGTCACTCTAAGACCAGGGCACCTATGCCAGTTTCAAGGCCAGCAGCCCAATTAGGGTTGCCAGGCATCCAGTTTTTGACCAGAACGACCGGTGAAAAAGGGACCCTGGCAGCTGCGGTTAGCACCTCTAACAGGGCTGTTAAAAGTCCAGTCAGCAGTGCAGTAGGTATAAGGTGGTAGGAGGGATAGCTCAGTGGTTTGAGTATTGGCCTACTAAACCCAGGATTGTGAGCTCAATCCTTACAGGGGCCATTTAGGGATCTGGGGCAAAAAATATGTGAGGGGATAGTACTTGGTCCTGCTAGGGTAGGCAGAGGATAGGACTCAATGACCTTTCAAGGTCTTTCCAGCTCTATGACATAGGTATATCTCCATATTTTTTATTTTAAGGCAGGCTCCCTGCCTGCCCTGGCTCCATGCGGCTCCCAGAAGA
>ML677352.1:41030519-41049286 GCA_007922305.1 Dermatemys mawii | reverse complement strand
TTCACGCATTGCTTCCCCTGCCCCAGTCCTGAGCTCCCTCCCACACTCCAAACCCCTCGGCCCCAGCCCAGAGCCCCTCCTGCTACCCAGACCACTCATCCCCAGCCCACACCCCCAGCTGGAGCCCTTACCCCCTCCCACACCCTAACCCCCTGATCCAGATCAGAACCTCCTCCCACACCCCAACTCCCTGACCCACCCCGGTGAAAGTAAGTGAGGGTCGGGGAGAGAAAGCAATGGAGGGAGGTGGATGGAGTGAGCAGGGGGCAGGGCCTCAGAGAAGGGGCAGGGGTGAGACTGCTGGGTAAGGATCAGGAGAGGGGCAGGGGAAGGGTGATCAGTTTTCTGCAATTAGACAGTTGGCAACCCTAAGCCCAATCCATTAACTTGAGAAAAGGGCCAGCTCTCCCCATCTCCCATCGGCTCCTTCACATAGATGGTGGATCTAGGGGTGCAGCCGCATCGCCTGGCTTAAAGTGGTTTCCATGCTATACAGGATTTACAGTTTAGTTCAATGGCTCTGAGCACCCCCACTATAAACATTGTTCCAGCACCCCTGGTGGAGTGGACAGCCACTTAATTTACATTGCTTCCCCCACTGCACAGTGAAGTCCCTTAAGCCCCATTGATCCCCTCTGCGGAGGCCACAACGATCTACGTACATTCCCTCCTGGCTCACTTCAGAACCCCTCCAGTCCTGGATTGGTGCTAGCTGACAGGTTCTCCCCACCCAGCCAGACATGTACAGACTCCAGCACTGTTAACGCTGTAGTGGAGTCCCAACAAAGTTGTTTGGAGTTGGAGGACAACAAAATGAGGACAGCTCCCTCCACTTGCTTCCCTGGGAGAAGCTTTGTGGAGTCTAAGGGACGATCCGCAGATTTTCTGGGTTGTCATCTCCTCTACACTGCTGCCACTTTTGAGAGGGGGAGGGGCTGCAGCCATTTAATATACAGCAAACTCACCATCAGTGCCTGGGGGAGGAAAAATTTCAGCCGAGACACTAGAGCAAACCCCTAGTCTTGTGAAAAACTACCATGGGGGTCTTAAAATCAAGGCAGAGCAGACAGGAGATTGGTTCTTAAGCACCCACAGTAGGAACACATCTGACTTTTTTCTCCCCCCTTGAACAGTATCTGCTGTGGCTGACCCCACCCAGAGCATAGAGGCCCCTTCAGGAATGGGACTTTCCTACAATGAGGAGCCACCACCAAACCATCAAGACAGCTGTGCTTATTTGGGAGAGCGACCCTGCTCGGTCGCTGCGCCCCTGCTGCAAACATTACAGCCAAGCCACCAGCGTGTGTAGGAGCAACTGTAAAGCTACAGAGATCACTATTAAAGCAAAGGGAGGTGCGGGGGAAACCATCATTACAAGTCTAACTCCCCTGCGCTCTCTCAGCCACTCCGCTCACTCATTGCTGGGAGGGCAGCTGTTGTCTGAAACATGTTAAAGCATCCTCCACCAGTAAGTATCTGGTGACTCAGACCCAGAACTAGAGGAACACATTGAAGGAAGGCAGGGCCAGGTTTTCAAAAGGTGCCTAAGAATGCAGATAGATGCCTAGTGGGATTGTTCTATGGGATTTCATTGGAGTTAAGAGCACAGATTGATACCTAGTAGAGTTTTAAAAGTATCTGGGCACCTCGCCCCAATGAAATCTTTTCAAACAATCCCACTAGGCATCTACTTGCATCTTTAAGCACCTAAATACCTCTAAAAAAATCTGCTACCCACTCAGATTGTACTACATGCAACCAAAGGTGTCTGCTACTTAGGGTGACCAGGTGTCCCAGTTTTATAGGGACAGTCCTGATTTTTGGGGCTTTTACTTATATGGGCACCTATTATCCCCCACCCCCGTCCTGATTTTTCACACTTGCTGTCTGGTTACCCTCCTGCTACTTAACTTAGATGGAGAGTCTGTAGGTTCAAGAGCCAAAGGAGAGGAGGCAAGGAAACTGGATAGATTCTACAGTGATTCAATTAAAGACAGATGTGCCAATTAACATCTGATCTTCCCTCTGTCCCCAAGAGAGACAGGAGAAAAATAACTAAGCAATAACTTTTGGAGCTCTTTTTCTTGATATGATTTTGCTTCATATGTTAAATATATTCTTCTCTAGTCTTTAAATATAGTTTTCCTTGGTATGATGCATTCAGTGCAATTGATATGATACTTTGAAGTTCAAATACAATTTTTCTTGGCATTGTTGCGTTCATTTAACACTTCATTGAATACACAGAGCACATTGGATGGGTACCTATTGCAGTATTTTAAAAATTCAAAGAAATAAAATGTAGTGGGAATGGATCTGAACTATAATGGTCAGATCCAAATGTCCTCTAGGTTTACAGTGGTTTTGGTTCAAACCAAACCAATCTTCTCTACTCTTTAAAGAGACAGTGTCATATCTGTCTGAAAGTGTTTTACCTGCTATTGTTACAAGTAACATGTAAGGCTATTATAAATATAAAGAGATTAGAGGGGGATGTCTTTCCCCCCATTCTTTTCAGCGTGCTTGTTGTGTATTTGACAGCATTTTGTGAGTACTCACTTTCACTATATTCAGTTTTCCCTTTTGTGTACGTGGGCATTCACACAGCAAAAGAAAAGAGAAAAATTTCTCAAGAAAATAGGAAACTTGTGGTTATAAAACCATACAAGCATAAGAGAGATGGGGCAATTTGTTGGTTTTGAGTCCAGTAGAACCTCAGCGTTATGAACACCTCAGGAACAGAGGCTGTTCGTAACTCTGAACAAAAGTTACGGTGTTACGGTGCTTCTTTCAAAAGTTTACAACTGAGCCTTGACTTAATACAGCTTTGAAACTTTATTATGCAGAAGAAAAATGCTGCTTTTTTATTATTATTAGGAGTTTATGTTTAACACAATACTGTATTGGATTTTTTTTTTCTTCACTGCTGCCTAATTGTGTACTTCTGGTTCCAAATGAAGTGTGTGGCTGACTGGTCAGTTCGTAACTCTGGTGCTCAGAATACTGAGGTTCTTCTGTAACTAGTTTTTGATTTCACAGTGTCCCTTTAAATACAATTAAATACAAAATTCTGCCTAATCTTTCCAATTCCTCACTTTTTACCTGTGATCCATTTCTGGAAGCAGAAGAGGCCATTTGGTTTATTAGTATGGTTCAGTATGCACAGCCTTATCAAGAAAGTTGATGAATGCAAGAAAAATGAGAATAGCAACTTTTATGTAGTGTGGCTTTCAACTCTTGGGTGTCAATAAAACATGAGCTGTCCCAGGAGATCTAATAAAAATGAACCTTTTAATACAGTTACACATTCCTCCTGACTTACCAGCAAATCTGATGGGTCTGATCGGTATCTGAGCAGTCTGTTCATGTTCTAACAATACAGCGTATTTGCAAGCCCTCTGTTTGTATGGCCTTGTAAAAATTAAACGACTTTTAATCAAACTTGGGTGCCTATATTGCTATTTAGCAAGTAATAGATTGATCATACTAGTATTTCATGTCAGCAGTGTGCCTACTGTAGTTCAAGATGAAGATAACAGTCCCTGCCTCAGAGACTTTACAGTCTAGAAGTCAAGTCAGTATTTAAGAGGTTAAATCAGCATTTAGGTATCTAAATACAGATTTAGGGGCCAACCCTGCCAATGCCTATGTGCATGAGCAACTTTACCCACATTGTGAGTGATCCCCACTAAAGTCAATGAAACTACTCACAGGTAGAAAGTAATGCATGTGCATTGTTTGTAGGATCTGGTCTTAAACCTGAGCTTTAGGCACCCAAGTTCGAAAACTTGCTTCAACTACAATAACTTGGGTCTATTCGCTGATTTTACTTGTTCTTGCCTATGCAGCATAGATGTGATGTGGATAATTCCAGTATTGCTTTGTGTGTCTTGAAGCCAAATTCTGATCTTATATATTCCATAGCTCGCTTTGTTGTTTACAAAAGAATCTGAAGGCAGAATTTATTGCTTGTGGTACTTCTGTTTAAGGGGGTGATGGCAATTAGTGTTTACACAAAGTGTATCCTTGGAGTGCCAGAAAGAAAAGAGAAGTATTTCTTACAGGCCAACGCCCCCCAAAACAGTCCTAAAATAAAGGAAGCCCAACTTAAAATATAGCATATGATCATCTTGCGTGACCCGGGCTGGAGTGATCCTGCTGCATGTTAGAAAAAATCCAGTAGGGAAACTGCAAGCAAGTGATAAATAAAATAAATGAATTCTGGTGCATGCCAGATTTCATCTCAATGAAAAAGACTTTGGAAGAGACTCTGAAAGAACTTATTAGCAGGTGTAGCACTCACTGGTCAAGGCAGCAGTCTTGCTGAGCTCACTGGGGCTATTCACAGCAGCAAGCACTACATCCAGTAGCAAGCAATTGCAGGATCTGGTTTTTGGTTATGAAACCCCCTCGAAATTGTGGCTTATAACAGTGAAGTGAGCAGCTTCCCCTACCTACAGCAGCAATTTCTACAGAGGAAAACAAATTGCACAGAATCTTACCCTTTCATATACTGATAACAATCACCGGTGGTTCTTTTGATATCAGGCATCTATCCTGTTAAGGAGTCAGCTTATCTTTCAGTGGCCTCTCTGGTGGGTGTGGCTGATAATCTTTAGAAACAGTTTGACTGACAAATGGCATTCCAAAACCTCACTACAACAAAACGTCTTCATGCCTCATGTCAGTCACCTTCTCTGTGCCAGATGTAACCACAGCCTGTTGGCTCAGCTTTGAGCTAAACGCCCCAAGTGTACTTTTACAATGCAGACAAAGACGTAAGGCATGTGTGAAATAGAAAAAGTTGGGCTATATGTTTATCTACATCTCAGATACATGTATATGGGCAGGAGTCCCGCCATATGCTAAGTTTAAGTTGAACCAGCCAGAGAATCCCACACCATCATCATGTAGGGAGAATCATAACTGGCATAAAGCTGACAGAAGTGATAGAGGTGACATACCTGCCTCCTCTGCCTGTGGCACCCTCATCACTAGCATAAGGGGGGGAAGGGCCATGTTGGGGGCAGGAGGGGGAATGGGGGAGCTGATCCCTAAACCTAATCCCTGCTGATGCCATGAGTGGAAGTTAGAGCTTCAGGGGGCCAGCGCTGGGTTGTATTTCTGCCAGCATCATATTTCCCATGGTGGTCACTGTCCACTACATCCGAGCATCACTAAGACATGGTAGAGAATTTGGCCCATCAGTGTTCGGTAATGAAGTAGAGGGAGGCAGCAGAAAAGGTGCCACGATCACAAATAGTAGGAAGAGCATTTGCAATTACATCATAAAATAGATGTGGCCATGGGAAATACAGCCCTTTGTCAGAGTAGGTTCAACCCTTCATAGAGATGGGGGAGTAAAAACCGAGCCACTGTTTTGCTTATTAGCTCATCCATAGTCAATATCTTTTACTGGGGCTACTAGGATTGAGTAGCATCCCCCCAACTCCAGGATTCTTGTAATTTTGTTTCTAGGATTTTTTTAAAGCTACAAATGCCAGGATCTCCATTTTAGGTCTCATCTCCAAGATTGAACCTCCAAACAAGAGTAGGATGTCACCTTCATCGTGCTGGGCCATTGGTTCCCGCCTCGCTCAGAGGGAAGAGTGAACCACTAACACATAGTGAGCCACTAACACTGTTAATTTCTCCACACATTTGTTCTTCAGCCATGAAAACAGAGAACAAGGCATAAGGAAGATGCAAGTCTCTGGTCAGTACCGTGAACAAGCAAGAATTATAGATTGAAACAATCAAAGTTATTTCTATTTCCCCCATTTCAGTAGCATTTGAGCACCTCAGAATCTGCTGTATTTATCCTCACAACACCCCTCAAAAGTAGGAAAGCTCTTATCACCATTGTACAGATGGGGAACTGAGGAACAGAGAAACCAAATGATTTACCCAAGCTCACACACGAAGTCTGAGGGTATGTCTATACTGCAACTAAAAACCTGTTGGTGGCCCATGCCAGCTGACTTGGGCTCACGAGGCTGTTTAATTGTAGTGTAGACTTCTGGGCTTAGGCTGTGGCTCACCCTCTAGGACCCTCCAATCTCACAGGGTCCTAGAGCCCAGGCTCCAGCCCAAACCTGGACATCTACACTGCAGTTAAACAGCCCTGCAGCATAGGCCAGCTGCAGGTTTTTAACTGCAGTATAGACATACACTGAGGGAGCAGGAAATTGAACCCAGCTGTCATAGGTCCTGGGCTATGGTTTCAACCACTGAATCGTCTCTATGTTCTCAAGCACGCTTTTTGCTGGAAGAGACTTTTCTATACTCTACTTCGTATAGCAAGACTTGTGCATTTATGTCACTAAGACAAAAGAAAACTGAAAACAAGTAGTTGAGGGGAAAAACTTAAAATGTAGAAACAAAAACCAGACCAAATGAGAATACATAGTAAAAATAAGTGTTTGAAAGACAGAAGTGGTTTTGGGGACAGACCAGCTCACACTGTACAAAGAAAGGAGCAAGTTGTTCAAATTTATAATGAAGTGTCTAGATTAGAAATTATTGGAAGGGGAGGAAATTGAAGTTATTCTTGTTCATTAACCTTTCTGTGTTAATAGACCTTCCTTCTTTTACAGAATATTTGTTGTTTACTGTTTTGAGAGATTACTTTTGGGGTGAAATTTCATCACAATATCATGACCACAGGATACTCCCATAAGGTATAAAAAAGAATCTGTGCACCAAATGAACGGGAAAGTGAATTCTTCAAATTATTAAGACACACACACAAAAAAAAAATCTATGCTAGAGTAAAGAATGCCACATTTTTAAGCCATCCTGTGAATTGGTCCATGCTTCATAGTTGAAACTGCATGTGTGTGCCCAGATTTTATGCAGACAATTAAAGTCACCTAGGAATGAGAGATGACTTGGAGGGAATGGAGAGGTTAAGACCCCATGCAAAGTTTTGAAAATGTCAGCCTTAGTTAGAGCAACACTGTTTAGCTATCACTCATTTATAATTATCACATATGTTCCAGAGACTGTGGCTATTCTTCCTTAGGCTCTGGTTCTGCTCCCACTGAAATAAATGGAAGAGGTCCCATTGATTTCATTGCTACAGAATTGAGACCAAAGACAATCAAATGCATTAGACAATATCTTTTCAGATTAGATTTGTTACTCACTGAATTTCAAAGTTTCTTCTGAACATCCTCACAGAAAAGCAATAAACAGACCATTATCCAAACCCCAAAGTTCCTCTACTAGGCAGCGCATTTTTTCGTAGTTTATTTTTAAAAAATTTTACTTTACTATTTTAACCCTAAATCAATTCATCAGCCATTCTAAATATCCTCTGAAGGATGAAAGCCTCACCCATGTTGTTGGGTTGGGCTTTTTTATGAGGTGAGAGGGGATTACTAGAGAATTTCATCTAGTGATTTCCACCAAAGAATTCTAGGTCATCTGTCTTAGGCCCCTTTCATGTCTCACCTCAGATTTCTTATCTCATCAGTCTGGTCTTATTCCCCTTTTGTCAACTTAGTCACTCTAGTTAGTGGAAGTGAAATTTCTACGCAGCTATGTAGTGGATTGCTGGCCAGGATAGTGGTCCCTTGATGGACTTTTTTCCATGAACCATATTGTGCCTTCAGTCTTTAAGTGGAATTTCCTATTGGAATTCCACTTAAATGTCAATGGCATAATATGACCTTACATCCCTATTTCCTTAATAATCTTTTGCATGGACTCTATAGTGCTGCTGTCTTCACAATTGCATTTTAACACCTACACAACACATTCCTGCTTTCCTTCATTGTTTCCATAATGCTTCCAATGTAACCTTGGCTGAACCAGAGATTTTCCCTCAACTTACTTAACTAAGATAGATGGATTTGCTAAATTACTAGTTTTTCCCCCTTGCATCAGGAATGTCTCTACTGTTCATTAGAAACCACAAGACTTGACCAATCATATTGCATTTTCAGTAACAGTAGCCTGTGGAATTCTGAAGATTATGTTTTGTTTTTTTAAAAACTCTGTTACTTCATCCTAGTAAGTCTATTGGCTTGTTAAACTAAGAGCTACCCATTTAAAATAAAATTATTAATTATGTTATGAGCAATGTGTTACCCTAGTAGAAATAGCCACTTTCATTGCTGCTTCCACAGACACAAAGGACTCATAACTCACTGTCTGTATAAAGAGATCTCAGTCAAAAGGATTCTTACTTCTTTATCCTATTTGCTCCTGTGGTTTATTGACATCTGTCTTTGTATTATGACTATAACTCTGGCACAATGTTATAATAGCAAGGAGAGCAGAATTATAGGCTCTGCCTTGACATTCGTCAGCCCATATTCGGAAAATATTGTCCCTGAAAAAAAACACAGAACAGGGACTCACAATTAACACTAAGAAGTGTTAATTAGACAGAGCTGGATCAACTTATTAAAGGGAGGGTATTTTACTTATTCTTCTCTCACACAAGCAGCATAGCTTCCATGGCGAAGTCAGCATGCTTCTGCTCATGGAGCTAGGAGTGAGGACACTCAGAACCCCTCAGTGCTCTGCCTTATCGCTGAATGGATATTTATTACCAGACATGCTCTCTGGTCATAGAGGCTGTCTATTTGGGACACTGATTCAATTTTTTCATTTAAGAGCTTTGTTGTAAATGCTGAAGCAGAGTCCAGAAGAGGTTTCCTACGACAGGGATTATTGTCTTAATTAGGGCCCTTATTAAACAATAAATACTCAAGTAACCCAAGAGTCTGAAAATCAGAGAATAACTACAGGTATCTCAAATTGGGCAACCAAAAATGGAGGCACCCAAAATTAGTGGGCCCTTTGGAAAATGCAGACGTAATTGACAACCCCAAAGTCTCCCAGTGTCAGTGAGTCAGAAGTAGGACCGGGAATAGAAACCAGGTCTTCTGATGCCCATTCAACAGCTCACCATAAACAGCCATTGCTTCTCTAGCTCACAAGACCATGCTGCTTCCTGCAACACTAACAGCTTCCCCACATACCAGGAGAACAATCCAATGAAAACCAAACAAACCAATCTGAATAGATAAGGAATAAATGTGCCTTTCAAAAGGCATCATATAAGAAACAAGCCTGCTTTATTCTAGATGTGCCTCACTCAGCAGAAGTCTCATCTTTTTTTCATGTTTCGTTGTCTTTTCAGATGAATCTCCGAGCAGACCAGGAGTCCACACTCACGTAGCTTCAGCAGTGTGTTAATGCCACAGGATGGGTATTGTGCTGTGCAACCTCCTCAAGACAATATTTAATATTTGGATTATGAAGAGTACAGCTGAGAAATCTTGATCAAGTCTATCTTCCCAGGGAGACAGCAGGGAGATAGCGTTTGGGAAACCCAGATGTGCTGAAAATTAAATTGTTGGCTACAGAAGACTAGTCACTTTTCTGTGGCTAAAAATAATCACTAGGCATGGTTATTATATTAATAAATTTTCATTGCTAGTTACCAATGCATATGGCCTCTAGACACCTTAACAACTAAAAGCCATTATTTCCAATAAATGGACAGTGTGCCCCCAAACAATAGCCAGAATTAAAAACAGAAACAATGAAAGTAAAAAAAAAAATTGCTCTCTGCCTGCAATGTGATTTAAAAAAACACACAAACACTCCCCAAAATGGGGAAAAGAGAGAATTTTTTAAAATGCAATGAATTCAATTCAACATGTACACAGGGATCACTCCAGAAAAACCATGGTGTTTACAATCAAACTATATAGAAAGTGACAATGCTTATTTAATTCTTTTTTAGGTTAGAAGCGCATGAGCCTTAGTGAAAGTTGAAGTATGACTTTTGGACTCATGAAACCATAAACCTCTGCAAAACAAAGAGGACAGTCAAAGTAAAACATCCCTGTCAGGACTATTTATTGAACAGATGGAGAGACTTCCATTCAAGGAAATAACATTTTGATGTGACGCACAATGCTTGCTTTTACAGACCAGAATGAGTTCCCCTGATGGTCAGTCAACCAGCCTGTTGTAATTGGACCCAGACTTTGGATCTTACTTGCTTCCAAGCCAGCTGGGTCTGGGCAGAGTCCAGTCACCATTTCTAGCTCTGGGTCTCTAAGGCACACTCCTGGGTACAGATTCCATCTGGCACCTTTCCTTGGGAATATGAGACTCCGCAGTCCAAGGCCCTGAAAGCAGGGCTGAGAACTCCCAAGTCACTTACGCATGCCCCCTGCTTCCCCCACTTCCATCTAGTCATGGATGCTTTGGTTTATAGTTTAACAGTTAGAGAGGATGTGGCAGGTAAAGCAAAGAGCACAGGCTTTGCAGAGGAGCTTCTTACCCACAGTAACATTTACTCCTAAGACATACAAGAGTTACAGATCTTGGGGCAGGGGAGAAACAGAAGCCTTTTTAGCTCTCCTTTCAGTTGATGCTTACCTCTTCTTGTGAGTTCACAGGCCAGCTAGTGGATCAAGCAGGTAAGGCCCCTCTCCTGCCCTCTTCTGTTGTCTGCCAATGGTCATCTAGTGAGAAAGAGCCTAGAACTTAAATAAGATTTCTGCCCTCTGTCAGGTGACCAGCCAATCAGCTGCAAAACTCCAGTCAGGTGATTAGTAGGGAAGTTCCAGCTGTCTGCAATCCAAACTGGGAACAACAGTTGCCTCCAGCCTGGCTCCTCTATAGAAAAACCAATGCTTCAGTGGTGGCCCCCTGGATTAGAAGACAATCACTGCTGATGACTTGTGTTAGCACTTCAGGGAGGTGTCAGGAATTACAATAAACTGCCCTGGGTCTGACCCTGACAGCTCTACTTATAGTTACATAGTCAAAATGAGGGTCAGATTCTTCAAAATGGCAGTTACAATGTAAACTGAAAGTCACAAGTTGATATAGATGTGCAGCTATAGCAGTCCATCACATCTCTCCCCCAGATGAAGATGAAATGAGCAGGGTACCTCACCTCCGACCCTTGGCAAGGTCTCACATTTCCTTCTGGGATAGCACGTCTGCTATTACAGATATGCTCCCATTGACATGAACTACTTCCACATCATAACCTTAAAGTCCTAGACTCCATCTCAGTAATTTGACATTAAATCCTTCTGTTTAATAGAACCAGGGAAATATAAGTGATTGATATACACTGTAAGATGCTGCCCAACCAAGTACAACTCTAAGTTCCTATGTGTCCATATTATGGCAAGACACTCCTTTCTCAACAGTGGCATAATTCTCTTCTCAGGGGAGTAATTTCTTGCTCAGATACATGATGAGATGCCTGTCCCCCTTGTCATCAGTCTGCACCAGCACTGCACCTGGCCCAGCATCCAAAGCACCCATAAAAGTCCTAAAGGGTTTGCCAAAGTCTGGATTTACCATAACTGGATCTGACTGAGGGTTTCTTCAGTTTAGAGACGTCCCTTTGACATTGATTGGTTCGGTTCATTTTGTCAGGCTTATTCTTTTTACATAAATCAGTGATGGGAGCAGTCAAGAATCTAAAAGGAGGGACAAGTCTCCTGTAATAACTTGTGATCCCAATAAAGCATGGGCTGATCTCTCAGTTTCTGGAAGCAGTTCTTAATAGTTTCCACTTTTGCAAGTTCAAGCATAATGCAGCCACTTCCCACTATATGGTCACCTTCTACCATCCTGACTTTACACATCTCCACCTTTACAGTCAGTCCTGCCAGTCAGTCAATCCACCTGAATGTAGTGGAGCATTCTCCCCCTGTGGATAGCATATTCCTCCTCGGTCTGACAAAAGTACAAATATCTACCCTCTCCAGTAACCTATCTGAAAGGTAGCTGGGGGGGGGAGGGGCCTTGGACGCCAGAAGATAAAACTAAGAATTCAAAGATCCCCAAAGGGGATAAATGCAGATTAAAGCCTGGCATCAATTTCCAAAGGGACCTACTAATAATCCATAGTGAGGTCAATTGTGATAAGATATTGTGCCTCTCCCGACTTGTCTAGTATCCCACCAGGCATGGAGTACACATCGGATACTTGAGTCCCATCCCCTGGTAGGTAAAATGTCCCAGATCCCTGGAACCACTATTTGTGGGGTTGACATAGGTCTGCCACACCCCTCAGCTGGGTTTCACTTGTTTTCTGTTTCTAGGGAGTACCCTCACATCCTCCCTTCTAAGCCCCTTCTGGCTACTTCACTTCAGGCTTGCATTCAAAACTAGATGAGTGTGTAGATAACAGGTCAGCCATACCACCTGTAGTATGGAGGTCTTTCAGTTTCTTATCCACTAGCCACAATTTCTGGTCCCATGAACACAACACACACACACACTAATATATCATGTTATCTATGCTAGTGACTCCCCTGCCTTTCCCCTCTATCTATGGAGGTAGTTCCCCAGCTCAGTTTCCACCCCTATAGGACGTATCCCCTTCTGCTTTCAACCCCAAAATCTTTTCCTATAAATCAGGGAGGGGTCAGCTCAAATGTAAGGAGCAAAGGTTCACGATCCCCACAGTCTGCCTATCAATTGGGCTGTAGTCTTCTAGAGTTTTCTCTCTGAGCAAGGGGATTAGAAAATAGAACCAATCTATGGGGTCTACCCAATTTAAGTCACGTGCCTTCTCAAAGTCTGAGAGATAGGAATCAGTATCCCAGATCCCCTTTCCTTAAACTGGGGCAACAATTTGGCATCTATGCCCCTCCCCACAAGGAATTAGTGTTCTGTGTTCTATCCCTGCCTTCTAGACCATTAGATCCCTAGCTCCTCCATTGCACGAAGGTACAGTTTATACCAACACTGCCTCAATGCCAGTGTTGCTGTGCCCAGTCAGTCAGCCTCTCATAGACCAGGTCCCACTGCTCCAGGACTCTGATCACCACTGAATCATATGTGGTGCCATACCCTTGGTCCTCCACCCGCTCTGCAGGAGGATGGGAAACCACTTCCAGGTGATTGTTTGGGGCTGGTACCCCCATTCTGCCTCTGGTCATCTGAGTGCAGCCAAGTCTGACTTGAACATCAGCCCTGGGCAGACCTCCTTGTGAGCATGTGGTGTCAGGAAACAATTCTTCTCCCAATTCTTTCTTCCTCCTCCCTTCCACCCTCATTTTAGCCCTACTTGAAACAGGAGGCTTCTCACACTTGGCCATCTCCAAAAAAATTAATCCATGAGTCTGTACAAGGCAGCATTTTGCTCTTCCAGCTCATGAAAATGGGCCTGCCAGGTACCATCATAGTCTTCAGGAAGCATTATTTTTCCTCACAGTTCAGAGTCTACAGGGAGTGACAATTACCTAAGATAAGATTCTAGTATCCACATCTATGATTAAACCAATACTTCTCAAACCAGAGGGCCAAACTGAGATACCTCAAAACTATATGTCTAACCAGAGTCATGTCTGTATTGTGCACCCAATTCACACATATGAACAGGCATAGCTCCACTGAAGTAAACATTAGTTACACAGAATGCCCATGTGGTGTATCCTAGGTTTTATGTTGCTTGATTTCTTATAATTAGGTCAGGATGGCACATTGGGGGCAGTCCTGTTATTGCCTCTTCGCACTTCTGGATGTGGGGTGTGTTTTTATCTCACTGGCTGTACTTGCTCTTGTGTGATTTGCAGCTAAATATTACAAAAATATTGTTTACCAGCTTCGGCTGGTGACCTCTAGCTACACCATTCTTCTATATTGTGATCTAGTGTCTAATATATTTTAGTTCTTATACAGCAGCCATTGCTGTTCTGCAAACCTCAAAGTCCTCATATGATTCTCTTTAAAACATATATTGCAGTCTATCCCCTTTTATTTTTTCCAGCGCTGACTATGGGCAGCTCTTAAAGCCTTCTCCATGAAGACACCTTATAACAGGGATACTCAGACCTCTGTAGTTTAGGAGCCAAATTAGCAATCAACATTACCCAAAAGAGTCACAGTAGTGTGAATTCATTGTTTCATTTACTACCATATAGAAACAGAGAGAGATTATTCTCACAGCAAAATGACTGACCAAGTATTATTATTATATCAACTACAGTTGGTCAACAACATAGTAAAAGCATCCTGAGATTGTCTAATAATTAAATCACAGTTTCGATATCCTGTGCTGCAAAGAGCCGCAGAAAATACATTGAAGAGTCACTTGCTGGCTCTCCAGCCTCAGTCTGAGTATCACAGCCTTATAATCTTCAGATACCTCTTGTAGTTCTCCCCAGCGCCCTTTCAATATCCTGAATACCCTTGCTTACATTTTTGGTATCTAGTACTGGCCACAATAGCCTAACCACACATTACCTTGTTTTTGTAATTCAAGCTAGCTAGGTACCTGCATGGCCCCCACCAACACTATATCTGAGTTCTTCAATAATTCCCTGCCTCTTTCCAGACAAATGACTCAGAGACAGGCTTCAAGTGAAAGAGCCAGTGATGTATACAGAACATTCATCCCCTACAGCTTGTGCAGCAGCTTTAACAGACTCCTGGGGCTCTAAGGCTCCTAAGCCCAGCAAGGGAGAGACCACCTATGTCCATGGCCCTACCCGCCAACAGCTGTCACTTTTTCTCCCCTCTTGTCACTTCTTTCTGGTGCCTTTGTACCTTCTGAGTTAATGAGGTGGTTAGTTTTTTTAATGCTCCCCAGCCCACCCTCAATCTCTCAGTCTGGCACAGTTCCCATATTCAGTTGTGCAAGGGACAACCAACTGAAGTAGCAGTGATCAGAGTGCTTGCTCAGCGTCTATTGCCCAGTACTCTGGGCAGGTCCTACATTTCCAACGCTACATTGGCACAGCTGCACGCCGCAGAGCTAAAGTTAAGTCATTCCTATGCTGACCAGAGCGCATCTTCAGGCAGGATAGTTAATCCACCTGCAGGAGAAGCTTGCCTGCAGACATAATGCTGTCTACACCTGTGGCTATACCAATATAAGTCTGTAGAGTACCCTTTTTGCAGCTCCCTTAGCCTGGACACACACTTCAAATTACTACGTACTCCAAAGGTTCTATCTTCTATTTCTTCACATCTAACACTATTAAAGGTTTAATTTACTTTCAGGTTTGCTTTCATCCAACGAAGTGGGCTATAGCCCACAAAAGCTTATGCTGAAATAAGCTGTTAGTCTCTAAGGTGCCACAAGTCTTACTCGCCTTATTTACAGATACAGACTAACACGGCTGCTAATCTTAAACCTGTCTCTAGCCGTATCCACATATATTTATATTAAATACCAGGATCCAGCTTTCTCCCCATTTAGTTACCCGTCTTATCTCCTCTCACAACTTGGCAATACCCTTATTATTAAGGCTTCTGTCAATACTTTGTATCGCAAACTGCATGTCTAAAGCACAAATACAGCAGAGCCCTCAGAAACTTACCTGCCAACTTCTGCCAAGGGAATTCTTTGCATTTGTCCTTCCTCACCATAGGAACATGGGAAATACCAATACTGGAGCTAGCTGAAAATGCTATTACATAAAAATAACTTTAAAAAATAATTTTCACATTTTTTCTTTAAAAAAGTGAGAATTTTCCCAATGTTTAAGTGAAAGAATCAAAATCAAAAAGAACATTTTCAAGTTTTACAGTTTTTGTTTATTCCCCGTTCTCTCCATTTTCCACATTGCCAAGACTACACTTTTCCTTTTTTGCCACTGAAAAAAGAGGTAGAAAGGAAGTAAAGGAGAAGAAAAATGAAAACAAAAATATTAATTTTAAAGTTTCAAAACCCCTCAGTGAGCTTTAAACGTGTCAAGAAAATTTTGAACGATCTAATTTTTTCACTAATTTTCCAATTGTCATTTTAAAAAGTTTAGAATGAAAAATGTTGAGGTTCTGTAATTAATATTCATACCAATGGCTCTGTGCCCCGATTCATCGCTGCTGAAACTCCCTTAATACCTTCCTTACTTGTGTAGCAATCTAACATAGCCAGTCTTTCGGGTGTGCTGAAACTCAGTCAAATGCTGGAAAGCGTGAGTTCACATGGCATGAACGATGGTGATTTCACAGGCATTTCTCCCTAGCAGTGGCTCACAGTGATCAACGGAGCCATTGCTGGTGATTTCTGAGCTAACTAGTCACAACCTGCGAGCTTCGTCTTTTTCTTTCCACATTAAAATACGTTCAATCCTTTCCTGATATTATTTTTGCATATAAGCAATTGCTGTAGGTGCCAGAGAGGAGTTACCAGATCACAAATGAAACAGGAGGCCACCTGTTTACGAGCGGGGGGGAGGGATCCACATGATCAGGAGGGGAAATTTTGCTTGGCTAGTGAATGGCCAGGGAGAAGAGATGTCCGTGAGAAAAATCTCGCTAGTCAATTGTGATCCACCACCACACTATGAAACAAATCCCCGGAGAGGAAGATACCTGCGCTTATAGCCACTGGTGAGGAAATCAGACGCGGAGAAGACTTCTGTCTGCAATTATTGTTTTCACCAAGTTCACAGCCCTGACAGCCCCATCAAACTAGGAGGCAGCTGTATTTACTCAACTCCTGCTCAGTGCTCTAAGGCTCCAGTGTCTGAGGTTGCGCTGTGGGGAAGTGTTGCCCCCAAAGAACACAGCGAGGAGAGTTTTTACAGGCCAGCCTATAAGAAAATCACCAGGCGGTGGGGGGTCTGTGACACTTGAAATGGATTGGGCCACCTCAGGCGGCGTGTGTGAAAGTGACTCGCTCTCCCGATGCCTTAGATCGATGCTTTCGCCACACCCTGTAAAAACCGGGGGGGGCAGCGGCTGGATTTCCCGGCGCCTCAGCTCTGAGACAGGGCTGGATAATCGACACCGATGTCCCCCCGACTCGTTCGAGCCGAGGCCGGGCTCCTCGGCGCTTGGTGGGGACGGGTAGCGAGGGGGGATTCTGGAGAGAGGCCTGCGAGAGAAACTGCCCGCGAACAAGGCACGGGGGGTAACTCGCAAGTCCTGGCTCACGCCTAGGGAAGCTGGGGCTGATGCTGCCCCGGCTACGTGGCGGATTTCACAGCCCGCGAGTTGCCCGGCTCCTTCCAGAGGGAGGAATTATTTTGTCACCATTAAAGTGAATGAATCCCCCTCCCCACCCAGGCAGGGCCAGCGTGCGCGCTCTCTCCGCGCTCCTTGCGCGCCACACGGGGCGCGGCGCAGCGTTTGCACCAAGTTTCCCCAGGCGGAGGGTTTGCGGCTGTGCCCGCTCGGAAGTTCTCCTGGCACTTTTCCCGGGTAACTTCTGCGCTTGCTTGAGGCCAGCGGCGCCTCGCAGCGAGCGGACTGAAAATACCCCGCAGCGAGCGGACTGAAAATACCCCGCAGGCTCCCAAATGCGCCCCTGCGGCGGAAAGCTCTGCTGGGCCCAGGCTCTGCTTCCCTCCGGCTGCGTGCTGGGAGCAGTGGAGCGCGCTGGACCGTGCCTGGGGGGGAAATACGCGATGCCGGGTTGACAGAGTCGCAGAACTAGCCCTTGTGCGCACACTGCCGCCGCCTGCTCTGGCAGCCACAGCGCTCACCTTGGCACGGGCTCATCCCGGGTTCCGCAGCAAACTGGGCTCCTGATGGGCAAAGGGTGGAGACCTTGGGGAGGGGGCGGAATAAGGGAATTTCTAAGGACCCCTCCTCCCGTTCCTGCTACCATTCCCCAAGCCCGCATTAGAAAGGGGGGGTTACAAACGGCTGATTTTCCCTGACCTCCCCCCAGGACACAGTCCCCCACAAGCAGCCGGCGGCTGGAGAACATCTCTCCATCTCCCTCCTTCGGCTGCGCCCTGGGTTCCGCCTCGGCTCAGGAACGTCATTTCGCTACTAAACGGTTAGTCTAATTTGCTCTTTATTATGCTGCGGATTAGGGCTGATTCCTATTAAACACTTGCGCAGTTACTATAACGGCGGGACGTGTCCCGCTCTGTACAGCCGCCTCGCCTCCGGCCCCACCGCTCCCCGCCACCAGCGGATTAAGATTTAATTAATAGGGACGTTTGCTAGCGCCTTGCAAATAATTTATACTCCGCGCCGCGAATTTTTATTCAGGAGCAAGTATTTAAGTTCCTTCTAAAGGGGGAGCTGAATATTTCACGCCTTGCCCCGGGCTTCCAGAGAGGAACCGGCCAGCAGCAGCTTCACGCTCAACTGTTGGGGGATTATTTTTTTGCCCAGGCAGGGAATTACTTCAATGGGGACAATGTATCCGCCTTTTTTAAAAAGTTAACAGCCTAAACTCTCCCTATGAAAGTTAATCATCATGATCCCCATTGTGGGCTGTATAAACCCAGGCTCAAGGAAACCTCCAAGGAACAGCAACAATTCTGATAAATTGGGCGGCTGGGCTAACTACACAAGAATGGCTTTTTATAATTAAAAAGGGGGCTGAGTTAAACCAACAGCTCCTAAGCCCCTCTCAACACGGCTAGAAAGGGAGAAATGTGGCAACCTGATTTCTTCAAATAGCAGCTCTTTGTAGCCCATTCATAATCCCAGATATGGAAACTCATCCTGGGCAAAGTCAGCTGCCAAAAAAAAAAAGTTTATTCAGATGCTCAAAGTCCATCTTTTTTCCAGTCTACAATAACCCTGGCACTTTATAACCAAACAGACAACTCCTTTTCCAATTAAAGTGGAATTAGGAAACTCAATCAAATTAGCTCACTATTAAAGCCCTTCTTTATTAAACCGTTTTATTGTAGTAATATTAAGTTTCACCCACCCTTGGAACACGAGACTTTAAAAAGTTTCCCTTGTGATATTGATTTGGCTGCTCTCAGGTTGGAGCGGGGTCAAAAGTATTTACCTAGGTGTAATCTGTAATATTTACTCCCCGAAGGAACAATTTTACAATTGTAGCCAAC
>ML677352.1:40888842-41026453 GCA_007922305.1 Dermatemys mawii | reverse complement strand
GTAGGGGGGTGGATGGGATACGCGGATAGAGGGGGTGTAGGGGGGTGGATGGGATAGGCAGATAGAGAGGGTGTAGGGGGGTGGATGGGATAGGCAGATAGAGGGGGTGTAGGGGGGTGGATGGGATAGGCACATAGAGGGGATGGGGGGTGGATGGGGTGTATGGGATGGGCAGATAGAGGGGATGGGGGGTGGATGGGATGGGCAGATAGAGGGGGTGTAGGAGGGGAGGATGAGGTAGGTGTACGAGGGTGTAGGGGGTTTATGGGGCTAGACAGACAGTCCCGTAGCAGCCCGTCCCGGAACGGGTCGCTCCCTTACCCGAGCCCCCAGCGCCTCCCTCGCCGCTGGCCCCGCTGCAGACGGAGCCGAAGACCTCGTAGGCCGGCCGGGGCGGGATGATGCCGTTGGCCGCGGCCAGGGCCAGCCCCTCGGCGGTGCCGTAGAGCAGCTGGAGCTCGCGGGCCTCGTTCTCCTCCTGCGCCTGCTGGCGGCGCAGCGCCACTTGCGCGGCCATGACGCGCTGGCGCTCGGCGATGAGCGTGCACTTGGCGCACATGCAGTCCTTCCAGCGGCAGTAGCGCTTGTGGCCCTTCAGCGCCGACACCACGCCGTGGTTCCGGCACCGGGCGCACTTGGGCGTGCGCGGGTACTTCTCGGCCGCCCGCAGCAACAGCGGCGGACCCCGCAGGAGGCTGCCGGCCACGCTCACCGGCAAGCTGGCGGCCGCGGCGGCCGCGGCGGCCGCCACCGAGCTGGGGGGCACCGGCGGGGGCGCCGAGGGGACGCTGGGCATTTCCGATCTCAGCTCCATGCCGGCCCCGGGCACAACCCAGAAACGAGCAATGCTGCCCCCCCAAGCAGTGGCCCTTCCGGGGGATCCCTTCAATACGCACCGAGCCCTGAGCGCGACGGACCCCCGATAAACCCCCGGGAGCGGGCACTAGAAACACCCGGGTCCTTGTAGTACCAGCCCGGACGCCGGCACGACACACACCCGGATCTCTAGCAAAAGCGGGTGTCGGTTAAGTCTCCCTCTCTCCGGCTCTGTCAGGGGTGAAGTGCCGTTCAAACGAACCCCTCCTCCGCGCCTGGCTCCCGTCCGGCCCCTCAGGAGCAACCTGCAGCCCTTGGGGAAACCGGCGGGAGTTAAAACCCCTTGGCTCCGTGATTGTCCGCGTCCCACTAGCAGGGCGCAGCCAAGCCCATGTCAGAGCGCGCAAGTCCCCAGGGTAGAGAGTTCCCGGCTGCCCCTTGTCCTGCCGCCAGGTCAAACCCGAGTCCCTTTAATTTCAGTTTCTTTTTTGAATGTTTCACCGGTTCCTCCCTGTAGAGATCCACTGACCCCTTTAAAAACAGCACCCACCCTTACCGGCCCCCGGGACCTGAGTCAGGCAGACCAGAGCCTCCTGACCGACAACGCCAGCGGCGTCAGGCTCAACGAGACCCAAACCCTGTAAGGAACTGACAGTCCTCTGCAAAAAACCCAGACAAAAATACCCAGCCCCTCTCCTCCGCTCCAGCTTAGCTCTGCCCCTTGAACATGACTTTTCCCCAGCGCCCGCGCAGGACAACGGCACAAGCCACCCAGCAGAGCCGCCTAAATCCAACACCCAGCGGAAAACACAACCCGCCAGCCCCCGAGCCCTCGCGCTCCCGGGCAGCTGCAACTCCAAACTTCCCCGGGCACGCACCAAACGAGCCTCACCCGCCCTCTCTAATCATCCCCCCTCCTGCCCCCCGGGGGAAGCCAGCCAGCCAGCCGCGCCGATCCCCAGCGCCCAGCCCCGCTCCGGTCCCCCCGCACTCAGCTCGGGTTGGCAGGGGTGACTCTTGCGAGGCGAGAGTTGCCAGGAGATAGGGATCTTCGCCGCGGCGCCCGCGATCACTTGCTCTATTGTTGCGCCCTACGTTTCCATTAGACAACATTTGACAACAATGTGGCGCCTGCTATTGGCCAGGGGAGGAACGAGCCCTTCTGATTGGCCGCTGGCGTGTCTACAGTGTTCGCCCGACGCGTCTCTCAAAGAAACTGGGCTTTAAGGAAACTAGGAGGGTCCTGCTAAGGGAGTTGCATTGGAAAAATCACGATAAATCGTTTCCATTTAAGTGTTCGTGGGTGAAATTTGTCTGATTTTCCCACTGCCTGGTAGTTTTTAGATCCACTTAAAACAGTAGTTGCTTGCCCAATTGTTCGTGCGGTTCGCGCTTCAGATTTTCCACTGTCACTTGTCAAAAGGTGGTGGGGGCAATATATCATGCAAAGTGACAATTCAATTTAAGGTGCCCCCTCTCCCCCCGGAGATTTTGTTGTATAGTAGAACCTAACTTTTTTTTTTACTCACTTTGCAACTACAGGTGTATTTAACCAGTACAGCTGCAATAGGTGGTATTTGAGAGGTGAGTATGATTTTCGATTTTTATTTAATTTTTAAAAAAGGCCAGAAATGAATCCGGTTCCCCCCAAAGTTCGTTGTTTCTCTCCTGGTTTTAATGACTAGCTATTTGTTTAGTAGCAAATTCAACAGGCACCTTTTTGAGTTTCCGCAAGGACAATTCAAACAAGGTTTATACATCCTTGAGCGACTGGGCTTTCCTGCTGGTAACTGTGTCCAGTTTTTGTTTTAACATTAACCACCCTGGCTCCACGTCATCCTCCTGAGTAATCGGTTTGCGCTGAGAGGAAGTAGCAGGTTTGGGATTTTGGAACTTGTGAAGTTAACGCAACTCCCCTTTTCTGGGAGGAATATTTTTGGCTAAAGCTCCCGTCTCTGTGTTCCACACGAAGGATCTTCGGTGATTAATCATCATGATTATTTTGTTAATTTCGTGTGCCTTTTTGTTACCTTTATTTGTTGCCCCTTGCTAAGGATCATCCATGAAAATACAAGGACTCGTGTATAGAGAGTCGATAACGAGGAATCGCAGCGGACTTTGTTAGACTGGAACGTTTCACCTCTCAAAGCCTCGCTTATACCGCTCAACTACAGAAATGGGTGGAGGGCAGGGTTCGTGGGGGCTAAGTTAAGCGATTGCAATGACATGGGTCCTCTGTATGGAGTTAGCATTTTCTGTGCTAGGGAAGCAAGCTGTAGCACTGATGTACGAGTGCTCTGAATAGACTGGTTGAAAACCTTTGGGGTTCTCAGCGAACTATGCGAAGAACTCAAATAATTTCGTTCGCTTTATTTTTTTTAACCTCCCCCAACTTCCCTGTAGGGTATTACAATTCAAACCTGACAATAGAAGGGGATAGAAATGGTGTTTTTGCGAGCGCTTAGCTGCAGAATAGCAGCGGATAATGAAAGCCCTTGCTCTTTGCTGCCTTTGCAAATCGTTCTTCCGCGTGAAGTAGCTCTTCGCTGAAAAATACACTTGTGAGGCATCGCATCTCGCAGACACGTTGATATTTGTCTGGCGTTTGCTTCATTCTTCCTACTTTAAAAATAAAGTATACTCTTTCCCTTCGGACTGCTGAGCCTGGGTGTTGAAAGCTGCCACCCGCTTCTCGTAGCTAGGTGTCATAACACCTTTATTTAATGCAGCCAAGAAGTCAAAATAGCTGCTTTAATTTTATCTGCAACCACTAATTTTATTCTCCAGGGAGACTATAGCAGAGCTCCGGGTTTAGTTGGGAATTCGTTTAATTGGATCCGACTGAATGGGAAACTTTTTTTATTGTATTTTATGTAGGCTTATTGCGCGGAACATGTTTCCCTTTTTCCTTGCAAAGCTATTTCATTACTTGTTTGGTTTTGTAATTTATCTGCCAAATAGCCCCCCGAGGCATTCTGTGATCACTAAGAAACCCAGGGCACAGATTATGTTTTTGTCTTCCTCTCTCTTCCTTTTCACTTTACATTTAAATTAGAGGGCTCGATCGTCCTTTACATTTAAGGTATTTTTAAAATTACCTAATGTATTAGAAATAGTTTGGAGATGACTATGGCAAAAATAGCCACTCACAAACCACCTACTGGGATTTCAATTGTTTCTTTTTTTTACAGGAATTTATCAAACTGTTATCCCTCTGGTGAGATTACAAGAACAGGAATAGCATTTTTAAAATGTATTGGATATATATGCGTTTATATAGATCTACCTACTTATGTGTCTCTCACTATAGTTCTATTCTATATTGTATCATAAGTGTGTGGATATATACAGACAGAATGATTATACTATATACACACAATATAGATATATGTACTTGCACACAATCTATATACAATTTACATCCCAATTAAAAATTCTGTATTTCCCTTCATAATTCCATCCATTTAGCTTTTGGACTAGCTGCAGCGTGATCTCAATAGTTGCTATTTACTGAAAAAACGTTTACTAACAGAGGGTGTAAAGAGGCCCTAAGCCAGCAGCACGTGGATGGAAACAATACCAATTGTTAAAAGTTAGCGTGATATATTGCATGTTTTTTGCTTAGGTTTCCACCGAATGACTTCTCTCCCCTATTGCAAACGTATGCACATGTGCATAGTCAGATACACATAGAATCAGGGTGCACATGTGAATATTAATTGTACGTTCTACTGTTTAAGTCTACACATAACTCGTTTCAAATGCATCCTGACAAGAAAGCGCCCTTGTTGGACAGGAAACATTTGTTACTCTAAAGGGGAACCTCAGCACAGTAATTAAAGGTTAAACCAAACGGCTCCTTTCTCTTTTCCCTCTTTCGAGTTTGGTTCCTTGTGGACATTTGAAGTCCTCGTTGCAATTTTTTTTTTAAGTGCCCTTAAAGAATTGAAAAGGGATCCCGGCCTCACTTTTTCCAGGTTGGAGATTTTAACAAAATCATCATTTATTCCCGCCGTGCTTTTTCGGGAGATGTCTCTGTCCTGAAATGTTTGCTACCCCCCGAGCCTGATCCCGGAGCCATTTCAAAAGGTTTTAGTCAAGCAAAATAAAAGTGGCTGCAAATTAGATCAGTTCTGCAAACCCTCTAATCAGCGTTAACTCCTCACTTCCACAGTTTGCCCTTGAGCTACTCAGGCACCGTGATGAGGGGGTTTCTATACTGGCCATGGCGAGGATCTGGCAATACGTGTGAAGAGAGGACTGGGGTGCGCTGTTTATTTTTCACACTGTCTCTTTTGTACTTGACCAAACCCAATAAAATCGCCTTCTCCGCGTGCGTTGGTTTGATGGTTCACGAGCCAGAAGAGTAGCAATCTTTCGATCGCTTTTCAGTGTAATGGGGAGTGGGGAATCCAGACTTACAAACCTAATAAAATACAACCTTCAAGCCCCCAAGACTGCTTCGCTCCCTCTCGGACTCTTTCCACCCCCTTTTAAGCCACGAGGAGGGCTTGTGATTTTGTGTTTTCGGGAGCTGCGTTTCCTTTTGTGCCGAGCTGCCTGGACCCCGAAAGAGCAGGCCCAAGGCCTGGTGCATGTCACCTGGGCTAATCTGAAATGCAGACCGCAAGCGTAGGTAACGGCGTTGTCACCCATAGGCACTGGAGTGAGGGGAGGCGGGGGAGACTTGGCCTGTGGATATTGGTTTTTCCTGTTCCCCTACGGCCCTTGGTAGAGGGTTTGGGCCGAATTGCTGCTCTCCAGTGCCAGGGTATAATGGCCTTTTGGCTGCGAAGTTGGGGCTCTAACTAGCTTTAATGGCCTTTCAGCTGCCCAGAGCAGGTATGCTGGCTTATATTAATTCACTTTCATTTCATGTCGCCCTATGGAGTCACTTTAGAAAGAGAAACTTGGGGGGAGTTTTACTTACCCCTTTAATCAGCCTCTGACCCGGGAACAAACTTCCCAGCTGAAGGCCGAGTCAGAACTGCAGGATCGGGTCCCTGCCATGACTGGCTTGAGTTGGCGTTTAACAAACCCGCTCCCGACCGAGGGGACGAAGTACATCAGACAAATTAGGTTGTTAAACTGCTGGAGCTCAGCTTTGTTTCACGATTTAGATTCAGCATTTGCCGACGAGACGAGTACAAAAGAACTTTACTTCGTTAAAAGTCAAAAGAGGGATTTGTTATTTGCTTTAAAGGAGAAGGAAGCCCCATTACTAATTATTATATCTGAATTCAAAAAACAGGTGAAGTTAACGGACGTGATTGAATGCCCCCCAGCTGGTTTAGTTAGATAAAACTTTGAAATACAACAAAAAAACCCCTACTATTAATAAATGCCTATTTTCCACATCACCTCTATTGCAGGCTGTTTATTTTTTAAATAAATTCTTTATCTTTATTATTGCTACCCTGCAAAAATTGGAGCTAACTGCATACAACGGTCAGGCAGCAACTCCCAATTACAGTTAATAAAATCTTAATTAAAAGGAGACCTTCCATTGGTTGGTAGGCGAGAGAGTGAGCGCAGTAGCTTCCGGAAGCATTCCAGAGAAATATAGTTCTTGATTAGTGTATTTTCATCTCGTTCTTAGCAGTAGACAGTTTGTAAGTACCTGCTAATGTTAGTGCTCTTTAAGGTTTCAATTGTTCTAGGGGGTTTGCCATTGACTTTTTCATTATTTACCTACTGAATCAAAGTAAGCAAATGCCATCTGTTTCCCTGCTGCTATCATCTTCACTTTAATTATCCGCCCAGCAGCCTAATAGAGATGATATTAAACTAAATCTTTTTGACATTAAAAGTAATTATCCCCAAACCAATATTGCAAGAATTAAAATTACCCTCCCCCACTAGAAAAAATGTACATTGCTACCCCCTCCCTCCCCGCCCCCAGTAAAAGCAACCTCGTCAGCTCATTGAAGGGTGAACGAGAGAGATTCCGTTAGTTGGGGCTTCAAAATGTTTGAAACATCGTTAAATCGATTACTCTGCTCTCCAGTGACAAGGGAAGGGTAGAAAAACAATGATTGTTAATATCAGGGTATGGTTTTCCTATTGTCCCTGGTCCCACCGAGTTTTCGGTATTTTGTATCCTTTAGCAACAATTCCTGGTTCTTAACTAGAGTGTAAAGGCGACAGAAGCTGACGAATTTAGCGCAGTCCTGGGCATTCATGGGACGGAGAGATCTGAACTCAGCAACAGCTAATCGGCCAAACCCAGCCTGGGGGCGTTGGGATGCAGATCTGTATTTCAAACTTAAAAGGCGAAAGTCTCGCGCCGTCCAACTGCATCATCCAGAGGCCGGGCGTTATAGAAACATTAGGATTCATAATTAAAGGGGGAGAGGCGCGTTTTCTAGCAGATAGTTTCTTGGTGCAATTACCCTCACCCAATATTTCACTTATGGACTCAAACTTCTGCGCCATTCTCCTTCCACTCGCTTTCGTAGGAACCGGAGACGCGTCCCCGTTCCCTTCAAATATGCGCTAAACTGAGCTAATTTTAATTGCACGTTTCAACTTTGCTAATTAAATAGAGTGGTCTAATTAAAAGTGACTAGGGAACAGTTTTAATTCAACCGTCTACTTTTTTAACAATCCATTATGCAACAAATCCCGGGTAAGCTCTCCCTTTAAAGAGCTACAGATGATTGAGTTTTTACACCTTTTTACACGCTCACAATGGGGAGACTTGACCCAACATATGTAGCACCGCGGCTCTGCCCCCTCGGCTCCCTGGTGGGGTATTGGAAGCGGACTGTCTAACTGCTTCGGCCCCGCCTGAGCGCGGCTGGACCCCGGATTGCCTTCCAGGGGCGCCCCGCTGGAAGTGGCGGATACTGTTAGCCCCGCAGAGGTTAGAGTAGCACATCCCCAGGACAGCCGCGCAGGATTTGGGGGGGAAGACCGGGCTCTTTACACGCTTCATCTCTTCACCAAGTGCTCATTAGGTTGTTAACCTCTGGTTCACATGAAAGGCGCATGTGATGAATCCGCTCCCGAACAAATGGAAGCATCCCCCCTCAGGCAGGGAACAAAGCCCTTAAAATAACTGCACAAGAAAAGCCATTAGTTGTTACTCTACAATTTCTTTTCCTCCCAGCGCTTGCGCCCATCCACAGAAAAGGGGGCGCTTTGATGTTGACCAGTGGCCCCCTGATTTGGCTAAAACACTGGCTGAGATTAGCCAAAGGAGGGGAGCGAAATCTTAAATCATTTTAATCGGAGGGGGGGGGGGTGAAGGCGCCCCCGTTGCACAGAGCCACCGAGAAACGCCCCCAAAAGAGCCACACTGGGACCCCCCAACCCCAACCTCCTGAGGCACACAAGGGCCGCTGGGTTTGCCCAGATAACTGGCGAGCTGGGAGCCGCCCCTCCCCTGGGAACGGGGCAACGTTGCGGAGTCCGTGAAGATCAGCTCCACCCTCCCCCGAAAGAGGCAGGTTGGAGGAAATTCACACGGGCCGTGTTTGCCAGACGCGGCTCCGCGGTGAAATGCCTCGTCCCCCGGCGGGGTTGGGCGCACGGGCAATGCCAACGAAAGTGGGGGTGGATGATACCTGCAGGCCAGGCCGATGGGCCATGCAAAGCGCCCAGCCCACCGTGAGCCGGTGACGCCTTGCTACGGTCTCTCATGGGATCACAAACCACGGCCGCGCAGCTGGGAGGGGGCGGTGAGGTGCCCCCCCCTTTCAGCAACTGCAGCTCCCGAACAAAGGTGGGGCAACCAACGCGTCCCCCGACCCCCCCGACCCGGGCTCACCTTGGAGAGCAAAGCGCCCTCCCTGCGCGCTGACGGGCGGCTAATTGCGGGCTCGCCAGGGACGCAGCTGGCTCGAAGACCCGGCCCCAACATTCCCACAGCCATTGTATGGATTTTAGGCTCTTTAACCCCCTTCCTTCCCTCGCTGGCTCTCTCTCTCTTTTATCCCCCAGCCCCTCGGGCGTGGATTAAAGTGACGGACAATTTTCTCTTCGCACCTCATTGCTGGTTAAATGCACTTGGAGGTAATGTGGAGAGAGAGTGTGTGTCACTACCAAGTGTGTGTGTGTGTGTCACTACCAAGTGTGTGTGTGTGTGCGTGTCACTACCAAGCGATCCCTGCTGAAGGTGGAGCGGAAGAAGCAACAGGTCGGGTACAAAGTATTCCCGCAAAGGCTGGCGCCTGGAGATTTGCGGGGGGACCAGTGGGGTTTTCCTAGGGTGGAAGTGAGCTCATGAGTTCACAGCTATCCGGGGGCCGAGGCTGCTTCCCCAAGGCACGCTGCTAAATAGCACCCTAGCCTCACTTCCCAGGTGGCGGGGAGGACAGCAACCTGCGAGGCTGTTTAAACTTCACTTGGCTCTGCACGTCTCGTTAAAACCTCCAGGGCAGCCCCCTCAACGAGCTACAACCTTCCAAGGAACCGGGGACGCGGGGTCTGATCACCGTGGCCTGCAGTCTGGAGACACACACACAGGTAGAGAGGAGCCAGACCTACAGAGCCAGAGAGACTCAGGGAAGCGCCGCATTACTAATTTACTCGGAGAGGTTCATTAAAAGGGCTCTTGTCGGCTCCTACCGTTCCGAGAGCTTTTTAATTATATTTTATATTCTCCTACCCTTTCCTAACTTCAAACACATGGTAAATAGGATTTGCTGTTTTGTTTCAGGTAAAGCCCAATAATTAAAATGCAAGCCCCGTCCCATGCATCTGCTTCTTCTTTGCCAAATGAATTGAAGGCCGAGAGAAAAGCGATTGCATTGAAATCACAGATGGGGTGCAGGTTTTTGGAAGAAATTTGAGAAACACCATTGTCCAGAATCAAAACTCAGTGTCTTGCCCTACAAAGGGGAATGCTTTAAGCCCCTCAACTTCTATGGGGCTTGTTTTTTAAACTTTAAGTGTTCCACACAATGAGCTGCCACCTAAATGTCACAACCACGCTAAGTGTGTCTCGCTGCATAGGGTGCAAAAAGGTGAAGGGAGCAAAGGGAAAGAGCATAATTAAAAACCTAGAACGCCTCACGTTTTCCAGGTCCCTATTGCCTGGTGGGGCCAGGAGGGGAGAGGCCAGTGGAACTGCTGGGGTGGGCGGATTTTGGGGGTAATACCCATGTTAATTACATGGATAACATCTTTAAGGTGAGGGACTAGCTACTTCCCCAGCCAGCGCTGGCGGGGGGGGGGGGGGAGAGACTCCATATTGTGGGGAGGAAATTGTTTCACTAGCCGAAATCACGACGATAAACCGTTTTATTTTTATTCATGATCAACACAGCTCCACTCGGCTTTGCCGCAGGAGTTTCTATCCCCCTCCTGTGGAATTATGTTTGTTGCCGTAGTAGCTCAAGAGCTTAAAAGTCCTGCCGGAATGTGATGGATAAACACAACCTATGCCGTGCAAGAGCCATATTGAAAGCGTTGGAGGGGCGGGAAGGTGGGAAAGGGTTGATTTAATAGCATCATTAAAAATACACGTTGGGGAAAAAATAATTCTTGTATTCTTCGGCAATTAACACGCGCTATTTAATTAGCCCCCTTATGCAAATGCTGACTTCTCCTAAGAAGCTAACGATGGAACAACAGCCATAAACACCACTTGGCCTGTGGTTTGGAGGCGCCCACCCCGGCTCGCGGGAGTGAGTTTAAGTTGTGCTACATCGCGGATTTCGCTTCCATCCGTCTTCAGAGCTCCGCGCAGGCTCTGGGGCATGACTATGGCAAAGTAACTTTAAAACTAACCCACTGGCACAAAGCCCCAGCGGCGTCCCTGGAGGTGAAGCACACCCCTGCTGCTTGCTGTCCGCGGGCCATGACCAGGGGGGCTCCAGGGCTGTCACTGCGGGGCAATCGGATCTCATTTCCCCCCTGCTCCTTCCTTGGGGCCGGAAACGTGACACCAACACTTCGAGGGAGCGGAGTCCAGAGTCACCCAGCAGGCTGTGTCGGGGATGGAGGGAGATCTGCCCCGCTCTTGGCAGGTTTCTAACGGGGGGGAGAAGGGAATCAGGTGAATGAGTTATTGTTAATATCGTTATTTTGCAAAATCAAAACCAAAAGGGGAGCGAGCGCTGGTGGAAGGGGGGAGCAGGTTTGCTCTGCGCCCCCCCTGGCACTTTCTGGAGGCTCTCTTGAGTTCCCAACTCGCGCATGAAGGACAAACCTCCCCATCCCATCAGCGTTGGTTTTCTCTTCCCACTGCAGAGAGGCTGTAGGCTGCATTTAATCACTGCATGGACCCAGAGTGCACCCGAGCCGAGCAGTCCTGCCCCGTGCACGCGGCTACATTTCTGTGCACCCCTGCGCCCCCCAGAGCCGTGTCCTGCTGGCCCCAAGCAGAGGCAGGTTTTGCCTCGTTGCCCCAGAAGAGCTTAGGGCAGGACCCAGGACAGGCCTGCGGGGTGGTTGGTACGTGGCAGGCACTGCGCGAGCGGGATGAAGCCGTGGGCAAGAGGCCGCCTCGCTTGGCAGGCGCGAGCGCGCTCCGCAGGCCCGGCCCGGCTGGATCCCGGCGTCGCCGGTTGGTTCCGATCTGAAGGGGGCGGATCCGGGGCACGTGCTTCCCGCCACTTATGCGCACAAGGCAGCCCGCGGTGTCTTCCCAGCCCCCTGCCGAGGCGGCGGCGCCGAGAGAAGCTGGGCCTGGCGGGGAGCGGGGCTCGCGCCCCTGCCCCGCGTGAGGGGCGGGCCGCCACGGGCTGGTCTCCCTGAGAGCCGCGCTCCACTGCGGGGCCCGCTGGGAGGCTGCTCCCCACGCCGCGGCCCCGCGCAGCTCCCGCCCCGCGCCCTTAAATGTGTTTGGAGGGGTCGGCGCCGGCCTCCCCCGCGCCTTCCTCTGGTGACTGCCCAGCCCAGTCCCACTCCCACGTCCCCCGCCCTCATACATCCCACCAGGCCTCCCCGCCTCTTCCACACAGTCCCCGGGGAGGTCACCTGCTTTCTCTCCTCCCTCTGGGGCCTGAGTCCACCTCTCCTTCCAGGCTGGGCCCCACTTTAGCCTTAGGCTTTTGTTTGGTGCCTCCTGACCCAGACCCCTCAGCCAGTCATTAGAGGGCAGGGCAAGGCTGGACCTGTTTCTCAGCCCCTCAGCCGGCATCCAGTCACAGTTTGTGGTAATAATTCCTGGTAGAGTCAACAGAAAGATTCCCATGGCGTGCAGGCCGTGGGGGGCAGGATTAGGCCCTAACAGCAAAAACTGGAAAGTGAGAAATTCTTGGCTTCGGTCTGAAGAAAAATGAATTGAGTAAGAAGCCATTCAGCATCAAGACGTGTAAGGCAGGGGTGCGTCCTGTCTCCTTTTTTGTTTATGCTAGTCATCGACTCTGGATTAAAACTATGCACCAGTGATACATATGGCCTAAAATGGAACAATTCAAGACTATGGGATCTAGACTTTGCTGATGCCATCGCTCTTTTCGGTGAAGATGCCAACGGACTACAAAAATCACAAACCATGTAAAAGTAGTAATGGAGAAGACAGCATCGTATCTCAAACCTAAGAAATGTAGTCATGTTAAGGAGGATTATCGGGACAGAAATCAAAATTGAAGAGGAGAAGCTGGAGAAGGTGGACAATTTTATTGTATCTTGAAAGTACAGTAGAACCCTGCTATCGCACGCCCCGCGATAATGCGAATTTGGATATAACGCGATCATAAGTTGGCTCCCCTTTTTGAGTCTGAGGACACTGGCTCTTGGGGACCAAAAAATTGGATTGCACAAAATGCGGGGTTGCATTATAGCAGGGTTACTATTTCAAACTGGTCAGAGTCTGAGCGCAGGGGACAGAGGCGAGAAACCCGAGGGCGTGCTGGGGCTTCAGGGTCAGACTGGGATGACCAGGAGGAACTGCGCGCTGGAGACTCTCAGCAGAGTCGCTGCTGCAGCACACCAGGGCTACAGGGTTGGCCTGGGATGAGAAGGAGCTAAGCACCGGGGACTCTCTTATGATCTCGGGCCGACCCTGCAGCCCTTGTGCACCACAGCAGCAACTCTCTTGAGAGTCCTCAGCGCTCAGCTTTTGCTCATCCTGGTGCCGACCCTGCAGCCCCGGTGCACCCTCGGGGTTCTCACATGTGTCCCGGGCACTCAGCCTCTGATTGGCTTGAAATGGTAACCCTGCTATAAAGCAACCGTGCATTTTCCGTGATCCAATTGTTTGGAGCCCAATTTTCGTGTCATAGCAGGGTTCCACTGTACCATCAGCCAACATGGTACTCGTTGCGAGGAAATAAGAAGAATCAGAAAGGCAAATGCTGCATTTGGAAGACTCAAAAACATCTGGCAACTCAAAAATATCTCCCTTAAGACAAAACTGAATGTGTACAAATCAATCGTTATCGCCATCACAACATATAGCAGCGAGACATGGCAATTTACGAAGAAAGATACGCAAAGTCTGGATGCATTTCATCACAAATGTCTGAGAAGAATATTGGGAATAACACAGAGAGACAGGAAGACAAATGAAGTCAGAAAAATTACTGGACAAGGTACCCTCACACAAATAATCTACAGAAGACGACATCAGAGGCTGGGGTATGTTCTGGGAATGGAAAAAGAATGGTGACCAAATACTGCTCTTGAGTAGAAGCCAGAAAATGCAAGAAGAAAGAGAGGAAGACTGTGAATAACAGGGAAACAAACAGTTCTGAAGGACATCAAGCACCTCAACATGAAATGGGAAGATTTGGAGAGAAGGGTAGTTGGCAGGCAAGGATGGCAAATGTGGGTAGCCCAATGTGCAGCAAAGCGTGGGATAGATTAAGGTCTCAGGCAGGGGTTCCCAAACTTGTTCCGCAGCTTGTGCAGGGTAAGCCCCTGTCTGGCCGCAAGACGCTTTATTTACCGGAGCGTCCATACATTCAGCCGCTTGCAGCTCCCAGTGGCTGTGGTTCGCCATTCCCAGCCAATGGGAGCTGTGGGAAGCAGTGCGGGTCAGGCCACTGTTTCCTAAACCGTGCTTATTTCTCAGCAAGATGAGGTTCTTACTCTTCTAGACAACTTTAGGAAATCTTCAGTTAAAAGTGTTCCTCTGGCCTTTGTTTCATGCTGCTCAACAATAACAAGTCTTATTGGATGTTTGCTGGAGGCACTTGCCAATAACCATGCCTACTGCTGTCTGAGGTTGAGGAATGAAGCCCTCACTTCTGGTTAGACTGGGGAGTTCTCACACCCTTTATACTTGTAATATCACAGTGCCCTTGTTGTTTTTTCTCTGAGATTTGATAGGCTCAGTTTAACCCTGCAAAAGAACACACACTAATTAATGCTATATTTTACCCTGTGTAACATTGAGTGATTTCTTAGGTCTAACCCAATTCAGCCCACCGAGCACAGATTTTCTTACTGCTTTCTTCTCAGACATTTTTATCCCAAGCTTTGTGTATGCTTTTTATTAGATGATCTCTTTCACCTCAGTGTTGTCCCCTGATTACGTTCCAACAGGGGAAGCCAAAGGCTTTGGCTCAGGGAGGCTATGCCCTGGCAGGCCCCGTCCCCCTGCCTGTGCCCTCCCTGCTCCATGGCCTCCAGCCCCCACCCCAGTGCATGGCCCCCCAACCACCAGGGGAGTGGTGCACGACCCTCTGAGAGCCAAGCAGGTGGCATGCGCCCTTCCAATGCCCCAAGCAGAGGGTGGGCAGCCCCAGTGCTGGTGCACACACCCCGAGCACTTGGCGACATGGCCACAGCGTCCCAGGGTCTCCCAGTGCTGGGTGGCCTCAGTCACCCCAAGTCCCAGCCCCAACACACTTCCCTGAAGAAGAGCATCTGCTTGCAAGGTAGGCTGGGACAAGGGGGAAGGGCAAGCAGGAGGGGGCTTTCCAAACAGAAGGTGAGCAGGGCCACATTTGCCTGTGGGGAGGCATCGTCTCCCCCAGCCTATGGTACACACTGCCCATGAGGTGCAATAAAAAATGTGTAACTGCTGATTCATCAACCATAGTGAAGATAACAGAAAATAGATCAATAGGACCTTCACTCTTACCATAGTCTCCACTCTATATACGCTTCTGTCAGAGTAAAAAGAAGTTTCTTCTAATTCTACAACTACTAAGCTTCTTCTAGTCGGTATATTTTCAGGGACTGAAGGGCAGTTAAACAACATTTGATTCTAAATTAGAGGCTATTTCATGCTGTATGACTAATGTAGAATATCAGATCGAATCTGTTGGAACCACCCTCAAGCCATGAAAGCATGAAATTACTAATGGGCATAATAATTAAAAACAATATGACATGGGAAATGTGAAAATCAGAGAAGTCATTTACAAAATTGTCTTTTTTGTATTTTGAGTGACAAGCTGGATGAGGTAATCTCTTTTATTGGACCAACTTCTGTTTGTATAGCTTTAATGCTTGTCTCTTTCACTGAGTTCTTCTTCAGGTCTGGAAAAGGTACCACAACTAAATACAGCTTGTTTAACTTAAATAGTTAATGTTTTCTAAGAGACCGTTCAAGGTGAAGCGGTCTGGTAACCTTTTCCAGTCATCAGACAAAAGAAGAGGCGATAGTGGGTTACAGATTGTTGTAGTAAGCCATAAATCCAGTGTCTTTATTAAGTCCATGATTTTTAGTATCTAACAAAGTTATGAATTTAAGCTTCCAGGTTCATCTTTTGAAGGTGTTGTGCAGGTTTTGTTTGAGGACAAGGACTGAGAGGACAGATATTTATTATTTGTATTTTGGGCATTCCTGATTATGTAAATACAACAATGCTAGGGACTAAGAACTGCTCTACCGTACACAGTTAAGTCAATGCAAGATAGCTTATGTCAACTTAGCTGTGGATGTATCTACACTTAAATTTTGCTCCTGCCAACATAACTATCCTGCTATGTTAACTTAATAACAACACCTGCCCTAGATGTAGTTAGGTCAATGCAGTATCAGTGTAGACACTGAGATACTTACATTGACTATTACTGGCCTCCAGGAGCTGTCCAATAATGCCTCACATTGACCTCTGTATTGATACAAGTGCTCCTAGTGAGGTTGGGCACCACCAACACAAGGAGTGTAGTGTGCACATACACACATATTGTAATAACTGTGGCAGCTGTATAGCAATGTAATTTAGGTAGACATAATTTTGTACTGTAGATATGGCCTAATTCTCCTGGTCTATGGGCATTATTTATTGATTTTCAACTTCATATTCGTATTTCTAAACATTTTACCATCCCTGTTAAATTTTCTTTGGATTTTGGTACCAGTTCCATTTTCTCAGAATTTTTTTTAGTATGTAATAATTGATAGTGTAAAAGTGTTTTAAAACAAATTCAAGATGCATTGGCATTTTTTTAAATGACAAGAAAAGGATTTTTTCCCTTCATGATAGTAAAATGACTCAGTCAAAAAAGAAAAAATATCTTGATTTAAGATCTGAATTTCAGACTTCAGGATTCCACAAATTTGTCATGTTTCCTGCTAAACATAGATTAATTAAGGATGACAAAATTTATTACGATGATTAGACTAATGGTTCCAGGGTCATTCTTGCCATTGTGGCTACAGTAACACAAAAACAAGGTCTTTCCTACAAGGAGGAGGAGGAAGTAGTAGAAAATTCAGTCTTCCCTGAATATGACCAATTTTACTATTTTTAAGAGAGGACTAGTAGAGTGCACTCCAGAGAGTTAAAACTGGATATGCCAAAATGTCATTTGCCACCCCTTTGCTTAGGGAGATGGAAAGAAAGCAATCTTTTCCTTTCTTCTCTAAGGTTTATATATGTCCTTCGGCCTAGATTCTCTTCTCAGTCTTTCCAGAGATGGACAGAGCCTTTAACCCAACTTTGTGCTTCCCCAATTCTGGCCAGCCTCCTATCTAGGTTTGGGACAGCTTGTAATTGTCCTTGATAGTCTTTTATGTCATCTGAAAGTAGTTTGATCACACTGCACTCCAAAGACACTTCCTTCTCACCTTCTCCCTGCCCCATATGCCAGAGCTGGGATAGACCTGTTACACCATCCCTATGCCATCTGACTAGTGCCATGATAATGGGGATATGTTCTGCAGGAGACTTTTAAGGCCAATTGTGTTATGGCAATGGCTCCATATTGTTGGATATTATCAGGGTGTTGGTAGTTAACTTTGGAATAGCTGCTTAAATGTTTATTTTTTTCTAATACCTCATTTTATACAGGTAACGCACCATTACATATTTGGTAACTGTTGCATCTTTATAAATGAAATGACCCCACCCTCTTTTACAAAACAAACTGGGAGGAAGGGTTGTGGTCCTCAGCTCCTAGAAAATACTAAAGAGTTTGTATTATGTGGCAGGCAGCTCTTATGGATTCAAAGATAACATCTATGCCTGTATTCTAAGCGAACACAAAAAGTTAACTGTTCTCTTTTGTACCCAAAGTCTCAATCAGAATAAGTAAATAATTTTTTATTTACGGATACAGACTAACACAGCTGCTATTCTTAAACCAATCAGAATAAGACTCTTCTTCCCATATTGCAGAGAGAGAAATTTATCACTTGGTTTGGGGCTGTATTGAAGTGAATCTATGTGCAAGTATAATTTACCCCTCATAGACTTTACAGCCAGAAGGGACATCATGATTATCTAGTCTGACCTCCTGCACATTGCAGGCTACAGAACTTCATCAACCCACTCCTTTGACTCTAACCTCTGGCTGAGTTACTGAAGTCCTCAAATCATGATGAAAAGACTTGAAGTTACAGCGAATCTACCAGTTACTCTAGTTCAGGGGTTCTCAAACTTCATTGCACCACAACCCTCTTCTGACAACAAAAATTACTACATGACTCCAGGAAGGCCAAAGTCAAAACCCGAGCACCATGCCCTAAGTGGGTGAGAGTGTGTGTGTCTGTGTGCACACACAAAGCTGAAGCCCCAGGGAGAGAGTCTATAACCTGAACCCTGCTGTCCAGAGCTGAAGCCCTAGGACTTTGGCCCCAGGCCATCTAAGCCAGCTCTGGCGACCCCATTAAAATGGAGTTGTGACCCGCTTTGGGGTTCTGACCCACAGTTTGAGAACTGCTGCTTTATTTAAACCCTCAAGTGCCCCACACTGCAGAGGAAGGCTAAAAATCCCCAGGGACTCTGCCAATATGACCCCGGGAGGAAATTCCTTCCCGCCCCAAAACATGGCAGTCAATAGGACCCTGAATATTTTGGCAAGACCCAGCACGACTCCTGGGAAAGAATTATCTGTAGTAACTCAGAGCCCTCCCCATTTAGTGTCCCATCACTGGCTATGGGGAATATTTGCTACTAGCACTGGGTAAAGTGACTTTTTGGGAACAAGACCTCTCATTTCATATTATGCATTGTAATTTTTTTGACCTGAAAGACTATTCTCACCCTTTGGTTCACAGCATAGTTAACAGAATTGTCTGCCATGCTTGAGCTAGTACAGATAACATTCCATTGAAAGAATGTACAGAGTGCAAAATATCCAGACTTATTCTGTATTTAGAAACACAGTATGAACTTCCTTTTAATTACTTGATAATTATTAACTTTCCCTTAGTTAGTGACACCATCAATGTGAAAATCATCTTTCAGTTTGAAAAATTGATACCAACTATAGCTAAAAACAGCACCTGAGATTACTTTAACAATGAAGTTAGCAAATTTATGTATAATTTCACTATTTTCTCCAGTTTGTTTGCTTTGTGCATTTGGCAGCAAATCATGAACAACCAGTTCCACTATTCCCTTGTACACTAAAGTTTCTTGCTTGCTGAAAAGATCCCTGTGAACAAGAGAGCAAAGACGTCCATTTGTGGTGTTAAACATACTTTAAATAATGTCAGGACAGACCATTTCCAGGGGAGGGGCATCCAAAACTGAACATTTTTGAAACTAGTCGATCTAAAATATTAAGTTAACAATGCCGTCATAATTCCTATTTTTTAGGGCAACTTCTTCCAAATTCCTTTGTGCTGTTTTCATCACTCTGTTGGCTGCTCTTCACTTACAGGCTTGATGGCCCCTTTCAACTGTGCAAAAGGGCCATACAGCTAACGTTCCTGTACTCCTGAGGATTCTTTCTAGGTAGGGTACATCGTTGGATGGCACAAGATCTGTGATGTAGCAGTTCCCTTTTCCAGGGAGGGTTATTCAGTACTCAGGTGACAGTGGTTTCTTTGGATTATAGGCAGCTGCTCAGAGCAGCCCAATGGCTTCTAAAATACAGTGATGCCAAACCTGCACCAAAGCTGGGTCCAGGAACAGGGAGCCACAAAGGTGGCCATCACACTAAGCCAGCACATCTCTGGTCCTCCTCTGAGAACAGTTAAGTCAGACCAGAGAATAGGGGCATATATATTTAACTATCATAGTTGTTTCAGTTACCCGTTGCTCCTTGGTTTCAATAAAAATCTAGTGACAAAATGTAGTAATTCATCTTGAAAAGTCAGGGTATTTTTAGGAGATGGAAAAATCTGTGTTTATCCCAGATGGTAAAGCAATGTTTAGGGATGTCCAAATGGAAAAGTGGATGGAATAGATTATTATTGTATTTTGTATTTCTGAATGGATAAAGAATAGTGTGCATGTATAGTCATTATTTAATGAAACAACTTATTAGTGCTCTACAAATGAGGTAAGCATCTAGTCTGAACCTGTAAATGGATTAGGATACATGAGAAAGATGTCAGAAAATATGAACAAGGAAAGCAAAACAGGGTTGCCAAAGTAAGATTTTTATCATTATTTTACTAATCAATCAAGGAGAAAAAATAAAAAATGCCCCAAAACATTGAAAAGAGCTTTTACTGTTAAGTTAAATATGCTGTAAGAGAAATGCTAATTGTAAACCCTCAGACAACCAGTTCTGGAAATTTGTAGCAAGGCTTTGAAGTGTGTAGTTTGGCAAGGGAGAGGATATAGTCATACCACCAAATACTTTTACCAGAGTTGTACGGACACAATAACTTGTGTTTCAGAAAGTGCTCGGATATATTCAGAATTGAAGCTAGTATATCACTGTATAACACAACTCTTCCTTATTTAAATGAGTAGGTTTTGTAGAAAGAATAGGGACAAATGAGGGCGCAAAGGAGCCTCAAACAGCTCCGTTTTAAATGTTTGGACCCAGCAGTGTGACTAAAACTCAGGTCACAGTTCTCTCAAGGTCACTCATTTGGTGTGTGCTGTGGACACGTGTCTTGTCGGAGGATGGGGGGCAAGAGAAGTTAGTGAAAGAGCTCCATTCTTTGATCCTGTGTCACTAATAATGGAGATGGGTTTGAAAGCTCAAATGCCAGTAGTTGTCCAGGACTGGAGATCAAAGTTTTGCCACTGATCGAGAACTAAGAAAGTTAGCTAGAGATTAAGGGAATTGAATCAATCAAGAAAATAATGGATTGATCGATTCATTAGACTTGAAATTGTTTAGAGAATGATGATATTGATGATCCAGAAATGCTTTTTACTCATTAAGAGTTTTCAGTTAAGATTACTTTAATGTTTCCAATGCATGCTTAAAAAACCCCTTCATCCAAAACTAGGGAACAATTGGTAAGTTAAAATTAAAACTGATGGACTGTACTATAGAAATAGCCATAATGGAGACAACTTAAGCATACTCATTTTGAGAGAGACTTTGGGGAGTAATGAAAGAGTCACACACTAATCGCTGATGCTGGTCAAAACCACAAAGTAAGAACAATTAACACTAAGAATTCACTGTGTAGTTCTCAGAGACTATATAATCTCTGCAAAATTTATCTCAGGTATATAGAATTGGTAACTGTATTTCTCTCCCACATGGATAGGAATAATGAAAACACATCATGTTTTAAACACAGATCAAGTACATTTTAGTAGAAACATTATTGTAACTACAAATTTATTTTATGTTTCTAATGTCATGGAAAAGGTACAGTTTATGAAAGCCAAAGGCCTGTTCTGCTACATTAAAAAAAATAGTTTCATAAAAAAAACCATCCCCACTAAATTTAAGAGTGCAGATGAAGAGAATACAGATGAAACACTTGGTTTATGCATAGTCTCTAATGTGATTAGAACACCAATGCCAAAAGCAGGAAGTTTCTTCAGAAGCTTCAGAGAGAGCTCCACCTTTACCATAATGTTTAGAGGGTTAGTTGTTAAAGCTAACGCTTTATTACAGGATTCCATTAATTAACAATAATTCATTAAGATTTAATATTAATGCATTAATGATAATCCATTAATATGAGGGAGCTGAAGATATAAAAGCAGAATAAGAGATATGCTCTTTAGTACATTGTAACAAAATTAGTCTGAATAATGATTGGTGAATTAACTCCACCAGCAGAGCAGATGATGTGAACACTATGGTTAGTTTAGGACAACAGAAAATCATGCATAGGCTATTAATGTTTCCACATTAGATCAATTTGCATTATGGGCCTAATCTGGAAAGGGGTTATGAACCCAGGAGGTGCTTCTCAAAATGAGGCCCAATGTCTCTTAGAACAGAAATAATAAACATTTTGTTGAAACAGATATATTTGCATTCTTGCAGGAGGATGTTTTATGTACTAGAAGAGGGCTGCTATACCACCACTTAGAATGGTTTTAATTATCACCACCACATTTTGATGATGCCAATGTATTTTGTGATATGAATAAAATCAGAAGAAACTGTCAAAACAAATGTTAGGAAAAAAACCAGGAGCACTGACTTCAACAGGTTCAACAAATATTCAAGCCACATTTAATAACTTTATGAAATTAGTATCAAAGAATATATAGTCAAAATACAGAAATAAAGTTGAGTGAGAGAAAACAGCATGATGAGATCAAACAAAAGTTAAACAGAACAGATTAAATATAAAAAGTTAACTGAAAGGTCACTCTGCTACGTGCAGCAATATTTCAGCAACTCCTTTCTTTAATAGCCAATTTAACAATGATGAGCTAATCGGGGAGAGAGGGAAGCTAAAACCATCACTTTGAAATGCCTGCTATGTAAGTTACTGTGATTGTGCAAACAACGTCACCCCAGTTTGCAACCTGTGTTAAATTTAGATTTAATAGATGTAGTGTCTGCTTTTGTTTTGTTTTGCTTTTCTCCTGAAGTAGTACAAAGGTTTAGAATGAAGTGTCTGCATTTAGCTCTCCATTACATTTTCATTTGCCTTTCATTTGGCTGCTATTGTGTGTGTTTTGGACTGCAGATGATTAAAATTTGCTTACACATCCAAACCTTTAGCTTGTCATGAATACATCACTTCTGAAAGTATGTGCTGTGTGCATTATTAATTAGAGAATTATCATAAAGATACAGTAAGGCTTTCCCCACTCCGAAGTTTGCATTTTTTGGTAGGTAACAATATATCAGTTTTACTAACACCCTAATAATAGTCATACATTACTTTTATATCTTCATTCCTCCAAAAGGAACAAAAAAGACAGAAGGTGTGTACAGTTAGTTTCTGATTAGTATAAAATGTTCAAATTTGGGATTCGATCTGCTATGATAAAGAACATGAGTTGCGTATAAACAAAATGCGAAAAATAATATTCCAAATAGTTTGATTAGCAGCTGATGTTTCTGTAGTGCTCCTGTGCAATATATCGTAAGCCCAGGAATAAAACAAAAAGCAGATCAAAAGTGTTTTGATGCAGGTTTAGGCATCAAGTGTATGTTATGGTCTGTACCTTCGGTTTGCTCATTCTATGGTTTAGGTACATAAGGTACCAAATTTTGTCCATATCAGATACCAGATAGTTGGTGCATACATTTCAGACAACAGAACTAGAATTTGCTAATCTGAGATGGGATCAATAATGTCTTGATAAAATGTCAAAAAAGTGTGCAATAATAAGGCAGATTTCTTATTACACCATCTCTTTAGATATTTATCATTTGGTAAAACAAACAAGGTGCTTTAAAAACAGCAGAGTAATAGGATACAAACAAGTGCCAGAAAGAAGGAAAAATGCAAAAAAATGGGAACTACCATTTCTTCCACAATGAGGAATAGAGAACTTTTGTATCTGGTATTTGAAAGATTTTTAACAGCTGATATTCAATACCAGCTGATTCCTGAAGTTTTGGCAAGATACCAGGTTTCTGGTACTGGCCCATTTCTAACATTATTTAAATATTCACATCATGCAATAAGCAGTTTCACACACTGCAGTGTAATGGAAAATACTTCCTAAACTGAATTAGAATAGAGACCCAAAGCAGAACCAGTAAATAAATATCTTGCATATATGTCAAACTATATTCTTCAAACAAAACCTTACATCTTATCAAAGAAGTCAGAAAGTACCAACAAAAATTATATGCTTTCTACTATAATACTGGTAAATTTCCATGTCTGAGAATGTCCCGTTTAATTTTTTCTGCCTTTTCAAATTAGGTGGCAAAGTAGAAATTCAAACACAGAGTAAAATGCATATATGAGGGTGCTGGCTCTGCAAGATATCAAATATACAGCATTCTAGTGTCCAAAGAACAGGCAGAAATGTCCAAGATTTCTTGGTGAAAAGGAGGCATTTGAGGAGTAAAAATTCTACTTAACAATCACTCACATTTTAACAGTGCATTAATTATAACAAAAGCCAGATGAGAAGTGAGCAACAGAGTCGTAATGTTCAGTGTTCATAACAGAATATTATCCTCTGCTCATTTAAACGAGGTTGGAAACATATACTCATGTATGTGAAACTTTAAGTAGCTAGGTTTATTCTTTTTTCAGGATTCTTGCAAGAGGCAGAGTTGTGACACTGTATTGAACTGGATGATAGTACAAGGTGGTTTTGCTAGAAGCCTTTCTCCCAATGCTGTGCCTCTGTCTTATCAAAGGCTTACGAGTCCTGCAATCTGTTTTGATCTATTCTTTTGCCTCTAGGAAAAGGGTTTCTTGAGGATAGAGTTTTACCTCTAGTAATGATTTATTTGGATCCAACTGAGTTACCTGTAAAGATAAAAAAAGAAATCTGAAAAAGACATGTATAAGTAGATTTCCTGTGAACTGTATGTTTTCAGGAGTATAGATTAATGTTCATTGGGGAGTAGTTTTGATTTCTGCCTTGGGGATTCACATAGGTAATTCCCATTAGTGTTAATGGGAGCTCTGTGCATTCCCAGTACATTGGTGAAAGAACAGATTCCTTTTTTTAAACAGATGCTACACATTTGCTCAGAGAAAAGTTGTTTGCTTTCCCTCATCATCTTCAGGATGAAGATATCTGTTTTTGTCCCAGTGGCTGTCATTCTGAAAGGATTACTGGAACACTGGGGGTGAAGGTGAGAGACACAAATAGACTACAAGCTTCTGTGCATCCTAAATGCCCACTTACTTCAAGGGGAGGTTTAAGTGCGCAAGAATGTAGGACTGGGTTTATATTTTATTCATTTGAGCCCTGGTTCAGCAAAGCATTAAGGGCCAGATTTTTAATGGCATTTAGGAACCTAAAGATGCAGATAGTCACCTAGTGGGATTTTCACATCTAGGCATCTAGCTAAACAGATCACTGGGAACTAGGTGCCTGAGTGCTTTTGAAAACCTCACTACGCACCTATTTGCATCCTCAGGTTCCAAAATGCCTTTTAAAATTGGCTCTTATGGCTTTGAGCGCCTTCAGCTACTACTGGCTTTCACTTTAAACTGTGAGTAATCTCATCCCTGTTCAACAAAGTATTCCAGCCCCACTGAAGTAACTTCAGTGAAACTTAAGCATGTACTTAAGTGATTTACTGAAATGTAGTACGTGCTCAAGTGCCTTGGAAACTGTCTAACATATGGACTTGATCTATTCATTTAGGCTCAGTTTCTATAGCTATGGAAATTTACCAACAAATACCACCTAGTGAAATGTTTCACATACACAAAATAGTGCAGAGGAGAGCCCAGCCTTCTGAATCAAACATTTGTATGTTGTAATATCCAGATCTATCTAACACCACTGTGGCATTTAAAAGGACAATGGCAAGGTTTTGATATAAATATTTAAACACTACTTTTTACTTTGTTTGGTATAATTCATTGATAGTTCGAACTTTAGTTCTGTTTCCTAACCCATGTTTTACTTCTTTGCACATGCACACTGGTTTGTTACTGAGGGTACGCTCATGCGTACTGTATCATTAGCATTATGATAAAACAGCAATGACAAATGCATACAGGCAAGCCTTATTTAGACACAAAAAGTGTTTTATGTATGACCATATCATGCCACTGATTTTTAAGGAGTACTCAACAGAAATCAATGCTTAAAAAAAAAAAAGAATCAGTGGCATACTAGTGTCCTAAGTGTGTCAGGTATTAGAAATCACTATAACTAACACCTAGTGTATTTAATTTTCATTTCTGCCTTGAATGCAGTTTGTGTATAGTATGCTTCTTTGATCAATCCTGGTATTCTAGAAGTTTTAAAATGCAATTAAAAACTGTCCTGAAACATTTATTTTCAAAATATCAAAGACTGGATTGGGAAAATATATTTTTTTAAGTAGTAAAATACTGGACCTATCAACTTTGATGCATCCCCTTTAATTTTATAGCATTTATTCAAAATAACTTTATTGCTACTGTTTACTGTGCAATTACATATAATTCACTATTTTTACATATTTAAAAATGTGCTCATCAGTTCTCTAAGCCTATTTAAAATCAATCTCATATTCACCCTGATTAACATAATGGAACTTAAAAAAATGCAGATGCATATTTTTAATTCCCAATGCTGGGATATATTTTCTTACGTTTTAGATACCACAGTGAGTTATCTGTGAATGGTAGAGAAGAAAAATAGTACGTACAGACACTAGATTATTAAAATTCATTTTAGATTCTTATTATCTACACTCCAATTATGCATTCCTGCACAGATGCTCCTTAAATTATTGAACGATTATCTTAGAAAGCAAACCTGTTATGTAAAAAATAGCCAAAGTAGTGCATTTAAGTTTGTGATTACAGAAGTATACTAAATTAAGTACCTTTGTTGCATTTTAATGCTTTAGTATTCTTCTGCTACAGTCCATTGCATTTAGGCATTGAAAGGGAAGTATATAGGGACCTTTATAATTCTCAGTACAAAAGGTACAGTGCACCTGAGAGAAGCAATTTTATTTCTCTGTTCAGTTTCAACCTGTATCTAATTAGATCCTCTCTCTTTTCAAATCCCACAACCCTTTTATTGCAAAAGCAAGAAAATGTAGGTGGAGAGAGAGAGAGAGAGATTTGTTTGTATCAGGCAAAAACAGATTTGAAAAGCAACGCTGGGTTAATAAACACTATCCTCCAGACTGTAACCAGATGGAAACCACTTATTCACTTGAGTGTAATTAATGATACACATCCTAATAAAAACTCTTGGGTTTGCAAACTTCAGTTACCTTAATAACAACGATGAGCAATGTCCTTTTCTCAATTTCTTTATGTGTGGGAAGTTAGTTAAAAGCAACACTGAGTACCTGCAGCAAGAAGCCTGTGCCACTTTTCACCCTTGATTTCAGTGTGCTGTTTTTTAATTCACTGAGGGACAGCAGAGTTTGCAAATGTTTACACCATTACCCAATTAACTAACAATATGGCTCCTACATCTGTCAACAAACAAAGCTGTTGTTGCTTTGTTTTAGCTCCTTGGCATTTTCTGTTCATATGGGTCGCCATTGTACTTAATTATCATACCATAACCCTTCTGCAGCTTCTACTTTGTTATTTGTGGTTTGTAAATATGTTGTTTACCAAAAAGAACAGAAGCTTTATTAGTGAACACACCTCTGACCAAAATAAATGCTTCACGTGGTGAATAAATGATTAAATACAGGACTAAGCCAAAACACCTTGTAACTTAAAGTATCTTTAGAATTAGAAATTGAGAGTTGTATACAACAAAGATCAAAGGCCTTGTAAGAAATGTCATTAACACAGGTGTCTCTATCCCACTTTCTAGAGAGATTTATTGTGCTTAGCCAAATGTATATAACTATTTCACAGTGTAACTCCAAAGACTTAAAATTTCTTTATCTTAATTCAATTTATAATCTGTTGCATTGATACAACATTAAAATAAAATTTGGCACTTCTGAAACTTTTCTCTGATATAATGTCTCATTCATCATGCTCGTGTGTGTAATATACACATCTGAAGACTACTGTGTACTACATATGTTAAACTGAACAGAAAATTAGTTCAGAAATCTTGTTTATTATCTAAAAGTGACTTGCACATTATGGCCCCAATTTATGGCCCCAATTTAGAGAAGAACTTAAGCACGTGCTTAACCCTAAGCACCAAAGTAGTCCCACTGCTCTCAGTGAGACTCAGTCACTTAAGGTTCAGCACACATGGAAGTGCCTTACTGTTTACAAAATTCCCCTCAAATGAGGCATTTGGTACATTTGTTTAAGACTTGCTTTTTTCTTTTTATTCTCAGATCCCATGAAATGTAGTTCCACACCAGTGAGTAGCTCACACTCATGCCCCACTTATATCCCAGGGTTACAAAAGCAGATCGGGCATAGAGTTGGCCCAATGAAGAAGTCAGGTAAATGTCTTTTTAAATAACTTAGTGGTTTTTCAGAGTTTTAATTATTCTATATTCCAAGGGATATAAAACAACCTTTTATAGATCGTATAAAAGGCCCTATCAGCTGACTTCATGCTCCATCAGGGTTCCATGTCTGACACCATGCCAATGACTTAGTGTTTGCTTGGACGCCACATAAAATGGGAGAAGGTGATGAGAGGACTAGATGTTCAGGAGCTCAAAGTACATCAAAGTACAATAATATGCTCAGTAAAGTGCTCAAGCTTGTGATATTCTATGGAAATAACTTTCATTGGTGGGTTTTATATTCTAATATCTTTTATATTTTATTATATACTTTTATTTTTTTATTAAATATATTTTATGTTATATTATATATAACATTATATATAATATATTCTAATATCTTATATTTTATTATATATTGTTTTATTTTATTAAATATATTTTATATATAACACATTATATATATTATATTCAAATATCTTATATTTTATTATATACTTTTATTATTGTGTTAATATTTTATTAAATATATTTTATATTATATTTTAATATATTTCTGTAGCAAAAAAAAAAAAAAAAAGTTTTTCCTTCCAAACTCATTTTCTGCAGCATTGGCATGCTCACCTGAACTGACCTACGTGTACTGCTACTACACATTTGCATCCTGTACAGCTGCAATTTTACTATTTACAAGGTATGGTTTCTTACCTACCCTAACCCTGCAGGGAAGAGATAAGAAAAAAAATGGCTTAATGCCCAGGAAGGTCATTTAAAAATAATGAACTGAATATACAATTATTATAACACGTACTTGAGCAGCAAATATCACACCCTTCACCTCCCTCTACATCCTAGGACAAGGATCCAATTCTTGTAGCACAAATCTCTCTTCTACTTACACACGCATGAATACATTTCATGAATCAAATGCACAAAGAGTTCTTTTACTCGCTTTCCTAATCCTCCTAAGTATAAATGCAGTGAAAATTACTTAAATGCACACCTGGTAAAGGACTAAATCTATTTAAAAAACTATATTTTCACTCTGACACACAAACAAATACAGTGACTCCTTTCTACCTGTTAAAATAATAATCTCTGTGTGTAAAAGAGTTATCTGGATAATAGGTTCAATTGTGGGCACAAATAGTGTGTGTATTTTATAGAGATAAATGCAATTAGATCTGGTTTAGCTGAATTCACTTGAAAATAGTTTTCATTTGAATGAAAGAAACCTGTCATATTAACAAATAAGGAACAATATTATATCATAGTGAGCAAAACATGGCAAATAAAACATCACACATCTTGTTAACAATAAAAAGCTTTAATCCAGAAACACTGAGTGACTGAGCTCCTATACCTATATGTACCTGACTTCTGGATACTTTTAAAAACAAAATTTAAGATCCAACACACTTCTTCCAAGATGTATATTTAATCCAATCACCAATATTAACACATCATAGAAAGATATGCTATAACCTGACCCGCACACAAAATCCACATAGGTTTCTGGTAAAAACTGACTTCAGTGGAGCTATGACAATTTACATCAGCTAGGATCTGCGCACAGATCCTGCTTATCCAGGCCACATGTGCCTGACTTATATTACTATCTGCCTTTCTAGATTGTAAGCCAAGTAACGCAGAGACCATGTCCTCTGGTGTCTTTTGTACAAAGCTGAGCACACCAACAGAGCACAACACATAACAACAATAAACCAAAGAGCAGTGTTGTTCAGTTTTGCAATTTTATAGCAAATCTTGTGATATTCGGGACTTTTCTTCCAGCCTTAGCTGTTGGGGCCATGTGATTTCTTGAAATCTCAACTTTTTTTAAAAAAGCAAGTTTCTAGCCCTTCTGGTTGCAGAGAAAATATGGAACATATAAACCCTAACCGCTAAAACACCAGAATCCAAATAAAAGGCACCACATATTTATTATTTTGAAACAGGTCTTGATTTTTGAACAACTATCAGGAGTTTTTGGGGCCTGGCTCATGATTTTTTAACAGTCAGGGCTGGCAATACTGTAGAACCTCAGAGTTAGGAACACCGGTCAGGCACACATCTCATTTGGAATCAGAAGTACGCAATCAGGCAGCAGCAGAGACCAAAAAAATAAATAAAATAAAGCAAATACAATACAGTACTGTGTTAAACGTAAACTACTACAAAAATAAAGGGAAAGCAGCATTTTTCTTCTTCAGAGTAGTTTCAAAGCTGCATTAAGTCAGTGTCCAGTTGTCAACTTGTGAAAGAACTACCATAATGTTTTGTTCAGAGTTATGAACATTTCAGAGTTATGGACCACCTTCATTCCCAAGATGTTCGTAACTCTGAGGTTCTACTGTACTGCAAAACGGTGTTAGATCTGTTCAGAGTTCTTTGATGTCCTTAGATCTTTTAGTATTTTTTTTTTTAAAATCAAACATATTCAAATGGCATCAGCAAGTTTTATCTTTTTATGCAGTGGTGTATTATTATATCTCCTTTTTGCAGCATAGTTCCACTGCAACATATGTGGCTTTCAGCAACGTTGGACAGAGCAAATTAAACATGTTAATAAGAAGAGTTTGCATTTACACTGTAACTTTCACTCAGGGATCTCAAAGCACTTTATAAACATTAAAATGGCCATTGTGAATTAGGTATTATCATCCTTACTTGAGAGATGGGTAAACTGTAGCATACAGAGATTATGTCACTTGGCAAAGGATACACAGTAAGTCAGCAACAGAGTTGGGAACAGAACCCAGGAGTAGTGCTGGGTGAATAGCTGAGTTTTCAGTTCAATGGCAGTTCTGGGAGGAAAATAGAATTGGTTTGAGTTGAACTGAATCTGAATTTTTTCAGAGGTTTTGGCGAACAGAAATGGCTGTTTCAGGTCAGTTCCAGAGCAAGGATTTAATCCTGGCTCATCCCAGGTGAGTGCCTTAATCACTGGGCTAATGGGGATTAGGGAAGTGCCAGGGGAGAACAGCACCACCTCCTGTTCTACCTCCACCTCTTCTGGCTGTTTTGTGAATGGCTGAAACTATTCATGTCCAATTCACAAATAATTTTGGGTTGACAAACTGCATTTTTTGTGGAATAAAACATTCGCATGAAATATTTCACCCAGGTCTACTCAGGAGTACTGGCTCCCACGCCCTTGCTCTAACTTCTAGATCACACCCTCTTGCCCTTTATTATATAATTCCATCGTGTAGATTGTTGCAGAATAGTTAGAATGAACTATTAGCCTGCGTGTTTACAGCCTGCACAAAGTTCTGGGAGAAGTTTAGGAAGCAGATTCACAGAGTATGACTCTTTCTTTTATGATGACCTATTGCACTGAACTGAATGGAATTCTTGCACCACTGATTTTAATTGGACTACATGTAGTGAGAATTATTGTATGTGGTGTTTAATCTTGTACAGTGTTTAATCTTGCATAAAAGTATAATGTACAGTAAGAATGATCTAAGTGGTACTGTACATGGTGAGATATGGGTAGTGTATTGTCCATGGATGTGACCAATATAACATATTACAATTAAAAAAATGATAGAAAACAGCCTACTGACCTGATGGCATTTAATGAGTAATATTTTGAATCCTCATCACTAGAGATCAGAGAGCTAATACCTTCTACTTGAATGTTTGTGGGGAGCTGGAGGTGGGAAGAGATGAGAGATTTGGATAAAAAGCAAGGTTTGATACAGGGAAGGAAGGTCCTGCTGGAGGCCTAGTGTTTTATTCAAATAGGATTGATAAGGAATAAGAAGGGAAGACAGGGATATGGCCAGTCAGAAAGGTTAAAGTCTCAAATCACCCCACTTCTCCTGCTTAAACTCTGAATATTTGTTGCCAATTGGATCAGAAGAACTTAGCAGTCATGGAAAATCCACAAGAAATTCTATCATGTGATGTCATATAGCTACACATATGGATCAGCAGCAGGTTTGGAGGATCCAGGACACACACCTCTGCCACTCGAGCGAACAGAGTAACTGATAACAGCAGTAGGTTATCATTCTTTATGTGGGCCAGCACTTAAGGTCAATGGGACACTTTGCCAGTGGGTTTCACAGATACTTGCTGGCAGCAGAGGAATGGAGAGACTCAGGAAATTTGGGTTCTACTCTATGCTCTGGAGGGGAGTGTGCTCTAGTGGGCAGACTCATGACCCTTTCTGTCTCATCCCCTCAATGTCCCAGTCCCAATCCAGTCTCTCCCCCACATCTGATTTCTTGTCCCAGTCATTCCCAATCTCCTTGTTCAGCAAGTCCTAATCTAATACCTTGGGATTCTCCGTCCCACTCCCAGTCCCCACCAGCTCCTTGTCATCAGTGCCCTTGTGCAGCCAGTCCCAGTTTTATCCAGCTCCTCATCTATTTTGTGTCTCTACTCCCCTGGAGACTGGTCTCCAGTCACCCCAGAACTCTAATTTCCCATCTCCAATGGCTTCAAGTCCCAATTTTTTCCCCTGGGAACCTCACTCAGTATCTCTCTCCCTTTTCCCCCCGCCGTTCCTTGTCCCAGTCTCTTCATCCAGCCAGTCTCAATTCTCCCCCATATCTCATCTGATCTCCATCTTTCCCTTGACTACTGGATTCTGCTTTCCACATTTCCATCCCTAGCTTCCAGTTTCCTGGCCCAGGGAATTGCCCTCCCTCCCCCAGTCTCCTCGTCCTGCCAGTCACAGTCTTACCCAACCTCTCAGTCCCAGTTCTCTTGCTAAGGTAGTCCCAGTTTCCCTTCCAACCCAACTGCCAGTCCTAGCTTCCCTCTCCCCAACCTGGCAACCTCCAGTTCCAGTCTTCCTTCCTCATACTCCTTTTCCTAATCTAATCCCTCAAGCAGCTCCAGCCTTTGTCCACTCTGCATTAGAACCGGGCAGCTTCCTCCTCTCCACTGCCAGGGGTTCCATTGAGAGCAGAGGCAAGACTGCTGTCAGGGCTGGTCTACACTAATGTTGTAAATCAATCTAAGTTATGCTAGTTCAGTTACGTAAATTATGTAATTGAAGTCGATGTCATTTAGGTTGACTTACACCAGTGTCTGCACCATGCTACGTCAATGAGAGATGATCTCCCAACAACATAGCTTCCGTCTCCCAGGGAGGTGGAGTATGGATGTCAATGAGAGTGCACTCTCCCATTGACTTAGCGTGTCTTCAACAGATCTGCTAAATCAACACTGACTGCAGCAATGCCAATTTAGCCGGTAGTGTAGACATGGGTTAGGTGCTTGGACGTGGGCCGGCGCACAGCAGCACAGAGCTGCGATTGCAGGGGAAGTTCTGCTCTTCCCAGGGTGGAGCATGCACAGTGCAGATGGAACCTTACTAATAAAATAGCTGGGCCAAGTAATCCTCCATCTGTATAGTCTCCCTCAAAACTAATGAAATTGATGCATGTAAATTAGCTGTACAGTAAGAGTGGTGATTTGTTGAGTTACCTCTGATATCACAATGGTCTAGGACTCTTTGCATGGCATAGATACATTCCTAACTGTATCTGTACAGCTCATGGGTGTAAAGTCAAAAGGTTAAAAAATTGGACAATGACAGACTGCAAACCCTAGTGATGATTGAACCTGGTGATATTCTGAAGAAAAAGCAGTCTTGACCATGCTTGTAGCTGTTTCTATTGCTTCACACGGACTCAACAGACATTCTAGGCTTCAGAGGGACACACGGACAGAGTGACAATCTTGGAATTGTACTATAGTTAAAACAAATCTCTACTGAGCAAGTGCAAACTGCAATTTTTCAAAGACTTATAACTTGGTCAAATTTGGCAAGATTTTTGCAGGGACAGCAAAAGAAATGTACATCTTTGACACAAAGGCTACTCCCCTGCCAAATTTCAAGTTCACAGCATGTAGGCACTAGAGCTTTTCAAAGAAAAGGTCACCAGAAATTTTTAACATGTGCAAAACTATGTATTTCCCTTAGCCTTGTTCCTGGAAAGGGTTGGACTGTTTGGCTGAAATTTTCTAAAAATTTCTGCCTGAGGCAGACACCCCACATGGAAAATTTCAGTCTGAGCAGTCAGAAGATTAGTAAAGTTATAAGCATTTGAAAACAAGTTGGACAACCTTCGCATTAGGTGGTGCTACCAGCCCCACCTATAATAAACAAAACAAACATACAAAGGAACGTTCAAGATGTGACCAATCCCCATCTCGACTCATTTGCTTGCACACTGCATCTATTGGTTTTCTTAGATTGTAAGATCTTTAGGGGAAGGATAATTTGGGGTAATAATGTAATAAATAATAATATTTCCTTGCTTTTACAGGGTAAGTTAGACCCCCAGTAAATTTTAATTACTGCCTTTTTTGTGTGGGAAGGTCAGCAGGTCATAAAACTTGCCGTATCTTGTTGGATCTCCCTAAGACAATGACTAAATGAGAGCTAGTCTATATAGGGTTTTAAGGATTACACTCATCCTTCTGAAGGAGGGACCAAGGGAATAAAAAACAGGTTGTTCCCTAATGCTTCAATATATGCCAACCTTTTCTTCACATAATCTCATTACCTCTCCTCCTTGCTGGCAGCAGCCAGCATCCGCCCGCCCGCCCCCGCAGCAATTAGAAAGGCAGGCAGTCATTAGAAAGACAGGAATGTTGCTCTACATCAGCCACCAGGGGATGTTGAAGCTCAACGTGCGCTATATCATCCCTCTCTGGATGCTGAATACCATCTCTGCACTGCTCCGATGCTTTTATATTGACCAAATTTGAATTCTCAGCAATAACATTTCCATTCAGGAGTGGGGAGGGGAAAGAGAGCAAGAAAACTCCCTGGTGTCACAGAAGTTTCCATCAGGAGCTAAACAAACCTGATGACCATCCAATCAAGACTCACAAGCATTATGAGAGCTCCACCAGACAACACTCTTAGCAAAATATAGATTGCTGAGAAAGTACTGGTCAGTAATGGGATTTATATGCATTTATTTGTGATTGTATAGAACAAAAATCCAAAAGGGGTTGGTCAGAGAATGAGGGTCTCAGACAAGATAGGGAGGAGCACTGTATAAAAACATGACTGACAGATAGAATCAATAACGTGCACAGGACTGCTTCTGCAATTTGGTTTGATATATTTACTTATCCAGTTACCAAAACAGCAGGAGATCATTTCATGTTCTAGTAACCGGACAATGCATTTTTAATGTCTTAATGTTTCCAAGGCTCTTTATGCATTGATACGTTTTTTCCCTGGGTGCAAAAATGTATAGAATGAATGTTAAGCATGAACTGCAAGTTGAAAAATAAGAAGTGTCTTAAGGTCTGTCTACATTCAAGCTAGAGGTGTAATTTCCAGCTTGGGTAGATGTATGCATGCAGCTCTGATCAAGCTAGCTTGCTAAAAATAGCAGCGCAGCCACTGTGGCACAGGTGTGTGGACTGGCTAGCCACCTTAAGCACAGTCCTGCCTCAGGACCTTAGATGTGCACGGAAGTGGCTAGCTCATCTTGCCATCACAGCTAGGCGTCTGTTAGCATGTTAGCTCGATTATAGCTAGTGCATGTACATCTGCCTGAGCTGGAAATTACATCCCTAGTTTGAATACAGACATAATTTAGAAAGGGCCAGTTTAGACTGGATCATGCTATAATCTAAAGCAGAGTTTCCCAGTTTCATTGCAGTATACTCGTGCTTGTTTGCTCATTCCCCCTTTGGACTTCTCAGCTCAAAATGAATCAACTGAAAGTTAGTATTCAATACTGATTATTTAGTACTGGATTCTGGCTCTGGTGAGTCTTATTAAAAAATAGAAATAAATTTACCTGTTCTTCACTGGCCTGGCTTAAATTCTCCTGGAATAGTTTAGAGCTTTCACACAGTGGTCAACTCAATACTTTCAGAAACCTTGATCTACAGAGTCAAATTCTGTAGACAGATTTTTCAAAATGTCTGGCTACAGGGGGTCAAGAGGGAATTCTCTCCTCCTTTTTCCTTGTCCTAGTTTTGCATAAATGGCTAGATACATGAGGGATATTCCACCTTCCTCTAAGATTCTGGTTATCAGCCAAGTCTGAAATGCTATCACAAATCTTATTTTCCAGGATGGAAATGTTAACCAAAATGTTGCTGAAAAGCCAGACTCATTCTAACATTTATTCACAAAAATTCTGATCATGGTAAATAGAGAAGTAACTTATCGGTAACAAGATAGCCTAGCAGTTTTGCCATTGACTTCATTGGGGCCAGAATTTCACCCACTGTCTTTGCAGATTCTCACTGAAAGAAGCTGCATCTCATATTTTGTGAGCAATAGAACCATTAAAAGGAGTAAAACCATCATGGTAACATGTGACTTGAACACAGATTTGAATGTTATGATCATGATTATAAATACTATAGTCTGATTCACCCGAATTTAGTCTCCTTAGACCTGTTCTCAAGCTTGGGGATAAGGCAGGGCTTAAAAGCCACTAGGCTGAGCAATCGAAAGGATAGTGTCCTTCACAGAGGAATAGAACACGTCTGTCAGTTATGGACAGCTTGGTAATACACAAAACTCATTTGTTAAATCTAATACACTTCTCCGTGCAAAGCCTTTGAGTGTTTCCAAAGGTGAGTATCAACAGGTTACTAAACTACAATAAGTGAATATAAACTACACTAAACGTACCTAGTTGGACAAATAAAACTAGTATTACGTATGTCTTCACTTGCCACGAGGTGCAAGCTGGAGTCAACAGGGGAGCATGCTGCCACCCGCCGCCGCCACCGCCATGAGGACGGCAGGTTAGTCAGCCGAAGATACGCCGACTTCAGCTACATTATGCACGTAGCTGAAGTTGCATATCTTCGGTCAATCCCCCACCTTAGTGTAGACCAGTCCATAATGGAAAAGAGCATAAAGAAGTGTTAAAGACAGAAGGTGATGGATCCAGCTGATGTAGGGAGAGGAATTGCATGACTGTTAGATCAGTGTGGCTGTCTGTACAGCTGTTTGGAAAGTCTAGATCATTGGTTAAGAAACATGTGCCCCTAGCAGTTCTATTGCTTTGAATGGTTCTGCAGTTTGCAAAGGATGACACACAACCTCCTATACCAGTGGTTCTCAGTCAGGGGCCCAGGGGTCCTGGGAGGAGATTTTAGGGGGTCCACCATGCAAGATCTGGGGTCCAGGGCAGAAAGCCCAAGCCCTGCTGCACAGGGCTGAAGCCCAGGGCCCTGAGCCCTGCCACCTGGGGTGAAGCAGAAGCCTGAGCAACTTAGTTTCATTGGGCGCTCTACAGCATAGGGCTGCAGGCAATTGCCCTGCTTGCTACCCCTTACTGCCGGTCCTGGACTTTTATATGCAGAAAACCAGGTGGAATGTGGAGTTTTTAAATCACATGTTGGGGGGGAGGGGTGTGGAGGAAAAAAAAGGTTGAGAACCCTTGTTCTATACAATCCAAAGTTTCATGAGGGAGATTGGAAAGCTTTTAAGTTTTAAACTGTGTTATTTTTTTAAAAAAAGTAGTTTCTATTTTACATAATAAGAAATATGAATGATTAAAACCTAATGAAGAGATTTCATGGATCAAATTACATTTTTTCTCCACTAGCAGAAATCATAACAAAGGGGAAATGCACCATTAACCATGCAATAAAATGAAAGAGTTGTAGGAGCCTCTTAAAACTTGAGAAAAACATTTATTTCTCTAGCTGATTTTGTCCTTTTGTACTGGGAAAACATTGATTTATGACCTAGAGCTTAAAATGAAGACAACTTTTGAGGTTGATTTTAATGACTTATTTGTGCTCCAGGACCATCAGTTATATTAGCACAGGTCTGTGAACACTTTGTTAGTTAACTAGGACTACAGAATTAGTCCAGTTTATTTACATACATAGCTTATAAAATTAATCAGTTGAATAATGTGAATTTAAAAATATATTTGAAATGCAGAAGATGTGTCTCATCACATAACTTTAAGACAGATCAAATACTGGGCCCAAACTTATTTGTTAGGTTTCTTTATGTTTTGATTGTTTCATTTTAATGGCTTAGCCCCTTGATACTAGAGCATGATCTCCAGTGACAGTAGCAGACACACTGTAATTTAGTAGTGTAGTGAAGAATCCAAATCTTCGCTATTATCCAGTGAAATGAGCATCATCTCAGTGAAGTAACATTTGATTTGAGCTGACACTTCAACTTTTTACACTCTGAATCCCCAGTCTCCATTAAAACAGCCAAAGGTGCTGCAGTAGCTCTGTAACCAGCTGAGCAGGCAGCAGTCCTCACTGAAGAGTCTACGGTGCTGCTCAGTACCATAGTGCTGCTGGATGTGGCACAATATAATAAGAGTCCTTCCACAGATGGCTGAGAGCATTTCTTTTCTGCACCCTGCTCATCTTTTCCCAGCCTTCCATCAAGGTGAAGGGAGGAGAAAGGAAGCTAAATCCTAAAGCTGTTCTTGGGCTTAGGTCTTTTTGAGGATTTCACATTATCTAATGAGCTACTGGCTAGACCAAGGTAGGCAACCTATGGCACGCGTGCCAAAGGCGGCAGGTGGCACTCACAACACACTGTCCAGGTCCTGGCCACTGGTCCGGCGGGGCTCTGCATTTTAATTTAATTTTAAATGAAGCTTCTTAAACATTTAGAAAACCTCACTTATCTTACATACAACAATAGTTTAGTTCTATATTATAGACTTATAGAAAGAGACTTTCTAAAAACGTTAAAATGTATTACTGGCACGCGAAACCTTAAATTAGAGTGAATAAATGAAGACTCGGCACACCACTTCTGAAGACTGCCGACCCCTGGGTTAGACTATTCCTAGAAGGTAAGTGTAGCTCTGGAATGGACAATGCCATACAAACCCTTTTGGAGCATCCAGCTCACAGGGGAGAGGTCCAGGTTACACCATCCCATAGGAGGAGGTTATGTGCTTGCCTCTATGCTGCTGGCCAGAAATACTTACTGGTGCAGGGAGAGATATGGCCCTGCCTCCTTTGGGATGGCTTCCACCACAACAGGCACTGGGGGACATTGCTCCTGGGGGAGCTCAGGGATTGTGCTCATGCCTGGCCTTTGGAGGAGACATAAGGTACACAGGGAGGACGGTGATCCCTCCCCTACCTTATATACCTATGCAATGATCAGGAACAGCCTGGTCCTACACCTACTAAAATCCTGATCAGCACCTGTCTTGACTGGCTGCACTGTACAGTATGGGTTAGTCTCAATTTATTTTTAGCTTTTAGGCAAAACTGATTTCCTCCTGCCCCCATTTCTTCAAACTGCTGTTGGAATTGGCTAATTAAAGGGATTTAAACAATCTTAACACTCTAAACAGAGCAAACTGGTTCTGAATTATTAAGCAACATTTTAGATGCATTTGAATAACCTTAAGTGACTTAACTGCCACCTGATCCTAAGCTATGGCTCAGATAAATAAATGTGAAATACTGTAGAAGTCTTAGCTTACTAAGGCTTCCAGATACAGTAAATAAAGAGCTTAAGTCTCCAGTACACTGTCTGCAAAAAGAACTTGAAAATAAAGGGTTTACACTGGTGTACACTTACAGTGGAAATCGAGGGCAGAAAAAACTGTAGTTTAATTTTGATTTCCAAAAAGGAAACTTGTAAGAACAGAATGTACAAAGCTCTATCAATGCCCCTGCATGGTGTTATGGGGCGCTGTATTTGGAAGTTAGTGTCTTTCAAATACCATGAAAAACCAAAGTCAGGATCATTCTGGTTAGTCATTAAAGATGCCATAGCACTTTTGCAAGCACAGGCTGTTAATTCTGATATCCTAGCCAAATTTCAATCTGGCTAATTCCATTCTGTTCACTTAAACTGCCCCCTGTAGTGTCAATTTGATATGGCATTCTTCACTTTCTGATCTAACATGTCAAAAAGGTCTACTCTGTAAAATTTACAAGACTTCTACCGACTTCTCCGTGGGAAGAAGTGATAGCATGCTGGGCTCTGGATGGATTTTGTAGCTGGCACACTTGGCGGATTATCACTGATGGTACTTTGGAGGGCTTTCAAGACCAAAAGGTAAGTGAGTAGTGCTGAAAGAGCAGACTCATGTTTCTAGGGCTAGCTCTGCTTTTTGCAGTGTTGTTACATGGCTTCTGTGTTAACATGCAAGAGGTGGCTGCATTTCAGTAGTAGGTAAAGGGATTCTTGGAAGGTACCATAAAAACATAACATGTAGACTGTGTGAAAGCCAACAAGCACATTTCACATCAAATACCAAAATGGCATCCCCCTCTTTTAAAAAGGTCCGTTTATATACACATAGTCTTTGCACATGCATCTCATGAAAACACTGCATAGTACACATAGCATTGTAATCAGTAGGCTAAGCTTGTATTTACAATACAGATATTTCTACACAAACCACTTATGTGGCCAGAAAAAACAAATTTCCACTGAGCAGCCAGATTCACTGGTGTGAAATATAGCTTTGGGCTTGGCATCCATTTTGCCACAGCTGCAGTACTGAAGGATAAAGATGGTTAGTATTCACTCTTAGTATCAGCAGAAGGACAGCATAGTCAGTGAGGAAGTCCCAATAACAAGTCGCTGCATGTGCTTAAATGCTTTGGAATGTTACTGCTGTTTTTAAACAACAAGTAGTGTCTAGAAAAGGTTAATCTGTGTATTTACTCATGTAGAAGTTTATATTTACAGTAGGGTTATGATACTGACTTTAAGTTAGCCAAGCATATCCGTGTAAACAACAGGAATATAGAACTAATGAATTTTTATTTACTGGAGATGTGGAAATATTTCAACAACATTTTGTTGAGGCATCTGAACGGAGGCCATTAAAAAGGGTATTTTTGACAGCTGAATGAAGTTCTGAATGAAGTTTTCCATCAGAAGATGCTGACACAGAATCAAAATGTATCAGGAATGTATCAATTTTGTCAATATTTTCAATGAAAAATTGTCGAAGAGCTTAATTTTGACACAAAGTCTTGCATTTCATCTTTATTGTTTCAACTTTTATTATACTTTATAAAAAGCTGAAATAATGAAGTCAAAATGAAACACTTTGACCTTATCAAAATAAAGCGCTTTGATAAAATCATTTTGATATTCCCTACAAAGCTACAATAAGGGTAGACACACTGTCCATGAGTGTTACAGGGAACTAACTATGCATAGTATTTTAATACAGGAACAATATAGCGTAAAGAGCAAAGAGCTTGTTTTTGTTCTAAATAAGTTGGAAGACCTGTAACATGGGAGACATTTTGGGATTGCTCTTCTTCATTTTGGTTCCACTGAAAATGGGATTACATGTTTAGCTGGAGTAAAGGTAATTAGCAATTAATGGCATTCCACACATGCTACGGGTGAACATTCTTTGTTATTTTGAGAATAGCAGTAAAATGAATACAAGTAATGGGACATTTTCTGTTTGTATGACTCCATCTCCTCCTTGGGCAGCAAATTCCCAAGGTGAATTAAGATTCCCAAAGTGTATTAAGATGACAGAAAAATAAAGTGAAATGCCTTCATTTATACTAAGATTAGAGTGCTTCATTTTAGTATGAAAGGGGAACATGTCTGAAAGCTGAGCTCCACGAAGTTACCTAATTACCCACACAAATATGAATTGAAGCATTAATAGAAAATGAATTCATTCATTGGATGAAGATTCACATACACCTAATCTCTAAACAAAGCAGCAAATTGTACATACACAAGGGCCAGAAATTACACTCATGTTCGATCACACATTTTCATGCAACCAAGTCTCTGAAGTCTATGAATTATGGATACTGTATCATAGAGAAACACTTAATACACATTTTCTTTCTCAAATGCAATGAAAGATATTTTGGTTTAGCATAGTCCAGGGGTGGCCAATGTGTGGCTCCGGAGCCGCATGTGGCTCTTCAGAAGTTAATATGTGGCTCCTTGTATAGGCACCGACTTTGGGGCTGGAGCTACAGGCGCCAACTTTCCACTGTGCTGGGGGGTGCTCACTGCTCAACCTCTGGCTCTGCCACAGGCCTGGCCCCCACTCCACTCCTTCCTGTCCCCTCCCCTGAGCCTGCCATGCCCTCACTTCTCCCCCCCGCCAGAGCATTCTACACGCCACAAAACAGCTGACTAGGAGGTGCGGGAAGGGATGGGGCGGTACTGTGGCAGAGCTATCGGTGGGTGGAAGGTGCTGGGAGAGGGGTGGGAGATCTGATGTGGGGCTGCTAACATATTACTGTGGCTCTTTGGCAATGTACATTGGTGAATTCTGGCTCCTTTTCAGGCTGGTCACCTCCTGGCATAGTGTATCGTCATCATTGCACCCACTTGTGAGGCACATACGGGTGCACTTTACCTGGTTCAGATTAAGAAAAAAATAGCATTTCCCAAATGTAGAGAGCAAATATATTATGACCATGCACTCGCTATCCACTGTACTGTGATAGGGAAACCAATATAACCGGTAGGCTAAATGCCAGTGACTCCAGAACTTGCATTTTACAAGGCATTTTAAAGATGGCTAGGGTCAGGCTTAGAGGTATTGCCAACATAACATAGGGGTCGCTACTGTGAACACTATAGACCCATAGCTTGAAGTACCCTGTTGGGATGGATACCCAAAGTATACAGAGTTACTTAAACTTCAGCTCTTGGTACAATTCACACGCTGTACATTTCAAAGCAAATCCAATATGAAATTCATGGTATAAGGTTGTAAGACATAAGGATTAAAAGGGCTTTTACAAAAAATGTACATTAAAAAAATATCCCAAGTGAAAACTGCATTCATCCTTCCACCGCTGTAAATAATGCCGCCGCCGCCACCACCACGACGCTTTTCATCAGTACATATCCAAGGGCTTTACAAAGGAGGTCAGTGTCATTAATTCCATTTTCCAAGTGGGGACACTAAGGCTTGGTCTACACTAGCGGGGCGGAAGGGAGGGGGTGTTTACCTAAGACACGCAACTTCAGCTATGTGAATAACGTAGCTGAAGTCGGCGCATCTTAGGTCGACTTACCTGGCGTCCTCACGGCAGCAGCGGGCTCCCCCGTCGACTCCGTTTGCTCCTCTTGGCGAGCTGGAGTTCCGGAATTGACAGGGAGCGCCTTTGGGGATCGATTTATTGCGTCTAAACGAGACGTGATAAATCGATTCCCGATAGATCGATCACTACCTGCCAATCTGGCAGGTAGTGAAGACATACCCTAAGGGTATAGTTTCAGAGTACCATGAAAAACTGCTCCCATTTCCTATTTTATGACAAGATCAGAGCAAACCAGAAGGGTAGGCTAAATGGACAGCCAACTTGTGTGTCAAAGGATAGGGAAAGCAGTGGAATTAGTGATGTTTGTCCCCAGTTGTTTATCTACCTTCCATCATGACAGTAATTGTTTAAATAGCAAGTGCTTTATTTTTGGGGTCACTAATTCAGATTGACTAAAGGTACAAAGCAATAATTTAATAAAATTAATTGTCTAGTATCTGGCCCTGGGCAAAATTCCACACCACTGTGAAAGATCTGTGCCCTGTACAGTTCATACCAATCCAACTTCATAAATAATGTTGTTGTGTTTTACTAGTGTTCAGATGTTGCCATGTTTATGTACAGAATAAGCAATATAAGGTATGTGTTGCTTATCTTATAATTGGCCAGCAAATGTAACAACCATGCTAAAAAGAACAATGGGCACATTTCAAATTCCACTGGTTTGAGTCTATTATTTCCAGACATATTCCCTATTTTCAAAATTCTGTTAGAACCAGTAGAATCTTTCTAACTGGTGGAACTTTTTAAGGGCATCCAATGTATGGTGTTTACACTGCTTTTAGGGATTTGTCATTTATGTTTTTCAGATAAATACAACACTTTCACATTAATAGGTGGAGAATTTTACCCCCTCTCGCTCCCTCACTCCCCGCCCCATTCCCCCCCCACGAAAGAAGTCCTTCAGAATCACAGTCCTATATGCAAACTACAACTTGACAAGAAATGTATTGCATAGCAAGGAGTTAGAGGTTGATCCAATATACATGCATGATTTTAGGAGTCAGGTTTCAGAGTAGTAGCCATGTTAGGCTGTATCTGCAAAAAGAACAAGGAGTACTTGTGGCACCTTAGAGACTAATGAATTTATTTGGGCATAAGCTTTCGTGGGCTAGAACCCACTTCATCAGATGCATAGAGGAACATCCACTTTATGCATCTGATGAAGTTATCCCCAAATAAATTTGTTTGTTTCTATGGTGCCATAAGTACTCCTGATTTTAGAAGTGTGTCTTGTAACCCAGCATTGCATGCTCTACTACTGTGAATAGAATGCTCTGGACTTTATTGTTTACAGTACCAACATGCCTTCAATATTGGAATTAGGTCGCTCTTCTAAATTCATAAACTGAAATATTTTTATCATACATAGTTATACAAGACTGATATAAACCAATTTATTTACTAATAAAAACAGCAAAAGGCCATCCAGCCTAACATGTCTGCTTCCTTTAAGATTATTTTAAACCAACCTTTCTACTGCCATTTAATCTCCTTTACCATTCTTTTGGTACACAAATCTAGCCATCTCTTGAATTTACTTCGGGTATGCCTTCACTAGCAATGTTAAAGTGCTGCCACGGAAGCCCTTTAATATGGCTGTGTAGTCGTGGCCCCAGCAGCACAGTAAAAGAACCCCACCCTCACGAGGGGAGTAGCTACCAGCGCTGGTAGCACGGCTTGCAGGGCTGGTCCACTGTCTACACTGGCACTTTACAGCACTAATCTTGCAGCACTTAGGGAGGTGTTTTTTCACACCCCTAAGCGAGAAAGGTGCAGCGCTGTAAAGTGGCAGTGTAGACAAGGCCTTAGATTCATTGCTTCATTCACTTTACTGGTTTTTTTTCTCTTTTTACTTAGCATGTTTTTACTTGGGTTTTGCCCAAGATCCCAAATTATCAATATTCTTCATTTTCAGATGATCACTCATTAATCTACTACCAATGTGAAACAATAATAAATACTTGGGCTATATTTTTCCTTTTCTTCATCTTGATACTTATATAGCTACTCTCACCACAGAGGTGGCCAACTTGAGTTTGAGAAGGAGCCGGAATTTACCAATGTACATTGCCAAAGAGCCACAGTAATACGTCAGCAACCCCCTATGAGCTTCCCCATACACTCCCAGCACCTCCCACCCACCAGCAGTCCAGCCAATCAGTGCCTCCTCTGGGGCATTGGAAAGTTGGCACCTGTAGCTCCAGCCCCAGAGTCGGAGCCTATACAAGGAGCTGCATATTAACCTCTGAAGAGCTGCATGTGGCTCCGGAGCCACAGGTTGGCCACCCCTGTAGGGAGTCTCAGACTGAAGATGCCATTGTGGAGGGTTTTTGCAGGGCAGGGTGGGAGGCTAGTCTCTGTGTCACATAATGTGACTCCTTGCTTCCTTGGGGCTCATGCTGTAGTGGGGCCTGAAGGGAAAGGGGGGCTGGATTTAGATCCCTGACTGACTGGTGAGAAGAAGTGGAGGGGAAGGATCGGAGCACCGCCAAGTCCTCTAACTGGTTTGCTCCTTAACAGTCCTTCTCCCCATTGATTTCAGGGTGTTTGAACAGTATTCTTGGGTGCATCCCTTTATGGAATTGATATTAGGTTGATAGTTTGTGCACTGGTTGTGGGTTGCAGACTTCTTAACATGCATAGGGGTGATGCTGAGATTTATGGGATTGGAAGGCATTTCCCTGCCTCCCACTTCAAATTGGTTTCTTCTCTCCAACAGTTATAAGTACCTTCAAAATACGAGTGCATCTGTCTCTTTTTCAACATCACTTAACTGCCTCTTCTGACAGGTTCTCTGCTTAGAAATTAGTTTTTCTACCTTTGAAACATGGTCCAAGATAAGCCATCAGATATCTACAATCCCATTCACAGTTATGTCACAATCATCACAAATCAAGCCTGCTCTCAAGAGGATATGTTTGTTAAGTACAAATATTTCTCCAGCTTTCTGAGCGGGTTGTAATTTAAGATGACTTTTACAAACTAGATACTAAGCCTGAAGCAACAGAAGGCTGTTACAAAATAGCACTGCAAACACTCTGAGCTGAGTTCTATCTTAGTGAACTTCCTGTAGAGGAGGAGACAAGGGTGGACCTAGCACAGTGTCCCACATACTGGGCTCTCGTGGTGCAAAAATGACATAAAGCCAGTTTAATCAGCCACCTGAGGATTTTCCCAGTATGCACGATCCCTAGGTGACCGAGCTGAACTCCCTGCCACCGCGTGGCCGGTATGCTGGCGAGCCCTACCGCTCAGTGACTGATGTAACTTGTGCATCCCTTTCCAGCCTCACGTTTGGCGCTGATCACAACTCAGCTGGACTTAAAGATTGGGCCTATTATCTTTTATTTTTGTAGTTGTAACAACTCTGCTATAAATAAAATCTAGGTTATAATGCAGCAGGCAACAAAAAGGGAATATCTTCAAAGAACTCCAGTTTAAGAAAGCTCTAGTGACCGGTATCCATGGCAGGTTTAACCACAGATAAATTAGCAAACTTGAGGATCGGGGAGTTCGTACAGGCTGTAATAATTGTCACTCACACCAGATATGACCCTTCAAAAGAAGTTTTAGGTAGGAATTAAAAAATGGTCATTTACTTGATTTTATGAATTACATAAAGGACAGATGAATAGTTTATCAGGAATAAGTGTGTTAAGTACCCGATGACTCACTCACAGTTTGACAGAGCCCTTTCTACTCATGTCACAAATTACATCAAGCAAAATGCACATTGACAGGAAGATCAGAACACCAATCTGAAGAACAGGACTTCTTGTCCAGGAGAGAAGATGAAATGCTGCTCACCAAATGAACTTTGGAAGTATTATGCCAAGCAAGAGGGGTTCTACTTTCTTTTAAAACAGGAAATAAAGTTTTTGGGTCAAACTGGTTTTGGATGTGTGTGTCCAATCCTCACTGAATTTGACCCTTTACATTTTTTGTTTTAGAATTCAGGGGTTTTTTTCCCTCTTCCACAAAGTGTGGATTTTCTGCTTTGCTTTTTATATAACAACATGTCCTAGGACAGTGGTTCTCACGGACCACTTAAATTGCTGAAGGTCTGGGCGGACCACTTAATGATCTTTCCAAATGTTGTTTGTACCATTAGTTAACTATTGTAATAGTTGGATAACAGTGCTATCTAAAAAACCCCTTAATAATAGTTAACTTTTTTTGGTTCTACAAATAAAAGCACACAATTCATATTTTACTATCAGTCATCTTACCTTTCTAATGCAATGATGTGCCCTCTCTCCCCTGCTGGGGCTGGGAAGGAGGGGGTCTCTCTCTCCTGCCACAGAGCTGAGGCTGCGAAGGAGCGGGGGTCTCTTCCTGGCAGCAACAGCCTTGGAGCTGGAGAAAGTCACTTCTTTCTCTGCTAGGGTGACCAGATGTCCCGATTTTATAGGGACAGTCCTCATTTTTGGGTCTTTTTCTTAAATAGAATCCTATTACTCCTCACCCCCGTCCCAATTTTTCACATTTGCTGTCTGGTCACCCTGTTCTCTGGCCACTGCAGCCCTGAATTTCCCAAATTCTCCTCACACCTGCTTCTCACCCCACTGCCCCCTCCCACCAACCTCCATTACCCCCCAGGTCACCATCTCACCTTACATGTGCGTCTTCTCCATGATCCAGGCAGCCAATTAACAGAGCCATGCCTGTGCGGCTCCACTCATTAGGTGGGTGACCCTTCATCCTCACATGTGCGGCCGCCCAGGCACGCACCTTAGAGGGAACTATCCGCTGACCGCCTGAATGGAGCTTGTGGACCGCTGCTGGTCCACAGACCACAGTTTGAGAAACTCTGTCCTCGGGCTCTCATGTTAGCTCCTGACTTGCTTTATGTCATGGAGCTTGATCATGTTGCAATATACCAAGCCAAACTTCATCTTTCATGATGTAACATACATGCCATCTTGATACATACAAAAGGAATAAGGAGAATTTATTCACAGAAGGTCTGGTTACTTACATCTCTCCTTGGAAAGGTGCCCAGCAGCTTGAACTCTTCCCAAGGGAATCCCTTGGAAGCTACAAAATCAAAGACAACCTGCAGCTTACTGCTGGCCAGGAAACGCCGCTCAAAGAACTCTCCGCTAGGTGTTCGGATACGCAGTTTGCTGACTGACTCAGTGCTCTCTTTTTTTGGCTCTGGAGGCAAAGACTGCTCTAGAGATAGCCTGATAGCCTGAGGAAAGAAAAAGGACCATTTAGCTTCAACTTAATTAGTAGGCACGGAAGTTTTTCCATTTTTTATGCTAGAACTCCGAGAGGAATCACAGGGCTCCGGAACTTTAGCTGTGCTTTATGTCTCAATGACAAAACCATTTTTATACATTTCTTAATAACAGCCCACCAGACAATTAATTAAAATAAACCCTTCCTTTATAAACACATAATAAAACCTAGAGTTTACTGCCTGATGGAGATGGTAATTTAATTGTTTGGCAAAAAGGCATCAATATTTTTGATTGAGAGAGTAACTGTCAAGTGCTCAACTGTTTTCTTAAAGGGTACAAATTAAAGCTATTATATGCATTTATTTTTTTAAATACTTTTTATTATCAAACTATATTCTTCTAGGCAAAATAACTGACCGTTTGAAACTAAGGAATCTGTTCCTCCCCCGGACAGCAATTCACAATGAAAACAAACCCCGACCTGTTAGTAACTAAAATGCTCTGATTGGGATATTTCTTCTATATATTTAGACATAGAGGTTATTTAGCATATATGAGGCACAAAAGTGGGAACAGCCATAGTCATAGGAGGATCAGCAGAGAAAAAGGCAGGGCCAAAAAGTGGATTTTAAGGCGAGATTAAAGGAGGAAAGGAAAGATGCTATCCACAGAGAAATGACTCCAAGCACCAGGATGCATTTTTGCTGCAACAGCTACAAGAAATCAGCCAATATTTAATGGTTCCACTGAGGGCAGAGTGGGAAAGTCTTTATTTATGTGAATATAAGTAATAGAAAAATGTTGCTAAAGTACATCAGAAGCAGGAAGCCTGCTAAACACTCAGTAGGGCCACTGGACGATTGAGATGCTAAGGAACCGCTCAAAGACAACAAGGCCATTGCAAAGAAACTCAGTGAATTCTTTGTATTGACCTTCACGGATGAGGATGTGAAGGAGATTCCCAAACCTGAGCCATTCTGTTTAGGTGACAAATCAGAAGAACTGTCCCAGATTGAGGTGTCATTAGAGGAGGATATTGGGCTAGATGGGCCTTTGGTCTGACCCAGTATGGCTGTTCTTATGTTCTTATAAAATAAGGTGAATGTAAACGTGTATCTAACACATATACATATTTGATTGTCTTCTTATTCACGCTCTGTATGTTGATTGTCTTCTTATTCACTCTCTGTATGTTGCTTGTCTCCTTAGATGGTAGCTCTTTGGGGCAGGAATTATAGCTACCTGTGCATTTGTTCTTGGCCATGATCCTGACCAGGGCTTCCAGGAGCTAGTATAACATGAATCCTGTGGCCAGGATTTTCAAAAGAAGATGCTTGCTAAATTACTGTGGCCTGATGTTCTTTCTAAAGGAGCCTACATTCAAGCACCTGTTGGTAAAAGTCTTAACAATAATAATGGGGGTGATATGAAAAAAGGCACAAAGAGAAAGATTTTTCAAAGGCTCAGAGGCATTTAAGTGTCTAGTTCCCATTGATTTTCAATGGGAGCTAGGCACTCAATTGCCATTTGTGTCTTTGAAAATCTCTCCCATAGTCATTTAGTGGGGAGAAATGAATTACATTAAAGGGACAGAATGGGGCAGCAGCAAGGGTACAACAATCTGTTTCTTACATGCAGACACTGGGGAAAATTATATCTCAATGTAAATGATTATACATAGAGCTTCATGTTGGTTTTTGCAATCCCAGGCATTTTCTGTGTGAATCCAAAAGTGTTTAACGTCCTTGTGGCTCAACTTCATTTTTATGTGCCTGCTAGAAGATTATATTTTAAATAATATAATTAAATAGATTCTATTTCTTTTCAACCACCTGCTTACTATCTTTCTGTTTTGACATTTCCCCACATAGTATAATAACAGATGTTACATTATTTACTAAACTCAATCAATTATATTACAGAAAAATAAACAGTAGCTCATTAGAGCTCTTTTCTTTGTGCAAAGAATACCTAGCTCCCCAAAGTAACCAGTCTCCAAGGCTTCAACATAAAATGACAATATACAATGGATATTCCACACCAGTGAACCAAGTTAGAAAACAATTATGAGCTGGATAACATTAGCAACTCTTGGATCTGAATAAGCAAGCTGAATTTTGTTGATAAAAAAGGATGTTCAGTATGTGAATAGATCAATAGCCAGATTTCAAATATATGGAACTGAACATAAAGCCCCTTATGTAAGCAAACACTGTTACAGAACAACAGACTATAGGTAATACGTACCCTTGAACATGGGGAGTGTTAGTAAACAGCATTGTTAAAATCTCTTTTGTTTGGCTAAGCAAACAGATCATATTCTTTTCATTATTGCAGTTTGTATTAAAACAAGGAAGCCCAGGTATAGTTTTAATCGTGGGCTGGTTTTGCTGCTTTTCTGTAAGAAAACAGTTTCCAAAAGGCCATTGTATTAGAAAAGGCAGGGTAGTAAGCACAATGCAGCGGAAGGGAATTATTGTTTCTATGTGTGCACAATTACTTTTAAAGAGAGAAAGAAAACACACTAATTATATGACTAAGAAGATAAGCAAGGCAATTTCTCAACAGTCTTACTGCTGTTGCTGCTACAAAACTAGTTTACGTCAGTTCAATTGCTAATAACTTTACAGACTTCCAACCTGCTAAAAATTCACAACAGAATTCTCACATTCCTATTTTCTGCAATACTCCTCTAGTTTCCCTCTAATGGTCTCTTACCTTAACTCCCATTCTTGACTTTTGGTAGCAACAGGATGTAAGAAAACAGCAAATTCTACAGAACAGTGTACAGAAAAGGTGGAGCATCCCATGCAAAACGCTTAATACTGTAGTTCTGACTAAATGAACTATTCATAATATATCATGGTTTAAAAGTTCCTGGAAACACTTAAATATTTCAGGATCTTGGATGCATTTATCTTGGTCAGAAAGATGTATGCAAGGTGAATTGGTGACAATTTGCTTGTCAAGTTTATCTTAGAGAATAAAAAATTTTGTTGGTTACCAACTTTTTTTTGCAGTTGTATAATGCAATTTTTCCATATATCAGAAAAGCAAAATATCACCAAATATACATTTAAAAACTCACTTGAGGCAGAAAACAAAACAAAAAAGAAAAAAAAAGAAGAAAGAAAGAGAAGGATGCAATTTAAACAGGATTTCACCAGTTCCACAGACTTTAATCATCTGGAAAATTAAATAAAAGCATAATGCCAGATTCCAAATGTCTGCAAAAAGAAGAATCAGTTCAAGAAAATTATATTAATGAACAGAAAAAGGTGGGAAAGTATGTTGGGTTATATAAATATGTAACATTAGCAAACAAACACACCCCACAAGGATGCAGCTATATCAATGCTTATTATTCATAAGGCACTTATTAATGAAGGGTGAAATTCTAGGCCCATTGAAATCAATGGCAAAATGCCCATTGGCTTCAATGGGGCCAGGATTTCACCCTTTAAGTTTGCACATCTATAGCATTTTTAATTTGAAAGTCTCATCCACAGATCTCAAAACTCTTTTTAATCATTAACTGACTTAGCCCCATCTCATCCCTGTGCAGAATGGATTTAAATATATGGAGCATTTCATCAGCCACTGACATGCAGTTTTCTTTTGGGTTCTACCTGATAGCTGTTTTAACAATACAAACAGCAGATGATGACAGAGGTAGCTGAGCTACAATTCTGTTAACTCCTCTAAGGTCGGATAGTCTTATGTACAGGTTTTTTTGTGGAGGGGAGGGGGAGAAGTGGATGTGCACTATCCCTTCTTTTATCACTATATTATACATTTGCCTGGAGATAAAGAAGAAAAAATTACTGCTATGTGCATAACTTCATACACGTTACACTATGACTGTTTTAGCATGCAGGAATATACTGTACTGGGAGATCACACTTTGGACAAAACAGACTGGGACAATGGACTAGTTGTGAAACCCTGTAGAATCTCCATAACAAGCTTTTACTGGGGAACTGTTAAACAGGATACTTGTGGCGCAGTCTGACAAACAATTACACTGCTGAGTCTGACCATAAGCAGCAGGAAAGTTCGACATCCTGGATTAGATCCTGCAGAATCTCTGCTAGGCACCTGTACTTTCAAACTCTTCACACTGCAGTTGCATTTGGGGAACAGTAGTTTCCACAGGTGGTGGTTTATCCATCCACTCAGACTAAGGGAATGGAGCACACCGGTATGATGGCTCATATCTCACGAATTAACAAGTTGTTCCCATGAGATACTTTCTGGAGAGGGGCCAGTTTGGGACTGCGCTCAGGTATGTGTCAAAGCCTCTTACAGGGTTGATTTGCCCTCTTCTGTAGCCGTTGTACCTGAATAGGTGTAACAAGGGATTAGCAACTGGGTCAGCAAGAACTAGTGCCCTACTTCATTGACTTGGATTTGTAAACAAAATTGTGGCTTTGTGGCTTAACACATGCATATTTCTCATTAGCAATGTGCTTCGAGAAACATTCTGAAGAGTTAAATTCACTCATCTTGCTTTGCTCTTTTTACCTCCTAATTTTCTGTTGTTTAACCTCATTAGTTTCCCTTGCAGCCAATATATTTAATCACAATGGAGAGTTTGCATCATGACTGTGACAGGGTTTTTGAATTTTCATTTTTACTTTGGTTTTGAGGGGACAGACTTTGACATTTAATTTCTCAGTCAGAGACTAAAGGTTTCTTTTCTTTAAAAGAAGTTTCAGGATAAATTTGATTGGCCATTTAAAAATTGTATTATTAGTGCAAAGAAAATAACTGGGATTTTTGTGGGCTTAGGGTTAATTTTATTTTAACATTAAAAAACTGCTTTATTCCCCAAATTAAATTATGCAACTCCTTTGTTCATAGTGCCGACTAAGCTCCAAGATATTTGAAAACAAAATTAAAGAATGAATCCAGAAAATGAAAAGCAACTGAGACACTGTGTTTAAAAACTGGCATCTACAAAGACAATGTTTGGGGCTTCAGACACAGGACCCCTAATCTAAGTAACTCAAAATGTTAGTGCTAATCTCATGTTTTATAGTTTAAAAAGTATCTTCTTTTCCACATAAAATAATAAAATATAGATGTATACAATATTTATTATATGAACCGATGTTAACTGATCACTAGGGCTGAGAGAGTGTCACTGTGATTTTTCCTAAAGCTCTCAGGTTAATCATTTTTCTTGCAGCTTCTTATAGTTGGTCCTTGGATCCATGAAACCAACTGACAAAGACCCCTCCAAATTGGGGAGGGGAGGTACTCCAGCCCAATTTGTGGCTATAGAATGATGTCATTTGGTCTGCAGTGAATAGAGCCAAAACTATCATAGGCTTTCTCCCAGTTGCATGCAGCTGAACTGGTCCTGCCAGTTAACCAATGGACTGTCTTGGTCTGGCACAATAGCGTGGCCCATTTCATAATGCAAGGACTGAGAGTATGGCACTCTTGCATTCCAATCGCAGCTCTAATGCTCACACTCTCTGTGGCGTACACTGCAGTAGAGAAGGTTTAAGTTGGAGATTAGGAAAAGGGGTGAGGGTAGTTCAACACTGGAACAAATTGCCTAGGGAGGTTGTGGAATTTCCATCACTGGCACTTCCTAAGAACAGATTGGACAAACACTTGTCAGGGATAGTTTAGTTATTGCTTAGTCCTTCCTTGAGTGCAGGGGACTGGACTCGATGACCTAGTGAGGTCCCTTCCAGTCCTACACTTCTATGATTCTATGGTCAAGTCACTTAACTTCTCAGACTCAGTCAATACCCCTCCTGTGTAAAATGAGGACATTAGTATTAATCTCCCTTCCACTAGGGGTGTGATGATTATTTAGTACAATGATCAAAGTGGTAACAAACCTGAATGCATATATATCCCTGCTTTATCAAAGATAAGGAGTGAGACCTCATGAGACCCTTGTGAAGTAGGAAAGTAGATTATCTATGTAACAAACAGGGAAACTGAGGCAGAGAGAGCTTCAGACTCACCCAAGGATAGTGGAACAGCAGCAGATAATATGAGGCAGAATAGTTAGTGGAAAAGCCATAAAACCATGTTTTACCCAATAGAGTAAAACGATCTATAAATGTTATCCATGTTAGATTAAAGTATGTCATAGGTATTGAATGCCCCCACAAAAATCTTAGTCAGCTCTGAATGATGGTTGCCTGGTATCCCACCAACACACACTCTAGAAGTTGCCCCAAAAGGTAAAGTGTCCCACCTCACGTTCTTCCTCCTGTTCTTTTCGAATCTGCTCCAAACGAAATTGCTCTGCTTGTTCTCTCTCTTGTGCTTCCCTCTATACAAGAGAAAAAGAAACAATAATTACATTTACATTCAACTGATAACGAAGCGGGACAGCCCATAGTCCTGTGTGACAAACTGCATTACCCACATGAAGGAAAGGAAACTCCACAAGTGTTTCTTTTTCTGCTGGGGTAGGTGTGGTTTGTGCAGAACTGCCAGAGACAAGGGGCAGACTTCAGCTGTCACTCCGGGTTTCACAAACAGAAGGGGAAACGGTGCAAACGAATACAGTCTCAGACAGGGAGGAGCTTCTGAAAAATTGGGGCTGAATGGGGAGCGTGCCACAAAGGTGGTATCCCCCCTTCCTGCTCTTTGGTGGGTGCATGCTCCCCTCTGCATGCAGATGGGAAGAAGAACACAAGCCCCTTAATTCTGGAGCAAGAACAGGAACATAAAGGAACAATAGAATAATACAAACTTTGCAAACATCTACACACGTTTTCATTCAAAATCAACATCTTTGTATATAGATTCAGTGGTTAGAGATGGAAAAGGCCTCTTAGATCAAGTCATCTCCCTGCAAGGACAGGATAGAGGATCCTTGACAGAAAACAGATCACATATTAAATTAATCCTGCAGTGGACCCTAGCCATAAGGCCTAAGGGCACATTGTTACACAGGTCAAGCTTTTTGGCCAGTATGTGCATGTGCCATATTTAAATGATATGATAAAGCCATGTGAGCACCGCAGCCCTCAACATCCACATATAAAGCATAATAATGAACACAGTCATCTGAATACTGCGTGTGTCTTCATCAGTGCACCACATAAAATATGCACTTAACAAGCAGTACAAATTCTGAGAATTTCCAAACTTCAGCTACATAAACTACTGTGCTGAGCAGAAACAACTACCCATGAAGAATTCCAAGTCACAGAAGGTGAAATTCACTCTGAGTACTCATGATCTGTGAGGGGGAAGTGCAGAACAGACGGCAAGGTAAGGTGACCTCTCATCCCCAAACCCAGGGCAGGCCCGCCTCACAGCCCCCATGGCCACTATTCCAGTCTCTTCTTGGAATTGTTACCACAGACCCTACAGGTCAGTTGTGTTGGCTACTGGGGCCACTGGATCTGTGTAAATATAAATCTGTGGCCTCTTTCTTGGCTTGCCCACAATGTGGCTTTGTATGCTGGCCTGTGTGGCTGGTAAGGAGTTTTCCTTGGTATGTAGGGAAGCAGAGCCCTACATGGGGCTGAAGTGGTGTGGTCCTCCACAGCTAGGTGAATTTAATCCATTCTGAGGACATGCATATCCTGGCATTCATGGGCAACAGGGGATAATCTTCACTATGCACACACCTTTGCTCTATCAGCTTCTAGTGAAATGCGGTAAGCTTCGTCCTGTTCTCTCTTCACATTCTCTCTGGCCTCACGTTCATCCTAAAAAAACAACAACACCCCAACAAATAATTAATAGATCAATATTATGTTTCTTCTATACTCACTGGCACTCTTCAGACCAACTGTTTTAATAGTAATTTGGTTGCATTACTTCTGCTTCTGCTTGCAATAGAGGCCCACAAAAGTGTTTCAAGGTCAACTTTAGGTTTTTATATATACATATGTGTTTGTGCACTTGTACGTGTGTGTATGTGAGCATGCATGGGTGATTCAGAGAGCAAATATGATTTGCCTGTTGCAGTGTTTAAACTGGTCCATTATAAATGTATAATTATCTATGTTCTGATAAACTGGAGGTTTGGGAAAGATGTCCTCAGGAAATTAATTTTATATTTCAGATGCTGGATTTGTTGTTCACCATCCAGGGAAGCTGGCATGAGCCACTGGCTAATCCCGCCATATTAACCTACAAGAGAAGGGACTTTTCTCAACTCCTTAATCAGGTAAAAAGCCCTGTGCCTTCAACAGGTTCCACCCCAGGCTTGTTGTTATTAATATTAATGTTATGGTATAGCCAAAGGCTCCAACCCCCATTGTTCTGTACAAACACAGTAAAGAGCCAATTCCTGCCCTGAAGGGCTTTCAGTCTACAAGCACAAACAGACAGTAGGGTGAAGAACTGTGGAAATGAACCTGCTGAAGAGGCCCAGCTTAGTTAGTTACATAGATTGTAATTTCTTCAGTTGGAAGTAGAGATGTGGAGGAAAGGAGTAGGAAAAGAAGCCCACCCCTCTCTTTCCTTTCTCCCTCACTGTGCACATCGCCATCATTATCCCAGTCACCCAGGCCTGAAAATGTGAGTATCATCTTTGATTCGACCCTCTTACTGGACCCACATATTCAGGCGTTGCTAAATCTTACTGCTTTTTCTTACACAATATCTTTTAAAATCTGGCCGTGGCTCTTTGTCCATACAGCCAAAACTCTCTTCCACAAACTCATCATTTCAAGTCTTGGCTACTTCATGGTATTTTCTATGGTGATATAGAAAAGAAGGATGAGAGGAGAACTTGGTGTGGGGGGGGAGGTCAAGAGCACAGTTCTGGCCATGCTGAACTGAAGATAATGATTGGACATTTACAAAGAGATGTCAGAAAGACAGGAAAACATACTTGAGTGGATGAAAGAAAATAGCTCATCAGTAGAGAGGTAGATTAGTGAGTAATCAGCATAAAGATGGTAGCTAAAACCATGCTTGTGGATAAGAGCACCAAAGGAGAGGGTGTAAAGAGAGAAGTGGAGGGCACACAAAGGACAAAGTTTGGAGGGCAACCCATAGAAAAGGGAGAGAGCGGAAAGACCCACCTAGTGAGATAGTAAAAGAATGATCAGAGAGCTAGGAGAACCATGAGAGGACAGAGTTATAAAAACCAATGAAATATAAAATTTCAAGAAGTCAGGAATGGTCGGTCAATGGTTTCAAAAGTCACCAAGAGGTCAAGTAGGATAAGGATAGGAGCCTACGCCTACAGATTTGACTAGGAACAGATCATTACAGTGATTTTCCAGGCAGATAGATGATGGACACCAGATTGGAAACAGTCAAGAACAGAACTGTATGAAAAACACCAGAGAGCAGTTGTAGACATCATGCTCAATGATTCTGGAGGTAAACAGGAGAAGAGAAATTGGGCAATAGTTTGACGGGCTCAGAACTCTTCTTCTTTCAATCCATGGCCCACCACCATCATACTCAGGAGCCCTCACATTCCCGTAACCCAGAAATCAACCCTACTTATTACTGGAACGGGAAAAGCAGAAACAGAAGCAGCAGGAAACGTATCTCTGTTTTCCCTGTGTCGTGCCTCCTCTACTGCCTGGAGCTTAAGCACTACAAGGACTCCAAGAGCTGGAGGCTGCAGGGAGCTTGTTCATATACCTTTGTATTCTGCTTCTTTGGGGCCAGCTCAACCAAAGCCAGCATTTTCTGCTATGTTCTTCTTCCCTCTACAGTTTACAGAGGCTGGAGCAGCTCCAGCACCACCAGAAGCTCCCCAGTGGCAGCAGGTAATAGTGTACTCTGCAGTACAACCATATTTTACAGCTATGACATTTTATCATATGATAATATTTTATATTTATAATATATTTTATATTTATATCCTATGATATGATAAAATGTATATTATATATTTATATTTATGATACATTTTATCATATATTTTATATTTATCAGCTGTAAAATATGATCATATGATATATAACACCTAATGACCAGTCACCCTAGCTAACAAAACCAATATTTCTAAGAGAGCATTTAAGGAGAAATAATTTGTTCCTGTATTTAAGAGAAATGAAAACTAAATGCCTAATAATTTCTCTCTCATATTTTTTAAAGTATATTCTATTAATGTTCCCATTTATCTACTAGTTCTCCCGTACATAAGGGAACAATTTTTCAAATTGATCATTTTTTCCTTAGACCTTTCTCAAGAACATTTGGCAACCATTCAGTTTGAAATTAGATTATTGGAGCAGTCTGAATTAACTGTAATTATTATGTCATGCAAACATGCCAAGAAGTACCTCAAACAGAACTCTAATGTATTAGCAGTTAAAAGAAGTCTACATTAGCATACACCAGCAAGAAGCAGACACAATTACTTAAAAAAGGTAATCAGCCCCAACTTGAGAGTAACAAAATAATTTTACAGTGAACTATTTCTCTTTCCACATATGGGACCAAGGCCTTTTCTATAGTCTTCCATTTTTTACATCTGATTACCAGAAGATGCTTGAAACCATAATTTTGCTGGGAAGGATTGAACTGTGAGTTATAACAGTAATATTTGCAGTGATGAACAAGGATTCTAGCCATTGTGAGTAACTTGTTCTCCTCCTACCCTTCCTAACTTTTGCTCCTTAGAAACGCTAGTATGCTGTGCTTAGGGACACATGAAAGTAAACCCAAATAAGAAGAAACTAGATGAGACAAGTGGATATTTAGTTATTGAGGGTCCCGCTGAAAAATTAAACTGGTATTGTACTTTACTCAAAAGGAAAGGTCTCAAACATTACAGAAGCTATTCTCTACTCTTCTTGAAGACTGGGTCATAATGGAGAGCAGAATACACTTTTGCCATATTGAGGCCTCCCTTATGTATATCAAAATTCACCTTAAGATTGTGAGAAACACAAACTAGCTTATTGAGAGAAGACAAGTCATAGATAGTCTGGGGGAAGAGACGCATTTTGAAAACCTTCCTAACATTTGCTTCAGAGAGAACCTTTTTAACTTTCAATTTTTGCAACTTGGTACATCAAACTCTAACTGAATTTCAAAGGTCACTCCAAAGTCCAGTGGTACCGTAGGGAAAATGGAAAGGTTAGGTGCAAACTACTACTACTTTCGTTTCTCAGAAAAATAAGAGGCCATAACTTAGCAATGTAATTCTATTAGACTACTTAATCAAAGTTGAAAAGTTAACTAAGGCAGGTTTAAAGTTTGTAAAAAAAACTGTCTACTAAAACTCTCACCACAAAAGCCAAATCCCAAACCAGAACTTTAGTAAGAAGTACTACATTGATTCTTATTTTGCATTTTAAAACTGCCAAAGAAAAAAGAACAGGGAACAACATTCACAAACAATTATTTGTGCTGAAGATGGAATCTATTTACTTACAGACTATTACTTATTTCACAGAGTACTGAATAATTCTTTCAAATGGAGCACTGTACCCATTGCTTTAAGTTACATCTTTTGGATGAGAGAGAGGCTTCCAAAAAGGTTCACATGGTAGGTTCTTTTTCAAGCATTCTGATATGAGTTTCAAGCATTTTCTTAATAGCTTATTTCCTCCTGTTCTTGGCAGTGAACATCCTCATAGAGGATGGGTTACGACAAGGATGTCAGGAATGCAAAGATTTAGTATGCATGACTGGCTGATCCTGATAGAAAGATGTGAAATCCCATAGCTAAACCTAAATCTAGAGGTAAAGAACTACATGGCAGAGACCTAGTACTACTGTTCATACTTGAATCTTAAAGTCAAATTCCTAGGTAGACTGGATAGCACTAGCATCTAGACTTTTTAGCTAGGAAAGAGATGTAATCAAATAAAACGTTTCTATGTATAGATTTGTGCTATGCTATAGTCCACTGGCTCTCAACGAGGTGTCCGCGGGCTGCTAAGGGGCCACAAGCAGGTTTCAGGGGGTCCACCAAAATAAACTGGGCTTCAGCCCCAGCCGGGACTTGGAAAGGGAGTGCCACCTCCACCCCCTGACTCACCTCAGTGGGCCACCCAGCCTGTCTGGGTTGGGGGTGGACCTCAACCAAAAATTACTGCAGAAAGATCTCCTCCTGCTATCAGAAGGGTTGCTTCACAGCCCTGACTCCAAGAGCAGGCAGTAGCTAGCCAAGGATACACAACACTTCTCTGCCTTGCTATATCAGCAGCTCATGGAGCAAGGCCAAATGGAAGGCAGAAATTTGTGGACGCAGGTGGCCTACCACACACATTGCCTCTGGTTGGAGGGCTGCAGGTTTGTCTATTTAAGTTTAGGGGTCCCTGGGCTGAGGGAGAAAAAAGGTTGAGAACCACTGCTATAGTTGGTTTTACTACTATTTTGCAAGAACAAACAAGTCACTAAGTATTCTGGCAAAGCTATAATGGTTTTCTGGTTTGCAGTTACACCCTAGATAAATTTTCAACATTGTATATTGTGTTCTTTTCATCTGAAATGTAGTTCACTAATCTGGTCAAGTCTTTCCTCCACAGACATCACACAAAGCCATGAGGATGACTCATTGTTGCCAGAAAATAAAAATAAAAAAAGAGACATGAGAATGTAATGAGAGGACTAGAAAAGAAAACACTTGTCAAAGGAGCGACCAATGTGTAATGGTGAAAGGGCGCAGAAAGTTAAGAAAATTATCAGTTGTGTTACTATGTTTGTAAAGCAACAATCTTATATGTTTTTTTATCTATCAAATAAAAAGTATGTTAGTTGAGAACCGCCTTGTGAGACCCCCACTCACGCTGGAATTCAGGCACAGATGGACCATGTTTTGCCCAATGTCACAGAAAATCTGAGGCAGAGCTAGCTATTAAACTCAGATTTTCTGAGTTCCAGTCCAATGAAACAAGGTATCATTATAAAATTATGCAAAACGTAGTTTTATATAATAAAGAAATATACTAATAGAGGCAAAAAGCCCAGTTGTTTCTTAAAGGGAAAAGTCAAATAATATCCTTCTGTTATTGTTGCAAAATCAAATAATTTTCTAGTAATGCATGAGAAACAGAACACAAGTTAGATATTAATAAGAGTGAAAGTGAGTCAAGTTTCATGTATTAATGTTATAGGCAAATGCCCATATCCTGACCTGCACAGCCAAGCACAAATATTTGGCTCAGTCATTCTGAAAGGCTGGGGAGCAAATGGGATAAAACTTAGCTCTTTCCTGTCAGAGACCTGGGTTGTATTTCTAACTCTTCCAGAAGATACCTCATGCAACCTTATTTGCTAAAAAAATATTGGGGATGGAGTAGGGGAATCTACTTGCCTGCTTTTGTTAGCAAAACTGAAAACCACACACTAATATTTTTCAGTGATTCACTTAATGGCTATATACTTTTTTCCACATCAGTTTGAATTTTTAAGAAAAGCTTTGTTATGTTCACTAATGGTGGGAGCATGAAGTTCCACAAACAGCAATGATTACACTTTTCAAACACTTTGCTTTAACATCATATTTTTAAAGTTTATTATGGAAGCATGATTCCATTTTGCATCATAACCAAATACATTCAGTTTTTCGAGATGCACTTGCTAAGTGCTTCACAAGTCAATGGACAGCAAGTAACATTTCACCTCCTTGACAGCAATCTAATAATATGTTCACTTAAGGCAGCTGGCAAAAGTAGGATACTGACAGTTTATCTTGCACTGGTTCAAAAAGCATAATGTGTGAACAAGATCTTGAACATGATCTTAATCATACCGGAAATCATTACTATTACCATAAATATAATATACACACATTATGTAAGCAGACATCTGAAATATATAGTATTATATATTATAAGCATGTGTGCATGTATATATACAAAGTGAGGAAAAGCAGTGGTGCTTGAGATGCCAAAAAAAATTGTAAAAAGCAAACCTTTTTGAAAATAAAATAATAACTGTACGAAACAAGTGTAATAGCTCTGACTATACACGAGTAGATTGGGAGGAGTACAAGTCACAAAGCTAACCATTCTAATATAAAGTACAGCTGCTGGAATTTCTCATTGTTCAGTTGTCACTCAGAAATGTTACATCATCCAATGTCAAAAAGTCATTATACTATCCATTTGGTGTCAGAATGATGCTATAACGAGGCTTTTAATTGACAGCTTGCGTGGAAGGAAGTCCTTTTAAAATACTGAAGGGATAGTGAGATTGCAACTATTACCCCAGGCATGGCTGGGATAATATTAGCTTGTCTTCTTTTTAGTAAATAAAATAGAATACAAAATTAAGTAAAAACCAAATAAGAAGTGGATGAAAGTATCTCTTAACTTTTACTTGAGCTTAAAAGTAACTCAGAGATTTTACATTGTTACTCTTCTTTCATGGAGAACTGAACAGTATTGTTCCTCCAAGATTTTTTTGTGAAGTTCTCTCAAGAGAAAATATATTCTCCTATCCTATAAAAAGCTTCTGCAATACAAAGAAAGCCCCATTGTGTTGCAGACAGAAAACCCAATAACAGTATTCATAAGAGAGTCATTCATTTGGATCAAGGTTCTTCTGCTGCTCTTACACAAGTTAGAGCAGGCACTTCATTTTATATGTAGCAAAGGAAAATCCAGGCAAGTGAGGATGGATTTACATACAAAGAAACTGAATGAAACCCACAAACAAAACACACTGCTGATATATGTACCTTTTCACAGCTAAATTCTGCTTTTTGATGAGCTCACATGACTTCCTTTGACTTCAGCAAAAAAGGAAGCCCCTATTCTTACCTTGATGAATTTACAATCTGAACAGACAAGACAAAGGGGGTGGGGAAATACACCTACAAGCCAAGTGATCAGTGAGGGGTGGTTAGTGCCCCATTCTTTAAAAAAAACAAAAAACAAAACAAAACAAAAAAAACCCTGTTATGAGTGAGAGAGAAGAGCGGGTAGAAGGCAGGGAATGAGGACATTGAGGGAGGAGGAAGGAAGAGGGTGACGGCAAGAGGAAGAAAAGTAGGGGCAGAAGCCTGGAGGGTTAGGCAAGAAAAGTTGGGGCTGTGAGGGCAAGGGTTGGAAAGAGATTAGAGCAAACAGTCAGTGAGTCGAACTGAAGGAATTTGGAGCTGTTGAAATGAAAAAGAACCTGTCAGCTCCCGTGGAGGCCTGCTCCATGCTGCCAGTCCCACACCTGTAATGGGAAAGAGTTGGAAGCACTCACATTTACAGGAGTCGTGCTGCCATGGGGAATGTGGATCTAGGAAGCAGCAGAATGCAGACAATGGGACTCCACCTGATTGCTCCAGGTCTCCACGGTGCCTCAAGATCCACCCAAATGGGTACTGGATCATTGACAGGGCCAGAAGCCGTACCTGTGTTTCAATGCACTGTAGCCACTTAGGAAAAAACCTGAGCACCACTGTGGACAGCTCAGGGAAATCATCTGTTCTGTATGCCATGTTGGTCCAAAAGGCAAAACAAGTGTTAGGGTGCATAAGGAACTGATTAGAAAAGATACTGAAAACAGCATAATGCCACTATATAAACCCTGGGTACACTCCCCCATGGAATGGTGCTTTCAGTTCTGGTCACCCTACCTCAAGAAAGGAGTTCACAGAAGTAGAAGCAGTTCAGTCACAGGTGAAAATTAGAACTCTGGAAAGACATCCATATGCACAGAGATTGAAAAAAACAAGACTGTTCATTTGAAAGAGGCAGCAAATAAGAGGCATAATAGAATTATACCAAATTAATGAAGACTCTAGAGAAATTACATAATGTGTTCCTGTTTACTCTTTTTTAATAATACAAGAACAACGGGATAACAAAACTGAAAGGCAACACATTTAAAAGGAAATTTTTTTTCACACAATACATAATTAATCTATGGAACTCACTGCTTTTTGGAGGCAAACTGTGCAGTAGAAATCAGAAAAGGAGTAGACATTATATGGATGAGAATACCCAAAGTTACACTAGATAGGATAAAAAATAATAAATATTTTTAGAAAAGATGCTTGTGGGCATAAGCCAACCACAGAGTGACAGGCAGAGTCAGGAAGAAACTTTCCCTATGAGAATAATTCTCTAATTGTCCACTGCAGTGTTTCTGGCACCTTCCTCTGAAGCATCTGTTAGCAGCCATTGTTAGAAACAGGTCTAGGTGGATTTTTGGTCTGATCTGGAATAGCAATTCCTATGATCCTGCCAACTACAAGGGATGGCAAACTCTGCCCCTTTGATAGAATGATTTGGTGGAAAATCAGCATGCCTTAATGCTATGGGGCTTTCCATCTAATTTTGTCAATCCTGTGGCCTGTTATGTAGGAGGTCAGGATTTAACTCTAGATCTTGGTTTTGCATGAGGTTACCCTAGTGAGTTGTGCCAGACATTACTGAATTGTCCATCAGGGCCAGTTCTGTCATAAAGGAAGGAGGAGTAATCACAACCAAACCTTAAGGACAGCAAAACTTGAGTAGACGACTCTGAGTTGGAGATTTGCATGTTTGCATAGGGCAGCAGAACCCGCAGAGCGGCCTCTGGGAACGTAAGACAGAAAGTGGCATTTACAAATGCTGAAAATTTATTTGAAACAAACTCTGCATTTCACTGAACCACTCCTGAAGTTAAAAACTACAAATGCTTGAGGCTATTCCTGGGAGTATGAAAGAAAAATACCCAGTTTGTTTAAACAAACCAGTGCAATGAAGGCATTAGTTTGATTCACTGAAGATGACAGATTTGTGCATTGTATAACTTAGACACATACGGTGTGGAATACACATGATATAAAACTGCATTTTGCATGTGAGAACCACTATCAATGGTACCTGGGACAAAACAGCCATTTAGCGTTATCATTTGTTTTAAATGGACTTTTCAAATATCAGAGCCGCTGTACATTTTTTTTTTTTTAAAGGAGAGAAATCCTTTAGCAAAACTTACTATGGAGCATTACACTGGGGAGGAAAAAACCCTTATTTGTCCCAGTCAGGTTGTTTTAGAATGCTGAAATTGAACCCTGCTGTGTACAAAGTGACTGGAGACATGACAGAAGGCACCTCTCGCAAGCACTTTGCTGAACAAGGGACAGTTAGATATGTGAAGGTAGTTACTATAGTGGCAGCATCAAAGAAGGGTTTGCTGAAAAAAAGAAATGGACAACGGCACGTTTTAGAGCGGTGAAGGTATCGGAATCAAATAAGTCATTGGCAAGGGCAGTAATGTAGGGGAGCAAAGGTGAGGAGACAGGACTAAACAATGGAAGAGGGAAGCGATAAAGAGAAGGGAGTACAGTAGAACCTCACTTATTCACACCAGAGACTGCAAAGCTCATTGCAAACTGCTGAATTTTGTGCATTAGTTAGAAAAACACAATACAAATTAAGGCTCCCCAAGAGCCACTCCTCCTGGATATTTGGCCCCAGGTTTTTTTTATGTATTTATTTCAGTATTGGTGCACTTAGCATTGCAACACCCAACATGTTTAGGGGCGTAAATCTTATTTTCAAAAGGAACTGAGGCATGCGATTCTAAATCCCACTGACTGTCCATGGAATTTTGCTTTATAGGTGCCTAAATCCCTTTTGAAAATGATATGTGTGGTCCTAAATCAGGTTGGCATTGCAATAGCCTAAAAATCTGGGGCTTACAGCCTGGCTGGAAGCATGGGAAAGTATGTACTGACAATTTCAGGTCTTGTAGTTATGCAGAAAACTGCCATTTACAATTCAGGTGAGTTTTTTTCCCTTGTGAGAGTAGTAATGTTGAAATAGGGAGATTGAGTACAGAGTTATGAAAATGGCACATATTATTCTAGGTCAAATGAATCATTGTTTTAAAGACAGAGTTTCTGGATGAACAGAGATACAAACATATTTCTATAACTAGCTTCTTCTGCGAAATTAAGGCGTATTTGTGGCTTTTTTTGGTTATTATTCAAACCTCCATCCAGCAATTACATAGAAAACAAACCTATTTCCCCCTCAGACCATAGCAATAACTAGGGAAAACAAGTGTGACCTGTGGTCAAAATGAATGCCTTTGACTTTGCATTTCCACACTTTAGTGTCAACTGTAATGTCCTTACAACAGTTTTTCCATTTAAAAACTTCTTAGACAGGTATCCTTTTTTTGCAAGTAAAAGTAAAGTGTCAGTTGAGGGTAATTTAGAGTGAATGGAAAATTTTAATTTGGATTTGTAAAAATACAGTGCTTTTTCAAGCAATTGTAGGTAAAATCTATATACCTTGAAGTTTAATCCAAAAGCAAGAGCATTAAAGTTGCATACCTAGAAAAATAAACACTATGTTAGACCTACTGTTACTTAAATAACATGTGAAGAAGTTGGACCAGCTGTGTAACAGTCAATGCTTTTACAGTAATAAATTTTGACAGCAAAAATAAAAAATGCATTACTGAGATATCATCAAATGAGCCATGTCATTACATGGGAACTCCACCCAACATAAGCTTGTCAAAAAGTGTTACTGTAATCCATTGAGAAGTCTCCTCCTCAGGCAAGAAAGGAAAAATGTTTAGGATAGGCTCAGAACAGGTGTGTTGCATTTTAATGCCAGTATTTAATCCTGGATCTCTTCACATTAGTTTCATATGTGACAAATTCAGACTCTCTTCATTTCAGCATTGCATGAATGTCAAGATCAGTCAACAGTCAAATTGAGAGCCAACAAATGTAAACAAAGAAGTTTTGGACATATCTTTTTAGCACTGTACACAGCCCAAACACAAAAGACATATTAAATTATTACCATTTTTTCTTGCTTTTACTTTGAGGACTGGAGGATGCCATGCTGCTCTATCAGGTTCAGTCTACTGAGAAGTCCTATTCACTTGTTGGCTTACACTGTGCCAGCTTCTGCCAGTTTCTGGTTCAGTGCCCCCCAGGAGCAGAAAACCCTCCATGGAAGATTGTGGGGGGGCCCCAAAGGTGACAGTTCAGCTCCAGAAGTCGGTAGTGCTGACCAGGGGAGGGAGCATAGCTGGGACAGCCAGTGGTATGCACCGGTTCATGATATCACTAGAGTAGCGTCCATCAGCATTGTTCCTACAGATCTGAAAGAACTTAATACTGCTTCTGGTGTAACCACCACCAGAGGAAGTGGTGGGAACAAGCACAACTGAATCTTTCCTTGGGACACAGTGGCTCTCTCTTGTGCAGGAAAGTGCCAAATGCAACTCTTTGTTTCAATAGAGTCATTCTGACCCATCATCCCTATTTACCAGATAGGTAAGTACTCATTTTTGTTTGCCAGGCCCAAAAAGAAAAGAAAAAGGAGAGAAAGAGGGGGAGATAAAAAGAAATCCCTTCATACTTTGTGTGGCTTGTGACACTGCACCCCATATTCTTCATGGTGATATTATTATAATAGGATTATGGCATAATTATGATGCATTTGCTACAAGATGTGTCATATGAGGTGTCGTTGGAAAAGTTACGATTGGCTGAATATGATTATCCTGTGATACATGCATACAAATATTTGTATATGAAGTTAGGGATATTGATTATGTATCTGTATTTCAATCATGGCTGTACCCACAGCTAGCCTTTCTGGTACAAAAATAAAGAAGCCAGACATGGCTTATCATAGAATCTCAGAGTTGGAAGGGACCTCAAGAGATTATCTAGTCCAACCCCCTGCTCAGAGCAGGACCAATCCCTATTTTTGCCTGATATTCCCAAAGGGCCCCCTCAAGGATTAAACTCACAACCCTGGGTTTAGCAGGTCAATGCTCAAACCACTGAGCTATCCCTCCTCCCGTCTGAGGGCCCATCAGCAAAGATGATAGACCCTGAAAGATCTTAACCTTACTGTGAACATTTCGGCCGACCTGTAAGCAATGACTGCTATTAAACTGCAAGGGCATGTGACCAGACACAGACACCAGAAGTGGCTGGTCAGAGAGCCTGCATGTAACTGGAGCGGGGGGTGTGTGCATGCTGGTGGAAATGTATGCGGGAGTGTGTCTGCTGCTTGTCACAGTAGCACAGTATGAGACGGGGCTCAGGCTGGTGGGTTAGAGATCTCAGTGGTAGTCCAGTTCCAGGTGGCACTCCAGGGGAACCTATCACATGCCTATGTTTATATCTATCCACTGATCTAACCTCACACATACATGCTCCATGGGGTTGGTCTACAGTTCTCTAGAACTGGTTATATTGATGAAAGTCTGATCATTCACCTCTTAATCAAGTCGACCTGCTTCCTTCATCTTGCAGTAGTTTGTTGTGCTAGGCTTGAATCTGCCATCTCCTTCTGCTGGCCTCCTCACTGAATCTGCCAGGCTAACATGCACTCAGTAATAGCACGCTGCTGATTATGCCTTATAAACCCATTGCACTGTACCATGACCAATTCAGTATCAAAGGGGAGATGGAGGTGGCACATTCATGCTATGCTAGATAGGAGAGCATGACAGATAGTCAACATAGTGACATGGCACAGATGCAGTGGGATCCCCAAAATCTTTGCAAGCCAAGTATGGGTAGTGCGTTGGGGCTAGTTGGGGAGGGAGAGAAGGAATGGTATTTAACTGACTGCCTGGGAGTGATGGGGAGAGAGAAGCCAGGGAAGGCAAAGTTGGCTGCCTGTAGAGGGAGTAAACAAGGAAGAAGAGAGGGTGGCTGAAAAGAACTGGCCTCTTTCCTCACTGAAGTCCAACCCAGCTACAACTATCAAAATACACAGTGTGCGCCCCTCTGTTCTGTGACAAGGAAAGCTGATCACCATGACTGCTGATACAAATAAATGAAATACATTTTAATTTTCTGTAAGGCAATTCTTTTGGGACTCTAAGAAAAAAGTTTAATCAGTCAAAAGCAAATAAATAAACCCAGAAGTGAAATCCAATTAGCTAATTAAATGGTGAGATTCTTGCACTTCATGTTAAAAGTACGCTTCCAAATCACTCTCATAAAAATCCAGTGAAGTAAATCCAGTAAATTATCCTAAAACATTGATACTAAAGCACAACATTTTGCTGACTACATTACTGTTACTAAAGGAGTTACTCCTTTTATTCAGCTAGCAGAGGTCTGTGCTGTGGTGCTGAGCATCCCATCTGCAATACCAACCAAGAACGCGTGAGAGGGAGGTAGTTATAAATTGGTGCTTGAACAGATGCCTTCAGCACCATAGCATGTACCTCTGCCATTTGAGCTAAAGATGGGACTTCATTAGCTGCCAGTAGTACCAGGCAGTTATCCTGTAGTGGAACAACCACTAGAGGGGGATGCAACATGTGCTATGCTATCATGAATTATTAAGTGTCTGTGTTTTGAAGCTTTTCTATGCATACAAGTTATAAATCCATCACAAAAGTAAAAGTTCAACTATCTATGCCACTCATTAGTGAATTTTTGTTAATTACAGGAAGTGTATCCACTTCTCAAATATAGTAAAAAGTTCTATTATGTCTTTATTTACAATTAAGATATACTGCTGGCTTTTCAAACACAAAAGAATGTTCTGTTTATCCCCTTGTGGTTTTATGACGACTTACTGTTGCTTTAAGAAAACAGTAACAGAAACCGGAATCTGTATCCTGCTTGCTATTGCATGTAACTACATTAAGTTCTTCAACACAAAAGAAAAAAAAGCACTGATGTTTGAACATAATAAGTTGTCAAGGACAAGATTTATAAGAAAGTTACATATTATGTACCAAACCACAAGACAGACAATATTTTTTTTCTCATGCCAACACCTTTTATTAAGCATACAATGTATGTATTACTTATGAAATATTCCCTGTTTGAAATAATACATTATATAATACTGTTTTAATTTACTTTCTACTTCAAAGGCCATTGGAGGTTACCTTTTTAATGTTTATTTTATAATAAATACATCTAAGTTATATTCAAATAACTCTGTGTACACAGAATTTATAACATTTGTAAATTTGTCTCCAAAGTTTCTCAAATATTTTCACTGATTAACAATCTACCACCTGCAGGGCAGACTATGCCACATTCCCTCTGGTGCAGATATGTCAGTGTGCTAATAGCATTGAGGAAACTAGGGGAAATGGGAGAAAAACACTGCCCAGGGAAGACATGGGCAAAATTCTGCTCTTAGAGCAATATATTGTAGCAGATCTTATACAGGCAGAATCCCTAGTGATGAAACTGGAGTTCTATGTACTTAGGGAGAAGCAAATATCTAAGTTCAAATCCTCAATATGAAGACACATACTTTCTTAGTGGATTCCACAATTATTTGCTTAACAGCAAAGGAATGTAAGCCTCGGGATTCGAGGTTGAGGTTTTCTGCCCCTGTCCATCTTCCTCACTCCATCTTACCTGCTGCTATCCCCCTGGATCCTGCCAATCACCACTCCGTCCTACCCATCTCCCCTGCACTCCTATCCTCCAACACAGACTCTTGCCCATCTTTGGCTTTTGCCCATTTTTCCTGTTCCCCTCCCCACTCCACTGTTATCCTCCCACTCCTCCATGGCTCCGGCTCCTTCTCCCCTACTTGTTCTTATTTCTCCCCCTTCTTCTGTCCATCTCTGCTCCTGACCCTTTCCCTCCTTCTTTTTCAGCTCCATCTTGTAACCCTCCAAGCTCCTACTGTTATTCACTCACTTTGTCTCTCTTCACCCTCCCCCTGTTTCTCACCCCTCTGTAGCTCAGCCAGGCTTCCTCCTCACTGCCTCGCATCAGCCGGCTGAGCATTGAGAGCACAAGGCAATCAGTCTTCCAGCACTCAGTTCCTGTGCCAGTGATCACTGGCAGCTAGCATTAGAAATTGCTGAGAACATCCTGCTCAACCCCTAAGCCTTAGAATGGAACATGCTCAGTTGCGCTGTGTGGATGGTGCATTTGAAATCAAGCCACCACACAGTAAGTGTGAGAGGACAGGACAAGCTCAGTGCAGATGGAATCTCTAGAGAATTTAACTAACAACTTTTACTGAGCATCTGTGAACAGAGATTCTTCAGAGGCTTATAACTTGGAGAAATTTCACAGGGACATCAAAAGGCACATCCCTGATACCAGGGTGACTCCTTCACTCCATCCTCCCAATTTCAGGTCTCTGCTCCTAAGCATGGAAATGCTAGAGCTTCTCAAAAAAACTATTGTAAGAATTCTTTTAACTTGGAGAAAATATATGTATTTTACCCTAACCCCATAATTTTAGCTGAAACATTCCAAAAAAGTTCAGCCTGAGGCAGATATCAGCCTCAATTATGTAATTTTTGGTAAAGTTACAAGCAAGTGGAAGTGGAATCTTACAATGGAAAGGTGTTTCACAACTCTAACTACAGGTGTTGCTACCTGAGCCTCCTATTAAAAAATAGCTTAAACCTATAGCTACAGAAAATTAGTCCCAACAGACATCTAGCTGCTGTTAGTTATGAGAAAAAGAGAAAATAAATTCTGAAACTACTTAGAAATTTCAATTATCAATGGGCATACACAGGAGGTAATTTTTATTAATGTTGATATCTAGTAGCAGCGACAGAACAAACACTATTTACAAATCTAGACGCAAACCCTGCTCACATTAGTCATGTGACCAGTCATGAATAAGGTGAGTTGGATTTGGTGCATGGATTCCCACCTAAATAAATGAAAAAAATATAATCATGCAACTGAGTTGGAGTTAGTATGAGCACTGCTCTTTGTCATAATGCTCATTTTCAGTCAGGTTAATCGAAAGGTTCCACATGAATGGGAGTCAGAGTTTTAGAAAACCTGGGAGATAAAATACATGACTCAATAAAGATTCAAGACATTCCATGCTAAGAGCAACCATAATAAAAATTATATTTTCAAACTTAGACAGCACTTTTTATCTGATGCTCTCAAAATACAATAGCCATCATGTCATAGCTCATCTGGTTGTACCTTGGTATTGTTCTATATAAACATCATCTGTAAATGGTTCCCAGTCCAGAGAAAGCTCTTACACGTCTTATATGGAGTAATACAAGAAAATACTGAGGTATATTAAGGATCCTGTTACAATCTTAAATAAACTTTGCTTGTTTTATTGCTCTCTCAACCTTAACGTTACTCCCCAAAGAGTATTAGTGAATTTGCAGTTGTTCTTGTTCTAAATATAACAGTGTTATGGTATATGGTTATTCTCACCAGTAGACATAAAAATGTGCGACATTAATCCCACCTTCTTATAGCACCAGAAATCTAAACTTTTTAGGATACTACTAGTTAGATTTAAGCAACAGGAGGATTTCCCTGAATCCAACGGTGTAGTGATGACTTCCCATCACTCGGTTAACAAGATAGTACAGAATCTTTATTAGTTACATTTTAAAAAAAAAACCCAATGAAGTAAGCTTCTAGAACCACCCATCAAAATAAATCATTGATCTGATTTTAATTAGAGGCATAAAAGACAGTTCTCATTTAGTTTTGAAATTTATTGTACTCCTTTACAATAACAATAGCACCATACTCTATATTCCCATGCTTTGCTGAAAAAAAAAAATCTAGATTTTTACATACTGAACAATTTAATACAGATTTCAGACCTCAGAATCTTCCTCGGTACTTTCACTTGTAACCTGAATTTTATCATCTCACAAAGGCAATTAAAATAAATAAATAAATAAATAAACAAACAAACAAGACTACTTGCAGTTAAAATGCAATCAAGAATTCAATTATACTGTGCCTTGGATTTGTCTTGTAACCCTCATATTAAAATTTGTGTTTAGTATTAAAGTAATTAAAGTTAATTTCTTTACCAATGAGTTATGGGGAACACAAATGAAGATGAAAAAATTAACTGGGAAATATACATGCAGATAGTGTGCATTCACATTATTATACAACATAATCAGTAAATCTGGTACTAATGAGTCACAAGACTTAAATGTGAAGAATGTGTTTAGTGAATTATTGTCAATCAATGTCTATACACAAGGATAACAATAATCTTGAATGGCAACATACATATTATTACAAATTCCTAACTAAGTACTTCATTACTTCAAAATGTCACTCAATTTATAGAGTAACAGATAAACATCTCTCTACTGTATACTTGGCTTGTGTCTACTTTCATGTAATTGAAACACTGACTTTCTGAAAACTTCATATTATCACTTACACCTCATTTTGTTTCAAATGGTGATTCAACGGCACTTTACAAGTCTGTTTGTTCTAAGGCTTCCTTTTAAGCGGAGTATTTTATTCCTTCTACATATAAGCATTTAAAAAATGTCAAACTATTTTTGTTTTCCATCTGTGACTTTAAAGATAGGCATAGGGAGCGTCTGTAGTTGTCGTTTCCTGGTAAGATCGTATTAACCTAGTATAATACTATTGGAAATGTAAACTATTACTCATAACCAATATTCTGAAAAAGGAAAAAAAGACCCTGAAGTGACCAATAAAGCCAATATGTAACAAATTGCATTGATCTTTTGAAGGAACCAACTAAATACATAAAGGAGACTTACTATTTCCCCCTCACTGATGGAAGATGTGGATTAAAACACAAAGTAACAAACTTTACTGGCACAAAAAGTCTTTTGTTTATCTTTATATTCCCCATCACCCTCAAAATCCATTAGGAGTCTGCAGTAATTGTCAACTCTCACCTCATCCTTTATGTCTTCTTGCTGCTGAGCACTGAAGATCTCCATTGCAGCCATCAGTCTCATCATTAGCTCATCCACTGTTGTGTTACCTAGCAACAAAAGCAGATAGCTGAACTTAATATTATAAAAGTTATTAAAAATGGAAAGTCATTCTAGAATTAATCCATAAGGAATAACTAGTATTTAAAAAATGGCCGATTAGAAAATACTAATATCTCATTAGAATATTTTTAATTTGCCTTTTTGTTTAAAAATTTTTAAATGTTCCACCAGCAAATCCTAACATGTGGAAATGTAGTCTGAATTTTTAAGTGGTACAAATTAGAGTATTTGTTTTTGTACTCACTGGTGGCATCTCTTAGTTTTATTGGTAATTTTCATCACTTATGTCAGAGAAAAGAATGATGTGTGAGAATTAATGACTTTTTTAAAGCTTTTTGCAACTATCATATATCATTATCTATCAAGGTAGATCTAATCTTAGGTCACATGGGATAGGACATTACTATCAAGACTCTGTTGGTGCCTAGGTTAAAAATAAAGAAGTTAAATCTGGAAAAAGAATAATCTGAACCCATTCAACTCAACATTAAACTCAATCAGTTTTGTTTTCAGTTATAACAAGTTTAAATTTTCCTACAGCATATCTATTCCAGACTGAAGAGCCGGGGACATGGAAGTTCCCCATCTATACACAGAACAAATCCAGCACAGGCCCCGGCAGAGGATGGTTCCCCATGCTGTCCTAGTAATGTGTGTCAACATTCTTCAATAGGGTTGAAAGGTCAGTTCGGTCTCCTACCATGACCCACTTGTCTTTGGTTTCTCTCCTGTGAAAGCTAACCAGAGTGCCAGCTAGTGCCACCTGTGACGGTGATTTTGGTATGAGGCCACTTGTCCATTAGGATTAGCAAAGACTGTAAAGTCATCTAACATGAGCAATCACACAGCCTTCAGATAGAATACATTTTAGTTACTGTCAACATGAGCTAAATTTGAACTGGTAACTGGAGGTAAAATTTTCAAGATGCCTAAGACACTTAGGAGCTGAATTCCCATTTTCCAAAATTGGACTTAGGCCTTTAGGAGCATAAGGCTTATTGACAGTCATTAAAACTTAGGCTCCCATGTGCCTTCATCATTTCTGAAAAGGTGTTTCTGAAAATTTACTCCTAGTCTAGTTTTGAAAGGTTTTCTATATTTCATTAGTACAATCATCTACTCCCCAAACAGAAGCAACCGTATTTGTCATGCTACACACGCATATGACTTCACAGGGCACTATGCATTTGATGATACAGCCCTAAAAGACATTCATGTTGCATTTCTCTAGAAAACATAAAAACACAGTAAAATTTAATCTGTGCATCAACTTTTTGCTACAGGTTCGTCCCACAATAGAAGGATGCATTTACTGAGGTAGATCACCATCTTAAAATTTAAGACGCTAGTACCAGAAATCCCCACACATAATGAAATCTACACCCCGGAGACTGAACTGAAGTAATTTGGAATATTTGATAACAATCCTTAGACTCTGATTCAGCAAGATACTCATGCACATGTCTAACTTTAAGGAAACAAGCATTATTGAGTTCAGTGGGATAACTCATATGCTTAAAGTCACACACGTTTAAGTACTTGGCTGAAGAGGAGCCTATAGGAGCCCTTAGGGGAGACAACTTCTGTGGCAGTTGGCGGAAAACAAAGATTTGGAAGTATCCTGATTAGATTTATTAAAAGGGAAATTACATGCATAAATAAAAAATAACTCTTCTGGCCAACTGATGGAAGGAGTACTAGTGATTACTCCAGAGGAATTACCCATCTGTCCACTCTGCAGAAGGAAAGGGCAATGAGAGAAGCCAATGACTACAACAGCAAACAGCTTTTCCTTCTCTCAGGAGGGGACCTGAGGCTGAGATTCTCCCAAGAAAATGCAAGGGGACTAGAATGAACAGAGCTAAGTATAAGAAACAAAGCAAATGAGCACAGAACTCCATAAAGGCAAACTTCAGGGTAAAGCAAACCAACGGGACTGAAAGAATTCTGCCTCTTTGATGCATTTTAATTTGCAGAGTTATTGAAGAATTGCAGCCTAAGAGCACCATCCAAACAACACTTTCTGACCTGAACAGTCTCAATGAAGTCACTGGGACTACTTAAATAAGAATGAATTACTCACGTAAGCAGCAGAATCCCTCATTATTTGGACATTATATTAGCAACTTTGAGTCTATTGACTCAAATTCTACTGTCAGATCTACATTGAGGGCCCCCATTTCTACAGTCAGAGCTATGCAGGCAGGCTCATGCCCAAATGGAATCCCACTAAAGTTAACAAGGATCCACGTGATTGCAGGGGACCACTCACACAGATCTAATTGCAGGATCGGGGCTAAAACTAAATAGTGGGGTTAATTGCAGCTTTGTGCTTAGCACTTACAAAAGCCAATGCAGCTTCCTACATATGGATATAGAAGCCTATATTTAGCTCCTATTTTAGAAATCTTTGCCCAGACAGTTTAACATTACTGCAGTTCTCTATCTGAAAAAATATTAAACCATAATTTTATTACAATTATGACCATTCAATCCTTTATTGTTACTTAACATAGCATATTTACGTACAAGGGCTATTTATTTTTCTATAATGCAGTTTTTGTTCTGTAACAGGTTAATAATAAACATTTTAAAAATCTCAGGACGAAGACTAAGAATTAATAACGAAGAGATCTTCTGACAGTTTGAATACCAATGTAAGAAATAGGTCCCCACCATAAAAGAACAATGATACCTTGTATTACATTCAACACCTCATTAGACGATCGTTTTCCCATAATAATAAGGAAAAGTGGAAACTGATCCGTCTTCTGAGTTCGAATTGTTTGGGCTACAACACTCCCAAAGTGTCTAGTGCACATTGTCAGAAACCTAAAAAGTACAGAAAAACAATATAAGTTCACATTGTAGAGTTTCTTTAAGTTACAGTGGGGTTTTTAGGAAAGAATTCAGCTACTACAAATCTCTTCCTTAAAGAAATATTAAAATTTGACAGTTTACCTCAGAGCTATATACTGCTTAAAACCTGGGCTGCTGTGTTCCAGTTGTGGAGTTCCTTATCCCTCAAAATTTATCACAAAAAGCACACTTTCAAAGATGATAGACTCCAGATGGGAGGCATTATAATAAACTTTAACTGGCAATGACAGTGATTTATTTGATGGGGAATTCCATTTTTCTGTTCAGTATCTAGCAAACTGTGCTCTGAATAATACAAAACTAGAAAAAATAGACAAACCAATTTTCAAAAATGACAGATTTTGTTTTAAATAAGTGAATAAAGGGCATTACTTAAACTATGAAAAAAGCATAAAATTATTATTATTAATACAAGAATCACAATTTAACAATAAAAGCATTAAAATGTTTTACTAGGTCATAAAATTAAAAAACTGTACTTTACAATTGTATTTTCTTTCAGAGTAGTAGCCCCTTTAGTTTCATACTTAGCAGTGTGGTCTAAAAACAATAATTCTACGCTTTTGACCAAAAAAAGCATTCAGATATTAGCATACAGAAGTCTAGCATTAGTATTCTTAACACGATCTTGAATAAATGAAAAAACTGATAAAGCTTTTCTCTTCCATTAGAGGACTGTTTGAAATTAGCATTTCTTTCAAGAGAAAAGGGTAGCTTATGATATGTTTTCAGATCTGATGGTAAAAAGTAAATGTCATAATAATAATGAATTATGAAAGACCAAATGCAAATATAGAATGCTTTAATAAGATCCAATTTAATAAAGTCTGTAAAAATAATGGACTTTTAATAACACAGGTCACAAAAGGCAAAACAGTGGAAAATCTGAGGACTAGCCACTGGTACAGGCTTATTAATTCTTAATTATGTTCATGAAAGGCAACTTAAATCGTGTGTTTTCTTATGCCTTATGATAATATTTTAGGTAACAACTGATCTGAAATGTATGCTCTAACTGATGAGCAAAGTCCTGTTGTCACATGCATTAGAAGGCAAATCTATTTGAAAAGACAAACTGCATTAAAATGTCATGTGCTCAGACTCATTTGATATCAAAATCCAAAACAGAATCAAAACACAAGTTTTAAATCAATATACTTCTGGCTAATAAAATGGCTCAGAAATTGGGCTGAAAATTTAAAAAGTCCATTATTGCAAAAGTGGATCTGGAGTTGAAAGAGCCCAAAGTGTGGGGGGAAAAAATTGAGCCAACTTCTGCTACAACATAATCTTAATATGGAGAAAGGACGTCCTTCAGTCTGGCAATAATAAGCAGGGTGTGGCTATTAAAACATTTCAAAGCCATAAAATTCTGGAATTTTTCAATTGCCTCCTTTGTTATCCAGGTTTACTGGATTTTTGCAGTCCAGAACCATTATGGGTGATAGAAAACCTGCTCATTTGAAAACCTGTTAAAGTTATGAGAATATATCACGACAAGCATACTCCCAGACATGAAGAATGCTCTTATTCCTTTCATGCTGCTAGACTGCACAAGTATCACAGAGTAGCTGCACTTTACATTACGAGCCAAGTAAAGTCCCTGAACAGTACCATTTCAGAATGCTGACATACTCTGGAAAGCTGGAATATTACACTGAATGCTGAGTAATGCATTACCAAAATGATATTCACTAACTGAAAGAAGTTTAGTTAAGAGCAATACAAATGATTAAGGGACTGATTTATTAGACATAACTAACAAGCTAAAGACATCCCGTTTTGCTAAGCTAAAATAAAAGGGGACCTTATAACAGCCTACACGTACACACACTTCAAGTAAGGAGAGGAGTTTTAAGCGTGGAACACTTGGAATGAAATCCGGGATCCACTGAAGTCAATCGCAATACTCTGTCGTAAACTGACTTCAGCAAGGCAAGGATTTCAGCCCCATGGTACAGGTAGAAGTAATGAAACGGAACTAAAAATGAAAAATTGAGGATATATAACAAGGAGCAAGGAAAACTCCGAGTCAGTGATATGCATTAAGACTGCTGAACAGTCTCTCAGGAAGTGGTACTTACAATTTTACTGAACAAAACCATAGAAAGACATAAGATTAACAAAACTAGGAAAGAGTTAGACTGCATGACTTAATAGGTCTTTTACGCTCTTAAACCAACATATACACACAAAACACATGTAAAACTCTGGGCATTTTCTCATTCAGTTCTGCAATGTAATGCAACGATTATAAAGTGGATTGTGTGTACACAGGCTGTATTCTTTCACCAAAATATCACACAACAAACTCATTAAGCATACCATGCTCCCAAGCAGTTATTAGTACTACTTTCATACTTCTGAGAGAATTAACAGCAGCTTGGAGAAAAACAAGTGTTTTATTCTCTCTCTCTCTCTCTCTCACACAAGGGGATTTTCTCATTCTCATCTAGATAAAAGTGTGCCAGTTCTTCCAGTGGATTGCCAAAGCTGCCAACAGAACTCACATTACAAATACCTGTGGAGCTCATCAAAGAACCAGATGTCACTACTGGAAGACTTGTTTTCCACAACAAGCTGGATTACTGTGATCTCCAACCAAAAGCGGAAATGTCGGAGTACTGGCAGAAAAGGAGGGTAAATGGCACCCTACTAGTTTCTTTGTTTTTTAATTATAAAAATATTTAGTGTGTATGTGGGGGAGATGATTTAGGGTGGGGTGGAGAAGTAGGAGAAAGGCCAAGATTCTTTGGGGGGAAAAATTCTACAGGAAAAAAAAAATACTCCTGAAAGTTACAAAAATAAACTGCATAAAAATAATTTAGTGTTAAAGCAGTAGCACATTCTCCACTTCTCCTGGGAACTTTTCATAACTAAATCAGAACTTATTAAAGTTGGGAAATAAACACAGAGGCACTGATCTCAGTTTCGTAAAAACAAACGCAAAAGCAAAAACTGAAACAGGCTATGAAGATTTCTTATCTCAATTCTTCTACGTGAAAGGGAATAGGATTATTAGACGCGTCATATCCATCAATTAAAATCAACCAGCAGTGAAATATTGTTATCTAGGAGAAATAAAGGCATAGCCTTTGAAGGCCTGCTGATGGTGCAGAACACAGACACACACACATTCCAAATAATATTAACAAGGTGTTCCAGTTCCCTCATAAATATTTCATGTGTTATGGGTCTCAGAGTAAATCAGGATTATATTTCCTCATACAAGAGAATAAAAAGCCACAGGAAATAGTTGACTACTTGAATAAAATCACTGCAAGAACAGCTGATGTCACATGACAAACCACAAAAAAACTCTGTAATATTCAGTTATCTTGCAATTTCATCATGAATTAGGCAATATTTGATGTTTCTTTTAAATCTTCAGCTTCTAAATCATGTGATTGAGAAAACCTCAACTTTCATTTAATTTTTTTTTCTGGCCCTTGTCATTGTGGAGAGAAGCACAAAAACATGAACTCTAATGGCTCAGAAGCAAATATAAAGAATCTAAAGTTTATTGTTTTTAATAGCTCGTGATTTTTAAGCCAAGTTCATGGTTTTTGATAGCCCACTGCATGATTTTTGGATGCTTAGGGATAGCAATACTCTATTTTTTGACACTGTGCCTGGTTTTAAAATCCTAATTTTCCCTAATGCCTTATTCTGCTTTATATTTGAAAATATTCTTAGGTCCCAGTTTTGGAGCAAAAAAAATCTAACACATCTGAATGGATTATCCTAATATTAAGAAGAGCTGTTTCCAAAGCTAAACATCTAGGCCATTTTCATATTTGCCTCACTCCACCTCATAAGAGGCACAGAAACAACACTTCAGAAGCAGCATTACTGGGAAAACTCATGAAAGGAGATTGAGTAATCCCAGAGAAGAAGCAGTATACAAGGTCACGAGTATATGCACAGACACATACTTTACGCTACCTGACTCCTAAGCCAACTCCCCGAGCAGCAGAGGACCTGTGGTGAGTGAACACTTACTTGAGATCTGCAAAACAGTGTCAGAAGAGACTGTGCAAACTGTATGTTCAAAGGTAAGTAAGGCGTACGGCCTGGCTCCTTACATAAAACAAGTCAAAAATGAAACCGTCACCAGGAAAATGAAAAAATAAAGACTCATTGTTAGTTTTAGTCACTCAGAAAAGTTATTTTGTTCTTCCTGCTTATTTTGGGACAACAATTAAAAACAAGAGAGTCCATCTCTGGGACTGGTGATTATTTTTGTTTAACGGTACAGATTTCCACATTTTAATGCCATTCAAAAACACAGAGGAGACAAATGCAGGATTTAAAAAAACAGAAAAAGACCCGCCCCCCCCCCCCAAAAAAAAACACAGAAAAAAACAACCACCAAATACGAGTACAGTGTGTCTTTTTTGTTACAAAGAAAGGACTGGTATGTTGTGATCACTGTTTTCACCATGCTCACCAGTATTGTCTCATTACTTCTTTAGGCTCCCCCATATGTTGTTGTATTCACCCCTTTTTGTCTTATACTTAGCTTCCATGTGTTTGAGGGCAAGAAGTGTCTTTTTGTTCTTTGTGTTTGTACAGTGCCTAGCACAACGGGGCCCTGATCCACAGCTGCGGCCCCTAGGTGCTACCACAATAGAAATAATAACAAACAATGGTATGTAAAACCAAAAATCACAGTGTCAAATACTATAAACATTTGACAGTGTTCCTTTAATACTTCAGTTTAAACAACACAGTAACAACAGAGACACATCTCGACTCTTTCTTGTAAAGAAGTTTTGTGATTAGGGATTCTGCATATCACACCTAGTTGTGCCACCATTTTGGCTTTAGAACTTGAGAAGGGCTTTAGCATTCATAGCATGGATGGCCTGGTCACAGCAAACAACCACCATTCTCTTTCTGCTGGATCATTTTGGCCTTTAACACTGGATCATGAAGTGCTATTCACCTGCTTTTGAGATCTGGCACAGTCACGTGGAATTGTTTTAAACTTGGCTCTGGTTGCTCTGTTTGGGGTGATTCAAGGAGCAGCAGTGAGGGGTAACTTTTCCACAGGCCCTCATCAACAGAGACCTCTCACAGGGACTAACTGTATTGCCCCTCTTAATCAACATCTATGTGAAACTACTAGGGGAAACTGTGGGACATTCCAATGTCATCAGCATGCAGAATTCACTCAGCTCACGTCCTCAGGAAATGGTGACATTGCAACCATATGCAAAATGGAGAGGAGCTGCCTTGAAGAAAGAGGCATTTTGAGGAATTAGCTATAAAGGTTACCTTGTGTGACAATGAAGATTCTCTCTTGATAATTAAGTGGTATGCAGCTCAAAGTTCTGCTCAACTCGTCACTGCTCCTATATGCTCAGGCAGCACCAACGGCCAGAAAGGCTTTCAGTCATCGTCAGATGATCAAATGATTAAGCTCATTTGTCACTGCAGTGGCCCTAGAATCAGTGAACCATGCATTTATCATGTCCAGATTGATCTTTCACAGTTCAGTCTTCCTGGGGACATTTCAGAACGACACTCAGGAGCAGCAGCTAATGCAATAGACTGTAGCCTACCTTCTAAACAAAGCTGACTGATGTGAACATATCACACCTGTCCTCTGCATCAGGTACCAATCCAATTTTAGGAGCATTTCAAGGTCTCATCGTAATCTTCAAGGCCCTGAATGGGCTATGGTTCATCCAATGGAAACCAAGGGCTCCTGGGAAATGAGCTGTAAAACTCTTCTGATTTTTATTGGTGGAACTTCTGTACCTATTATAAGACAATGAAGCTGGCCAGGAAGAGTTTAATAAAAGACAAAGTAAATAGAGTGTATTATTTTAAGTACTGCAGTATGTACTGAGTGAAGGATTTGGCTTGTTACAGAACAGACATACGGTACAAAGATAAACATAGTAACAGAGCAAACAATCCTTCCCTGCATTAAAAAAAAAATCAACTCCAACATATGCAATTATAAAAGTTTTTAACCTGTTACCAGTTTAATGTTTTTTTTACCTCTAAAGACTTTTTAAAATAGCTTGGAACTTTAAACATAAAGGAATTTAGCCCCAAGAATGACTGTTCTAGAGAACTGGGTTCTCTATATTTGCCCAAAGAGGTATAACATAGGCAGCAACACTGCCTACTTCTGTTAATCCTGATTCAGACAAACCACTTCTAGGAGAGGGAGCAGTTGAGTCTCCGTGCCCTTTTTGCCAAGAGAGATGATAACGGTGACACTGTTTTTAAGAGATTTGGACACCTGAGTTACTGATAACTGGATTGAAACCACCAGTTTATTTCACAGAGGCAGCAGAAGAGCCATTATATGGTAACAACTTTCAAACTGATGGTATTAAGGTGACCAGCAGCACATATACCCCATTACCCATCTCAGGACTCATCCTGTTCTCCAAGATGTTAGGATTTTAAAAAACCTGACTGGCTATTAGTGCATAACTTGGTTTAAGTGAAAATATTTCACATAGTTAATTCTGTTTTATCTTTAGATTAAATCAATAAACTCATTCAATTACAGGTAGTGTAGAGTAAGTGGTGCTTCACCACTGAACAGCAAACTCTGAATGCACACAATGGGATCCTGATGTTTGATTATGGACCCTGGTGCCACTGTCTTGCAAGTTCTTCGTGGGTTCAGAGAACAATGTAGTTTCCCCTTTCCCTTTCTCTTTCTGTAAGAAAGCCCTATTGTACATATTTAATAAAAACAATTTCTCCAGCTACACCTCCAGATTTATGCTTCTATTCCTTCAACGTTTAAGTATGTAATAAAATACATAAAACTTGTCTTATATTAACAAAAGAAATTTTATACGATTCCAGAATTTGCAGTCAAATTATTTAAAACTGTTGCAAAGCTTTAACAAAACGGAAAGAATTTTCTGAACACAAATGTTTCCAATAAGGTACTGAATACCTATAGACTATTCAGCATCACTTAATATCTGTGTTTTTCAGAGGCCCTACTGTACTTTTGTCTGAAAGTTGACGTTCTTGATCTCTCTCATTTTTTTAAAAAATAATTACATTGAAACGGAGAAAATACAAAGTGCAATTTAGCCTTATATTTTATCCGTGTGAGTTCAATATTGGAGAAGTATATATAAATAATTTAAATTTAAGTGCCATATAACTTAATTCTGATATACTTGTGCAATAGCCATTGATATCAATCGTATTACAGGGGATCAAGAGCTATGTATAGACTATACTTGTATCATTAAAAAATATATGATGCTAAAGAATAGGAAATCTAGCAAATTCTCTTCAAAATTCAGAGATGAAATCTCATTCCAATACTAATATGATGAGAAGAAATGCAAAAAACCCCCACAGTTCAGTAAATAAGAAAAATTACATAGGATTTGAGACCATCTTTTGTAATTTTTTTAAAAAATTCAGCAGTCACCCAACGTGTAATAAGCAAAAGCTTTATTTGGATTCTCCATTATAACCTACTGCACATTTGTATAAATATTCCTATAGTTATTTCCTAATTTGGATATTAGAATGACTCAAAATTTATGTTTTCTACATTCTAAAATCCTTAAAATTTTTAAGTCCCACTGGTCTTCAGTCCTCAACCCAACTAAATCTGTTCTGAAAGAACAGTGTTTATATGTTTCTCTCTCACATCAGGTCTAACTTACTTAAAGAAATCATAAAACTTTAGAAGCATCTGTGATGTTGGAAAAGAAGTTGTAGCCTCTTTCTAAAGCAGAAAGAAAACTACGGTGAATATTAAATACGCAAGAGTCCTAATTTTTAATATTCATTTTATACTCAGCAAAGTCAACATAAATCTCATTAAAATGTTAATTTAAGAATAACATTTTATGTATTAGGTATTTAAATGAAAATATGTTAAACCTGAGGCTATGCAATAGTGTATTAAACAAGCTTGCTATGTATGGTCTTCACAGTACACTGTTAGCACCGTAACCATTTAAGTACCATGCCTTCTAGGGCTGCAGTTATTGACTCAGGGAGGAATAAGCCTGTAGTTAAAAAGCTAAAGGGTGCATCTAACATCAGACTAAGGGAGTCCCCAAACTACCCAGCAGAGCCTGGTCCAGTGGAATTTGCAACAATGGCCATGAAAGCCCAAAGCATGAAAAGAGCAGGCTATGCTTAGTTTTCACATGCAAAATATTTAGAAATTCTGCTCCAAAGCAGAAATCTCAATCTCCCTTCCCTCATGCAAGGTTAAAGGATACAGGAGAGGGATGTCTCAGTCTGCATGAGACACAGAAGCTCTCCCTTAACCATGCTGTACCCTGCAGAAAGAATACAATACCCTTTAGCTGCATGCCAGGGTTCACACTCAAAGCTGGTCACTGCTAAAACCATCCGACACTGGACACCCAATAGAGTCATTAGTAAAAATATAATCAAAGCATACCCTGGTCCCTGTGTGGACTACTAGGGTCTAAGAGGAAGGCAAAGCTGCTCCACTGCACTTGGCAGTTAGCAGTGGGAAAAATTTCTTCCAAGGGGCCAAGTGAGCCCAAAGCACACCAGAAACCTAGTATAATAAAATCATAATGCAGCTAACAACTACAGCAACACAAGGGGTGGGCAGTTTGGATGTCAAAGCAGCACCAGCCCTAACCCAGGAGGTTATATGCACTCTGCATTTCCAGATGGAAATGCTCCCGTTCAGTTAGGGATGTTGTGAAGACCAATAACAGTTGTAGGAGTGGACAGACATGCCCCTGCATTATCTCCCAGTACCATCCATGTCCATGCCCATGCCGTCTAGTTGGGTTTGAGAGCTTACTATAGTATATAAACTGCTCTGGTTTTATTAGTTGATTGACTTCTTCTGGTGAGGGACTCAGGTCAAGCATCCTCCGGAGCTTCAATACCATTTGAACATAAGGTTTCATGGAGGCAGCTTTGTAGGTTTAAATGGAGTTGTGCTTGACTGACTTTCCTTTTTCCTCGCTAAGAGATCCCAGAGGTAGGTGTGTGACACTTGCTCTTCTGCCTCCCCTCTCTCACCAAGAGAACACAGAGTTCTGTTCTTTCACACTCCCTCTTCAACAAAGGTGAGAGGCTAATGAGAACTGAGAGTGCATAGGCTGCAATGTCATTGATAGGCTTATGACTCACATCTTTACATCTCCTTTTCATTACACTTGGTTTGAGTGGCCACATCTGGCTGAGATATGGTTGAACAAGACATAGCTGGCTAAGGCATGAACGTGTGAAGACAGATGTGTGGCTGGTTGGCTACGAGAAACCTCCAGAACAGTAGATGGTTAGATGTGCTTCTTCAGTTAAAGGGATATATATGCCTAACACAATTTATTTTCAAATTGTTATTCAGACTGGATCCTCAGTTCTGCTTGGATATTCAGGTAACAACAATGGCCAAGATATTTTATTCATTTGTGTGTGCTGAAGAAATTATCATATTTACATTACTTAAAAAAGTGGTAGACACTTTAAGAAAAGAGAAAAGGACAAAGTCCCTACTGCAGAGTTCATAATCTAAGTTTAGACGTAATAAACAAAGTTCTGTGATCTTTCCTTCCAGGTGTGGACTTTACCACATGCCTTTGTCATTTCAGACTTGGTTACTACAATTCACAGTACAAGAGACTCTGCCTGAAGACCACTTTCAATTTCAACTACTGTAATGTAAAATGCAGCTACCTGTTTTCTTAAGAGGGGTTTTTGAATGGACAACATTACAGCTGAGCTCCATTTACTACACACATTTCCAATATATTTGTGGGTTCAGTTCAAGGTGCTGGTTTTGTGCTATAAAGCCCCATGTGGTTTTAAATCTTGTATTGTCTTAACTAATAGACCAACGTTCCACTGCTTCAGGTCAATAGTGGAGGGCAGTTCTGACTGATAGTCCTTATATATGTCCAGGGCTGAAAGTGCAGCATTCCTAGCTCTGGATCTCACTTTCCTCAGTGATCCAGCTGAGTACAGATTAGTCTATCTTCAGTCCAGTTCTGTGTATTTACAGAGGCTTTTGCCTTAAGAGGTTTGAAAGGCAACTGCGTGTGAATTTAATTTTTTACTGGTGTGGTTTTGAGGTGTTGATATTTGATGTGTCAGATTTGCATGTTAATTTATATAGTTTAAAATTTTTGAAATGCTCCCAGAGGATAGTGATAGCCAGCATGTCTTATTAACTGAAAAAATATGTATATTAATCAGATCAATGGAGCGAATTTCCTTTTTTTTCTTGCTCATGTGCCGCGATATAATGTGGAGCCTAGTAATCATGTCTAGTGTACATTCTGGTGTTAGGTTTTTAGGCTTCTGAGTCTGTTTAACAAATATTTTAAACTAAAAACTTGAAATCACCTAAAAGAAAATGCATTTTAAAATAAGGAGATTTTATCTTTTCTGATGAGAGTCTGAAGTATTATAAACAGTTTAACCATCATCTATATACAGGCTGGGTTGTTCACAATCTAAAGAGACAATCACCTTTTATCCTTTTCCTTTTTTCTTCATCTCAGTGCTATTAGGAAACTATTCACAAGCACAGCCCTGAACAATGCTATGCAGTAATTATGACTAGATGACAAAGAGATGTGAACAATTACTGAGCCCATTTTGAAACCCTACACTAATAAAGTCATTAGATGCTGCCCTTGCCATGATCCTTCTAAAAGCTTCTGAAGTTACAAGAACACACGGCATTGTTTGTAGGGACAATTGCTGCTGGCAGAATGCAAACCTTGAGTTAAACCATGCTGCAAATTGATCTTGACATTCTGTTAAGACCGCCACTAAAATCAAAAGCAAAGTAGAAAAGGAGAAAATGAGCGGGTGGGATTTAATCATGGAACAGGAGGGTTCCCTCCTCACCTTCTTTCCTCCTCCTCCTCAAAACAAACCATAGAGAAAATGACAAACTCGCCTGGTGTTTGGGAGCCTTTATTTTTAAAACATTAATTAGACTCTTGACCTGGCTGATTCTAGTGACTAGCACTGTATTGCTTTTAAAGGATATTAAACAAAATGTTGCAAAAAGAATAGATAGCTTTGACAAAACTGTATAAAAAGCTTGAGTGTGCACTGAAAGTCTTAATGCCCAAAGAACAAGTCCATCTGGTTTGCAAGCTACCTCTACAGAATCTATATTCACTCCCTGGGAAGCAGTCAGAAATTAACAGTGATTGAGTCCAGAACACATAGATCCCACACCTGCAGTATGTGTGTTGGAGGATCAAATTCAGACTGAAGAGCTAGAGTGTTATGGTCAACTGGTCTTTATCCAGGCATACATCATTCATTAGGTTAGTACTAAGGGTCAGCAACTGTGAATATGGCTAATCCTTGATGATGGAAATTGCAGGTGAGGACAACCTGCTGTTGAGAAGTGCTTTAGTTAATTAACTCTTTCCTAAGATTCAGCAATGTGAAAAACTATCATTTGAACATTAAGACTAACAAGCACCTGTCAGCACTACTGAGAAAAGTTGGCAATGTCTTGAAATGTTGCACCCAAGGGCTTACGGTTCATAAGCTAAGAAGCTAACAGACACTGTAGTTGCTTGTTTTGTGTGTTTGCTCATGCATTATGTACACATACACCCTAGTGGGAGTAACCTTTATTTGGCCCTACCTTAACTTGGGTATTTTTAGTTTATAATTTTAACATTCTCCCAAAGAAACTTTTATATATTATATATATATATATATATATATATATATATATATATATATATGTGTGTGTGTGTGTATGTGCATATATATTGTGTATATAGATGTGCATATGCGTTACTGTGTTCATTCATGCCCTATACACACATAACACAGACACACAAACAACACACATACAAACTCCATAAAAACAATGTTATTCAGGTTGCAAAGTCAAGCATCTGATTTCTGGGAAATGTCAGATTTACAGTTGTCCATGTAACCTTCACTGTGCCCCCTAGTGTGTCTATGCAGGAAGCAGAGGTCCTAAAGATAAAGTATTTTATAATCATGCAATTAAAGACCTCACCATAATGAATGCATACATGGGGGAACAAGTAAGATTGCATAAATAACTATATATCTGACATTTCCTAATTTGTGAGTGCCTGACTTTACAACCTAAACCTTTTAACTTAGATTATTATTTTTATATGTAATATCCTAGGTTTTTTTTTAAAAAAAGGAAAAAGTCAAAACAAAATGTATTAGGTACACTTTAATAGCTCCCTTATCATACATCATCAGCAGGGTTTGAACCTAAATTTTCAGTACTGCAGCACAGACTTATACTATTTTATCTACAAGAATAACAATATCAGCTGGCAGCCGGAGAAGGCAGTTATTCCAGAAGGGCAGTGTTTGGTCTGGTAAGGCCATATGCTGGATCCAGGATAGTCGTTGGGAGTACTCTGGCCTGCCTGTCTCTTTCACCCACCCATCTGGTTCCTGTTCCATGTGGTGCCACCAGAGTTGGGGGCGGGCTGCTGTGGCCATGCACTGGGTCCTTGTGGTGTGGTCAGAGCTTTCTCTCGCCATCACTGCCACAGCTATATTGACAGGTGTTCCAGTGCAGTACATGTTGCTACTGTTTTGGCAGTATTAATTGGTCATATTAATAGTCAGTTATTGGTTTGCCATAAGGAACACAAGTGACAAATGGAAATGGAAATGATCATTTTTAACAGTTTATAACAGCCAAACCTGAATGGAATTTAATAGGGCAAGTGCAAGTCATGTCACTAGCTGGGGGGGCTTTGTCTCCGCTGAATTTCAAAGACCTCCTGAAAACAATGGAGGTGTTAGGGCTTCGCAAAAAGAAAGGAAGGAAAAGAAAAAAAGGTGATCTTTAAAATGGAGACCATTGAACAAGCTAAATACAAGGGTTACCACCAGTCTTTCTGCAATAATGCATGAGCACATACAGCAATATATGAACACCACACCTGAAAAAGCATCTTTAAAGAAAACGTTGAGAATGGCTGAAAAATGCCCCAAGTTCAGATAATATCAAATAAAGGTTACTCCTCTAATTGACACACACTCCACTGCACCTGCAGCTGGGTGCCCAGGCTTGTATCTGGAATACAGTGCATTGACAGACGTCTAGTCTCCTTAGTTCTATGCCATAATGGAGGAAGGTTGCACCCTTTCCTCGGACCGTCCTATTGAATTACACCCTCCTGGTAGACCCTCCCCGCCCAAGCCATCTAATTCCAAAGACAGCGAGGATATTTTCACATCTTTTTCTCTTTCTTTAGTTTTTCTTCTGGGCTCAGTCTGAGGTTCCTAGCAGTTTCTGATAGTAGCTGGATTTTGCTGCAGTAAACAAGTGATGTTACGATAGATCATCTGCTCCAGAGCATGACACATGATTGGTTCATTTTGTTAGCCCAGGAGATTAAGTGAACTTGCTTGGCCTTGAACAGTATAGGTAAATACTGAAAGGGGAGGGAAGCCAATAATAGTAGCTGACTGTAGTTCCTCAGCCCAACTGCTGCCAGGATCCAGTATTACTCTTATGTATCATCTTGCTACGGTCAGTTGTATATTCGGTTGTTGTAGCCATGTTGGCCTCAGGATATTAGCAAGACAATGTGGGTGAGGTAATATCTTCTACTGGACCAACCTCTGTTGGTAAAAGCTATACCGAGCTCTTCTTCAAGTCATAACTCAGCTTAGGGTAGCTCAAAAGTTTGTCTCTTTTACCACCAGAAGTTGGTCCAGTAGAAGATATTACCTTACCCACTTTGTCTCAGTTGTATCTCTTGGCATTTATACATAAACTGGTGCTTATACTCAGCGATCCCAGTCCTAACAAGTAGTTGCATATTTAAACATAGAATTCAGGAAATGGAAAAGCTAATGTTATAATAGCAGCATTAACTGATATACAAAGCACATCTACAGTATTTTTGATAACTGAACTGTTACATTTAGCACAGGGGTTCCCAAAGCTGTTCTGCGGCTTGGCCAGGGTAAGCCCCTGGCTGGCCACAAGATGTTTCGTTTACCAGAGCAGCTGTAGGTTCGGCTGCTTGCAGCTCCCACTGGCCGTGGTTTGCCATTCCCGGCCAATGGGAGCTGTGGGAAGCAGTGGCCTGGCCCACACTGCTTCCCGTAGCTCCCATTGGCCGAGAATGGTGAACTGCGGCCAATGGGAGCTGTGAGCAGCTGAACCTACGGCCGTTCCGGTAAACGGAATATGTTGTGGCCAGCCAGGGGCTTTCCCCGGCCAAGCCGCGGAAGAACTTTGGGAACCCCTGCCTTAGCTTATACAGTCAATCTACCATTTGATTTAATTTGTTATTTCACCAACAGCAAAATGTTTTCATTCTAGGGTTAAGATTATTGCCCCATTGATATGTCAAAAAAAATAGTATTTTTTTGTTTGTTACTATCATTAGTACCAAAAATCAACAAAAATGACTTCGCAGCTGACACCTAAACTCTAACTCACAAGTAATAAAGTTACCAAAAAATTAACTCGCTGAACATTAAAATACAGGGAATAAGAAATCTCTTCCTGGGGGATACTTGTACAATAAAGTAAAAATACTAGGTTTTCTCCTAAATGAAGTTGCCTATTTTATTACATCAATTATTTTACTTTTCATTCTGATTCTTTTATTCCAAAGCTTTTATCATTTATGAGAAACTTTTTAGCCTATCTCAGCCAAATAAAACAACAAAAACAATCAGAACTTGCAGCATTTACTTAAAGTGATTGCTCACTGCCCTGTAAAACTTGCATCAGAAACAAGAAGGAGCCTTGAAAGTCAAAATGGAACATCTAGTTTACTGCATTAACTAGAACTGTCCTCCCATTTGACAGTATAATAGTCCACATGTAGGTGTAGCTTGAAAACTTTTAAGATGTAAAAAATACATCTCATAGTCATAGTGCTAATTAACTGGCATGATTTCTTGTGTCATTGAGGGCAATAGTGATCACCAAACACTTGGGCTTACAAACACAGTTCCTGCTTTTGTTCCTGCTGAAATCATTTACAAAACTCCCACTGACATACTTCAGTGGTTGCTGAGTTGATGGGGCCAATAGGGTCAAATCCTGCAAAGAGTTGAGCACTGCTGGATTAAGGCAACGCAAGCTTGGCTCCAGGCATATCACAACTGACTGAAAAATGTTGTTAAAAAATGGTGAAAAATCTCAACATTTCGAAGCTGTTTCTGTTTCAGAGGGCTCGAAATGGACACCTTTTAAACAATATTTTAAATCTAAACCATTACTGAAACACTTTTCTGATGATGAATAGATATCCATACTATGACTTCTGACTAGAGTTCATTCTAAAAAATAACTATAGGTAGGACCCTCCCAAATTCATGACCATGAAAAACAGGGACCATGAAATCTGGTCTCCCACCGTGAAATCTCATATTCTATGTGCTTTTACCCTATACTATACAGATTTCACAGGGGAGACCAGTGTTTCTCAAATTGGGGGTCCTGACCTAAAAGGAAGTTGTGGGGGGGTAGGGGTGTCACAAGGTTACTTTGGCAGAGAGAGTGTGTGCGTGTGTGTGTGTTGATATTGCCACCTTTACTTTTATGCTGATGTCAGAGCTGGGCAGCTAGAGAGCGGCGGCTGTCGGCTGGGCACCCAGCTCTGAAGGCAGCGCCCTGCCAGCAGCAGTGCAGGAGGAGGGGTAGCAGTGCCATACCATGCCACCCTCACTTCTGCGTTGCTAGTGGTGGTGGTTCTACCTACCAGCTCTGAAGGTAGCGGTGACGCCAGCAGCAGCACAGAAATAAGAGAAGTAGTACTGTAACCCCTACCTACAATAACCTTGCCACGCCCTGCCAGACTCCTTTTTGGGCAGGACCTGTACAATTACAACACTATGAAATTTCAGATTTAAATAGCTGAAATCATGAAATTTAAGATTTTAAAAATTTTATGACCATGAAATTGATCCAAATGGACCAAGAATTTGGTAGTGCTCTAACTATATAAGGTTATTACAACACTTTAAAAAATATTTTTAATTGAAAATGTCATTCTTGCTAAGGAAAGATTGTGGCAATATAATTTTTTTTCCTATTAGCTGAGAACAATTTTGATTCTCTCTCTCTCACACACAGGCCCATGCTCCTGTTTTCTTGAACATCAGAAGTCACTATATCATGAAGTTAACCCACTGATAGAGCTAAATACAATATGTTGGGCTGCTATGTCTTAGAGAGTCAAAACTTTTGAGATCTCTGTACGCTACCAATAGCTGTGACCATTAATAACATAACATGCTCAGTCCTCATAAAACAGGTGACTGGACTATGTTGTAGGCCCTCATCCTCCAATGGAACCTGCTAGCATAGGCCTTTATGCCCATGCGAGATCCCTATTTACTCCACTGGGACTCTATATATATAGGATTACCAGTCCATGCCAGTGATTCCAACCTTTACATAGTGTGAAAACAGCAGAGAACATAAAACCAGAGTATCTCAGGAGAGGCTACATCATTTTCTGTCTAGAAGAGAAAGAAATTATCCTTAGCAACAGTCTCTCTCTCCTTGCCAAACTACTCACAGTACACGAGTGAAAGCGGGTCCTTTTACTGCAGTATAGTACTCCTGGTTTGAGATTTCCTACAGAATTACATTCCATCGATCAGGATATATAAAATAAACAGGACTGATTCTCCTTCTCATCACATTAGTTTTATACTCATGCAGCTCCATTGACATCAGTGGAGTTAATTAATATGGCATAAGAGAAGTAGGTCCATATTCTTTTCTCCCTTCTGCTTGAAGAGTTAAGTATAGTTGTAGAGATGCACAATAAAATTAGATCAATGTCCGCTGTTGTTCCTTAAGAAACATTTTGTATATAATTTATTGTTATCCAAGTTTAATAGTTAAACAATAATGCTGCTGAGTATTTATTTATTCATGGCAATGCCCACCGTGTACCAGGCACTTTCTAAACAGAGGAAGAGGCATAGTTTCTGCCCCATGAAGCTCATAACCTAAAAAACAAGATGTAACATTATATATAAACAATGAATCATGCTATTTTGTGCTAATGTGTCTTGTTTACCCCTTATTAATTTTTAACCTCACTGTTAATATGACCATTTTTTTTGTTGTATGATGTTACCCGAAAGCAAAAAATGAAGGCTTAAGAATCCTATCATACTACATAATCAGTGACTAGATTCACTGAGAATAGCTATAAAGCCTTAAACAAGCCCTTTATTTTGTGTTTTAAAGGTGTCATAAGGAGTTAATAGGACACAGCTGTACAGTCTCTTTCTAACAAGCAGCTTCTGTCGCTTTGGTCACCACAGGTGTCTCTGTAACCTGCAAACTCTTATTACTAGTGTATCAAAGTTGTGCTACTTAATAGACTTCTTTAGTAAAACACAACAAAGCAATTACATGGCTGTTGATTGTCAGTCATAAAAAACTCCCTCAAACACAGTTTTTCAAAAGAAACTACACTGCAATTTTTTGTCATTGTAAAATAAAAGAAACTAGTGAATTAAATGGAGAACAGTACAATACAACAGCAGGTAGTCAATCGAACTTAGCCACTACAGATGGTTTAGAAATAGTGTTTCCTTTTACATCAAGTTGGGGGATAAAAGAAAAGGAGGAGGCTTCTTACTGCCAATGAATGGCAATACCAAAAGATTTAGCCAAGTCTCCAGTCTCTGTATTTGGCCTCATGAAAGACCCTGGATGCTTCATTTTTATCTGTGTTTGGCATTGCTTTTTTCAGCACTTTTAACTAAGTGTGGTTAATACAATGATGTCATTAAAACAAATAAAAGGAATTAAAAGGATGGGAGGCTTTTGCAACACTGAAGATATTCAAGGTTAAGATACCCTGTGAAACAGATCACAATGGTTTGTTTTTTAAAAAAGAGTAAATTACTGCACAAGAATATTGCTGTTTTACTCTGACATTCTTCATCTAAAGAAAAACTAACACAGTTTACAAGTTTGAGGAATACGAATGGATGAAGTCTATATTCAGAAATCCAACTACTACTGAGCCACAAGACAACAGGAACACAAATTGGGATGATTTCTAATTGTTCAATAGTCATTTGAATTAGGTAACAACAATGAAGTTGCCTTTAAGTGAATGAATTTAACCTCTTTTGTTCACAAAACAGCACATTATTTTTGCATTAACACACAAAATAGCATCATGGTAAGTGAAGTCAAATGTGCACTTCAAACATGATGAAACGAAGTCCACATTAGAAACTCAAACAAGCTTGACTTTAAAACTGTCATCGTTTTTCTAGACATCATGATCAACAGACCAATAAACATATCCCAACATATACAGGACGGAATTGTTTTTATATTAAGATACAAATGAATTGCTGACTGTGTGCAAGAGAATCTGTGGTATAAGTCAACTACATCAATCAGTTTGTGGTAAAATTAAGATTATTACCTACCTAGCTGACGTTGTCTACAACACACTTTCTTAAAATGATTATTTTTGTAAGACACCATTTAACTTCTTAATAAATGTTAAATTTGCATTGTGATTTTTGATCGCTATCAAAAGATATTTTTGACAGAAGAATGGTTTCGTTCATACCAGTCATATGAATTTTTCCCTTTATAATTTGTTTTATAGTTAATTTTTAGAATATCTTGTATTTAAGATGATAATTTTTCCAACTGCATTAACAAAAATAATTCTAACAGGGCCCCACAGTAGTTAACTAATATAATCACCTCTCATTGTCAATTGGTATTGCTCGCTTATTGTGGCAGTTCAAAGCAACACTTAAAATATGTTTATAGTGCTCTAGTACTTGCAATGGAAGATGCAAGGAAATAAATTAAATCTGCAATGAAAGAAACAGTAAACAATTTCCCAACTCTATAACAACAACAGTGAGCGATCTTATCATGCGAACAAAGAGACTCAGATTGTAAACTGACACAGCTCCATTGACTTCATTGGAGCTAGGATGACTTAGTCTAGAGGACACAGAATAGATTTTTTTATTTAAATAGACACCAAGCAACAAAACATTTGTTACACAGACATGGCAAGCTTCCTTGAAACAAAAGCAGCTCAGCTCACTACTCAAACTGTATTACCTTGCTCGGTTTGCTTCCTTTGTCATATCCCATGCCCAGGTTATGAAGTTCTGACTCAGATATGAAACAATAGATTCGGCACAAAGCATTTGTGAGCAGAACACATTGGTTAGTACGCTTTCATCATGGTGGAGGTAGATAGCAAGAAGCTTTCTCTGCAAAGACAGGAGAAAATACTGATCAGTGAAAACATCTGTATAAGAAGTCTGTTTAGTAACTTAAAATTGCTACCGTAGGTTTGTGTGTTAGTGCGCACAAGACTGTCTACAGTGCAAGACTGACTCTCAACGTACACTAATGCTGTTTCTGTTATGTTCTGATTCAGCTGTTTCATACCGTTTAGTAACATGGAAAGAGAAAAATCGAATTATTGCAATTAAAGTCAAACTACCCTCCGTCCCAAAAAATCCACTCAAATATTTTTAATCTGAATAGTCAACATACAATTTCAAAATCCAAGTAAACAGCCAAAGTGATTTTTTCTTCCTATTACCAAAAAGTTATTTGGGATATCCTTAAAGTAGATTAATATGAAAAATATGCATTTTAACATAAAAATTAAAAAGCTTATTATTCAAATAAAAGTACCCCCAGTAAACATTTGACACACTCCTGAAAAATGCATACCAAAGAACATCCATTTCACATTTATTCCGAGACTGAGCTAATTATTTTTGGCTTGCTACACAGTAAAGACAATACTGAATACAGTTCTCTTTTATCAAAATCATGCCTTTTGTCACAACAAAGTAAATTTTAAACATTCAGCTTAACAAAATGATAGTGAATTGTTGTTAGCCTAGCTGTTGCCGTAAGAGAGCCAAGTTTAGAAACAATTATGATTTCCTGTTTTGATGAAGACTAGACTATTTTAGAGATTATGTACTTTCAAGGGACAGAATTCACCTCTGCATAGTTCTTCAGAAACTAATACCTAAATCTGCAATGAAAGTAGCCACAATGCGCTGTGCATTCTCCCAGTAATATGGAGATGTAATGGCAGACCACATGTTGGGAAGGGAAGTGACTGGTGTATCTGCATGTACATAGGGGAAGGTGGTGAAGTGGGGATAAACTAGGGAAAAAGATGATTTGAGGAAAGGACCATGCTCTGATATCTAAATAAATCAAAACCACAATTTTTAAAAAGCAACAGAAAATAACCACAAAAATTACTGGTAGAGACATTATTTTAAAATACTGCTTAAACATCCATACTGAGAAAGCAAATAACAAGTATGGCAAATGGGTGACTGTTTTTATATATAATTTTTATGAAGGTAACTGAAAATCTATCCAGAAAAAGTAACATCTACAATAGGAAATTGATCTGGTACCTTGCATTAATATATCAAGATATGGAGTACAATTTTGGAGCAATTTATTTTTAGAAAAATCAGTATATTTATAACCTAGAACACTGGCTATGGGTAAAGCTTAGCATTGTCTATTTAAACAAAAAGAAGAGTACATTTGAACATTAGACTTTGAGAAAGGGATTAGTAATATACATTAATGTTTGTCTGATTTAATTTAAATGTTCTTCAGAACCAAATACACATGTGCCAGGAAAGGCCATTAATAAGCCTAACATGCATCATTCCATATAAGTGCAGCCAACAGTGTTGACTGAAACTAAACTTGAAAATCCAGGGCACTAATGCACAATATCAAGCAATAAAACAGCATCTCTGTGGTGATATTTAATTTAAAAAGAAGAAAGAGACAGGGGAAGATCAGGCACTGTCTGTTTTTGAGGATCAGCCGTTCTGCATTTCAAAGCATCGATCCCTGCAATATCCAGGTTACTGTGCTAGAATCTCGACTATTATATAGCAGTTGTAAGAGAGGGAGGGCAAAGATGTGTTTACTCAGTGATTAGGGCCTTAGAATAAGCCTCTAGCTCCTAGAGAGACAACTCACCACTTATTCATTTGGGCCAATTCACAAAGCCTAGAAAGATTAAACATCCATGCTGGGAAGACAAGCGAATGCAGACGGTGAAAAAGAAATAAAAATTCTTTAAAAACTCTTAGATGACTTCATTATTTTTTCCACAAGGAAACTTTAGGAAAGTGTTTAGTTAGAGAAAAACCCACATTGACCTCTCTCTAAACCCTTAATCTTTCCTTTGTGGTGGCACTGCTTTGTGGTAAGCGGATGGCTTTGCTCTCCTCTTTTCACTGGGAGCTGATAAAAAAAGGCTCTTGAGAAACACTTTTAGTTCCAAAGAAACAACCCCATGAAACTGTTAAATATGAGATTCCATCCAACTGAATGTTCCAAAATATCTACAGTTTTAAGATTAAAAGATTAGGGACAAATTTTAGTAAACAAGACAGGCACACAAACGTACACACACAAACGACACGTCTAAATTTGAACTACCTTATTTGTGGGTATAATGGTTATTTGCATCCAATATCAAGCAGTTAGATGGCTAAACTATCTTTTGTAACTGCAGCTGATTGCACCTGTAAAATCATAGGCCCAAACAACTTGCAGGCCACATTGAGATTTACTGTTAGGAAAACATTAAAAAGAGGAAGTAGAAAGCTAACTCAAATGATAGAAAATATACTTTAAAAAAAATCAAAATCAGTCATCTCCTGAGCAGCCTTTGCTAGGAAAATATAAGTTGCTTTGGTATTTTTTACAATGCACTTTTGAGTTTTTTTAATACACCAGGGCTGGGATTTATAAAAATGCCTAAGGACCTGATTTTTAAAGGTTGATTTCAATGGGAGTTAGGTGCCTATGTGCATTTGAAAATTCCACTAGGTGTTTAACTGCATTTTTAGGTGCCTAAATGCCTTTAAAAATCTTGCTCTAATCCTTTGTCTGCACTGGCAAGTGAAAGACAAAACCTTTGTTGTTCAGAGGTGTTAAAAATACCCTCACACCCCCGAAAGACAAAAGTTTTGTCAACAACAAGTGCTGATGTGAACAGCGCTTTGTCCTGCCAACAACGCTAACACCATTCATTGGGGGGTGGAAGTTTTTTGTTGGCAGGAGAGCTTGGTGGTTTAGGTAGAAACAAACAAACAAAGAAATGAAATGGATCTTAAGAATGCTGAAAGAGTGGACTGCTCAGGGAACGGGCCCTTTACCTATGTTTAAATCCAGCCTAGTTAAGTTTCTACTAGATATATACCCACAGTTCAAAAACAAACATCCCAATTAGCATTCTTCTTGACTGTCTTAGAGTCAAAAGACCAAATGGACATGGAGACTGAACCATCAAATCACCTCAAGAAGTGAGTCCCCTTATAGGTCTCAATTTAGACACCTTACTAGGGCAGAATAAAGTATCTTGAAATCCTATTTCACTCTCTCTTTTGTGGCCAGATTATTTCAATCTCTAGACCAGTCAATCTAGACCTACTGTGGCCATAAAAAAAGGCAGCATTTGACATAAATTACAAACACATGTATCTGAGATATCAGTTTTCCCTTACATTTAGAAAGAGGCTTAACAATTTGCCAGGCATCTAACCAGTCAGAGGATTAAAATTATTAGCCAGAAGCACACAAGACAAGGATGGGAGGTCCTATCAACAAGTGAGAACCATGTGCTGGATACTGATTAACAAGCTCAGTTAGCTCAGGAACATGAAATTAATATAAATCTAGCCTAGTGTTCTATATGGCAGCTGTGAAACTAATCAGTTTTGTTCATTTAATTTTTCTGGTGCCACTTGGGAAAGGTATGAGCATCAGGAGATGCACCAGCTCTGTCTGAAGGCTCAGAGCACTGCATTAGTTTATACTTGGAAAATTAACTTTACAACCATAAGGACAAGAAACTCAACAGTTTTTAAATCAAAACCTGAACAGCAGAAATCAATATTTTAGGTTTCCACAGTCATCAGGGAGAGCTTCCCACTAGTCATCAGTGAGTGGGCAAGAGGATTTTTTTAAGCCTTTAGATCAGTAGTTATCAACAAACCCCAGGTGGTCCAAAGACTATGAGATTTCCAAATTTGTATTTTTTTAGGCGTACACAAATGAAAAAAGGTTGAAAAACACTGCTTTAGATTTATAATGATAAGTCCAAAGGGACCAATATAATAATCTACTCTTACCTCCTGCATAACACAAGCCATGGAACCTCACCAAGTAATTTAAGTGGCAAGCTCAAAACTTCTGTTTGAGCTATCACATACCTCTAAGAAAACAACCAGTCATAGGGCTGGTCTTCACTGCGGGGTGCGGGGGAGGATCGACTGTAGACACACAACTTCAGCTACGTGAATCATGTAGCTGAAGTCGGAGTATCTGCAGCTGATTTACCTGCCGTCCTCATGGCGGTGGCAGTCGGCGGTGAGCTCCCCCGTCGACTCTAGCTTATGCCTCGCATCAAGCTGGAGTTCCAGAGTCGACAGGGGCAGTGCTGGCAATCGATTTCTCACGTCTTTACAAGATGGAGAAATCGATCGCTGAAAGATCGACAGCTACCCGCAATAGTGAGGATGTACCCTTAATTAAGACTCAGAGAGGTAGCTGTGTTAGTCTAGATTTGCAGAAGCGACGAAGAGTCCTGTGGCACCTTAAAGACTAACAAAAATGTTGAAGCATAAGCTTTCATGGGTTAATATCCACTTTGATGGATACTTTTGTTAGTCTTTAAGGTGCCACAGTGTTAATTAAAAGACTAAGTGATGAAGAAACCACCACACCCTTCAGTAAATTGTTCTAAGGGTTAATTACTCCTCCTCACTGTTAAAAATGTCCACCTTATCTCCAATCAAAATTTGTCAAGCTTCAGCTTCCAGCCATTAGTTCTTCTTATTCCCTTTTCTGCTAGTTTAAAGGGCTGTCTACTATTAGAAGTCTCTTCCCCATGTAGGAACATGTAGAATGTGATCAAGCCACCTTTTAATCTTCTCTTGGATAAACTAAATAGATCAAGTTTTTCACTATAAATCATCTTTTCCTGTACCTCTTTTCTGAACAATTTCCAAAAAGAATGTTGAAAAACTGAAGTGTGGACACTATAACTGGACATAATATTCCAGTAATCGTCTCGCTAACACCATGTATTGACTTGATATTCCCCTGCTTATGCATCCAAGGACCACAGTCACGTTCTCAGCTACAGCATCACGCTCAAGTTCAGTTGGTTATCTACCATAACCCCTAAGTCTTTGTCTTTGCAATACAGGGTACTCTCTCTCATCTTGTAAGTGTGACCTACATTTTTGTTCCTAAATGCATGACCTTTCAATTGGCTCTATTAAAAACATTGTTCAAATTTGCCAACCTTACCAAGTGGATCCAGGTTGAACTGTACAACTGACCCATTCCCACATTTATTTACAATTCCACCAATTTTTGTGTCATCTGCAAATTTTATCAGCAATTACTTTACAGTTTCTTCCAGATCACTGAAAAATATATTGAATAGCATTTGGCTAAGAACAGATCAATGCGGTATCCCACTAGAAACATTCCCATAAAATGATTCTTTATTTACAGTTACTTCCTAAACTTTATCAGTTAACCAGCTTCTAATCCATTTAACATGGGCTACATTGACTTTGTACTAAATCAGAATTTCATGAAGGACAAAGTCAAACACTTTACTGGTCTTAGTACAAGACTTTAAAGAACACTAATAAAAATGGATTTTCCTCTGACATACAGTATAGCACTCAAAGCATTAAGGAAAGGGTGAAATTCTGGCACTGAATTGACACTCCTATGCATTCACAAATCATGTTTCAGGTTCCAAAATATAATGAGATTGCATTAGGATTTTTTTAAATAAAATTTGGGAACTTTTTATTTGTCTCCAGGTGTTGAAGCCTTCAGAGACCATTTCTTGAAGCTCTAACCACAACTTTCAATCTAAAAATAAATTAAGTAAACTGAGATTCTATCGAACAATGGGAATCCAGGTGCTGGAGCTTTAAGAAAAATACCAAGCATCACAAATACAGTCATAAAATTGTGAGAATTGGTAGGACTGGACACCTGAAATTTTGCTTTCTGCATCTCACACTGTCCTGTTCAGGATAATAATGGAAGCAGAAATGCTTACTCAATAGCATCTGGTAAATGCACAAGTGTTCGTTCAAGCTAGTAGGTTTTCTGAATCAAGATCTGTCTTCTTCCTCCAGCCTAAAGGCTTTACGCAGTGAGAACTGATTTTAACTGAACAAAAGGACATGTTTTCCACCCCTTAAACCTTTCAAATGAACAACCTGATCCATCTATCTAAGGTAGCCTCAGAGACTTTAAAACCACTTTAAAAAGTCTCCATGAGCACAAACAGATATTCTAATACACATCATCTTCATCTCATAAGCAGAATTTAAGCCCTCTTTGATATCCAGATGACAGATGTTAGAGTTGATTCCACTTTGATGACAGATTAAGGCAGAAACTGGGCAAAGCTCAAACCCATTTCAAGTGAAACTGTGTGTTTATCCTTGGGTGGAATGAGGACACACAGGAAGCTTTGTGTGTGTTTGTATTACATATATGACGGAGAAAGAAAAAAAATGTTAAAAGCTAAGGATTGCTAATTCCAGCATCTAACCACCATCAAAAGTGTTGGACTAGAATGAACCCAAGAGGACACAGAAGCCAAAGGCTGACAGAACAGGAATGCTAACCAGGTTCAGTTCCCCTAAAGGAGTCTGGCCTAAACATACTCCCTGGATACACAGAATGTAAGGTCTGAAGGGACCACTGCGACGATCTAGTCTGACCTCCTGCATAACACAGGTCATAGGACTTCTCACCAGTTTACTAGTCTTGACCATCAAATTCCTGTTTGATCCAAAAGCACAACTATTAGAAAAACACCTGACTTAGATTAAAGAATTTCCAGATATGGAAAATCTAGCCTCACCAGTGGTAAGCTGTTCCAATAGCTAATCACCCTCACTACTAAAAATTTGCACCTTGTTTCAAGTCTGAATTTGTCTAGCTTCAACTTCCAGCCATTTGATCTTGTTACATCTTTATCTGGTAGAATGAAGATCCCTCTATTATCAAATACAGTATCTATTCCCCTTGTAGGTACTTATAGACTGTGATCAAGTCACCACTTAACTTTCTCTTTGACAAGCTAAATAGATGAGTTTTTCAATATAAAGCACTATGAGCCATTAGTTAAGCTTTAAGCACTGTTAGAGCTTAATCAGTTGTTTTTATACTTTTTGCTGTTTAAGTAATTTCAGCAAGGTGCTCACATACCATGGTGGTGGACACCAAATCAGATCACACTGGTAACCTATATGCCAGCTCTCCTACAAAAATTCAGAGTTATAAATTAGAGAATGATTTCTGTGGAAGAAACCCATGTGTTTGCACTATTGGGGCAGGGGAAATGCAAGAGGGTGGAATTCCAAATTATGCAAAGCTTTCAGAAGTGACTTAAAATTTAGGAGGTGGCTTAACACACTCAAGGTGTTTATTAGTAGAGTATGTGAAATCTGAAAAGCTCTTCAATAGATTATCTTGGAATGATGGCAGGTCAAAAGCAATTTTTACTTCTCTCAGAACTGCCAATGTTCTTTCCAGATCTTTCCAAAGATGTGGCTCTGACAGAGCAGAAAAGAACTGAATAAGGAAAGCGTGAAACCTGGCCAATAGTTTAAAGGCTCCTTCTAGCATCTTGGGTGTTCTGCAGATCCCAGCCCAATAACAATGTCACTTAAAAAGACAGAGAATCAGTCTTAACTTAGATGAGTATAATATACCTCCCCACATTCTCACAGCTCAAGGAGATGTTATGAAGTGAGAAAATTACACATCTGGTTTTCAAAAATGCTGTGCAGTTACAGCTCAAATGACTTCAGATAGTGTTGCTGGTGCACAACACTTCTGAAAATCAGGCCCAAAGTAGCAAGTCATACTGAAGGCAGACTGTGGGCAATTTAACCAAATCCTGGGCTGCACTGACAGATGATGCTAAAATAGCTTTCCACTTGACTTAGAACCATTATAAATATAACCCTTTCTAAAGTAAGGACTCTTTCTTTCAGCAACAGCAGAATGGGATTTCTTTCTGAAAAGGTGACAGATATGGACTTGGGATTCTGACTAGCAAGCAGAAGGAATCAAGTTTAATTTCCTATCTTTTGCTGATGCCTAAGTCACAACAGCAGATGGGTTAGAACAGTTGGCTCATTCACACAGAGACTTCATCCCTCCTCCACTCTCTGTACACCAAATTACAACTCAACAAAACTAAAGTATGCTTCATGTAGTACAATATATAGGACCATTCATCTCATATAGAGAATCTTACAAGTATTGTATTACAAGAAAGGGTAATAATACAATACAGATTTTTTTTTTTAAAAAAAGACAAGACATAAAAGACAAGCCTCAAGAAATAACAGTTTCTATTGAAATATAATGGAGAAAACAATGTTTACTCTACAGCATGAAATGTAGAACAAATAAACTCATTTTTGGAGTCAAACTAAAAAAAAAGACAAAATTGCAAATATATGGGGATCAAATATATATATACACAATAGCAATCAGGTGACAAAATTATAAAAGATACTATGACGTTAATAGAAAGAAATGGGTTAGGTTTGGATGGATGTCAGATGCAACTCTTTGGCTAATCTCTGCTAAGGCTGGCATGTTGTCTACATATACAACTTCCATTATGTCATGCCAAAAATGAGACATCAAATTATAAAATAGACAGACAAATATGATACAGCAGGAAGGCTTCTGTAAAGGAATATTCTGCTGCTCCAATGTATTACAATTCTTTCAGCGAATCAGCATGTTGGTGGACGAGAAAGGGCCAATTTACTTGGACTTGCAAAAAGTCTTAATTTAAGTCAAATTATAGGAAACTATTATGGAAATTAAGTACCCACATGTAAAATTAAGGATCTGCAATCAGAGTGATATTTAATATAACTATTAGAAGGGGGTGGACAGAGAAATTGAGAGAGACAAGAGATGATCTGACAGAGGTATATAAAAATTAGTGCTATTGAGAAGGTAAATCAAATGATCCTGTACCCTCACTCAGAATAAAAGACCCAGGGATCACCCACTGAAATTGAAAAGCAAGCAACCACTGAAAAAAGGGAAACACTTTAATTTTTAATTATTCAAGCAAAGAACTTAGTGGGAGGCAAAAAAGAGAGATTAGACACACATAAACAACAGTACCACCCAAAGTAACTCATTACATATGATAAACATTTAGAAGGAATGGATTCCCTCATGCTTCAGAATGTAAGTCAACCACTAACTGCTTGAAGCTAGGAATAAACTTGCACACAGGTATGTAATTACAAACTTGTCCATGATGTGTTTTTTTTAACAATTCCTCTGTGACATCTTGTCTACCTATACTTGTTCCTATACAGTAGTTATGTAAAACTACAATATATAGGGCCAGAAACTCAAAATGATACCATGGAGGTTTCCTTCAGTGGGTTGGAATAAACTAAAGTGTTTCATAGAACCATATATATTTTTGTTTTAATAAACCCATGTCTCCCTTTCTCATCCCCAACACACTCACACAATAACAGATAAACTAAATGTCTCTCTTATGTACTTACTATGCAGTAAGTTCCTTGTGCACTGGTAATAGAAAGTGCAGCCAGATTTAGGAGCTACTCAGGACATCAGCTGTTAACGGGAAGACAGCTTGCTCTACATTTGCTATCCTTTCTACTGCGCACAAAAGACTAGATGATGTTGCTTTCATGGCATTTTTCGGGAAGATCTGTACACAGGATTTAGATCAAGGCAGACCTTGGGCATATTTCTCCCCTTCACAGCTAGTACAGGGACTGTTATGGAATAAGTTGCTTTAAAAGTAAACATAATATTAGCTATCTAAAGCCTCAAAGTCAAGAAGCCAAACTGCAAATACTAGTCAAAAATGAGGCGGGTTAGCTACATTAAAGTAGGCAACAGCTTCTTGTTCAGATAACATCTTCTGAAACAAAGTATCAAATATCTCTGTTTTCTGACACATGTAAGTGAAAGATTTAGAGAAAACCCTCCATTAAAATAGGCATTTTTATAACAAAATGTTTTAAAAATTATTTTAAAGAGTACTTTCAAAGTAACTGCAAACTAATTTAGGTAAATTCCTTTAATAAAATCATACCAAATATTTCTGCAAGAAGGCTGCAAATGATATAAATTTAGGATTTTTTTCAGAAAATGTCAGCAATAGAGATAGGAAAAAAGATATTGATGGCTAGGTCACTGAAACTGGACTGTACAGTGCTTTGGACAGCACTGCAAATTCCCCAAGAAAAAGGCTAAGATCTATAAGCACTCTCACTGCCAAGTGCTCTCAAATTAAATCAGTCTGAAGTGGTTTTCATTAAGATGGATTGAGTGTGGCATCGTGAGAAACACTCTATCAAATGTAGTGTTTTACTTAGTGATTAACTATATACCAGCTGATGAAGCTCCCCAAATCCTTCATAATCCTACCACTCCAATAAACATTTAATGAGTATATAAGTTCAAAAAGCCTAGCAGAGGATTTAAACCTTCAATCTTGTTTTTATTTACTCTTGGAACTCAATTTCTCACTTCAAGTGAAGAATGCTGCTGCTTGAAGCTCATCTGTTGCCCTGGCAAAATTAAGTGCCCTTCGCAGTATAAATTAGAACATGGGATATTTAGCTTGCAATTTCTCAAAAAATTTCCTTAATTAAAAAGTCATATTTTCAATCACTTTATAAGACTTAACAATTATCAAAAACAGAATAATGTGTCCACTTTTTTTCATTCTGAGTTCTCATATATTGAAAACATTTTTTGCAGTAGCAAAAAGGTACAATAATATCAAACTACTTATTTCATAATCATGTTTAAACTTCAGAATGTTGCAATGTGATGTAAATTTAATGTAGCAACTTGCTATGTGGGTTTAAATGCAAAAAGGAATCAATAGTTCAGTCTTTTTGGAAAAATTCAGCCACTATTTACAAACAACATTTCTAGGAAAAGGTAATAAAATAGTAAATTGCTAACCATATCAGATAATCCTGGTAAGGATCTGGTCTTGAACCTCACCGGAAAAATACTGGAAATAGAATACATCTTCCATATCCTATATGTTAGTAGTATATGAAAAGTATTTTGAAGATGAACATTCAGTTGGGTTGTACTGTATAAAAAAATGTTTCTGTGAGCTAATAAAATGCCCTTTGTTTTTATAATTATGTGCTTTTAACAACTTTAGATGAGATGTCAAAAGTGAACTCTCTAAATCAAGCATCTTTTTATATTGGTTCACTTGCCTCACTGCCAACATGCTTTAGCATCCATAATTCCTATGAGTCATGATCAATTCTTGTTTTGCATCTGAAGTGTTCTAGAGCAATCTATGCTCTGTCAACCATGTAAATTCATGACACTAGACTCCAAAATTAGCAATTATTCTGCAAGAAACTTGCTGGGGTGTGCAAACATGTCAAATAAATGTTACCTTAGAGCAAGGAATGGAGATTTTGTTACAAGGAATACTTATAGACCATTTCAATATGAGGAATTCAAGAGAGACAAACACACTTTGTTTGCACTTTCTTTTTTGGGGTGGGGGGGAACAATATCAAGACAGCTAAAGGATGGAATTAAAACTGCTAAAGCTTTTTATTTGTGCTTTAGTCTTTACCTAGGTGTTGACTATTACAGGTGAGTGAGTACTTACTCTCCTCAATCCAGGACACCAAGCCTTTATTCAACTATTCATTTTCTTATTTTATGAAAATTCTACTTTTATAAGTGGATGTGGAACATCAGAACCCTGAGGTGCCTATCTGGCTGAATAGAGACTTCAAATTCCAAACTATAATATTATTCTGTATTTCAGTAAGTGCCATAGCAACACAAAAGGCAGCACACTTTCTGTCCCAATGGCCTTAAAATTGTAAATTTATTAATTTGATTGTATCAGCCATTATTTAAGAGAGATACCAATATACAGCTTTGTCACTGTCACCCCCAAGGCTCCCAAACAGTGATATCTAGTGGCAGGAGACCAACACCTATAGAAAAAAGCCTTTAGAAGCTCAGATGGGTGCTAGAACTTTGGCCAACGCCATCAAAGCCAGGGATCGCTTATGTAAGCAAGGCCAGATCGGGCCAAAACAGAACAGTTGGCAAGTGAGAGTCAACCTCGTCATTCCCATAACGTGCAGGATGAACATTTCAGTCAATCACGTAGAAATATGACACTACTTACTAGTAACGTAGCAAAAATCATAACTTTTTGGCACAGTATTAAATGTAACAGTTAGCCGTTTTACAACTTTCCTTCTAATACAGATAGTGCAATGTTAACACACACTTACATCTCTGGCTTTCCCATAGAAGGCTTCTTGAAAAGCAGCCTCTAATGACCCAATAAAATAAACAGGATGGCAGTCACCATATCTATTTGAAAATCACAAAGAGTCAATTAATAAAAATAAAGTGTAAGTAATTTTTTTCAGTTTCAGCTCTGTTTAAATTCCTTTTAAATATATGCATTGGCTAAACTCTTAAATGTCTCCTCTGCCCTCTGAAGTTTTTGTATAGGATTGCTGACCTTATGAACTTGTTTATCATAACAACTGTCTGCTCTCACAAACTGCTAGATTTTGAAGTTAATTTGTAAATTTTAAGTACTATTTCTCAATCATAATTCTATTCTTCCTCACTATTATATTCTTACTGGTTGGAGATTGAGTGTTATTCTTGTTTAATAACATCTTGATTATATCACAAACATATGGAAAGCTTTTCATCCCAAAGGAGCCACAAATACTTTATAAAAATTAACATGGTATGCAAACTATACACCGGGTTCACTTTATTTGCTGCCAAAGGGTGACACTTGTGTGGTGAAATAAGGACACTATTTAACAGTGAATTGTTTCAGGTGTACTGTATATAAATTTTCAAAAGCAGAATTTTTACACATTTAAGTAGTAATTTTTATTATTCAGCTACTCAGTTATTCTTAAAACTCTCATGGCAACTAAGTATATTATTTTCCAGTAGTCAACAGCTTTTCAGTAAGAAAGAGCTCATTTACATTAAATTAACAGTGCTACTCTTATAGTCAGTATCTTAGTTATCTCACTAATCCCTTCAGGAGTAAGATAAAGCAAGTGGCCTCTCAATTAAAGACAGAACCTGCGATCTTAACTCACACTGAATATTATAAAGAATGAGGAGTACTTGTGGCACCTTAGAAACTAACAAATTTACTTGGGCAAAAGCTTTCATGGGCTAAAACCCACTTCATCAGATGCATGGAGTGGAAGATACAGTAGAAAGATTTACACACAGAGAACATGAAAAGAATGGTCTCTCACTCAAGTCAACATAAGTGAGGCAGAATCTGGCCTATGCCAGATAAGGAAATATTGATATTTATTTCACTTTTACATGAATTACCTGCTAAATTATAGAAGTGACAAAGAGTCCTGTGGCACCTTAAAGACTAACTAAAATTTTAGAGCATAAGCTTTCGTGGGCTAATACCCACTTCATCGGATGCATCCGACAAAGTGGGTATTAGCGCACGAAAGCTTATGCTCTAAAATTTTAGTTAGTCTTTAAGGTGCCACAGGACTCTTTGTCACTTCTGCAATTCCAGACTAACACGGCTACCCCTCTGATTCCTGCTAAATTATAGTTACAGTGTAGCACAAATCACGATCTATCTTACACAGTTAATAGTCTAAGTTTACCTTGATGAAAATTCTGCCGTAAATTGTAATAAGGCATCTCCTTCATTTTCAGCATTTTCTGGCACTTAAAATAACAAGTACAAATATATATTCATGTCAATTGGAAAAAATAGTTTTTAATAACACAGACCACAAAAATTGTCATATTTACAACTTTCTAAGTGCCCATGGGGAAAGTGTGTAAGTTCCACCAAAGGTTACTGATAGGACGACCCCACTGGGTGAGCACGAAATTTCCAGATACAGTGGAACCCCACAATACCATGATGATCGGGGTCCAAAAATATTGACCACGGTTAACATGGGCTCGCAGTATTGAGGGGTTGCGCTACATCAAAGCACCGCCCGCTGCTCCCATCAGGCGCTCCGCACGCCCCGCATTATAAGCGGATTTGCGCTATAGCAGGGCGCGGTATTGCAGGGTTCCACTGTACTTCCATGAATATATCCAGGGCCATTCTCAATTGTGAAATTCTGAGCTCACTTTTAATACGGCACATCACTAACCTGGATTTCAGCTCCTCTCTGGATCTATTCTAACATATTAGAATAAAGAAGCCTACTTGGAAGAGTTGAGAAACTATTTCTTTAGTGAGAATTTTTTAACTTGTGAATAATCTTAAAATAAATTTCAACCCTATGGCTTAGTGACATAATTAGACTCTAACAAAGCCCCTAAGGGTAAGTCTATACTGTGGTATTGGTGTGGCTGGCCCAGGTCAGCTGACTTGGGCTAGTAAGGCTCAATCTGCCTTGGCTATAAAATTGCAGTGTGAATGTTTGGGCTCAGATTGGAGACCAGATGCTGAGACCTCATGATGAGGGAAGGTCTCAGAGTCTGGGCTCCAACCCATACCTGAATGTCTACACTGTAATTTTATACCCCTGCAGCCTGAGCCTGAGTCAGCTGATCTAGGTGTCCCTAGCCTCTTGTCAGAGGGTGGTGATGGATGGCAGGAGAGAGATCACTTGATCATTACCTGTTAGATTCACTCTCTCTGGGGCACCTGGCATTGGCTTCTGTTGGCAGACAGGATACTGGGCTGGATGGACCTATGGTCTGACCCAGTACAGCCATTCTTATATTCTTATGATCTGAGACTCAGTGCTGTGGGTTTTTTATCGCAGTGTAGACATAACAAAGTCAACAACATTGATAGAGATGTATATAAAATAACGAATGGCATAGATAAGATAACCAGGCGTTCCTATTTTCCCTAATACAAGAGCAAAAAATCATCCAATGAAATTAAAAGGCTAACACTGATAAAAGGAAATATTTTATGCAACATGAAATTAACATGACAGACTCATTGTTACTGGATATTGACATGAAAAGCTTAGTAGAATTTTAAAAAATAGTCATTTATATGGCTAATAAGAAAATCCACATAGGCATTTATGATAGAGTTAAATTTTCATGCTTTAGGCACAGGATAAACACATAGGAATAGGAAGGAATTTCCTCAATGGCAAGATAATCCCACAGTTGCCCATTATCAGGTTTCCTTCTGAAGCATCCAGCATCAGTCAGTATCAGAGAACGCAATGGTAGACTGAAGTGATATAGCAATCCTAATGTTCCCATTATGGGCTTTTTTCAGAATCTGCTATAGACTGTGTTCAGAATGCATTAACTCTAAGCTGTATCTTTTTGCCTCTTCTCAGTTCTCTCTCCTCCCTTTATGGTGAAAATAGCACTAAGCAGTGCAAAACTAAAAAAAAATAGGCACAGAAATATGGCATGTCCTTCTAACAAATACCGTAGAAAATAACAAGTGAGATCAACATGGAAATTAAGGATATTTTCTTGTCTACTACTGTTTAAATCCTTCAGTTCTTGTTGCTTTCACTACAGTATTGCATAGTTAACAGTATGTAAACTTTCAATACTTACTCATTGGAGATTTTCTCAAGGCAGATGATGGCATAGCAAACATCTCTCCATCATCAACTCCAAACTCTGTAGCATCTTCAAAGTCATCTCCATCGCTGTCACTCACCATATGAACATCAGTGCATTGCTATTCAGAAAAAAAAAAAAAAGCCTTGGTTACATAGTTAAGTCACCTTTAGTGAAACACACAAATATAATGCTGAAATAAACATGTACTGAAAATGCCTCTTTTTATATAAATAAAAACGTGTGACCACACAGCACTGCAGATCACAACACTTGGGTGCCCTCTGCGATTCATTTCCTGTAGTCTGTCAGTGAGGAAGTTGTGGAAGGGTTCGAGGTGGGCTTATCACCATCTGTGTTAGGTATGGGAACCACATCTGTCTGGGCCACGTGGATGCAAGGAGTATGACCCTGGCCTAGTAGAGAATTTGGGGGAACATGTACATTAGTGGTGCTTCCCATTTTGTGAGGAAGGCATTGCTCAGTGAGTGATGCCTGAGCTCCACTTGGGAGCAACATTGAGGGCATTTTGTATTGTCAGTTGCTGTGAATAAATCTATAGTAGAGAACCTGAACGCACTGAATATGATCACGAGGGTTGGGTAGTCCATCTCCCACCTGTGGGTTTGTGACAAGTGTTTGCTCAGATGGTCTGCCATGGTATTCTGTAGTCCTGGCAGGTAGGTTGCAGAAATGTCTATCTTGTTGGATATGCACCATTGCCATAGGTGTAGTACCTCAATGCAGACAGGGTATGATTGAGCTCCACCCTGTCGGTTTATATAAAACATGCAGGCTATGTTGTCCATGAAGATCTTGATAGTATTGTTGTAGATAAGTGGAAGGAAGTGTTTGAATGCTTTTCTGACTGCTTGGAGCTCTAGAACTTTTATATGTAGATTGGTTTCCACTGGGAACCAACAACTCTGGATGGTGGTGGTGTCCAGATGGGCTTCCCATCCCAGTAGGGAGGCATCTATAGTGATTGTTATAGTGGGAGATTTTTGTTGAAATGGGACCCCTGAGCAGATGTTCTGAAGTTGCATCCACTATTTCAGGGAGCCCTTGACTCTGCAGGGCACAGTGAGCCATTTGTGGAGGGAATGCTTGTGTGGTATGTAGCAGGTGCGGAGCCAGGCCTGTATGCATCTCATATGCAGTTGGATACGTTTGGCTACATAAGCTGTAGCAGCCATATGCCCAAGGAATTGTAGGCAGGTCCTGGAGGATGTCTGGGGGCTGTCTGTGATTGTTGTCATCAGCCTGGTTAGGTTGAGGAATCGCTATTGGAGTGATCTCGTTTGTGCTGCGGAACAGTCAAGATAGGCCCCTATAAACTTTAGTTGTTGGACAGGGAACAGAGTGGACTTTTGGATGTTTATTTGAAACCATAGGTTGGTGAAGAGGGTCTTAGTGGTTTGTGCAGCTTGTCCTGCCATCTACTTATAAGGCCGTCGTCCAAGTATGGGAAGATCATTACCCCTAGCTTGAGGAAGTAAGTTGCGACGGCTAGGACTTTGGAGAATACCGTTGGGGCTTTCAACAAGTCGAAGGGCAGTACTTTTTATTGGTAAAGTTGATGGCCTACTGTGAAGGGCAGAAATCATCTGTAAGCTGGATGAATACATGTGAAAGCAGATGTCCTGTGGGTCGACAAATGAGAGCCAATCTCCTTTCTCTAATGCCGGAATTATGGTTGCCAGGGTAACCATTTTGAGGCACCGCATCCTTACAAACTTGTTGAGTTTGCATAAGTCCAGAATGGCCTCCAGCCCTCATTCTTTTTCTGAGTGAGAAAATAATGGGAATAAAACCCTCTTCCCTGTGTTGGAGTGGTACTATTTCCATGGGCTTCTAGTTGCAGGAGATGGTTTATTTCCTGCTGCAACAGGGTCTCGTGAGAGGGGTCCCTGAAGAGGGACAGGGAAGGTGGCTGAGTAGGGGGAGTAGAAATAAATGGGACAGAGTAACTCTTCTGGATGATTTCCAGCACCCATTTGTCTGTAGTGATGTTGTTCCAGGCTGGTAGTATGGTAGCTGGCAGTCTCGAAAGAGACAGGAGGTCATCTGATAATCCAGCACAGGAGAAAATAGAGGTCTCAAGCCCTCAACCGTTACTTTGAAATGATTGACGGGATGTTGAAAGTTGAGACATGGCAGGTTGATCTTGGTTCTGCTTGTGCCTCGCTTGTGGGTTGGGAGTACAGGGCAGGACAGAATCTCTGGGTACAAAACCTGCCCTGTTTTATCTTGTTTGGGGTCTTCAAGGTGGTTCTCGAGTTCTTTAAGGTATGTAGGGATGCATCTGCGGGTTCCACAAATAGTTTTTGTCCCTCAAAGGGCAGGTCTTCGCCTGTGGCTTGTACTTCACTAGGAAATCCAGAGAGGTGGAGTCAGGATGCCTGATGCATGACTACGGAGGTGGTGATGGAACGAGCTGCCATGTCAATGGAATCAAGGGAAGCCTACAGTGCTGTTCTGGCAATTAAGGAGCACTCTGCAACGTTAGCTTTGTATTGCTCTTTTGACTCTTCCGGTATTTGTTCAATAAGAGATGTCATTTTATTAAACAAGTTGTAGGTGTATTTCACCAACAGAGCAGAGTAGTTTGCTATGAGAAATTGCAGTGAAGCCAAGGAATAGGCTTTGCGTCTGAAGAGCTCAAGCCTTTTCCAGTCTTTGTCGTAAGGGTTGCTTTTTGACTGGTGCTGTTTTTCCCTATGGTTTACTGTCTCTAGGACCGGTGAATTTGGAGCTGAGTGAGTAAATAAGAACTCAGCCCCTTTCAGTGGTACATAATATTTTCTGTCCGAGCATTTACAGGAGGGTGGGACAGTGGTCAGTGTCTGCCATATAATCTTTGCAAGATCCATTTTAGCAGCGTTAATGGGCAGAGCTATCTTTGCTGATGGGGATGCCTGCAAAATGTCAGTAAGTTTGTGCTGGATCTCTGGCAGCTAGGCTAATGCAGTTTGACGAGTGTTAGCCTGCATCTTGACAGGGTTTACAACTACAGTAAACCAGCTTGACTGTGCTAATAAGATTGAAACACACTCCCTTTTTGCCCATAAAGCCAGGGCTAAAGGTGCTAGAGCACTGCACATAAAATGGTTGGAAAAATTGTTTAAAATGGCAAGGTGCCTATTTTAAATTCAACCTGAGGTGAAAGGCAAGCAGGGAAAATTTCAGCCCAAAGACTCTCTCAAAGTTATAAGCAACTGAAAGCAGAAGCTTATTAGGGAATACATGAGGCAACTTTAACTACACGTATCACTAACAGTACTGGCTATAAGGATTCAAAAGTTACATACAATGTACTTTTTAGTTTTCTTTTGATTCGTTTCAATAGTACCTCACTATGACTCCCTTGCTTTGGTTCTTCCCTCATTTCCATCAGTTCCACTTTTTCTTTCTTTCTTCTGAATATCTTGTACAGGCATTGTAGATTGATTCATTTTATATGTCCACAGTAGTCAACACTAGAGAAGACAATGACCAGTGCAGAACAGGCTTCTGGCTGTTCCCTCCTGGAGTATATTTGTAAAGCTGACAGATTTTTCTTACCTCCTCTGACTGTTCTCTGGTTTGTGCAGGTGAAGATCTTCTTCCTACTGTAAGTCGATGACAAGGATAAGTAATCCCCGAGGCAGCTAGAGTCATCTGCAACAAAGCAGCAATTATTTATTAATGTAATTGTCTCATTTCAGAAGAGTTTTGCTTTTTCGGTTAAAAACTGCACTGCAGAAGTCTGAATGAATGATACCAAGATAAAGACTGACAAAGAGTCCTGTGGCACCTTAAAGACTAACTGAAATTTTTTCAGAGCATGAGCTCTCGTGGGCTAATACCCACTTCATCGGATGCACGCAGTGGAAGTATCCAGGGGCAGGTATAAATAGGTAGGCAAGAACCAGGTGGGAGATAATTATAGTCTGCAATTCCAGACTAACACGGCTACCCCTCTGATTCAAGATAAAGACTGAAAAATTAAAATAATTCATCCCATGAAAATTATTTAGGAAAAAAAGCGACCACCATTGTACAATTACTGTTAATAGGCTTACATTGCAACATCTTCACTTATGTTAAGAGCATCAATAACTTATTCTCAACTCAACATACAAGGCTGCAACATCTATCTGCCTTAGCTACAGCTATGCTATGTCATCAACAGAAAACTTGCCAACAGAAGATGAAACGCGATAGCAGAGGTTGCCTGAAAACAACTGGCTGCTGTTTCTTTCAACAGCTGCCACAGCAGCACATAGATGATCTATGAGAATAACATATTATGTATGTTCTGAACCCTATAAACTCTGTACATAGGGTACTCAGTTTTTTGCTAAGATACTAGGATCACTGTTAGAGACCATGGCATACTGGCTTGACTTTGTTTCTATGCTGAGAATTTTTCCATATTAAGAGAGGTTACTAGATCAAATTATAAAACTAAATACGTAGTGGAGCTCAGCTACGATAAAATGCACATAATTAATTTTTCCTCCCTAATTAAAAAATAAACAGCAAACTCAAGACAATAAGTTACGGTACTGAGGGATTAATTAAACACACTATTTAAATCACTTCAAAATACAAAGTTTAATGTAACAAGACATTAAAGATACACAATAATCCAAAGGTTACAAATATATTTTTTTAAAAATCAATTTATTAACGCAGAATCTCTATGTATAAAGTTTAAATGACACTAATACTGAAAACATATGTTATGCCCCCCCTTTAAACATCCACACCCAGGAACTCAGCTATGCTGGTGAACTTGCAGTCAGTTCAGGAAGAATATCTATTAATCAGTCCTAAGGGAAAAGAAGAGGTATCTATTAGCTATTATCACACGCCTACGTTTAAAATGAAAGAAACAGTAAAGACATAACAATTGCCTGAAAGACATGATGGTTAAATATCCATTAATCTGAGGAAATAATCTTAGAGGATCCAATTCTGTACCTTGCTCCAAGAACAGACTCATTAATTTCAGTCTGAATGAAAGTACCCCTCAACATAAGTACATAACCACATATAGTCTCTCTTAGTACAAAGCATCACAGACGCACATCACAATGAACAGTAAACATAGCATGCAGGAGTCATTGGCCAGTAATCTTCTTCAACATTTTGCAAGTCTTCACACAGCCTTGAAAAGTGTGCCATATTGCATCCCATGCTGTCAGCCACACTGTTGAACCACACCCTCTGCAGATATCCCATACTCTGGCACCAATCCCTGCAAAACTTACTTTGGCTATCTTCCTCTGCTCATCCAACCCACAGGTTCCACAAACTCAAGTTTTCTTTGTCTGACTAAACTGATATCAGGTATCATTCCAGTTATGGTTTAAAATTGGGTGATTACCTAACTCATGATTTGTCATGTGAGAAGTATAGTTACTACGCAGCAATCACCAATTCAGGGTTTCAAGACAGAAAACCTCTTAATGTCCTGTTTCCTTAGTCATGTCTTGCACACATACAGCAAGATACTAAAGACAAGAGACTGCAGCAATTTCATTTTTACACTTCATGGTAACACACTTGCTTAGCCAACTGAAAGTCAGCTGAAAGTCGCTAGAGCAGTGGTCCCAAGTCCAATTCTATGTTGACTATCTAAGAGATATTTAGCATCCATTATAGTCACAGTACACAGTGTGACAGGGTCAAGCCAGAGGGCTACAGAAGAGTGATAGACGGTAAATATATTAGCCCCAGATTAAGCAGGTCCCTTTTCTTGAGTAAGGTAATGGGCTGTTCCAGAACAATCAGGAAGTGGCTGGAACCAATTAAGGCAGGCAAGCTAATTAGGGCACCTAGAGTCAATTAAGAAGCTACTTAAAGCAATTAGGACAGGAAGGCTAATCAGGGCACCTGGTTTTAAAAAGGACCTCACTTCAGTTAATGAGGTGCATGTGAGGAGCTGGGAGCAAGAGGCATACTGCTGGAGGACTGAGGAGTACAAGTGTTATCAGACATCAGAAGGAAGGTCCTGTGGTAAGGATAATGAAGGTGTTGGGAAGAGGTCTTGGGGAAGTAGCCCAAGGAATTGTAGCTGTCATGCAGCTGTTATGAGAGATACTATAGACAGCTGCAATCCATGGGGCCCTAGGCTGGAACCCAGAGTAGATGGTGGGCCTGGGTTACTCCCATTTCCCCAACTCCCTATTTGCTACAAGAGGAATTGACCTGGACTGTGAGTCCCACCAGGGAGGAAAGTCTCTGGTCTGTCCCCCGATCCACTAGGTGGGTCAGTAGAGATTGCGGGAATTATTGTTGTTCTTTTTCCCCATACTGGCCAGTGATGAGGTTAGCTGAGTGAATGGCACGTTTGAGCCACTGGCCAAAAAGGGGCCAAACTGAGGGCTGCCGTGAATCTCTGAGGCGAACAAATACACCAATAAGTGCAGGACCCACCAAGGCAGAGAAGTAACTTTGTCACACCAGGTATTTAAATTATTCAATGCATTGCTAAGGAAATAGGACATTTAGAGGCTTTTTTCCTCTTCAGATTTGGATAGAAATATCACCTTTTCAATAGATGTCACCATTGTCTTTGTTTTTTCATCTTTAGACCTAACATCTTGCACTACTGCTCTTTCCGGCAATTTTTGGCTCTCCTTTTTGCAGTAATCCAATAGCTCAATATCATCAGCAAGACACAGATGACAACTTTTTAATCCACCAAGGAATATGCCTGCCTGTAAATTTTCATCAGTTCATCTTAACATTCCTTCAAGAGAACAATGAAAAAGCTATCGCATGCAGCCCTTTCTGACACCCATCCTTAAATCAAATCAACTACTGCTCACACCCTATGAACAGTGAAGCCATTGCATTTTCACAGAGAATTTGTATCAGCCGTGTTTCATATCCACCATGTTTGATCAGCCACAGGACTGCTCAGAGAGGTTGTGCCATATCCTGTTAAAAACCTATGAAAAATCCACAAAGACATGGAACAGTTTCCTATCATTCACCAACACTTTCTTGCATAGCACAGGCAGACTAAATATTTGCTCCACTGTAACTCTTTTGCATCTAACCCTGGCTTGTTCTTCAGCCAGAAAGTTTCATACCATGAGCACAATTCTCTTCAGGATGATTGATTTTGATCGGAGTTAGGTGCCTAACCTGCTTAGGTGCTTCTGTAAATCCCATGAGGCATCTATCAGCATCTTTAGGTGCCTAAATACCTTTGAAAATCTGGCTCTAAGGTTCTTAAAAACCTAAATTGCTTAAGTGCTTTTGAAAATGTTACTCCTATGTTTTCCTCTTCTCCAGAGGGATTATAATGACATGTTATGCAGGAATGTCAGATTACATTATTAGGATGAAGAACAAGGAGTACTTATGGCACCTTAGAGACTAACAAATTTATTTGAGCTTAAGCTTTTGTGTGCTAAAACCCACTTCAGCAGATGCATGGAGTGGAAAATACAGTAGGAAGATTATATATAATCTCCTACTCCTCGTTCTTTTTGTTGATACAGACTAACACAGCTACCACTCTGAAAATTATTAGGATGATTCTTTCTAGTCTTAAAATCTATGAAATCAACCAAAGGTTTTCAATCATTTTCTGGGCAATAATTTTTTGGGCAATAATTTCAACATCTGCAGAATATGACCGTGGCAAAAGCTTTGGTTTCCGGGCAATAATTTTCTGGGCAATAATTTCAACCTCCGCAGAATATGACCGTGGCAAAAGCTTTGGTTCTCTACCAGTATTATTGATTCATATCAGGATGGTTCTAGATATGTGGTTTGCTATGATTCCTTTAAAGAATGATTACAGGATAGAAAAAATGTTTGCCATATCCTACAAAACACAATTACTATTTTGCTCTTTGTTTTCTTAGCCATGGGGTAATTTAAATTATATTTTACACAAACACACAAATGCACACACACACACACACACACAACCTGCCTAATTAGATTGTAAAAACGTTAAGGATGATCTCTCTTTAACATCTGATCTTTAACCAAAAGCAAAGAATAAACCATAAGACTGAGATTTCATTTACAGTAGTGAGTACACTGGAAATGCCCTATTTATTTTTATCCATGATGCAAGCTGCGTTTATCACTTATGCGCTAGAGCTCACAAAGCTTTAATTTGCTGCAGGTTGAAGCAAGCTGATTAAACATGCTAGTTACCAAGTGAATGCTACCTGCCTGGACTAGCCTACTGTCACATTCTTGTAGCAGGGTTAAATAGCAGTTTAGTCACATTAAAAAAACCAAACATATAGTCAAAAAGGATGTGACTAATAACAGTCCACAACAAATGAAATATTAAAACAGGCATACAGATCAAGCTCAATTATCTATAAAACTCTTGTGTCAACAACACAAGAATTGTATTCTTCATTGTAATACTGGCATTGCCATTTTACATCTCACGTTGCATTCAGTAAGTTTATGAGATTTAAAAACAAAAATCTGAAACCACAAATTCTGAAACTTTGCCTAAGCTACCACACTTGAAACATTATACAAAAATAATGGTTAACTTAGATATGTGCTCTCAAAAAACGCAAGTCCAAAAATTCAGCCTTCCACAACACTAACCTCCCTCAAGAACTGAAGCACAAAATGGTTCTCTTTTAGAAGGTCTCTACAACACAAGCATTAAATATTCTGTTTTGTATTCTCTCTGTAAAGAACCAATCAAAGTCATAAGTTCAAGCAACAGTTCCTATACTTTTCTCCATACTTAGCCTACATGGCTGTTTGTCTATCCTGATTCTTATTTGCAACCCCTCTATCCAAGTGCCTCTCACAAAAAGAGCTGGTGAAAGAGAGTCCCACAGCAGAGTAGCTTTCACCCTCCCCTGCAGGGGGTTGCGGGAATTATTTTTTTTTCCTTTACAAAGGTGTGTGACAGAACTTCTCTCCCCACTTCTACTTTTTCTGAGTAGTTCTCGCTGTGCAAAGGCTAGGCTGAAGAGGTAAGTTGCATTTCATCCTGAAAGTCATCCATGAGCATTGTCACTTCCTCTGGGAGTTAAATAATCTTGATTCAGTTGCCAAGAAAGCTCTTTCCTTTGCTCTCAAGAGCAGGACTCTTGCCTTAGACAGTTTAGTCTTTGCTGTGGAAATTGTCAAAGGAAATCATCATTTCCAATTCTGTACGTAACTTCATCTAATGCTTTGGATGATCCTAAGAGATGAGAGCTGCTACTCTGAATGAGCAGCCAATGCAGTGAGTGGAGCACCAGGTTGATATGTGTCAGCAGCCACTGCTACACCGAAGTCAGGCTATTAAATTTTGGACAAGTTAGAGCTTTTTTAAGGGGAATGCACTCATCACGTACAGTGAGGTGTAGTAGTTCAGCCTAGAAGTCACAAATGCATAATCACTGTATCCTTCCCACATGAAGGGAAACAACTTTCTTGCCAGCCGCAGATTGAAAGTAGTATTTTCAGCTGTAGCTAGCTGAGCGCCCAAGAGGATTCTCAAGTTATGAACCGAGATGACTACTGGAGAGCATCTTGAGTGGGAGGTGTTATGGTGGTCACTAACTTTTTAAAATGTTGTCCTTTCCCCTACCAGCATTACCTCTTTCTTGCTCAGATAGTTTCAGCCACTTGCCTTTCATGCACCTGCTAATCTCAGCCAATCACAAAGAGAGAGGGAGATAATGCTATCAGCATCGGAAATGAGATATAGAACTGGGTATTGTCCATGTATAGTTTTACATATTCCATATAAAAACAGTTCCTTTGACGCACCAACCAAGACTGGGGCCCCGTTATGCTAGGCATTGCACATGTAAACAATGAGAAATTGCCCGTGCCTGAAGTGCTTACAGTCAAAACAGACAACAGGTGCAAAGCAAAGCAGAGTCAGAGAAGTGAAGTGACTTGCCCAAACTCACATGGCAGATCAATGAACAGCACCTAGGTCTCCTGACTCTAAGTGCAGTGTCATATACATCACATCATACTGCTTCACTTGAGACCATGAAGTCTTATACTTTCCCCATGTGGCTTTATATAGACGCTGGATAGGATGGGTGATAGAACAGAGACTTGAAAGACTCCACAGGCGAGAGCTGTGGCAGGAGAAGACAAACTGACGAGACAACACGCAAACGTTTTGCATAATCTCAGTCGTCCAGTTAATATGCAACAGTCAATGCTATGCTCAGGCACTAAGAGAGCTGAAGTATTATTTTATTGTTAAAAGAAATAAGTCTACACACAAATGATTGAAATTTAGATACAAAAGTGAGCCCAATGTTCACCACTGCATTTAAAATTTAGGGCACCAAATACATTTTCAAATGCTAGGTACAACACTACTGCTAACTGCCAGCCCCACAAACTTACCCTGGGATCTAAAAATCAAGCTGCACTTGTTCTGGTTTGTGCATAATAAGAGATTCTCCCAGCCAGATTCCTATCTGAGTCACCCAGGAAAGGGGAAGGATGGTCCAATGGTCAGGGAATTAGGCAAGGACTTGGAAGATTTACATGCAATTCCCTGCTCTGCTACAGACTCCATGTGTGACCCTGGGCAAGTCACTTGAGCTCTGCCTCAGTTCCTCAGCGATAGAATGGGAGCAGAGCATTTTTTTGTTAAATGCATTAAAGAACATGAGATGCTCAGATACAATGTTAATGGGGGTAATGTAAGTATCCAGGGACAGAACCACGATAATCTAATTCTTAGTGTTTTAACCAGGAGTCCATCTGTTCTTTCAGTAAGAAGGTGTTATTTTTACATAGTCACTTTGCATGGCAGAACTGTGCTTCAAGGCCATGCAAGGAGAGAGTTTGTTCAAGGTGCATTCCATGAGTATGGAGGTGGGAGAGGACACAAGTTACTTACCATAACTGTAGTTCTTCAAGAGCATTGGCTCAGAATATTCAAAATTGTGGGATAAGTGCGAGTTCACGGCCTTTTAAGGAACAGAGTCTGTTGGGGCCACTCGTACTTCCTGTTCACGTAGGTTTCCACAAACATAAATGGAAGAGTGGCCCCCACTGCCCTTCAGTTCCTTACACTAATTCGGGGCTATTTAACCATGACTCTGAGGTGCCAGGATGGCAAAAGGGGAAATGCATCGGTACTGTGCATGTGCAGAAGCAACACTCACTAAGAACTGTAGCTACTGATAACATCCTTCTCTTTATACATTGTGATGGCTTCTGTATATTCCCACTTGTGGGTGTTTAATAAGCACAAAGGTGAATCAAGGACTTCTGTTTGAACATAGACCACAGAACTGGTCTCCAGAACCGAGGATCAGTTCTGCCAGCTGTGTCAAGAGAGCATTAATTAAAACATGACTGCAGATTTCTTCTCCCAAGCTGGGTCTCAGGTTTGGAAGTCAAGCTGAGGGAGAAAATACTGCTTACAAGAAAATACAGAGCTTCTAGCCTGCAAAATTCTCTGAAGAAAACAGTGCAAAGACATGCTATGGTAGCTGCCTTAGGCTTAGCAGAATGTACTCTGATATCCAGGTGGCCGGGTTCATAACAATCACATTGTTATGACCTCTTTGGACAATCTTTGAGCTGTGATAGACTGGTCCCTAATCTAACTCTACGTACTACAATTTTAGCATAGATTGGTCCTATCAGGACATACGTCTTCCTAGACATCCAAAGAATGGAGCCTGATCTCCCTTGATGTGAATGAAACTCTGAGGGGGAAAAAATATACCCACCCTCGTGAAATGATTCCAATGGAATCAAAGGTCACATTAGACAGAAATTTGGTGTGGGAACAAAGGCAGGACTTCCTTTTCCATATGGAATACAGTATAGGGAGGATTAGTTACTAGGCCAGTATCCTCTTACTAACTCTCAGGGCTGACGTCATAGGTGTGAGGGATATCCTTTTTACAGAGAGATAGTCCAGAGAAAAGTCTGACAAATAGCTGGCCGGCGCCCCATAAGCTTTATGAGAACAAGATTCCAATTACCTGGCAAAGGAATTTCATATTTCTAGGGCAACTCAAATGAACATGTCCCACCACAATTACATAAGCAAAACTAATGCATGTGCAAAGGAAAACAATCTCCTTTGCCATGGCAACCACAGCAAAACAACCCATAAAAATCTAGAGCTGGAAGGGACTTTGAGAGGTCATCTAGTCCACGCCACTGCACTGTGGTAGGACCAAGTAAACCTAGACCGCCCATGACAGGTGTTTGTACAACTTTGTTTTTTAACAATGGGGATTTCATAACCCCCTCTGCTAATCTATTCCAATATTTAACTAGCCATATGGTGAAAAAGTTATTCCTAATATCTAACGTTGCTGCAGAACAAGCCAATTGCTTTCTGTCCTACTTTCAGTGGACACGGAGACCAACTGATCACCTCCTCTTCATAACAGCCCTAAAAATATCTGAACATTTATCAGATCCCCTCTGTCTTCTTTTCTCAAAGGGGGGGGAAGGAGGGGGGAAGGAAAAAAAAGACTAAACATGTCCAGGGTTTTTGTTTGTCTTAACTTTTCACGAAACAATCCTTTCCATAAACCTGGATAGTGCAGGTTATATTGCTACAGCTGAGATATATGGTCTCCTCCGAGTATAAATTGGCAGGGGGACTGGCATGGCCCCTTCCTCTGGTTTATTTTGTGCTGTTTGGTTATTCAGTAGCAGATGTTATGGGGCAGCTGTCGCTTTCACTTTAGCATATTTTCAAGTATTTGTTAGAGGCACCTATCCCTCTTTTTCCTTTTAATAAATTTAAGTAATTAAATAACCCTTGCAATGGAAGGTGCAAAGCTGAAGCAGCAGTCAAATACATTCTGATCAAATTCAAATAAACAGTTTTGACTGCTGTAATCGGAAGTCCTAGTACAAGATAATGCAAGTTGAAAGTAACATAATACCATCTAGGACCCGAGGTGCTCAGATGCAGAATCTCTTCCAATTCATTAGATTAAGTTTGGTCAAAACCTCCTATATAATTTTTGGGCTTCAGCAGAAAAGCCTTCGTCAAGTGCCTCCAGCAAAAGAGAAGGCAAGAAGTCAACCCCAGAAACTCTGGATCTGGGTGGAGACTCATGTACAAACCCTGAGCTAAGAGATCAGGTAGACTGATAAGCAGGATTCTCCGGCATCAGAACTGGGAACCTCTTTTACTACGGTCAATAAAATCCTGGATCTGTCTTGTACAACTGTCCAAAAGACCTTCTGAATCAGAGGGAAGACAGAGGAACTCTTGATCCCAGGCAAAGAGAATGATTCTGTCAACAATGCTAGATTTCAACTGCCCTTGGAGCAGACAGAGAAGAAATGAACATTAATTATCCTTGATGGCAAAGAGACCTAGCAGAAGTTTACCACAGTTGACTTTTAAAATAAATAAAGGGGGAGGAGGGGAATTTTGACTTACTGTTCTACAGCAGTCAGACAACACAGAAAATAATCCAATTAACTGATTATCAGTTAAATAATTATCTTTACTTGTGTAATCTGTTCCAGCAGGAAACTGAACAGGGAAATTTTTGCAGCAGGACTTCCTACTTAGCTAAAGGAGAATCTGCTTTCTTTGTGCGTACGAATCCTAGTTGAAATAGATACACAACAGGTAGGTAACACAAAATATACCCGTTACTATATTTAATTTCCTTTGTGTGACTAATTCCCAGCCTTACTCAAGGCCAGACAGTGGCTAGCCTCTGCATGACCATGCAACAGAAGGCGAACGTTCAACGAACTGCCCTGCAGTTCCAGCAGCTTTTAAAGGAGGTGGAGTACGGCTAGAAACTCATCATCCCCACCTCAATGGACAGCAAAGTAGACAGATGTGTCGGAAAGTGCACAAAGAACCTCTCCAAGAGTGGTGTTGCTGTTTTGATGTGTGCTGCCTGGTAATTCATTCTGCACAATCCAGCTGCAGTGCGGTCCTCCTAGTGTTATTTGGAGTGCAAAAGGCGCAATCTAGCTTTTAAAATCCAAGGAGCTCAAACCCATTCAGACCACCAAATCCTTGATCTTTCAAACAGCCAGCCACTGTCTCTAGTTTCAGATTCCTGTAACCCCACCATAACTACGCAAGCAAAGTGAAGCCCTTCACTCAACTCAATGGCATTTGTCTGTCAGTCTGTAATGCGATAACTTTTGAAAACAGTTCAATCAATTTCAAAATTTCAGGAAAATGTTCTAGGGCAGAAATGAAAGGATTTTTCTGACAATCAGAAAACCTAAAAGCCTGATTTTCACTAGTAAGAGCGGTGTCCTCACTGTTGCTGAATTAGGTTAAGCCAAAGCAAAATATTGGAAAAGCTAGTAAATATAAAACTTAAATTGGTAGAAAAATCTTCTTAGTTTTTAAAATGGTTTAATCTAAATATTTTAAACTAACAGAATTTTAAGAAATTCCTTAGTATCTTTTGTATCTTGAAGGGAACAAGGAGGCAGAAAGAGGGAGAGGTGTGAAGAGAAATGCGTCTGCTCAGGGCAGCGAGTGGACGCTAGGGGTGGACATAGGGATGCGGGTGGAAAGGAGGGATGAACGGACAGACTGTCACACTGCAAAGTCAAAATAAAATCAAAACTACTCACTGGTCTCAAGCCACCACTACCACCAGCCATCTTACCCCAAGAGGGAGGAGATGCAAGAGTGGCAGAGATACATGCACTGTGTCCTCACTCCTTCTGGAGGGACAGAATGACTGATTCATAGCCAGACCAATTAACACACTTGCTCTCTCACATTCAAGTAACAGTCTAGGTTGCATGAAACCACTCCGATGCTCCTTCCACATTTCAAGCTTTCTGCAATCCTTTTTTTAAAACCAGCAATCAAAAATGAAATAAAAATAAAAAATGATAGGTTACATACCATAATTAATACTTCTGCAATTTCACATTTAAGTTCCTACAGAACTGTTGGGTGAATACCATCTGGTCCTGTTGACTTATTACTGTTTAATTTATCAGTTTGTTTCAATAACACCTCAATCAGATTTGTCACCTAAAAAGAATGGCTCAGGTATGAGAATCTCCCTCACATCCTCAGCTATGAAGACAGATGTAAAGAATTCATTTAGTTTCTCCACAATTAGGTGTAAAGTGTGGCCTATGTAATGAAGTGTGTGACTCTATTGCTTATTTGCCCCAATATCAGTATGTGAGTTTGTTATACTAATAATCTGAGTATTTTACAAACCACAGCATAGAAGCATTATTTAAGATTACCTCAGCAAAGTCAATAAGGGTAAAATTTCACCCAAAGCCCGAATAATCACATCCAAGCCCCAAATCCCACTCAGCAGCTATTATTACAGTATATAGGTTAAAATAGCAGCAGCTGCATTTCTGGATCCTTACACAGGAGTTTAGAACCATTGGATACAACAACAATGATAAAATAACAGATTGTCAGTATTAACTATACTGCAATTCAACACTGACTGTAGTAAAAACAGCAATGGTAGCAAAAAAGAAAACTTCAAAGTCAGGTGATTCGCTGACTGCATTCAGAACTCTGTTTATTAAAGGTTGCCATGAGATTGCGGTACATGCATAGGGATTATACCATACACAATTCATGCTACGAGTCTTTCTTCAAAACTAATGATGTGATTCAACATGCTGCTGCCAAGGAACTGAAAACTTCTTCAAAGAAATTTCCTGAAATGGGACCTTCACTTGGTTGAAAACATGTTACGTTTAGTGACTAATTCATTTGCCCATAGTAAACATTTTTGCCAAACTGTTTTTGCTTCTTTATATACGTTTTATATCACAACATATAATTAATAACTACTCAGAAATCAGAGTGCTTATATCCAAATACCCAACAGTCAGAGGGAATAGCCATGAAGATGGTTTGCACTTGCCTAATGCTTATTCCTATGAAAAGATGATCAGATCATGGATGTCTTTTTTCCTGAATACTTTGACCTCATTAAATAACATAAAAATATAAACAGAGGTAGAGGGAGTTTTTTCAGGCATCTCAGTGTGCTTAAAACTTAAAATCTAATAATCCTACACAGATTGTAACATCATCAACGCATTATGGCTGTGGAAATATCAGTGACATTTCAGATGCGGGAAATTATTATTGTATGAAGCTAACAGGATCCCCTCCTCTGAATGCTATCATATGCAACAAAAAAACCATCCACTTTGAGATCGGAACTTCCAGTTCCCCTGGACCATGTGTCTGTACTATACTACCAGTCCAGTTTAATTGTAAGCAGGGGCAGGGGTCACATTTTTCCTATGGTCCAAGCATGCTGAGAACATAAGAAACAAAAAACTTGTTAGTTCCCTGGATTTTCAAGGCTGAGGGGTAAGTAGCATGACATCTGAGAAAAAGCATTTCCATGGCTTCCAGGCTCAGCACATGCTCTATCTCCATGTTCAGGGACTTGGAAACTGTAGTGCAGGAGGGAATTCTCTTGCTCCCTTGTTTGGACAGACTGTAGTTTAAGATGTCTGGGAGTCATATTCAAGAAGAAGAAGGGATCATCAGTGATGCACACATTTAAGAAGAAAAGACAAATTCAAACATGCTTTTCTTCCTTACTCCAACCAAGTGTTCTCATGCAAGAAATCCCTTTTCCACTACCTCTCTATGTGAATTAGGATCCTGCTTTGCAAATTTCAGCAGCCAAAAAGTTACCACTAATTCTGCAAGATGGGCAGTTAGAAAAATCCATTCATCTATAAATTTACACAGCGTAATCTGGAAGTTAGTGACTCTATAAACATGGACTCTTGGATTTAACAGACACGTCTCAGCAGGGCCAGATCAGGGCACAGGCACTACAGGCCTTTGCCTGGGGACTCAGCTCCTAAAGGCACAGGATGAAGTCAGAATCTCAGCTTTCAAATTACAGTGCTAACCCTCATTGCTTGAAAAAGTGCAACTGATGCAATGAAATCTGCAGACACCACCAGCAGAGGGAGGAAGTTGTCAAGCCCCAAACAACTACCAGATCAAACTAAGTGCTTGCTGCACTGGGGAGGTGAGATGGATGGGGGGAAGGTTGCCACTACAGTAGCTTTGCAGGGGGAACCCTGCTGCTGCTGGGGAGTAGTGGCCACCATCACCAGTCAAAGGAAGAGGGAGATCTTTCTGGCTCTCCCAGATGAACAGGGAAGGGGAAGGGCAGCTAGGAAGCGAGTAGGATGTCTCCCTGCCAGTGCTCTCTGGGGCACAAGGGAAAGAAGCCACACAGCTATTGCAGCATCAGGTTGCTACTCCCAGCTCCCAGGCTGGCTAACAGACCCAGAATAACACACTGCTCTACCCTGACCATGCTGTTCCAGGGAGATTTCAAAACAGCTAGTTTTGCCCAACTCAGCAAAAAGTTAGCCAGCCAGGAAACCAGCCAACCCTATACCTCTGAAAACAAACAGAGGCTTGGAGAAAACCATCCTAAAAGCAGAAACCACCTTCTCATAATGGAGAGATGAGATACTAGCATCTCATTGTGAAAGAAGTGGGGGACATTGGAAAAAACTACTTAGTAGCAGGAGTAAACAAGGGAAAAACCTGAAGAAAAAAGACTCGTTGACCCAGAGTCCCTCCTAGAAGAAAACATTCACAAACTGCACCTGGGCCAGGAAAATCACTACGGATATGCACACTCAGGAGACAGATTTTATATTAGCACAGCTAGTAAACTTACCTACACTCATCAACACGTTCTCCACAGTTCAGGAGACGGCAGGCAAACATTGAACCCAGTGCTTGCAGGCCAAATTGCTAAACTCATCTAAAGTGACCCCAGGGAGAAAACCCCCCTAACTACGCAAGGAAAAGCAGGGGGAACCAACAACACCGCTAAAACAAATGAACTGCAAGTAACAAAACCAAACCAAGCCCGGACTAACAGGAACCCAGCTAGTGCACACAGAATATAACAAACACAGCCTCCCTCTCAGAAGTACCCTCAATCCCTAGAGAGAAAGACAGAAAGTGTTGCGGAGGTGGCAGTAATGACTGAGGTGTATGGAAAAAATGGAGGGGAAGATGGGGTCAGGGAAGGGACAGAGGACAAGGGGAAGCAATGGCAGTGGGAGAGGCTGTGCTTGTAGGTTGGAGATTTGAGCATGGGCAGCTATTTGTTCCACAAAACAGTACAAGGAAAGGTTAGTAGTTATGCCCACTTCTTCGAGGAGATTTTCCTTCATATGGGGGGTCCTTGCCAACACCCAGCATAGGCCTCTGGGGAGGAAGGGAATAAGGCTGCTGCCACCCCTTTATAGGTTTAATGAGGCGGTTGAGGAGGTACCACAGAACCTCACTGCTGGAGTAGAGGTAATGGGTACTCAAATCGGAGGGTAGAGGCTAAGTTCTCCCTTCTCTTACACAGGACCCAGCTCACCTGGAGATGGGGACCAGTGGTCCAGGAAGGCCCCAACCGGCACAAAGAGAACCTGGTGGCAGGTTCATGTGGGTAACCCATGAAAGTGCCATGCCCCAAGTAGAGGCAGGGTGGTGGGGTGAGAGGATCTTCATGTGAAGTTGGGCCGAGGGCTCACATATTGCCCTGCTCTGGCCCAGCTTTTCAGTGTAGAGCTACATATTTGGACTCCACTCCTCTAGCTGATAATGTGTGGGCAGACTACTGCGATTGCAGAGAGACTCGCTGAATTCCACGGAAGCCAACGAGTATTCAGCTTGTTTGAAAATCTGGCCACCTACCTAGGTGCCTAAATATGGATTTAAGATTTTAACTTAGTTTTAGTTAATAATCTGACAGAGCCAAACTAACGTTTAATTAATACATGGCCTCAGAAATCCCCAGAGCAGATATGACTCCGGGTTTAAAAGAAATATTTTAAACTTTGAAAGATTAAAAGGACTTCTATGAATTAGTCTTGTTTTGTTTGCTTTGCTCTTTTTAAATAGATAAAGGCCTATTAATAAGGAATTGAGACAAATTTAATTTCAAATAATTCAATTTATTAAAGACACATCTATGAATTAAATGTGTGCTCATGTTTACAATGAATGATTGCATTCCAAACAAAGTTACAAAGTTAATTAAATGCATGATTTATAATTTGCAAGTACAGGGGCCTTTTTTCTATTTTGAAATTAGAGATGACACTCAGAGATTTGCTAAGCAGAAGTGAACAGCTCTTTTCATAGTCTGATGTCATCCAGTAAAATATTAGTAATGCATTGTGGTACTTCTATCCTGTTAAAAGTGAATTAATCAATTCAAGCATCTTCCTTGCCAAATACATTCTCCCCACCTCTCCGTCCCGCCCCCAAAGAATGTAATTGTATGTAAACTATTTGATCCTTTGACATCAAACAGTATTAACTGAAAAACTACCCACTGTGTTTTGGGTATTCTTTTAAAAAGAGCAGAAGTGCTTTAAAAAACCAATAGTCCTTGAAATGATCTTCCTCTGGGAATTTTTGATATACATATTCAAGACAAAAAATAGCCTGACAGGTATTCAACAGTTCATTTTAAACACTAACTGGATGAAAAAATCTCTAGGGTGGAGTGTGTTCAGGTTATAAAGCACCAACGCTTATTTTATCTCCTCACAAAGTGTTGCTGAGATAATTACTGCTGACAGCTTTATTCAAGGTTCATTTCACTTTTTCTACTATTTTTCTCTAGTTAGAAGTTCATCAGGGCCCATGGGAAGATCCACCCCTCACACCTGTTAGGTTTCTTCATGTTACTAGGGCCAGTTTGGACATGTCACTTCAAATTAGCATTGTACCAGGGCGCTAACTGTGACAATTACTTATCGCAGGTTTAACTTCTAATTCGACCACAAGAACAGTGTCAGAGTACGTAATTTAAACCTGTTAATACAGGTTGTATGAAATTCATTCTGAGAATTCTAGAGAGGTTCCCATAGTAAATCTTTGAACTACACTGAAGATTAGAACCATGGATGAATATTATATGGGGAAAATGGGCCTTACAAAAATAAAAAAGGAGTTCTGAATTGGAAACAAATATCCTGCAAATTATAAACTCAAAGCAGTGATTGTCCTTCCTTTAGTGCCTAGGGATTGCTTTGCCCAGTTTTCTGAAATTCTTCCTTCCTAAGTTACAAAGGCTCATACATCAAGGTACAAATCCTATTTCTCCCTTCATGGGTATAGTGGCAGCAGAAGGCACAGGAGTGAGGTGACGGGCATGGAAAAGGCAGCACCTTGATGCAGCATGGAACTCAGATGTTTGGGGTCCCTTATGCAGTAGCAGCAAACAAGGGGCAAGGCATGAGTACAAAAGAGAAGGATCCATTTATTCCCTGTAGTAGGGAGATTACGTGAGGGACCCTGGAGACAACTTCAACTACTGACCTGGAGCAGACTTCATGGCATAGTGTCAACAGGTGCTACACAGACTTAGGGGAGGATTCTTCCCTTCAAACAAATCAGCAGACCGCCCAGCTCAGCTATTCCGAGTGGGCACTGGGTGGGATCTACATTCACCCTACATTATTATTAGTCATCATTTGTATTACAGCAGAGCCTAGAGGCAACCAATCAGGATCAGGACACCATTGTCCTAGGTGCTATTCAAATGAAGTTAAAAGATAACCCCGGGCTTTGGTTTGCACCTTTCAGTTAAGCTGCATTAGACAAGTTAGACAGTCCAGGGACAGATATTAAAGTTATAAACAAAAAAAAGTTAAAGGAAATAATTGGACAATAATATTTATTTCAACAGCGGTCTACTAAGAATCTGTGTATTCAAGAGATACAAATAAAGATAAATGCCCTTTATCACTAGTGCAACCTACAAATTTTTGCTTAATTATAAGAATCATCACAAAAGGTGCAAAAATTTTGCCACCCTTCAAAAAAATCCACCAAGCATTTGCATCTGAAGTATAGGATAACACGACTAAATAATGCTGAAAGACCTGGAACATGGTTAAGTATGGACTGCCATGAGGCTAATTGTGGATCTTGAGTTAATTACTTTCCACTAATATGTTTTTTTCAATGGTCTTTTACATCAGTTTTTTTCTTCTTTCAGTATGAACCCCAATGCAATTCAGAGTCTCCAAACTCTGGGTGATTCATTATGTACTTCTGCCTTAGGATTTTTAGTTCAAGCAGAGAAAGCCAGGGAAATACTTTCACATCAAGTTGATGTTAATGTGCACTGACAAAGCAACAGTAGAGGAGCTTCATGTTTGTCACAATCTGCAGTCTTTAATTTAGCAAATGCTTTATACTCATATGCAAATAATGACATTTCCCAAATTTCCAGGTCCTCAGCATTGCTTCCCCTAATTACACAGTGATTAAAACTTATGAATGTAAATTGCTCAAATGGATTTATTAATGAGTACACCTGTGTGAATGAAGCAATGATCCAAAACATATATATGTGTTAAAGCAGATTATAACTCACTATATACTCCTGAAATTTTCAGAAGTTGAATAATAAATATTATTCCATCACAGTAAAATCCTAGCAAGAACAATACGAGATTATTCATAGGTAATCAGCATGGTCCATCATCTAAATCAGGGGTTCCAAACTTTTGCATAGTGTGGACCACACCAGAGAGAGACTGTCTTTTAAACAATATAGTAGCTCATAGAATCTGAGCCTAGAGGTGGCAAGCAGATATCATGGGGTCATAACTACCTTGCCTATCCCATATTACTAAAATGAGAGGAGAGTCCCAGCTAGATCCCAGCTAATAGAGGGGTTGAGAAGTCACTGTAGTAAATGAAAGCAAGAGCCACCACCTTGTGACTAGCTAGCTCTCTGATGGTATGTCTACAATGCAACCTGTAGCTGGCCTCTGCCAACTGACTTCGGTTAATGAGCTTGGGTTAATGGGCTGTTTAATTGCAGTGTAGACATTTGGGCTTGGGCTGAAGCCCAGGCTCTAGAATCCGACAAGGTGAGAGGTGCCAGAGCTGGGCTGCAGCCTGAGTCCAAACATCTACACCAAAATTAAACAGCCCCTTGGCCTGAGCCCTGCAAGCCTGAGCTAGCTGGCATGGGCCAGCAATGGATGTCTAACTGCAGTGTAGATATACTCTGAGGACCAACACTACTGAACAAGTGCTCTGCAGACTACTGGTGTTAGTTGATAACAGTTTGGGAACCACTAAACTTTTTCTGGTTACATGATTTGTAGCACTTCATACAGTAATTCCCATTTTGCTTACTTCACTACTGACTGTACAAAACTCTTCTGCTTAACTGACAGGGATCTATATTCTTGTTCTCAACAGGGTTACAAAAATGTTGAACATTAATAGATTCTATTGCCACCACTTTCCCTTCTATCCTCAGCAAACCTGTATTCCTTTTTAACAGTGTGAGGATAACTGAGGTAATAATACCATTGTACTGTTTCTGCTCCTGCATTAGAACAAATCTGTGGGTCTTTAGTTTTACTTATGAGTTGGATAATTGCCATGGAAGAGGAGTATAATGGTACTATCATCACCTGTCCTGTTCACAAACTACCTCAATATTTTAAATGTTCAAAAGACGTAATGAGATAGTTAATCCATTTTTAATGCGAAAAGCGATTGTTAAATAGAATAATGAGCAAGAGTATAATAAGCCAGCAACCAGTTTGATGCGTTCTGACCACATATTGCCTACAGATATTCAGGGATACATCTTGGGACCTGTTTTATATTCATAAAGAGTATCAACCAACTACTTGGCACATTCCTGGTCTATGGTGAGATGCCATTTATCTCACAGCATTATACAACTCTTTGGATAGCAAACAGAAGAGCGCCTGGATATTTTTCCAGCATTATGTAATTCCTTGGCAGACTTCAAGCACTTGTGCTAGCAAACTCTGGTTCCAACAAATGGTTCAAACACTGATAGGCTTTTTTTGGCCACCTCTTCCTCATGAAAATCATTATTCAAGGAATCATCCTTGAGTATAATGAAATTTTTGCAGTGTTAGTGTTTTGACAATGTATAGTGTTACTGAGTCCTAAAAAAAAAAAATCAATGAAAAGGGTAATTTGTCAGATACTTTTCTTTTATATAGAATATGTGCAAAGGCATTTAACCTTTTACAACACAGGAGGAGTAAAGACCCTCCCAAACATTCTTTGTCTGGTAGCCTAGAAAATGTCAGCACTGAAAACTTTAAAGATACTGAATGACCAAATATGTTCTTTTAATATTTATAGTAGACTAGTTGTCTTGTCTCGCCTCCAATCAAAATGCGTTAGTTTTATTTATTCACTAGAATATGTACTCATTTTGCTCATTTAACAATGTAATTTTTCTAAACTTAGCAAACATTCACTAGAATAGAAGTAGTGAAGTAAAAACTGGCACTTATAAAAAGTGCCTTCCATCCAAAGACTTTAAAGCATGTTACAAACATTGATTAAGCCTTACAGTTTAAGCCGGGATTTTCAAAGGCACCTTTGAAATTCAGTGGGAGTTGGGTACCTAATTTCCTTAGATTTCTTTGAAAATTTTAGTCTTAAATCCCAGTCCTCCTTTTATAGATGGGGAGACGGGGGGCACAGTTATAAAGCAAGCAGCCCAAGGTCACACAGGAAGCCTTCCTGAGTCTTGTGCTCTGCCCACCAGGCTATACCAATACTTAGTTACGTAATGCAAGTCCAGTGCACCATATTAGAAAATCAAGTATATTTTCCATTTTGATAGAGATAGGTCACCATAAAAATGGATTTAATATCTACAACTTATGCATAATTTCATCTTTTATCACTTTTAAACTGAGCTCAAAAAGTTTACAAGGGAAAAAACTGTGGTGACACTTTAAGTGTACAAAAAGCTCCCCCCCCCACGTTACATTGTAATATGAATCCTCAAGCACCTTGTTGTCTATGCACTGATATCACATTTCTTAACCAATAATTTTGGCCCACACCATAGGGCAAAACGCAGGCAAAGTTCCAGCAATAGCAACCATTATCCCTTACATATGTAGAATAACCAGATAGTATAAAATTATACTCCCCACTCTTCCCATTAAATAGAGAGTATAGTGAATAAATTCAGTTTAAGTAAACTCCAGTTTTAGGGAGGTAGAATAAAAGTCCCAAACTGCTTCAATCTATTTCAATGGACTTTCATGCCTCTTACAATTAAGTTTATATAGTTGAATTTCATTCTGACAGAAATGATTTCTACAGTGATGATTCTCGTGGCATACTGCAACACCACATATCAAACAGGTGTTTGCTGTATTCCACGGAGATTATCACCTCCCCTTCTGCTCTGTCAAGCACAGGAAAAGAGAAGTTGTTACTATTAAAGGGTGGGAGAAGTAGAGAAGAAGTGTTGACACCAACTCTTTCTCTTGCTTCTATCATCAGGAAGTGAAAGAGATGGTCTTACTATAGCTTCTTGCCATGGGAACTGAAGATGTGACTATTCAGAGGGCCCTTCCCCTGACCACACTTTTGCCAGTGTCATCTGCAACCACTGGGTGTGAAGAGCAGAGGTTATTTTGCCAGGCTGACCCTCTTATTTATTATTAAACTGCACTTACAGTGAAAGCAACAAAGAGTCTTGTAGCACCTTACAGACTAACAGATCTTAGGGATCATGAGCTTTCGTGGGCGAAGATCCACTTCATCAGATGAATGTTGTGGAAATCTCCAGAGGCAGGTATAAATATGAAGGCAAGAAAGCAAGGTAAATTCAATCGGGGGTGGGGGGGCACTTCCAGCAGCTGATCTGGAGGTATGAACACTCAGAGAGAAGAAACTGCTTTCGTAATTGGCGAGCCATTCACAGTCTATGTTAAGTCCAGACCTGATGGTGTCGAATTTGCAGATGAACTGGAGCTCAGCAGTTTCTCTTTGAAGTCTGGTCTTGAAGGTTTTTTGCTGCAGTATGGCTGTCTTTACATCTGCTATGCTATGTCCAGAGAGGTTGAAGTGTTCTCCTACAGGCTTTTGTATATTGCCATTCCTAATATCTGATTTGTGTCCATTTATCCTTGTCCAATTTGTCCGATGTACATAGCAGAGGGGCATTGCTGGCACATGATGGTGTATATTATATTGGTAGATGTGCAGGTGAATGAACCAGTGATGGTGTGGCTGATCTGGTTAGGTCCCGTGATGGTGTCACTGGTGTAGATATGTGGGCAGAGTTGGCATCGAGGTTTGTTGCATGGATTGGTTCCTGAGTTAGAGTTGCTATGGTGCAGTGTGTGGTTGCTGGTGAGAATCTGCGTCAGTTTGGCAGGTTGTCTGTGGGCGAGGACTGGCCTGCCTCCCAAGGCCTGTGAAAGTGAGGGGTCGTTGTCCAGGATGGGTTGTAGATCACTGATGATGTGTTGGAGAGGTTTTAACTGAGGACTGTAGGTGATGGCCAGTGGTGTTCTGTTGGTTTCTTTCTTGGGTTTGTCTTGCAGCAGGAGGCTTCTGGGTACACATCTGGCCCTATTTATCTGTTTCCTTACTTCCTCATGTGAGTATTGCAGTTTTAAGAATGCTTGGTGAAGATCTTGTAGGTGTTGGTCTCTGTCTGAGGGGTTGGAGCAAATGCGGTTGTACCTCAGTGCTTGGCTGTAGACAATGGAGCATGTAGTGTGTCCGGGATGGAAGCTGGAGGCACGAAGGTAGGCATAGCTGTTCGTAGGTTTTCAGTATAGGGTGGTGTTTATGTGACCGTTACTTATTTGTATTGTGGTGTCCAGGAAGCCTCCAGTTTCTCAGTCTGACCCTGCTTTTGAGACAAGATGTTTAGGAATATTGGCTGGAAGAACAGTGGCTCTAATACCATGGTTGGACACACAAATACCAAAATGTATTAACCCAAACTGGAGCTATGGGGATGATGTAGACCTTGTCTTATTTTAGCCCTAGGATAAGTCATATAAACGGAGGAATTGGTGGAAATGCATAAATAAGGGATATATGCATCAGAGCCTGGATTCCTATCTGCTCTTGAACACTACAAGAACAACTGTGGCTGTCCTTGGAGGCAAAAAAGCCTATCTTGGGATGTTTCCATTATCTGAATGTTGCACTCACTATCGCCATTTTCAAGGAGCACTCACTGTGCTTCTAATGTCTATGATTCAGGTAGAGAAAGTGGTCTCTTTCTGTCAAATGAAGGGGTGTAGAGAGGACCAATGAATCATGCACCATGGCCTTGTAAAATAGCTCAGGAATGTGAACCCATACATAGCAGTTGAGAGAAAACGCTCAAGATACGTTGTCTGTCTCTGGTTCCATACTGTTAAAATTTAATAGTTAGAGGAAAGCTCTCAGTTCCAATATCATGCTTGAAGCTCCCGAGGGCTAATGTGAATTCCATATTCCTTGGGTTTATCACAGACTATGAGATTTAGAATTGTCAGGTTCTTCAGGACAAGTTTGAAGGATCTGTTCCTATCACAACGGATGAGGATGGTTAGTATAAGATTACTCCAGAGAACAACAGAGGTACAAATCCACCAGATGAGGAATACTTCAATTTGCTGAAGCACTACTAGACAGGTTGCAAACTTTTCTTCCTTGGTCTGTAATTATTACTTAACCAAGTTTGCAGCAGTCCTCTTCAGTCAGAAAAACAGGAGAGACAACGTAATGTTTCAAGGATGGAGAAAATATATTAAAATAACCCTCCTGACTGAGACAGAGACTTGGGAATACTCTGGAGGAAACAATCTATAAAATGTTCAAATTTAGGGGCACAATAATTTGGAGAACTGCATTTAATCAAATTCTATTCATGACTGAAAGCAGATTTCTAGCAAGTGAAAAATCCAAGAAAAATACAGCCAAGATAAATTTAATTATTTACTATTTCCTATAGAAATTGCAAAAGTAGTTCAATACCAGGTCCAAGTGAAATACAATTTTATCAGAACACAGATTATAAATAAAATTCAGAAAAAAATTCTAGACATTTTTTAAAAATGTGAATTATACTATATAATAAAGGTTTCTCTGACACTCTGCAAAGATTTTTTGAGTGACATTTTCCTAGTGTAAAGGAACTGCTGGAATTTCTTTTTTTTTTTTTTTTTT